>OX589615.1:11978246-12625746 GCA_951329385.1 Polia nebulosa
ATAGTGGAGCGGGATTTTTCTTTATCTATTTCCGACCATGATTCCGGAATTATATGGTTGTCTTGCATACTTTTTTTGCAATATATTATCTTAGAGAAAGTAGGTTAGTCATTAACACTTTGAGAGGTCAACCTATTTAATTTCTCTAAAATGTAATTTTTGTTGTCAGTATTTGCAGAGAATATTTTTAATTTGAAAAACATGCTTTGGATTATCTTGCTACTTTTTAAAATAAAATAAAATACTGTTTTTAAGGTGGAAGCGCCAGGGTAGCCCGCGAATTTTTTTTTTTACGTTTTTTGCTATTTGCATGTCAGTGTCAGGTTGCATGTTGGTCATAATACGATTCGCAGCTGTAGCAAGTACATATTTACAAAACTGTTATCATGCAAGTCATCAATACAACTCTCTCAGTTAGAATTGATGCCAAATGTCCTGATTTCATAAGATACTTATATTTGACATCAATTGTGATGATACTGACCTGCAAATTGCAAAAAAAAAAATAGAATTTTGCGGGCTACCCTGGAGCTTTCACCTTAAAGTTGCAGGGTTACAATAATAATTTTAACTGTCTACCAATTATGGATCATGAGATACAGCCCGCTGACAAACAGGACAGTGGTGGCTTAGTAATAGGGTCCAGTTGGTTACCCTTGGGGTACGGAACCCTAAAAAGCTATACATCAGGAGTGAAACTATCGGGTAGCATGGGGTTTCAAGGCCGAGGATATCCCAAAAAATGTTTACCATATGCCTAAACCTAGTGAATTAAATACATCCTTAACATCTAAAGCCCGAAGACGCATCACGTTTCAGCATCTGTCAGTCCCCGTTGACAGGCGGCCATCGTGTAACTACAGACTTTGTCAGGTTCCGCATGTATGAACCTAGTCACAGGTCTAAAGACCTTGGCTAATAGTGATAATAGCGGTTTAAAACGCGTGAATCGGGTTTTTGGCAATTGCCAAAGAGCCGCTCGGGGTTTAAAGGTTAAAATAAAACTGTTTAAAAGAAAAGAAAGAAGTAAAATAATAACAAAGAAGATTACGACTAATAGAGGTATGGAAGAGCAGTATAACAAAATTAACAATAAACAAAATTTTTGACACACAATAATTATGAAAAATTATGTAATCAAATTGCATTGTTACTTTAGATAAAAAAATATCAATATTTGGAAATCAGCGTATATCCTTTCTTGGAGTTCCTAAATAAAGAAATTAAATCAACAACCTTTTGTAGAATGTAGTAAATGATAGCTTAATAAATGAAATATTTTCAAACTTTATTGTGTAAGGTGAATGAAAAGCTGTACCTAAAGAAAAAAAGAAATGTATGGCAAACCTGATCGCATTGACAGAGGGCGCTTTTCGGGATTTCTGTATAAATGACTGCGATGATCGCGTTCTATTAGTACAACGCCTAAAAGATATTCCGAAGAATTTGACTAACTTAACAACGTATCACGATTTTTCTGAAATAGTAAGGTCCTCTCTCTCTGCCTAGCCTTATCCCATAATTTGGGGTCGGCTCTCCTCATCATTCTTCACCAAACATGGTTGTTCTGGGTCATGGTTACCTGCCTTTTCAAAATACCAAAACGCTCAAACACGCGGATTTAGCTGATCTAAAATCCTTGTGGGTTTCCTGTTAGTTTTTACAATGAGGGCTCATTGTAAAATCTGACAGTAACCGTTGGCTTTGGTATAGGCATGTGATGACTTGATGAGGGATAAAAGACATGTGATCAAAAAGTGATGAAAGTAAAAATGTTGATAGATAGTAAGGAAGAGGAACACAAAAGTAAAGATGGGTCTATCATGTGACAAAAATTAAGAAAGAACAGAGAGTAAATGATAGCATAACGGTAGACAGTTGAAAATTGAAGAAGAAAATATGTGGCGATGACCTCTAAGTGAGACAGGGTGAGGGCAGGAAAATTATGATTCAGAACACCTTATTTACAAAATACACAGCGAATGAACACATAATTGTACCATACTATAAAGTAAGGTATCGAATTTTCTTTGTTTTTTTTTAAAGCGAAGATCTCAGCTTAACCAGAAGAGGTTAAGGCACAGTTATACGACTTTTAATGGTTTTTAATTGAACATCACGTCTAAACGAGTAGTCTTATTTCTTTGAAAAAAATCTATGTTACTCTAAACTATTTCCGTCGTAATTTGATCTCAGAATATTTCAAATTAAATTTTTATAACATTGCGTAGTTAATTTGTAAAGTTATGTCTAACGCGGATAAAAAATTGAGAATCACGCAAAAACTATTTATTTATTTATTAAAACTTCATGCAACACAAATGTACAAAGGCGGACTTAATGCCTTAGGCATTCTCTACCAGTCAACCAAGGGTGGTGGAGAGATAACATGGCAGGTGCATAAACTGAAAAAATAAAATAATTCTAAGACGAAAATAATTACAAAAGTATATATAAATATAGTTAAAATTACATATATATTTAATATAATATACCTACATATATAATAATAATATATAAAGTTAGAGATAAGGATTTTGAAAAAGCGTATTTTTATGCGTTGCGTTACGTGAGCTCAGCGCAGAACACGCAAGCTAACCACTCAAGGTCGTTGGCAGCTAATAGCGCCTTAAGCTGAGATCTTCGCTTCTTCCTTCCTACCCACTTCAACTCTATTTTCAGCTTATTTAAATAAATGCTAAAATTCTTCAAATTGGTCTTGGACCCACGGAAAGCCCCTGTGCAACACCACCTTAAAACACCATAGTCGTATATCAAAACAAAGGAAATCTTTGATACTTGCTTTTGAAACCGCGTATAAGTCTTAATCTAAACAATTTTACGTCGCCTAAAAGCGATCAAATCCAACCTAGCTTTCATTACGATCTAGTCGAAGCTATCAAACGACCTTCCAAGGTCTTGATATCAGTTTTATAATCGTCCACGCATTTCCTAGTGTCGTAGCGGTCACGATGTCTTTCACACGACTTTGCCGAGCTCACCCTGGGGCAGACGTGTCAAGGGTTATCAAGATAGTAGCCCGTGATCGAGAGGAGGTAATACTGGGCTGTAGAATGTTGCTAGCTGATTTTTCTTATATTTTTGATTGATTGTCTTTTTGTAAATGGTTGTAGTGGGTGATTGTCACGTGATTGGTTGTATGTCTAGTAAAAGCAGGTGTAATGCTTATCTGCTAAGTACGAGTAGGTACTTACTCTGTTTACTGCGTCGCTTACTGAGCATGAGCTCCTGAGTTCGGTTCCTGGGTCGGGCAAAGTTAATGACTCTTTTAGATATAAAGGCTTTTAGATATAAATCATTGGTTTTTACTACACGGACACTAAACAAAAGTAAAAAGAGAAAACTGCAGTTGACATCTTCTAAACCACCTGGCTTTTTCTGACACTCGTCATCATCAATGTAGCCGAAGGACGTCAAATGCTATCCTTAGGCCTCCCATTCGTCGCCACATCGACTGGTCCTGTGCTTCTTCTAATCCAGAGGACTACCACGACCCTCACCATTGAGCACATGTCATTCGATAGGGCTTGTCAATACCATACAATTTTGACTTATTGCCATTAAATTAATTATATGCACACTTTTTCAATTTACTTTTGACATTGGCAGAATAGTCGATATCGGCTCTGCTTGCCATTAGGTTATAAAAAATAGAATAGTATTTTTTCACTAGGTACACCTGTTAGAATGTAACTTGGCTAGAGTGTCTGTCCTTTTTGTTTTGTGGGACGGAACTCATCAAATGACTTCTACTGACTAAAGCCCACCCATGTTCCTTCAGTTGCCGCGGTATCTTTTTCTAACAATCCCGCGACCCAGAGCGTCTGGTCCTTCCAACGTTACTTTCACATACTTCGAAGACCTTTTCAGGAAAAGCATGTAAACGCCACGTGTTTATTGAGCATTCACAAATATTTTAAGTGTTAACTCTATAATGTATGTAACGTTTATTCTATCGGCTGATGCTCGGTGTCAAGGTTGACGTTCTTTGTACCTAGCGCGGTATTCCACACCAAATATTTAACTTACGTTTTGTTGATTCCATTCACATTTTTACGTGTTGATGGGCCTATGATCAGCGTCTGCTTCTGTCGCGGTATGAGCTACACGCGAATGTTGTTTCTGCTTTTAAAATTAGTCGGACGTGTTGATCGAACGGTTAGCACGGGTGCTCAAAATATTGCCCTCAAAGTTCAATGTTTTTCGAGAGTTTGTATGTATGTATGCCTTGTGGCCTTAACGGCAGGATGGATTTCGACAAATGAGGTAGGTATAATTAGATTGGGTCTGACTGTCAAAGTAGCAGATGCTATATGGACTTTGAAAAAAAAAACTGTTTAGTGAAATCGTATATTTGTGACATGATCATGTGGGGTATGAAAATAAAGGGCTCGAGGAGGCGATTCCAAAAAAAAAAAAATCACTAATATGTAGATTTTTGGAACGAAGTTCCTTATCGCGCGTTGTGAAAGGGGGCTAGACGGAAAAAATTCTTACGAAAAAGTTGTCACGACACTTTTTTGCTATAGTAAAAAAAAAAAAAAATTATTACAATTACTTTTGTTATAGTTGTTGTTATTGCTAAAGAGTTGAGTTGAGTTGAGCTGAGCTGAGCTGAGCTGAGCTGAGCTGAGCTGAGTTGAGCTGAGCTTAGCTGAGCTGAGCTGAGCTTGGCTGATCTGAGCTGAGCTGAGCTGCGATGAGATGAGATGATGAAGTATAACTTCTTACGTGCGTGCGTGTGTGCGTAGTTAATAATAAAAAAAATATTATAAATTAAAAAAAATAAAATTATATTACAATTCCTTCACTAATTAATCGAAAGGAACTTCGTTCCATCCGGGTGTCCCTTGACACCTCTCAAGTTTTTTTTTTCAGAAAACCCCGTCTGTAAAAAACAACAAAAAGGGTCCGGGATCCGCCTTATATTTTTATTGGAGGTCGTGTTTATTTGACATAAGTAAGTGACATTCAGCCAAAGATAAAAAAAAAACCCGCACTGGGCCCGCGTTGTGGATTACGGCCCATTCTCTCTCCTAGAGAGGAAGCCTGAGTCCCAGCAGTGGGAACATCCAAACTTTTACTTTTGTTGGTACCTCATTGATCTACTTCTCAATTAATGTTGTGACTGTAACTTACGATAGGCTGCTATCTTATGTAAGAGTTGCATCCAATTAAGGAACATAACAATTTGACCTCTAAATCTCTTTGCTTGAGAATAATTTTACACTAGAATAAGATAGGATACTTCATGAGGTCAATATATAAGGTAAACATATCTATTTTAATCTTTAGATCGGCATGGGCACTTTAGGGTGTTTTAAATACTCTAGCAAAAATAATGGATTAACTGTTTATGCGCAAACTTGCACTTGAAAATAGTCAACTTAGATACCTACTTATCTTATTAGTCTGAACTAATTTTAGGGTTCCGTACCTGAAGAATAACCAATGGTACCCTATTACTAATCCTCCGCTGTCCGTCCCTCCGTCTGTCTGTCAGCGGGATGTATCTCATGATCCGTTATAGGTAGACAGTTGAAATTTTCACAGAATGTGTATTTCTGTTGCCGCTATATCAACAAATAATAAAAGTAAATTAAAACGTAAGCGGACTCCCCTACTAGAAGCGTTTTTGTTTTTACTTTTTTTGCTCGATCTTAATAATAGCTACAAGTAGACGCGTATAATCTTGTACGATGGTACGGTTGTTTTTTTTTAACCGACTTTCGAAAAAGGAGGAGGTTTTATGTTCGACTGTAGATGTTTTTTTTTTTATGTATGTCCGCCGATTTCTCTGTCAGTTGTCGACCGATTTTCAAAACTCTTATATATATAAATCTTATCGAAATTGCTTCAGCGCTTTTCGAGAAACTGAACAAAAACGAAAATTACGTACACCTAGATGACGTTTTGGTGTTCTCCAACTACGAGTATGTTTTAAATTCTACGTGCCATGTTATTGGGGTTAAAGTTCTGGGGTATAACAACTAAAAAGTGAAAAATAAAAAACTTTTTTACAAAAAAAAAAAACATCGACTTCCAAAAAAAAAATACACTAAAAAAGTTTTTTGTAAAAAGTTTTTATTTTTCACTTTTTAGTTGTTATACCCCAGAACTAAAAACCCCAATAACACACACGTTCCATACGTGGAATTTAAACATACTCGTAATTGGAGAAAACCAAAACGTCATCTATTTAGACGTATTTTTCGTTTTTGTTCAGTTTTTCAAAAATGGCTAAAGCATTTTCGATAAAATTTATATGGGACCACCTCGGGAGTATATATTCTTTCGGAAAAGAATTTTGAAATTCAGTCCACAACTGACAGAGATATCGGTGGACATACATAAAAAAAAAAAAACATAAAATCTCCTCCTTTTTCGAAGCCGGTTACAAAACGCAAAAGCTAACTGTTCAGTATATACCCATTTAAAGCCCAGGCTCTTGATACACCCTTGATCTAATTCCGTCTCTCTGGCTTCGATTGTGCCGCTCGCTTATAACGTCCTAAAGGTCGTTTATGTCAACTAGTATCGGATTTTATAGACTATTTTTAAAGACCTTCTATTGTGTTGAGATTAACGCATATTCATTGAAAATTAAGAGTGTGAGATTGGATTCTACATTGTCCTCTCATACCTATTAACACTGTATTATGGAAACATTATAAAAATATTTGGACGATGCGGCTGAAAAGTTCTGGAGTGGCGTCCACGTGCCGGAAGACGCAGCGTTGGAAAGCCTCCCAGGTGGACCGATGACCTGATGAGGGTCGCGGGTAGCCGATGGATGCGAGACGTACAGGACCAGTCGGGCACTTGGAGGCCTATGCCCAGCAGTGGACGTCTTTCGGTTGAAATAACTATAATAATAAAAATATTTTACAATGTTTCCATAATACAGTGTAATCTACGTAGTTTTTCGCATTATAAGACCAATTCTACATGCCCAAATCATGTAATCTATTGAAACGACTTACCTTTTGGCACTTCTAACTAGTTTTTGTGGCTAGGAGGTGCTAATCAAAGTTAATAAGCTTACGGACACCATAATAGGTGGTGGTAAGGTACCGAAGAGTTACGCAAATACACCAAAGAAACTGATATAATTGTTACATCATTTGGATTTATGGTATCCTCTGTTCAGTTGGTAAAACTGATCATAAATGGAACGGTCCCTTAAAAATAATGTCTGTATCTCTTAGCCGCCTCTAAGCCATGCAAATACTTATTTGTCTCGTGATGGAATGCAATGAAACCGAAGCTTGAAGCCAGTTTCTCAACCACTACGTCAATAGTGCCGTCATTTCAGAACACTGCTACACTGGAATCAACTCCCTTCTGCACTGCTAGCGCTGCTGCTACTATAGGCCTCCTTTTCCTTTCTGCCACGCTTCCTGGTTCTCTGTCACTCAGATGTTTCCCACAACTTAGGTGATATCTACACTTTCGTCTTGGGAGAATGATCCTATATACTTCAGGTCACCCCACCCAGAGCGGCAGAATTTATTTGATGATTTCACAACCTATCAAAAAGGTCATATAAAAGACTGACTTAGCTGCACCCCAATTACGTAAATTGTTGTATCTCAACTAGGCGGGTTGTTCTTGGATGTGTGTGTAGATTCACGTCTACATTTTTTCTGTGTGCGTAATCTTGTAGCGGTCGATATCATAGAAAACTTTATTACAAAAAAAAAAACAACCGACATCCAAAAAAGAAAATACACTAAAAATTAAAAAAAAACTTTAATTTCGGAAGTCGGTGTTTGTATTTTATTTCTTCATTATTTGACACCTACTTCCGAAATTAAAGTTATTTTTAACGTATTTTTCGTTTTTGTTCAGTTTTTCATAAAGCGCTGAAGCAATTTCGATAAAATTTATGTGGGACCACCTCGGGAGTATAATAATATTATTTCGGATGGAAAAAGATTTTTGAAAATCGGTCCACGACTGACAGAAATCGAAATCGGTGGACATACATAAAAAAAAAACACAGTCGAACATAGAACCACCTCCTTTTTCGAAGTCGGTTAAAAATAGCTTACTGCGATATAATAATAGCTGAAGCAAGAAACTTATGTGTGAATGAAATTCCTTGTTTGTTCCTATTTCCTAAAACGTAAATTACGCAATAAATATTGTTTAATTGACAAACTGTAGCATTGGCATTCATTGTGATTTTGGCTGTCTCCTATCTGTTTTTGTTCATTTATCTACGAGCTTAGACTATGAAAGGTTATAGACGTAGTGTTAAAATCCGGCAATCTGAAGTACCAGAATGAGAAACCGGCTTGTATCTGTACACGTGACATAAGCTCACACAGACAAAATGAGAAGCCGATACGTCATTGTTACGTTCGTCAAGGTCACTCACACATTTTAACGATCCTGCTTCATTTAATGCCCAATGACGTTTCGTCTATAACCTTTCAAAGTCTTAAAGTCTACGAGTATCTCTATATCAACCTTCAAGTTAATTTCAAATGACCAACGGCCTCCGTCTGCGTATTTATTTGTAGCTTTTGACCTACGTGTCATCCTGATGCCGAAGATTATCTAAGTGCAACTCGATCAATATTCGATCTCGTCATCAATATTATCTATCTAATCAAAACAATACCAGATTGCCAAAGTCAAGACACTTTGGAATTCGGACATCGTAAATCAAAATTTTTATTGCTTCCATAAATACTTTTATGATAGATTCGATAAAGTTAGTCCTTATTAGTCATATCTACTTTCGTATCAGAACAAAGATTGCCAGGACAGCTGATGCAATATAATACTAGCCAGGTACTGTAGTTCGTAAGGGAACCGGCATGTCCTAGAACCAAAACTTCGAAATCATGTGTCACTCACCAAAGCGTAGTGTGTCCGTGTGGTGGGTTACACTTACGGTTCTTTCTCCCTCTTAGAGAAGATGCCTGACTTCCAGCAGTGAGAACGTTATAAGGCTGATTATGCTGTTACTGTACCACTGGCAAAGACCTCTTCTCATACAGAGAAGTCACGAGCATCAATCACAACGCTTGCTCAAGGCACATTGGCAATTTCAGACTTAAATTTGTCCGGGTTTCCTCACGATGTTTTTCCTGCACCGACGTCAGAGATAGGTATGTAAGAAAACTTATAGAAGGGTATGTTTTTCCTGCACCGACGTCAGAGATATGTAAGAAAACTTATAGAAGGGTAAAACCTCGTATTAGGGTTCCTCAGTTTATATTTCACACAATGTGTATTTCTGTTGCCGCTATAGAAATACACGCTGTGTAAAAATTTCAACTGTCTATCTATTACGGATCATGACATACAGTCCAACAAAAAACCCAAAAAAAACATGTTTTTTTTTTTTCAGTTTATGGTACGGAACCCTTCGTCTGCGAGTCCGACTCGCACTTTGCCGGTTTTTTAAATATGCATACTGTGTACTTAGTCCAATAATGCAAAAGTGGGGCCATTGATTTCGCAAGCCCAGTTAAAAGTAGTGATATTGTAATTTCCTGTAAAAAAGGAATTAATTACTATTGCATTGTAATTCCTTACACAAAGGCGGTTTTCACTACAATTACAAAACCATGTGCGAATATTACAATATTGTGTTTAAATTGGGTTTATTTAGGTGCGAAGAAAAGATTAATAATCTATAAAAACTGCAAAAAAAATCACGTTTGTTGTATCCCATACAACAAAAGTGATTTTTTTTGCAGTTTCAGCCCCCTTCAATATTTATTTTATTCTGTTTTTTTTTTTGTATTTTTGTTGTTATAGCGGCAACAGAAATATATCATCTGTGAAAATTTCAACTGTCTAACTATCACGGTTCATGAGATACAGCCTGGTGATAGACGGACAGACAGACAGACGGACGGACAGCAGTGTCTTAGTAATAGGGTCCCTAAAAATATAACCCTAAAAATATAAGTAAATAAAAGGAAATTCCCAAAATGAAAATGGAATTTCTCTACAAAGTTATTATCAGATAGTCAAAAATAGTACCTATGGCAGGACCGAATTTTTTTTTCCAAACTAGCTATAACTTTCTTGAAGAAAGTTGCTTTTTCTATGGGCAGAAGCAGTGTTTCAAATGTGCTGTAACAAAAAACCTTTTTACAAAAAATAAAACCGACTTATAAAATTTTAAAAATAACTTTAATTATGGAGATCGGTGGTATTTTCTTTCTTCGTTAATAGACACCGACTTCTGAAATATAAGTTATTTTGCAATTTTTAGAAGTCGGTTCCAGAATTTTTTTAGTTTTTGTATCCCAGAACTAAAACTAAATAATAAAGTTATGCCCAAATTGAGCATAATTGGAGATAACTAAAACGTCATCTCATCATTTTCCTGTCCTTATCCCAATTTATTTGGGGTCGGCGCAATATGTCTTTTTTTTCATTACTCCTCTATTAGTCGACATCATTGTAGTCACCCCCTTTTTACCCATATCCTCTTTCACACAGTCCAATCATCGTTTCTTTGGCCTTCCCCTACTTTTATAGCCATGCACATCCATACACAAGACTTCCAATCCGCATTGGGCCCGCGTGGTGGATTACCGTCCACACCCTCTCACAGAGAGGAGGCTTGTGCCCCAGCAGTGGGGACATTAGAAGGCTGATAATGACATGCCCATACCACGACAACCGATTTCCACACAACTTTTCAGTCAGCGGTGCCACTTTCAGGCTTCCTCTTACTCATTCCTAATTCTATCTATGCGCGTAACACCACACCACACATCGCTCTTTGTATTTTCATCTCAGCTGCATGCAATTGCTTTTCATTCATCCCTTTTGTGGCCCAACATTCTGAACCATACAAGACAGCAGGTCTGACCATTGTTTTATAAATCTTGCCCTTAAGTTAAAGGGGAACGCGGGAGTTGCAGATAGTCCCGGTGACCTGCCGCCATTTCATTCATCCAGTGTTAATTCTGTGCTTATCAGTTCGATCTATTTCGCCATCGCTTTGCACGAGTGAACCGAGATACCGTAAATCGGAGCAGACTGGGGGAAGCGCACCATCTAGCATTAGCTTCAGAACTGGAGAGACCGCCGAAATCGCAGAACATATGTTCAGTTTTGGTTCTGCTGACTTTCAAGCCAACTTTCTCCAGCTTCTGTTGCCATTTCTCCAATCTGCTCTGGATCTTAGGTCCGAAACGTCATCTATGTATACATATTTATTGTTGTTTTTTATTTTCAAAAAGTGCTGAATCAAAAAATAAATATTTGACCACCTCTGAAGTATGGCCTACCAAACAAAAAAAGAATCATCAAAATCTATTCACAAGTGGCTGTGAAATCGCGTAAAAAACATACAAATTAAAAAAAACACAGACGAATTGGGAACCTCCTAATTTTGGAAGTCTGTTAAAAATGCACCACGACCAGAATGTTAGATAATAATATGCAGTACCTACCAGTACTAATGTTTTTCATAACTTTAATTGCATAACATATTTTTTTGTCATCGATTTCCGCAATGTGACACCTGATTCCATTACTTTATCTTGTGTTACAGACGCGTCGCAGAGATTTTTCAAATATAAACTTCTTTTGCTTATTTTACTAAATAGTACAGAACAAATAGAAGAATGATATTAAATTCTTTCGTTGCCTTCAAACAATTAGTGTTCAAATCTTTACCCCAGACATAGCGACGCCATCTCAAAAGATATTGCAAGTAAATGAACTCCCGAAGAAGCCAACAAACAAACGAAAACGTTAAGTTCCAACACGCCAGTCCATTATTTATGTGGCCACATTTGCAAATATTAGTGCATCACTACCTCCAAATGAAACTACTGCATCTATATCCAAGGTCTTTAACCATACGCCATCTGTATCAACAATACAAATAAATGTATTAAACATATTTAATATTTGCGCATTCATGAATAAATAACTCGGACACAACAATAGTATTCCGTGTACTATTGATGATATTAAAAAGCAAGTCACGTAATATTGACTCAAATCGCAGATACTGAGACACATGTGCTTGAAGTCTTATACAATCAATCTGCCCGCGCCTTTTCCCAACTACCTTGAGGTCGGCTTCCAGTCTAACCGGATGCAGCTGAATACTTGTATTTTACATAGAGCGACTGCGTATCTGACCTCCACAAGCCCAGTTACTGGGTATTACAATATCTAGGTAAGACTGGTTGTCAGACTTTCGGACTTCTGACGACCAAGATCCATAATTGACAGCCGGGACCAACGGCTTAACGTGCGTTCCGAGGTACGGTAAGCCGTTCTCGGTTTGTAAAGATGGCCACCCATCCTTGGACCAACCCTGGCAAGCGTAGCTTAACCTGATGGATCGACCGCTGCGGCTGTTATTACTTTAGCCACGAGCTCCTCTTAACCTGATGGATCGACCCGTGCGGCTGTTATTACTTTAGCCACGAGCTCCTGCTTAAAGTCTTATTAAGCCCTGAGAACTCCTCTCAAATCATTACAATATCAGTCAAAATCTTTCGTGTCGTCTGGTTAGGTCACCTCTTTGTGAGAGGAAGTAGCCTCTACGTAATCCACCACACAAGCCCAGTTCGGGTTGGTAGATGTCAAATGCCTTCGAAGTTTTAATTTTAGGACATTCCGGTTACATACACTTTTTCTGCTGTTAACCCAGGGCATAAAAAAGTTTCGAGTATGTGTTATGTGAGTTATGCGGGTGGTTATTGGGGTACAGGAAGATAAAAAGGTACGATGGATGCATTATATAACTAGTGTTCTATAGTCTATAGTAAAGAAGAGGTCACCATATTTTTCTTTACTATAAAAGAGCTGCCCAGGATGCACAAAACGGACTTATAGTCATGTTGGTTACCCCATTCGTAGAGGCTATTTTGATGCACCTTAAAACTATAAAGAGATGAGGTTAAGGTCAGTCGACCAATGGCTTAAAACCTGAAACTCCAAAGCAAATAATAAACTCGTTTTCCCATTTGATACTGAAGTAAATACGGATACGAATAATTGATTCTGAGCAATTTCATGAGCCAAATACGTTTAATAATAGGTATTTTGATAAAATTAACACATAAATAATTACAGAAACGGGAAGACTGCTGTATCGATAAATGCAAGGTGAATCAGAAGACGTAGGAAAAAGTAGTCAAATTACCCCAATAGACGGACAAAGGTGTTAATAGTATAAGCGAAGGAGTGAACGGTAGAGAGCTAACAGTGTAGAGAGCGTATGATCTGACTAACAGATGTACATTAGTATCGTCTCTCTTGGAAGTAATGTTATGCACGCCATTGAAGACATAGGATCTGGAAACCAGACTTTCTAAATAAAAAAACTTGATCTTCTTCTAAATAAAAAAACTTTTTACAAAAAAAATACAACTGACTTCCATAGATCAATACTAAAAACTGCAAAAACACTTTCATTTCGGAAGTCGGTGTTTCTAGTTTGGTTTCTTCATTATTTGATACCGACTTACGAAATTAAAGTTATTTTGCAGTTTTTAGTATTGATCTATGGAAGTCGGTTGTATTTGTTTTGTAAATTCTAAAACTAAATTAATAGTAAAGTTATGCCCGAATTGATAGCACCAAAAGTAGGGAATTTGAACATAGTTGGTGAAATTAGGGTGTATCAGGGTGAACTGTACAAATCTGTATACCCCTTCAGAGCGTATCAGCGTGATTTAATGTTGTGAAGTGGTGAAAACAATATACAGACATGCGATTGCAGCAATTCTGGAAAGTTTGCTATCATTTATTGAAGAGTTCCAGTGTGTATCTCCGAAGGTCTTCATCAGATCTTCACCAAATTTAAATGGGACCACATGTAAAGCCAGTCAACTTTCAAATAAAAAAAAAAATCATCAAAATCGGTTCACCTAGTAAAAAGTTATGAGGACACACAAAAAAAAAATGCAGTCGAATTGAGAACCTCCTCCTTTTTTTGAAGTCGGTTAAAAAGGAGCCTGGAGAGAGTTTAGGTGACAATAATAACTAACAAAACACTATGGAGTTCCACAAGGGGCGTCCTTGCCCCATATTGTTCTTCTTAATTTATATATATCTTCAACTTGCCAACGCTCTGCATCAGCAAGACCCCTAAAGTCAAAAGATGATATTATCAAAGAGAACATCTATTTTTAACACCTAATATCTGAACTTGACCTCAACGCTAAAGTGTCAAACGTAGAGCGATGTGGATGCCGTATAGCAATGTCAGTGTCATGGTCTGGGTCGTGTGTCGTCAGAGCTAGGTCCCGGAACACCGCTTACATAATCTGATAGGACGGAATGGTGGTGTTTGAACTTTGAAGTAACTTTCACCTTAGGTAGGTTTTTTAGGAATCGAAAATCAAATCAGTTCCTCTTTCTATCTTTTATGAGCAAGAATCTCATCACATGCACTGTCACGTATGTTTTATCCAAATATATCAATCGCATGATTATAAATCACCTTAATATAATTTGTGTTCCAACCTCGAGATAACGGTTCATGCACCCGTCATAGTCGCCGCACGAGGGAACGGAACGCACCACACTAAATTATGTATGCGCGAGCGCACGCCACTTACCTATAGCCTTTCGTCATATCAGTCGCGCGCTTGAAGCCGCACAGAGCGGACGCGTCGTTCCAAATTCGAAAATATATCGCGAGTGATAATCGCGCGTGGATAATTAATATTATTTTTTTGTTGAATATTATCTGGATTTGACATCGCACGCCAGCGATATTTGGAAGTGAGTGTTTTTATTTTATTTTATACATTTAAGTTTGAATTAGTTGTAGTTTACATTGAATATGTAAATTGGTCGCAAGGTGTCGTTGAGCGAAAGTGTGTGCGGAACAAAAACTTGGTAATTTGTACGCTTAGTTCATAGTAAATCAAACTTTATATTCTACCAATAAAATAAAACAATTCAATTCAGTATAATTAGCCTTACTAACTAGGTACCTGTTTACAGCAAAAAGTTTTTTTTTATATTTGTAAGATTTACCATAATTTGTGGAATAAATGAATAATTCTAAACAAAGCCAAGTCATGCTTACGAAATTGCCGTCGCAAACAGAGGAGGAAAAAAGTAACTTCACTGCTTGTTCAAGAGAAAATGTATTTTCACTAAAGAGCGTAAAAAAAATTAAAATTATGAAAGTTCTTTGCTGGTAACTAGTCGTTTGGTAAACAGATTGAGAACCGGTCGCTGTAGTGTCGTTGCGAAGTGGTCACGAATCAAATATTGGACAAGACTGTCCAAAGTTCACTCCATACGCACGGCAAATACTCGTAGATGGGCCATTGAATAAAGTCGCCAACCTCGTGTTTTTAATACTAACAAATGTGCTTTGTACCTAACTACTCAATCTGAGTAAATTGTGGTCGTAAAATTTGACTGCAGCAGATTTTTACAAAAAGTCGACGTAAAATCTTGATAAATTGATGTTTTCTTTTTAGAGAGACAATACTAGAAGTCGTGGCTCTCCTATTAAAACATATAGTCTTATTACAGTAGATATGTTTCGTGTCGTGACTGTTATGCTCCCAATATGCCTTTGTTATTTAAACTTTTGGACCGTATTTGTGTTGCTGGCTGAAATGGTCATGACTATCAATATTTTTACAAAAGCATACTGTATATCTTCTTTGATGGGTCTGTCATAATCGGAGTATGCCGCGTAAAGGGGGTCTCTTAGAACAGTCTTCTTCGTCTCCATCAAAGGTATCACCATCATCCTAGTCTTTACCTTTATGTTGGGGTTGGCTTTCAGTCCAACCAGTATTTAACATGGAGCTACTATGTATCTGAACTCCACAACCCACTTATCTATTTTTGTAATCATGATGATCTTTCAGTTCAATTTATTCGTGGTAAGCGCTG
The DNA here is from genome assembly GCA_951329385.1 of Polia nebulosa. NCBI lineage: Eukaryota > Metazoa > Arthropoda > Insecta > Lepidoptera > Noctuidae > Polia > Polia nebulosa. The sequence goes on from OX589615.1 coordinate 11,994,135, forward strand.
TACGTTCTATTTGTGTCTTTTTTCATTCAATCTCAGTGTTCACTTCCTTCATAGCCATATTTTCCTCATACTTTCTTTCTCGTGTTTTGGCAAGACAATTGCTTTGGGAGTTGATTTAAAAAGAGTCAAGTTCCGTTTTGAGTTCTTTACTACAACTGCTCCTTGACGAGGTACTTTTAGTCTAAAACTCTTAAACCAAGCTTACAAAATCATTCCATGATATTCTATGTTTCTTTGCTAGCTGCTTAAGAGTATAAGTCTACCTGTGTTCTTTCTTTTAATGGAAAGGAATCTATTTTTTAATATTTTATGTACCCTAGTTATCTTTTGGTTTGAATCGTCAGATTGTAGTCGTCCAATCTATCAAGCAATAAGACGTATGGGCACAACACTCAAGTGTATGCCATCGGGGACATAATTAATTATAAAAACCATACAGTCAATGGTAAATACACTTGGTGCAAAGGGATAGTAATTAATAAAAAAATTGGCAACGTTTTTTTTTTTTATATCTTATTGAAGCTATCAATGTTTAATATTTAAATGCTTTTCTCGCTCACTGTATTACTACCTAGTTCCTTTTGAAAGTTTGTTGTTTTTAACCGACTTCGATAAAGGAGGAGGTTCTATGTTCGACTGTATGTATGTTTTTTTTTTCTGAAAGAATATACTCCCGAGGTGGTCCCATATAAATTTTATCGAAATTGCTTCAGCGCTTTTTGAAAAACTGAACAAAAACAAAAAATACGTATACATAGATGACGTTTTGGTTTTTTCCAATTACGAGTATGTTTAAATTCCACGTTCCATTTTATTGGGGTCTTTAGTTCTGGGGTATAACAACTAAAAAGTGAAAAATTAAAAAAAAAAATACAAAAAAGCAACCGACTTCCAAAACAGAAAATACACTAAAAAATAACTTTAATTTCGGAAGTCTGTGTCAAAAACGAAGAAATAAAATACAAACACCGACTTCCGAAATTAAAGTTATTTTTTAATTTTTAGTGTATTTTCTTTAATGGAAGTAGGTTGTTTTTTTTTTGGTAAAAAAAGTTTTTATTCTTGACTTCTCTTTGACATTTTTTAATCTCTCACTCATATATATAATCACTTATCATAATCAAGTTCTTACGTCAATATTTGACGTTTGTTTTGAAGTATTTATTTAACAACCTACACAAAAAAAAAATTATCTCTGACAACGATCATTCAGCATGCCTAAACATTATGTAATATTATCTAAAAACCTTGAGAATTTAGATCCTATCTTTTGACTAGAGACCGATTATTTTCTTTTTCCGAAAATTATATAAAGTACTGTTGAGTTTGATTTGAACAGAATTCAAAGATGACTCGACTCTTCTTTTTTTTTTTGGAGGGTGGCTTCGCACGGCTGCAAATTATATACCTTCCTCGTTTATCGCTATTTGAGGAGCTCGTGGCTTAAGTAATAACAGCCGCACGGGTTGATCCATCGAGCTAAGCTACGCTTGCCAGGGTTGGTCATTGCATGGGTGACGGCATCTTTACATATCGAGACTCCTTCGTGCCTCGGAAAGCACGATAACCCGTTGGTCCCGGCTGTTGTCAATCGTGAACCTTTGACAGTCGTTACGGGTCGTCAGACGCCCGAAAGTCTGACAACCAGTCTAACCAAGGGGTATCGTATTACCCAGTTACTGGGTTGTGGAGGTCAGTTAGGCAGTTTTCTATTTTAAAAACCATTACACAGTTTAAGAGGAGTTAGCGGAAAACATACAGACACGCAAAGCGACTTTGTTTTATACTATGTAGAGATAGAGATAATCATCATTATCCTAATTTACATGAGGTCGGCGTAGCACATTTTCCATGTTCTCAGCCATCATCTTCATTATTAGAGTTTATCTTCTTAGCCATTTCATCCTTCTCGTGCTTGTGATGTCGTAAATCGTTTAAGCTCTTTTAATTGTTCAACAGAGAACGCAGTATTCGTTTCATACAGATATTCGCAATAAGAATAATAGAATAAACTTATAATTACTTACTATGTATGTCAGAGGTTTGTTGGTCCTGGGGCCATTTCCGACAATGTCCTTTGTTTATTTATTCTAACAGTGGTCTCAAAATGTTTCGTATCCAAAGTAGTCGGCAAAAGTAACAACGGCCGTTTCTGACACTTTTGCCTACTACTTTGGATAGACATTTTGAGACCAGTTTTAACAACGTAAAAATTCTTTATCCTCTTTGTAACAAACGTGAGGTTGGATTTTTTAATATTTATTTTCTGTGCTATGCTACGATTTTTTATTCAATGAGGGCGCCACTGGACCGTGAGAAGGGCCTTAAGGACTGCATCTGCCCATCGATATGAATAACTTTCTTCAAGAAAACATGAGGATTTTTTGTTTTAATTAATTTTTTTTTTACTTTCCATACAAATATTGATCAGCTGATGATAACTTTGTATGGAAAGTCCAATTTCTTTTTTTTTCTTAGACAGTTATTCATTTCCATGGGCAGAACCGGTTCTTAAAATATGACCACACCTTTCCGTTACATCCTTTAACTAATATTATGTCATGTGAATGGAAGTGCCCTTTGATTTGCCTCTTAAAGACATCCAGAGAAGGGCTGACACGTAGGGCGTGTGGGTGAGAGTTCTAGAGACGCACTGCAGTTACAGAAAAGGAGCCACCATAGCGGCTGGAAGTGTGACCCTGAGTACGAAGGAGAAGAGAATTGGCAGTGCGACAGGGTTTACTCGGGACGAAGTACAAAGCGTTCACGAAGGTATTGAAGAGAATCGGGATTGGCAGGATAGTAGAGAGAAGAGATAGGATATCGATATCTTACCTACGCCGAATTGACAGCCATTATTTACCACATGATATCAGTTGAAATAACTCATTGCATTCTCATAACACAAGTTCCCAGTATACGCGGCATCGCGGAAATTTCCACAAAATCAATTGGTATTTTAATCTTAATAACATGTCAAACTTCGTAGTATTATTAACGCTTATTCACGTTTTGCAGAAAACGTAGTTTGTGGTGAGAATTAATGGTAATTAAGATCTTGGGTTTTTTGCGTCTTAAAAGACCACAGTAGTAATTCCATTCCGCTCCACCCCGGAAGGAGTGCCAAAAACATTGAGGTCACATTCATATTCTACCAAAAGATTTTAAAATATATCAGAAAACTCAGTGGTTACACAAAAAACCCTGTGGTAACAGCCACGACTTACAAGGTCGTGAGTTCAAAGCCAGGCAGGCTTTACTTTGTATAAACTATTTCATCACCACTGCTCTCAAAACGGTGAAATAAAACATCGTGAGGAAACCGACATGTCCCAGAACCAAAACATCGAAGACATGTGGCATCCACCAACCCGCATTGGGCCGCGTGGAGGAGGCCAGTATCATAGCAGTACATTAAAAGGCTTATTATGTGGTACAGAAAACATCATTACCTTACCTTTATTTGTGGCCAGTTTGTTTTTTTTTTGGGGGGGGGGGGCGGGGGGGGGGGGGTTGTAAATCATCCAATGAATGAAGGAGGGCGTGTCAGACTCTTACTGAGTAAAACCCACCCCTGTTCCTTCCCTGCCTGAGTGCCCCGGGGTGCGGTAACTCATTTTCAGAATTAATCCGCTACCCCTAGGCATATTTATCCGCTACCCCTAGGCATGGGCCAATTTGTTTGGGGTAAGCAAAACATGATTTCCATATTTATCTATGACTCTTCATGAGTAGTAAACATTTTAGACTTATCATTTTTCTTTACGTTATGTTACGTTTCTTTGGTCTTCTCTTACTCTTCAGGCGCTTTAAATGGTGACCTTGAGTGGTTAGCTTGCGTGTTCTGTGCTGAGCTCACGCAACGCGTCGTACTTCCACCCAGTAATGGGGTTCGCCCATCAAGGAGCGCTGTGCGAAATTAGACGCATTATTAATTTATTATACATAAAACAATAGGTAGGTATTATACTAAAATATAAATAGTTAAATTATTTTTAAAATGGTGAGGGTTTTATAAAAATTCGCATAATAGTTTTTGCGTGATTCTCAATTTTTTATCCGCGTTAGACATAACTTTACAAATTAATTACACTATGCTATAAAAATATAATTTCAAATATTCACATACCAAATTACGAAAGAAATTGGATAAAGTCATATTTTTTTTTTCAAAGAAATAGTTGTAGTCGTATAAACGTTATTTTCAATAAAAAATCATTCGTCGCCTTAATTCAAAATTCGTGTTCTACCTAAAGGTATAAAAACAAATACATATTTAAACTTACAGAGCTATTGTCCTTCAGTATTTCAGTTTAGTGGTGAGTGCTAGTGATATCGCCAAGTATGCTACGTGACGTAAATTATGCTACATGGTTCTTTACTCAAAAAGCTATTTCTGAAGTTGCTCTACTTATAGTCTAAGATCCCAGAACCGCCAGGCATTACTTATTTTCTGATTAACAAAATTTGTGGGATTGAGTAGTGTTCTGTAGTATTTACTTTGAAAGAACGCATACCTGCTAGCTTAGGCCGACGGCGACGGCCAATTTTTTTAACCTCAAAAAAGGAGGTTCTGTATTCAACCCCTATGTATGTATGTATGCGTGTTTGTCCGCGATTTTCTCGAAAACTACTCATCTGATTTGGATGGTGTTCTTTATTCAAATGCATATTTTTCAAGGAAGGTTTTAGTATATAGTACATTAGGATCTGATGAAGATTTACGGAGACGGACAGTGGAACTCTTCAATAACTAACAGCGGATGACTCGCGATTACTGCAAGCGTTTGTCTATGTATGTGGACCACAACTAAAAAGTGAAAAACTTTTTTTTTTACAAAAAGTTATTTTGCATTTTTTTTTTTTTTTGAAGTTGGTTCTATTTTTGTAATAAGTTTTTTATTGCATACATGTAGATCATATTTGAAATATCAAACTATGTGTTTAGTACCCTCCGTAATCATTGCTGACTCTCATTTTCAGTATTTATTCCTATTAAATAAACTATATCCACAATTCGGCTTTGTGAATAGGACCTCACTCAATGTACCGACCAGCTCTTACTTGAGACTATTATAATAACTAATATTGAACAAATCAATCTACCCGCGCCTTTTCCCAACAATCTTGCGGACGGCTTCCAGTCTAACCGGATGCAGCTGAATACCAGTATTTTACATGGAGCAACTGCCTATCTGACCTCCACAACCCAGTTACTTACTGGGTAATACGATACCCCTTGGTAAGACTGGTTGTCAGACTTTCGGGCGTCTGACGACCCGTAACGACTGTCAAAGATCCACGATTGACAGCCGGGACCAACAGCTTAACGTGCTTTCCGAGGCACGGAGGAGTCTCGGTATGCAAAGATGGTCACCCATCCATGGACCAACCCCGGCGAGCGTAGCTTAACCAGATGGATCGACCCGTGCGGCTGTTTATTACTTTAGCCACAAGCTTCTATAATAACTGATATTGAACAATATTTTGCAAAACAGACAGCATGAGAATCACCACTCAAATTTAAGAAGTGATTAATGTAGTATGTTCAAAGTAAATACTAACAATACTTAATCCCAAAAATTCTGGTTAATCAGAAAAAAAGTAATTTCTGGCGGCTCTGGGATATTTATTTACTAGTTTTATCATATAATTTCGTGACTTATAAAGGTCTACGCACACCGAGACGGAATGGCAGAGGATTTAAATTTTTGCCTAAGGACATTCAAAGTTATCTAGTGGGAATACGACATAAATAATAATAATAATTTAATTTATGACAACCAGTGATCCATTACTTAATACATTAAAAAAAATATTGGCACGCCGAATGACGCCGTGACGTGGGTGGGTGGGTTTTAGTCAGTCTGACGTGCCGACCCGCTCCACCCAGAGCGGGAGAAGTTACCTAATGATCCCCCCCACACCCCCAAAAAAAAAAAAGAAGTTACAGTGAGTAAAAGATGGCCAGTTACAATGTGACTCAGGATGGCTGGACAAATCTTTAAAATAGCTCGCATTTAACTAGGTCGATTGGGCACTTTATGTGACCCTTATTTCAGAATTTGTGACGCTACAGAATCTTAGATAATCGATCGAAAACGTGTCTAGCCAACTTGAAAAAACACTTTGATACGTACAGCGGTTTAGTAGAAAAATGCAAAAATCTGTGTCCAGCCATCTTATATATATCTTAAAACTTATGGCTGGCACTTCCGAATCTCAATAACGTTAGCGTTTTCTAATATGGTTCCTTTACTAACATTTAATGACGCAATTTGTGACAGTAATAACGTTTCATTTATGGCGTCACATGTAAGGGTTTTCCAGAAATCAATAAAAACTTAGTGTCCGGCCAGCCTGAGTTCAAGATGGCTGGACACATGTATCTCCGCTGCCTGATGAATTGATGACCTACGGCCTTCGAAATTTGTTCAAAATTTTGTGACGGGGACGATAATGATAACCTGAATTAGTGACGGAGAAACTTTGAGTAGTTTCAAAGATATTGATCATTTAAATTTTACCATACAAACATCCATTAATATTGTTAGGTGACCATAATTTTTACGTAAATAAGGATTTTTAATCGACTAATCGGCCGGTAGCAGCCACGCCGGCTTTGTATTTGATTTTGCCGTGGGAATAAAAGGGTAACGCTCGAAGGTATTTAAATTAAAAAATAATGTTTGCTGTAAATAAAATCACATTTATTTATTTGTACTTAAAGTGGTTTTTCAAGTTGGCTGGACACGTTTTCGATCGATTATCTAAGATTCTGTAGCGTCACAAATTCTGAAATAAGGGTTTTTAGCCGTCACATAAAGTGCCCTGTTGACCTAGTTAAAAGCGAGCTTTTTCGAAGATTTGTCCAGCCATCCTGAGTCACATCAATTACAAGCCATCCACTCATTTTAAATAACCCATCCGTCTTTCTGACTGACCGTTACAAATATTCTTAAAAAAAAGTTTTAACGTATGCGTCTTCGTCTCGACTCAACGTGTCTCCATTGAGTTTCTCGACATAAACGGATGCTTGAATGAATGTGTAAATCACATACAAATCATTCTGTAAATAGTTGACAATGCTTGGATTTTACATGTCAATTGTGTTTAGGGTTGACTGCGCAGTGACCTAGTTTAAGATATATCTCTAAGGTTTATCTTACTTATTTATGCTTTTATGTCGTCCTTGATTTTTTCCGGTTATTTGTAACTAACTAGCGAGCCGCCCTGGCTCCGTACGGGTACAAATTACCACAAACCTTCCTCGTTTATCGCTCTTTCTGTTAGTGAGAACCGCATTACAAACCGATAAGTGGATTAGGAGGAGGTAGCGAAGAAACATTCAGACGCGGAAAGCGACTTTGGTTCTTACTATATGTAGATATGGGTTTAATGGTGTATAGAAAAGAAAATGCCATCTCTCAGGGCCCTTATAAGGGGCAGTTATATGACTTTTAATGGTTTTTAATTGAACATCACGTCTAAACGACTTGTCTTATTTCTTTGAAAAAAATATATGTTACTCTAGACAATTTCCGTCGTAATTTGATCTCAGAATATTTGAAATTATATTTTTATAACATAGTGTAATTAATTTGTAAAGTTATGTTTAACTTGGATACAAAATAGAGAATCACGCAAAAACTATAAAGCGTATTTTTATGAAACCTTCACCATTTTAAAGATCATTTAATTACTTATAATTTAGTCTCAGTGTTTTAGTTTAATACTTGTTGTTTTATGTGTAATAAATTAATAATGCGTCTAATTTCGGACAGCGCTGTCCGAAATTAGACGCATTGCGCTGACGATTTACGCCTTGATGGGCGAGTCCTATTACTGGGTGGACATTCGACGCGTTACGTGAGCTCAGCTCAGAACACGCAAGCTAACCACTCAAGGTCGTTGGCAGCTAATAGCGCCTTAATTTAGACGTTTCGTGTCGGACCGCTGCGGTGTGAAGCGGTGCGTTTGTCAAATTGCGCACGGATACGGTCGTTTGTTTTCATATAAAGCGCGCTGTGTGGCAACAGTGCGGCACTCACCTGATGGAAAGCGATGATGTGTGGTCGACTTTGGAGCACGCTTGCCTTTTATTTTAGGGTTCCGAAAATCCGAATGAAAAAACGGAACCCTTATAGGATCACTCGTGTGTCTGTCTGTCTGACTGACTGTATGTTTGTCTGTCTGTACGTGTACCCTAAATAAATTAATTTGGAATAAGGGGGTCACTTTTGGGGTGTAAATCGGAAAATTAAAAATCAAAGTTTTTCAAACTGTCGTGCGACATATCAAATGAAAGGGCACATTGGGAGGGTCTCGAATAATTTTTTTTCATAATTTTAAAATATATGTATAATTCTGAAGTTATTTAAGACAATAGATTATTAAAGACCATTCCCCCCCCCCCTTATCTCCGAAACCACTACGCCTAAAATTTTGAAAGAATAGGGAAAGTAGTTCTTTACTTTTAGATTACAGGAAAACCTATAAAAAATATGATTTGTTCGGAACCCTTTGCGCGCGAGTCCCACTCTCTCTTGGCCGGTTTTTTTTCAAACATCCCTTCTTTGCAAACGTACGGGTGCTGCAAAAAAACTTTTCAAAATTTTGATGTAGATTGTTAATGAATTTTCAAAATGACAGACATTGGTTCGGATTCTCTTGTTAAATATCTAAACTAAAATTAGAGAATTGCTATCTTTTACTAAAAGGCAGTGCGAGAAAAGGACGGCTATAGCTATGCACTAAGTTAGAGATATCAAACTAGTTTACGCCTTGCGCTTCGCCGTGTTTTTAGACGACATGTTTTTACGTGTACCCTTAATTTGTATGGAAATATTAATTCAAACTTCAAACTAAATTTGACAGCTCTAATTTACGTCCGTCTCTTTCTTGTTTTATTAGAGAGATAAAGATAGCAATAGCCTAAATTAAGTTTTAGTTTGTGCATAACAGAATCAACACCATTGCCATTAATTGCTTGTTATGTACATTACCCATCATCTTTAGTCATTGGACCACTATTGCTCGGCAAAAATGGAAAAGATTTGTAATCTTTTTTGCACGTATCTTTTGGGGAGTAGATAAAAAAAATGCTACAGCACCTTTCATGTACCTACGAGTATTAAGTTATCTTTTATAAAAATAACTATATATGTGTTTACGGTCTATAAAATATAGATGTTTACGATCGTGTGATAGGCGGAAGAGAGATGTGTGTGATTTAATTTTATTAATTGGTGTCGCTGATTAGATAATAACATAGCGAGTTGTCCCCACCACGCCTCCACTCTTCCGTATACCAATATTTGAAATGCTAATTGCTGCCTCATTTAATAACCACTTTTGATGATGTTTGCAGAATCCTACTAATATTATAAATGTGAAAGTTTGTGGGGATGTATGTTTGTTACTCTTTTACGCAAAAACTACTGCCCCCTTAGCCAAATAACTTTTATAATAGCGCTAACGATAACGCTTCGTGCAAAATGTATGGCAAGGACATTACCTGCGGAGAGAACTGTCACGTGACTCACGCCCAGTAATGTCGTTGCCATACATTTTGCACGAAGCGTTAACGTTGACAGAAAAGTATTTTGTCTGAAGGCTCTGAACGGATTTTGATGAAAGAACCTAATGTAAACTGTTTATTTATCAGTAATATTCAGTTAGATATATTTTTAACCGACTTTCGAAAAAGGATGTATGTCCGCGCATTTCTCCGTCAGTTGTGGACCGATTTTCAAAATTCTTTTTTTATCCGAAAGAATATACTCCCGAGGTGGTCCCATATAAATTTTATCGAAATTGCTTTAGCGCTTTTTGAGAAACTGAACAGAAACGAAAAATAGGCATATCTTGATGACGTTTTTGTGTTCTCCAAATGTTTAAATTCCACGTTCCATGTTATTGGGGATTTTAGTTCTGGGGTATAACAACTAAAAAGCGAAAAATAAAAAACTTTTTTACAAAAAAACAACCGACTTCCAAAAAAAAAATACACTAAAAATTTAAAAATAACTTTAATTTCGGAAGTCGGTGTCAAATATCGAAGAAATAAAATACAAACACCGACTTCCGAAATTAAAGTTATTTTTAAATTTTTAGTGTATTTTTTTTTGGAAGTCGATTGTTTTTTATAATCATTTAAATTGCAATATAATGCCTTACAAGGCAACTAAGTTCTAAGAACCTACCTACTGTTAACATCTTCAAAAATTATGTACACTTAGTTCGCAATAAAGAATTTGAATACAATATAGGGTGTAACGGAAATGGGTAGTCATATTTGAATTACTGCTTCTTGCCATATGATCAATATGACCTTAGCTTACATAATCTAGAAACCTGACTTCCTCTAATAAACGGAAGTGAAATGACAATGTCACCATGAAATATAATTTGCACAGAAAATATAATAGTAGTGCAAGGCTATGTCAAGATAAATCAATCCGCCTAGCCTAGCCTTTGAAAAGTGGTGGCCCAGTGGTAACGGCCTCGATTTACGGAGTTGTACGTCGTAGGTTCAAACCCAGGCAGTCTCTTTACTTTGCGTAATTTATTCCACCAACACTGCTCTCAAAACGGTGAAGGAAAACATCGGAAGGAAACGGGTATGGCATGGAACCATAAATTCGAAGACATGTGACGTGCACCCTGCACGTAGGCAAGTGCTAAATTACGGTCACGGAATAGAAAAAACTGTTTTTTCTATTCCGTGATTACGGCTCATTCCCTCTCTTAGAGAGTAGGTCTGAGTCCCAGCAGTGGGAACTTTATAAGGCTGATAATATGCCTAGCCTTTTATGTTGGGGTCAGTTTCCAGTCGAACCGGATTCAGCTTAATCGTCACTGGTGGCTGACAATCATCTCTTTGAGGCGCGCATGGATCACTACGCGCCGTCGACTCACAGGCCTGGTGCTGATCGGAGCGCGAGCTACCCACTACTCGCCGTCCGAAAGCCCGGGTCTACGGTGGCTGGAGAGATCTCCGTCACTCCCTCACGCGTTCCGCCTCCTTCGCGAGCATTACTGCTTCGCAGAAGGAGGAGACTGCTTCCCATTCCCTCTCGCCCCGTACCATGGCCTGGACCAGGGCCGGGCGCGAGAGGTGTCTGCCGCCGATCGCCTCCACGAGGACACGGCGGGGCTCCGCTCAAGCGGGGCAGATCTCCACCGTGTCCTCTGGGCTGCTAATTCCTCCTAAACCATGCAACTTTTAATGCAGTTTTCAATTATAGAAAGAGCAATAAACGTGGAACGTTTGTGTGTATAATTTGTACCCGTGCGGAGCTGGGCGAGTGGCTAGTACGAGTAGCCCCTAAAATCGACGCGTGCTCTTATTATAATTTTGATACTGTCATGATATTGTTGATTAAAGACATACTCAATGTCGTGTCATTATGAATGTAGTTTGAAAAGTAGTTATCCTTACTTTGGTTAGAACTTGTTAGATTGTAATTATTATTTGTTTTAAAAACTAGTCTAGCAAGTCGGGGAAGAATCAAATTTTCTTAAGGTCGTTTATTACTCCGACCAAATTAAACTTACCTACATCGACTAAACTGAACTATTTAACTTAAACGATAAAATAAAAAATTTAGGTTCCGTACCAAATAGGTAAGGCAATTTCAAACAAAAAAAATCTGATTTATCAATACGAGTATATTGGTATTTGTTATGTTAGTAAAATATACGTAATAATAAACTTTATCAAATTCTTCGGAACAAAATTGTGTGACAGACGACGGACACACGGACACGTGAGTGACAGCAACAGGGCTCCATGAACCCTTCGGATACGGAACCCTAAAAAGAGAGAGATGAAGAGGAAAACACGCCGAAACAAACTCAGATCACATAATTTTATTATGACTATCATGTAGGACCACGTAGTCTTATTTCTTTCAGTTTTGGATATCATAAAATAACTTCTCCCGCTCTGGCTGGAGCGGGAAGGCGTGTCAGACTCTTACTGACTAAAACCCACCCCCGATGACTCTTTTAAACACACCCATATGACCCTGGCAGACCATGTAATGTCTGGGTGGTATATTAATGGAAGCAATTTGCCCGCGCCTTTTCCCAGCCATCTTGGGGTCGGCTTCCAGTCTAACCGGATGCATCTGAATACCAGTATTTTACATGGAGGGACTGCCTGTCTTAACTCCACAACCCAGTTACTGTGTAATACGATACCCCTTGGTAAGACTGGTTGTCAGACTTTCGGGTTTCTGACGACCCGTAACGACTGTCAAAGATCCAACGATTGACAGCCGAGACCAACGGCTTAACGTGCTTTCAAGCAGTTTATGGAGGCCCCAGCCGCAACACGACTGCTCTCGTGCAGTTTGTCTCGACTGCTCTAAGCAGTCCGTCTATGAACGGCCTTAGACATACTAAGGTATTATAATTATTATGTCTACAATAAACACTTAGTTAAGTAATTAAGGAAATAAACTAAACGTCACGCTTCGTGCTTTCCTAAGTCCCTAGCCTCTCAAGGTCAGCGACTTGTTTGTTAAACTACCTTTTTGAACGTGGGGAACTCATTTGCGGTCTTCTCTATGGTCATTTCAAAACAGTAAAGGTAAACATCGCGAATAATAATAATAATCATATTATTAATTATTATAGATTTAATTAATATTAATGTTTAAAAAAACACGCCTATCGTATTCTTTACAGTAATAAACCCTTTCATTTAATATCCATATCATGGCAATGAAATGAAAGGGTATAAGAAATAACTAGTCTGCCATCTTTGGGAGTCCCGCCATATTGGATTTAGAACGACCAGTGAGGAAGCCTGTGTCTCCCAGCAGTGGGAACTCAGCATAATCAGCCTATTGCTGATTATGCTATGCTATGCTTGCCCCTGGGCATGCTTGCGGGTCATGTCCTTTTATTTTTTACTAGCGATCCGCCCCGGCTTCACACGGGTGTAAATTTTATTTACACAAACCTTCCTGGTTTATCGCTCTTTCTGTTAATGAAAACTGCAAACTAATATCTTTGCGTTGTTTACGAAGTAAGCGGAGAAACACAGCAGACAGCGACTATGTTGAACCAGGACGCGGAAAAAAGGTTGTCCGCAATAAAAGTAAAAAAAAAACAGTGGCACTCCGGGAGTGCCGTCAGAACTCAGAAGTGAAAACTTGAACAAAAATGCCCAACGCGCCTCCCCGATACCATACCGTAGCATGATGCTACGCTTTCGTAGCGGTTACGACATCTGCTACGACTGCTGTCGGTAACGGTAACAGTGTCTCGAGTTCAATTGATTTTTCCCATCTAAAAAATGCCCAACGCCTCTAAAGTTTTCACTTCAAAAATCTGGCACTCCGGGAGTACCGTCAGAAGTGAAAACAAAAAACTTGAACAAAAATGCCTAACGCGCCTCGTGATTCGCTACGAACTCTCGTAGCACTCGTAGCGAATAGCGTGACGATGTCGGTGGCGCGCGAGTTCAATTGCTTTTTCCCATCTCAAAACTGCCCAACGCGCCTAAAGAAGTTCTCACTCTAAAAATTGAACATTTTCAAAAAACAACTACTTAGTTCCAAACAAGTCACTTTTCAAGCAGTCTAATGCAGTTGGTCGAATTAATTTCACTTCAATCACAGATTTCATGCAAATTTTCAATTTTTGTTTCCGACATTTTTGTGAGTTATATTTTTGGAATCGTCTCCTTGAGCTTTTTTTTTGTGACATGTCATGTCACAAAAAATAAAACTACACTTACCCATGCACTTACCTAATGGTGGTCGCCATTTTTTTTTAAATCTGTTATAGCCTATGTCACATCGGCGGTCAAGATCAATGATCAAGGTGGTAAACAAGTTTTTTTAACGCTATGTCATTGTACCACTATTAAACCATACTCTTTCTCGATACCATCGCTCAAATGACATAATAGAGCTTATCTTTTCGCTAAAGATGGCAATCTTTTGTGTTTTATTGTTGTGAAGATCGGAACAGATTAAAAACGCGTTGGCTTCGTCTTAGACGACGTTTTTTCCATGTGAGAACGTCTGAAATTAACCACCCACCTTATTTACTCTTCACAAAAAAGAATAACATGCCTTAAATACGAGTACTTAGATACTTCCTTCGGCACTTTCCCTTTGTGGGTCCGATCTTTTTTCCATTTCGCTGTCTCTGGCCTCCCTTCGCCAATATGTTTTTCTGCCCATTTTCCTTAGATCTTCCTCGACACAATTTTTCCAACGCTTCCTGGGTCTTCAACTGGGTCTTTTCTGTTGCGGAGTCCACTCAGCCATGGTTTCCAGATGACCTGGCCATCTCAGCCTTTGCGACTTGCAGAACCTGACAATTGTTTCCCTAACATGTCTTAAATGTAAAGTTAATGTTAATTTGAACTTATAATTCCAAGCCAATCTGAAGCTATCACAGCTCAAAGTGACGTTTTTTAAATCGGTAAATACATGTATTTCATTGTTGGTTCTGGGACGGCAACGTCCTGTGATGTCTCTGTTACGCAATTAATGCCAATCTATTTGAGTTTTCCACTAGTTAATTGTCCTCACAGCTGCGTTATTTTTAGCATTCAATTAAAGTATTTTCTCAGTCGTTTGTAATTACGACTAGGTAGGTACCTACTTAGTATAACAATCGCTCATTATGTAATATTATACAAACTTGTATTGGAGTTTAACAGTGGGCCTTTCAGTGGTGAGGTCAAAGGTATTAAGACATTTTTTTATATACGATCCTGGTAGCGATTTTGTATTCTGCAAACCTTGTAGGAAGTAGTGACGTCGCCAGCGGTATGTTCCCTACCAATTTACGGCTATTATACTATACTTTTTTAGGGTTCCGTACCCGAAGGGTCCAAATGGACCCCTATTGCTGTCACTCACGTGTCCGTCTGTTAGTCTTGTCTGTCACAAAATTTTGTTCCGAAGAATTTTTTAACTTCCCATTGACCTATGAACTTGAAATTTTGTGATAATGTTTATTATTACGTATATTTTACTAACAAATACCAAAATATTGTTTTCCCTCATATGGTGCGGAACCCTAAACGTGCGAAGTCCGACACGCACTTCTCCGGTTTTTTTTTTTTGGGTCAAATTTTCAAATAACTTCTCCAGCTCTGGATGGAGCTCCCGAGGGCGTGTCAGATTCTTACTGACTCAAATCCACCCGTTTTCGTCCAGTTGCCTTCGCCAGGGTTGACTCTTTCGAATAATCTCGCGCGACCCTGACAGATACTATACCGCGAAGAACTTAACTAAGTTAGTCTGAAGACTCGTAGCATACGTTCGTGTAACCTTTTGACTTGTGTTTGACGTTGCCTTCCACGATACTCGACGTCGGTCGATTGAATACATTAAAACGCCATTAGGCTTGTCATACGCTTTACGATTTGTCGTAAACAAAAAAAATTGTGAAAATGTTTTTTTAGGTAATCTTGAGGTAGACTAACTTGAATGTTTCGTAAAGTTTTATTTAGTGTTTATAAACGTCCCCACCGCTTTACTTCCAAAATTGATTCTCTATATTACACTAGCATTTCGTCCGCGTGGATTTCAAAAAAGTCTATGACA
The DNA here is from genome assembly GCA_951329385.1 of Polia nebulosa. NCBI lineage: Eukaryota > Metazoa > Arthropoda > Insecta > Lepidoptera > Noctuidae > Polia > Polia nebulosa. The sequence goes on from OX589615.1 coordinate 12,009,716, forward strand.
CACACAAATAACGTGGCTTTTTATTGGTAAAAGAATTTTCAAAATCGGTTCAGTAGATCCAGAGATTACCCCCTACAACCTAACAAACCTTACCTCTTTATAATGTTAGTATAGATAAAGTAAAGGGCTATTCAGAATAGTCTTAGCTACTTTTGCACTGTTGTCTTGTCACTACAACATTTATAAAACAAAGTCCACTGCCCCATCTGTCTGTCTGTCGGTTCGCGATAAACTCAAAAACCGGCCAAGTGCGAGTCGGACTCGGGCATGAAGGGTTCCGTACCATCGTACAAGATTATACGCGTCTACTTGCTGCCATTATTAAGATCGAGCAAAAAAAGCCGTACAGAAAAACGTTTCTAGAGAGAGTTTCGGAGAGCCCTCTTTAATGTTTTATTTATTTTTATTATTTGTTGTTATAGCGGCAATAGAAATACACATTCTGTGAAAATTTCAACTGTCTACCTATTACGGATCATGAGATATAGCCCGCTGACAGCCAGACGGACGGACAGCGGAGGCTTAGTAATAGGGTCCCGTTGGTTACCCTCCTAGTACGGAACCCTAAGAAATACTGAAAGGATTTTCATGCGGTTTTCTCCAATAGAGAGTGATTCATGAGTTTAGGTGCATAATTTGTACCCGTGCGAAGCTGAGGCGGATCGTAGAAAATAATACAAAGACTTCAAAATCTAAATTAAACAATTCTTAAAATACGCCATTATTCCCCTAAAAACGAGTAAAATTAATAAGGAAAAGAAACGGAGAGCACTAAATTGAGATTCTTGTGTCATAAATATGAGCAAGAGTAAACGAACACGCAAGCTAACCACTCAAGGTGGTTAGCTTGCGTGTTCTGCGCTGAGCTCACGTAACGCGTCGTACGTCCACCCAGTAATAGGACTCGCCCATCAAGGAGCGCTGTCCGTAATTAGACGCATTATTAATTTATTACACATAAAACAACAAGTATTAAACTAAAACTCTGAGACTAAATTATGAATAATTAAATGATCTTTAAAATGGTGAAGGTATCATAAAAATACGCTTTATAGTTTTTGCGTGATTCTCAATTTTTTATCCGCGTTAGACATAACTTTACAAATTAATTACACAATGTTATAAAAATATAATTTCAAATATTCTCAGATCAAATTACGACGGAAATAGTCTAGAGTAACATATTTTTTTTTTTTTTTCAAAGAAATAAGACCAGTCGTTTAGACGTGTTGTTCAATTAAAAACCATTAAAAGTCGTATAATTGCGCCTTAATACGTATTGAACGTGCCAAAAATCTCAATAATGTGTCATAGAAACTTGTCAACAGATATGATTTGCAGCTGTGTTACAATTACAAAACGATCAATAGAATTTGTTGTTTTTAGCAGTCGGGTTTTTTGAAAATTTTCTTTTTTTATTTCCTACATTTTAGTGAGTTATTTTTTAAATCGCCTCCTCAAGCCCTTTATTTTGATATCCCACATGACCATGCCACAATAAAAACGACCACACTTACCTAATGGCGCCCGCCATTTTGTTTTATTTTTTTAATTTTATATCACCTATGTCACTTCGGCTGTCAAGACCAATCTTACAAAACATCATTTGTTAAAAAATAGAACCGACTTCTAAAAACAGTGCAAAATAACGTTAATTTCGGAAGTCGGTGTCAAAAAAAACGAAAAAACAAAACCAGAAACACCGACTTCCGAAGTTAAAGTTATTTTGCACTTTTTGGAAGTCGGTTTTATTTTTTTGTAAAATAGTTTTATTTTTTCACCTTTTTAGTTGTGGTTCTCCATTAAATTGTGTTAACACTACATAGACGTACGATCGCAGCAATCGCAGTTGATTTGCTGTCAGTTTTTGAAGAGTACGTTGTCTGTCTCCGAAACTCATCATCAGATCTATATGAAATTTAAATGGGACCATTTCGGAATAGAGCCCTTTTGAACAAAAAAAGAAATTTGCAAATCCGTCTATATACATACGAGAAGTACCTAGCCTCATCGCCAGAGGGCGCTGTAGTTTCAAAAGAGTTTTACCACAGTGTAGCACATTCTTTTTTAATTCTTTTTTCAAATTTTCATTCCAATCCCTTCATTTGTTTTAATTTGACAACTTATGGAAGCGAACGTGTCGATCGGTTTTACAAAAATGGAAAAAGAGCAATATCGTTCGGTGATTCGATTCCTATTTTTGGAAGGGAAAACGCGCATCGAAATCAAAGAGCGCTTGGATGCTGTGTACGGTGACTCTTCTCCATCGATGGCTACCGTCAAGAATTGGTTCAACGAGTTTGCACGTGGCCGTACGTCGGTTTTTGATGAACCACGTCCAGGTGCACCGAAAACAGCTGCTACGGAGGAAAACATTAAAAAAATCCATGATCTCGTATTGGCAGATCGCCGATTGAAGGTTCGGGAGCTAGCTGAGACTGTAGGCATTTCAGAAGGAACAGTGCATCATATTCTTCACGAGGAACTCGGCATGAAAAAGCTGTCGGCGCGATGGGTGCCGCGTTTTCTCACACCAGAAAACAAGCGCAACCGTGAGACCACATCGGAGACGTGTTTGGCGCTGTTTAAGCGGAATCCAGCGGAGTTTTTGCGTCGTTTTGTGACCGTCGATGAAACCTGGATCCACTGGTACACACCAGAGACCAAGGAGCAATCAAAACAATGGATCCAGACCGGGGAACGTGCTCCAAAGAAGGCGAAAACTGTAAAATCGGCCGGAAAAGTTATGGCCACCGTTTTCTGGGATTCACAAGGTGTGATCTACATTGATTACCTCGAGAAGGGTAAAACAATTACAGGGCTTTACTATGCCGATTTATTGGGCCGATTCGACGCCGAATTAAAGAAAAAACGACCCCATCTTGCGAAGAAAAAAGTGCTGTTTCACCACGACAACGCACCGGTTCACACGTCTGCCGTTGCCATGGTCAAATTGGTCGAATTACGCTACGAATTGCTGCCCCATCCACCGTATTCTCCAGATTTGGCCCCTTGTGACTTCTTTCTGTTTCCTAATCTGAAAAAATCACTCGCCGGGAATAGATATGGATCGAATGAGGAGGTTATCGCCGCCACGGAGGCCTATTTTGCAGAGTTTGACAAAAACTATTTTTCGGACGGGTTAAAAAAGTTGGAGCATCGCTGGGCTAAGTGTATCGAACTAAAAGGAGACTATGTTGAAAAATAAATTGGCACTTTTCCAAAATTTTCGTTTACTTTTTGTAGGCTAAGTATTTATTGAATGACCCTCGTATATGACGGCGTTATGCCCGAACAGACAAAAAAAAAACTACAAACATCCGAAGGAGGAGGAGGAGGTTATCGAAACCTCCTCCTTTTTGAAATCTGTTAAAAATTACCCTTCTTCTGGAACAGTCCAACTGTTCCAGAAGAAGGGTAATTTTTAACAGATTTAATTTTTAAAAAGATTATATCAATAGAACAACAAGGTTTTAATCATTTAATTGTCCTTATTCAATTTTTATTTTATTTTAGGTTGGTTTGCTCTTGACTCTAGTCTAGGTCAGAGGTGACAGACAAAGTCGACGATAGAGCGAGCTTACCCAGAAGAAGCCTGTTTACTCGTAACTTTGAAGAGATTAGGGTTGTATGCATTCGGAAATACAGACGCAGGTAGAGAGTTCCACTCTTTTGCTGTGCGAATTATGAAAGATGTTCGGAAACGCTTAGTGCGAATTCGTGGAATAGCAACAAGGTAGGGATGGTCACTTGCATTGCGTCTACATGTCCGTTGGTAGAAGGAGGCCGGTGGGATGAGGTCATGGAGTTCTTGAGCACACTCCGAAGTACATTCTGTAGAAGACCGACAAGCAGGCAACCTTGCGGCGATGAGCCAAGCTGTGAAGGTTGGCATCAATTTATTTGGGTTTGTGTCTTCTTTTGCATTACATAATCAGCCTTATAATGTTCCCTCTGCTCGAAATCAGGCCCCCTCTCTAGGATAGGAAATGGGCCGTTATCCACCACGCGGGCCCAGTGCGGGTTTGTAGATGTCACCTGTCTTCGAATTTTTGTTCTTGCCGGTTTCCTTACGATGTTTTCCTTCTTTCACCGTTTTGAGAGCAGTCGTGATGAAATAAATTCTTCTTTTCCATAATTCTCTATCAGTCGTCATCTAAGTAGCCACTCCCATTTCAGCCATATCTTCCACACAGTCATCCATCATTGGACAGAAGTTAAAAAAGGTTATTTTAAATGCAAAATTTGTAACAAAAGTATTATAAAGACCGGTCAAGTGCGTATCGGACTTCGCAGATTTAGGGTTCCGTACCAAATGTATTTTTGACTATTTGTATGGCTTTCGGTCAGTAAGGTGCTTACTCTGTGAAAATTTGAAGACTGTAGCTCCAACCGTTTGGCTGTAAAACCTGTGTGACAGACGACGGATAGACATACGGACACGTGAGTGACAGCAATAGGGCTGCGTTTGGATCCTTCGGGTACGGAACCCTAAAAATGTTAGTTACGATAGACGCCGAATTTATTATAATTAATTTATACAGCAGCTGTCACACTTTGGCTTTCATTTAGTTATATTTTAACATTCCAATTTAAAATTTCAGTGTCAATGCTAAAAACCTTAAAGAAGCAGGGGTGAACATACCGGGAACGTTTTCGTTTCACTATGATTCTACCAAATTTAAAATGTTACCTAATCCCTTCATAAGTTGTGACAGCCGAGTTTTTCCAATTTTACCGGTTTATGGCATCTGTTAAATAGACGTAAGTAAAGTTCTGTGATTGTCATTCAATAATGAATATTTTTGAATGCGATGCCTTGTTAATTGTTATTGCCGAATTTTGTGATTTAGTTGTTATTTGTTACTGTTTAGAAATTAAAATGTAAAAATAATATAATTGTGTTATCTTAACTTTGAAATAAAATGTTTTGCATCCCTGCTTCTACGTACCTCTTTTTTGTTATGCTATTTATTATAAATGGAGTCGCATAATATAACAAAGATAGCCCATGACTGCATAGCATGACCACGGAATTGATGACAGAATAGCATTATTCATAGTCTTGATGATGCTTGTCCAATTCTTGCAGTGTTTCCTAGAAAATTGTGCATCAAAGTCACTTTGCGTTGTCATGTGAGCTTTATTTACCATAGTTTAAACGCCACGGTGCCACCTGTGAAAAATTGCATTAAATGAGGTAAAATATTATGATCATGCGGTCGTTCCTACCCGCAATAATTCAACTTGCATGCAATTTCTCGCAGATAGATGGAAACGCAGGCTAGTAAAAACTTTTTTACAAAAAATACAACCGACATCCAAAAAGGAAAATACACTTAATTGAATTGAAAAATAACTTTAATTTCGGAAGTCGGTGTTTGTATTTTATTTCATCGTTAATTGATAGACTTCCGAAATTAAAATTATTTTTTTAATTTTAAGTGTATTTTCTTTTTTGGAAGTCGGTTGCTTTTTTTTTAAGTTTTTTGTTTTTCACTCTTTAGTTGTTATACCCCAGAACTAAAACTAAATATTAAAGTTATATCCGAATTGGTAACTCCAATAAAATGGAACATGGAGTTTGAACATACTCGTAATTGTAAGAGACCAAAACGTCATCTACGTATTACACATTATTTGTTTTTGTTGATTTTTTCAAAAAGCAGTACTTAAAGCAATTTTGATAAAATTTATATGGGACCACCTCTGGAGTGTACTCTTTCGAATAAAAAAAAGAATTTTTAAAATCTGTCCACAACTGACTGAGAAATCGATGGACATACATGTCGAACATAGAACCTCCACCTTTTTGCGAAGTCGGTTAAAAATAGATTCACAAAAGAAAATAAGTCATGCCAAGATTATTTTCGCGGATTTGTTCCCATGCCCTATCCAACAGGAACCGTGTTTCTGTCAACTTGCAGGGATTACCTTCAACAAACAAATAAACAATTTCACGTCTTTTTTTTATAATAATTACAATAGCTTACTTTGCAAGATATATTTTTCCCCTTTCAGTTAATTTTTTAATCTTACTTTAATTGTGGCAGTAGCAATTTGCAGGTCGACATCAACATACAACCTGTTAATGATAACAGGTTGTATGTTGATGTCGTCTGTTAAATTGACGTAAATAAAGTTCTGTGATTATCATTCACTAATGAATACTTCTGAATGCGACGCCTTGTTAATTGTTATTGCCGAATTTTGTGATTTAGTTGTTATTTGTTACTGTTTTTAAATTAAAATGTAAGAATTAATAAAAGTGTGTTAACTTTGAAATTAAATGATTTGTCATGATTTCATGAAATACTACATTAATTGACATCAATTCTAACTGAAAGAGTTGTATTGATGATTTTAATTATAATGATTCTATAAATACATATTTGCTACGGCCGCGAATCATATTTTGACTAAGATACAACCTGACACTGACCTGCAAATTGCAAAAAACGTAAGAAAATCTGAATTTCGCGAGCTACCCTGGCGCTTCCACCTTGACCACTTCCCATCAGATATTATAAGTACGCAAGCCAAGCTCGTTAATTTTTTTGCTAAGAACACGCGTACCAAGGCCGTCTTTGGACCAGTCAATAACCTGCTATGTGCGGAAAATCTTTTGAGGACCTACTTATCAAGTAGGTCGAGTAGGAGTTAAGTGTCAAGATCTTGATAAGGCACGAAATGCTGATTTGGATTTGTTTGGAGTACTAATTCGTGGGCTAAGATGAGGTTTGCGTTTTCGTCTGGTTGCGTTTACCTGCTATTTGGGGTTTTAGAAGTTAAGAACCCAGCTTTTTAGGGTTCCGTTCCTGAAGTGTGACCAAAGGGACCCCTATTACTAAGCCTCCGCTGTCCGTCCGTCCGTCAGCGGGCTATGTCTCATGATCCGTAATAGGTAGACAGTTGAAATTTTTACAGAATGAGTATTTCTGTTGACGCTATAATAAAAATTAAAGAGGGGCCTCTTTAATTTGACTAGAAACGTATTTTGGTTTTTTGCTCGATCTTAATAATGGCAACAAGTAGACGCGTATCCCACCAAAAACATTCTGTAAAAAAATATCCAAGTCTCAATGGAGCTGATTGTATATCTCTAAAAAGTAATGAAATATCTAGACAAAGTTGAGCCAAGTCTAAGGTTCCTTACTGCAATAAAAATGTTCAACCGTTAAACATTTTATACACGTTAGTGGGTACAGGTCAACGGCCAAGTCACATAACATTAAATATAATAATAAAGAAATTGCAGTAAGGAACCTTAGACTTGGCTCAACTTTGTCTAGAGATTTAATTACTTTTAGAGATAAACAAGCAGCTCCATCGAGACTTGGCTATTTTTTTACAGAATTTTTTTGGTGGGATTTCACTTTTTGCAGAAATTTCATTTTATATTCATATTACAAGCAGAGTCCCACTACGCAGAATAAGTTTTGCAAAGACAGTCGGTCGAAAACGCTAATAGTTTGGGTGTGCTCTTACGGTTTCTCGTCCGGGTCACCAGGTAGTCCAGATCTTCCATGATCCTAGTTTTGATATTTTTTCCTCTATGTGGGCGTTAAATTCTACCTCTGTACCAAATTTCAGCGCTCTAGGTCAATGGAAAGTGCCAGTTCTATTTTGATGACCAGTGAGTCAGTGTGTCAGTGTCGAAAATGCGAAACTTTGCTTTCGCTTAGCTTCGGAACTAAATGATACACCGACATGAAATTTTGGATTTCAAGTGTGTGATTATAGCTTACTAGATGACGAAAATTTCAGCGTTCTGGTCCCATCCAGAGGTTCTCAAATAGGGGCCTGAAAATACGGCGAAATGGTTCCAGAAAAGGATGGTACGGCTGTGTTGCTTCGCGCTCGACTTGGCGGGGGCACTGCCGTGTCCCCAGATAATCTTGTACGATGGTACGGAACCCTACATGCGCGAGTCCGACTTGCACTTGGCCGGTTTGTTAATATCTTCATCTATAAATATAAATATGTAAAAAAAAGAATTTAAATTTGACCCACTTCGCGGTTTCCGATTGGGCTGAAATTTTGCATGCATGTTTTAGTTTGGATGACAGTACATGGTTAGCTAAGTGATGTCATTCTAAATCCAATATGGCGGACTCCCAAAGATGTCGAACTTCTTATTTTTTATGCATTCCCATGATATGGGTGTCAAATGAAAGGAGTTGCTTAGAAAATACGAAAAGCGTGTTTTTTAGATTTTTGAACTATAATGCCGGCTGTACACGCTCGTCGAGACACAACGAGACAGGCCGAGTACGACTGTGTACATGGTGCCCTCGTCGCGTCTCGTCTCGTAGCGTCTCGTGGTTCTCCAAAGCCGTTCGGGCGCATTATGTCCAATTCGCAAAATGTCCAACTGTCCAATTCTCGGTTGGTCCAGTTCGTAATTGATCCAGTTCGAAATTGGTCCAGTTCGCTATTGGCCTAGTTCGCAATAAGGTCCAGTTCGCAATTGGGGGCGTCCTTGATTACGAGAGGCGTTTTTTGACACGACCCCCACGTGAGATTGGGTGAGATTCGGCTCGAGTGTCGGTCTTTGCGCCCGAGTCAAAGGGTCTGGGAGTCTCGCGATGAAAATCAATTGATACAAGGAGTATGGGTGTGCTCTCGTGTCGAGCCTCGACGCGACGAGACTCAACGAGACGCACGCGAGGCGACGAGACGACTGTGTACAGCCGGCATTATATTATTGCGAAAAATGTTTGGGCCAAATCGGATTCCCGTTCGTGGACCTGCGACAAGTCGTTGACGTGTAACACGCCTACCAATCAACATTCTTTGCATCGATTTACATAAAAATATTACTGTTAAAGAAATTCCATTCAGACATAACAATGACAGGGTTTTTAACTGTTGTTTAACGTTTTCTATTTTTGCGTGTAACTGCAAAAGTTGTATGCACATTTTTTTTTACTCTTGATAGGCACGCGTTTGACCACTATCTCACCTAATGGTACCTAAGCGATGATGTGATCGAGGATGGAGCACGTTTGCCTAGAAGTAACCTGTTCACTGTTGATTCAATTCTTGAAAAACGTTATTTAAGCTGTAGAGATGACGATTCTATGATAAATATGAAGGAATGGATTAAGAAAATTCTTCGGGTTGTGAAAGACAATGAATCTTTAAAAAAAAAATAACGAAGGGATTATTTCAACACTGCTATTTCACGAAAAATATGGATAGTCTCTATTTTTATTTTGGTGATGGGAAATCATCCTATGACTTCTCTCTTTCTCTCTGGGTGGTTACTCGGAGGGCGTGTCAGACTCTCACTGACTAAAACCCACCCCTGTTCCTTCCTTGCCTGAGTGCCCAAGGGAGCGGTAACTCTGTTACGAATTTATCCGCTACCCCTTGGCGTGCAGGCAACGGGCATGATGGGCCCCGTCAGTGGTTGACATCTCTTTAAGACGCGCGTGGAACACTACTCGCCGTCGACTCACGGGCCTGGTGCTGATCGGACGGCGAGCTACCCATTACTCGCCGTCCACAGACCCGCGTCTACGGTGGCCGGAGATCGGCCTGCGACCTCCGACGCCCAGGGCGTCTCCTGCGGCGCCTGCAGCTGGGGGCGTGAGGGCCACTCCGTTGAGCCTCCCTCACCCATTTCGCCTCCTCCTTCGCGAGCATTACTGCTTCGCAGAAAGAGGAGATTGCTTCCCATTCCCTCTCGCCCCGTACCAGGGCCCGGCGCGAGAAGCCGCTGCCGCTTATCGCATCCACGAGGACACGGCGGTACGCCGCCCAAGCGGGACAGACCTCCACCGTATGCTCCATCGTGTCCTCTATAGATAGTCTCCTGAGACCCTTTTCGTGTAGCTGCAGCGGTTTAGGTAGTTCCCCTTACTCCCCCGCTTAAAGTTTCCACCCATACGTAGTACATAGAACAAAAATTCTTTTAAATCCTTTAGCAGGTTCTTATTTCAGCATTTTCTACCCGGAATTAGTGGTAAAGTACTGACTAATATAATTTAGGGCCGATTTCACCAATGAAACTTATCGCGATTAGTTTAAACTAAACTCAGTTCATGCGTTTAATCGAGATTTAGAGCTTCATTTTGCGTTTCACCGAAAACTGGGCGTTTAGAATTTAAACTAAGATTAGCTTAAACTAGTTTAGTTTGTAGTAGTGAAACGCAAAATGAAGCTCTAATCTCGATTAAACGCATAGACTGAGTTTAGTTTAACTAATCGCGATTAGTTTCATTGGTGAAATCGGCCCTTAGAAGAAGGTTTGTCATATAGACAGTTAATTTGATGGATGAGACGTATGTCAGTTTTGTGTTATCTTTTTTTAAATATAGAATCGGCTAATCAGTATTTGAACTAAGCATATATGGTTAGCGACTTTTATAAATGAGGCGGAATATGTTGCGAATCTATGTAGGTCAAACTTCAGATATTTTACCATATCGTACGATGCTCGCGTGATTATTTATATCTAGAATGTGTCATGATTGATTCTTTAATAAAGATAATCCGTACCTGTATCTTTATTAGACCAATACGAACATAAATATTATTGGACACTTATTTTGTTACAAAGCTACAGGCTTCTGTAATTTCAGGAGTCTTATGAAAATGTAGGGTTGCCAGAATGTTTGAAAGAGTCAAACAAGGTCCGTGTCAAGGTGCCCTAAGTACCCGAGATCGCTTCGCTCGCTCTTGGACTAAATACAAAAAAAAACAAAGAAAAATAATAAAAAGTACTGCCGGTTCCCAACGGCGTTATTTTTGGGTACCGGCGCTGGCTGCGGAGACACTCCCTTTTTTAAATTATTTTATCATAAGCGGACGTCTTTACACTAAAAATTAATTTACATTTTTTCTTTCAAATTTTTTTTCATAATTTTACCGAATTTTTCGTTAAGTAATTAATACGAATGCCGTGTTTTTGGCAAATATGACCTTGGCTTTTACAATCCAATTGTCTTAGACAAAAAAAATATATACATATTTTCAATAAACCCGACAGCAGAAAAAAACTAAAAACTTCAAAACAGACACTTTTGAAGCATTCTGATGCAGTTGGTAGCAGTTATTTTAGTTTAATCATAGATTTTATGTCACCAACTGCATCAGACTATTTTCTACATTTATCTATACTAATATTATAAAGAGGTAAAGTTTGTGAAGTTGTAGGGGGTAATCTCTAGAACTGCTGAACCGATTTTGAAAATTATTTTACCAATAGAAAGCCACGTTATTTGTGAGTGTCGGCTATAAAATTTTAAAAGCCAAGCAGACGAAGTCGCGGGCAAAGTGCTAGTTGAGTTATATTTATAGAATCGCCTCCGCGAGCCCTTTATTTATGGGCATTCAAGAAAAAAGGGTCCAGTTCTCGGCATTTAGTTTCCGAGATGTACGCAGTTTTGTAAAGATGTCTGAAAAATAGCAGTCTTTATAATATGATGTTTTCTAAGTACCAGAAATTTCTTTTTTGATGTGTCAGTTTTTGAATTTTTTTTTTAAATCTTTTTTAAGAATTGACTATTTTAGATACCGAATCTAGTCATAACTCGATACCACACTACTGGTCTCTTTTGTGTCCGAAGCCGAAAGCCACATATTCTACCCATTATTTCGTTTTTTTTTTCCACTAGACCATACCTGGGAACCAATGGGTTCTGGAGACATTGAAGGTCAAATTCTTAATTTATTTTTACTTTTTTACGAAAATGAATTCCAAGTGTTGTTACTAAACTTTTGCTAAAACAAATACTGCCTGACTTTGAATTCTTTTTTCGAAATTACGCATTTGAAGTTAAAAAACCGCAATGAATATCAAACGTATCGGACGAGTACCTACGCGGCTTAGAGCGAAGGCGCGGGTCTTAACTCCACTTGCCTGGGTTCGCGTTACATTGCGCGCAATAAAAAATAGCTTTTTTTTCCAGTCGTTTCCCAGCGTTTTAACCGACTTCTAAAAAGGAGGAAGTTCTCAATTCGACTAAGTTTTTTTTTTATGAGTGTTACCTCAGAACTTTTGAACTGGTGAACCGATTTTAATTAATCTTTTTTATTTGAAAGCTGATGCGTCTCATGTGGTCCCATTTAAATTTAGTGAAGATCTAATGAAGAACTTCGTAGATACACAATGGAACTTTTTAATAAATGATCAAACCTTTCAGAATTGCTGCAATCGCATGCCTGTTTATTGTTTACACCACTACACAACATTACATCACGCTGAAACGCTCTGAAGGTGTATACAGATTTGTACAGTTCACCCTGATACACCCTAATTTCACAAACTATGTTCAAATTCCCTATTTAGTTTTAAAATGGGGTACAACAACTAAAAAGTGAAAAATAAAAAAGTTTTTCCAAAAAAAATACAACCGACTTCCATAAATAATACAAAAAAATGCAAAATAACTTTAATTTCGGCAGTCGGTGTCAAATAACGAAGAAACATAACTAGAAACACCGACTTCGGAAGTCTAATTAAAGTTATTTTGCATTTTTTGTAAGAGTATTATCTACGGAAGTCGGTTGTATTTTTTTTTGGGAAAACTTTTTTATTTTTTTTATCTTTGCACAAAGCTACTTTGTTAGATGTACCTATAGTATGCGTAGTTTACGGCTTTGTGATGTGTCTTTTTACAACCTGTATACAAAAACCTTCCTCGTTTATCACTCTATAAATTACTGAAAACCGCATCAAAATCTGTAAGCGAAGAGTTAGCGGAGAAACGGACAGACGCAGAATGTTTTATACTATGTAGAGATTGAGTCATACCATAACTGTAAAGTAGGGCAGCTTCGTTCAAGATCAAGGATTGTTCGCAGTGACGCAAAGATACGCCGTGAAGGTTGTTCAATAATTATTTTTATGCTTATCTGCCCGCGCCTTTTCCCAACTGTCTTGTGGTCGGCCTTCCAGTCTAGCCGGATGCAGCTGAATACCAATATTTTACATGGAGCGACTGCCTATCTGACCTCCACAACCCAGTTACTGGTAATACGATACCCCTTGGTAAGACTGTCAGACTTTCGGGCTTCTGACGACTCGTAACGACTGTCAAAGATCCACGATTGACAGCCGGGACCAATGGCTTTGCTTTCCGAGGCACGGAGGAGTCTCGGTATGTAAAGATGGTCACCCATCCATGGATTAACCCCGGCTGACATAGCTTTACCTGACGGATCAACCCGTGCGTTGTTATTACTTTAGCCACTAGCTCCTCCACAACTATTTTTATGCTTATATTGATCTATAAATCGATTATAATGAGATAATGTAGTCGTAAATGGTGTTTTGATTGGATATGCAGTGGTTCGGCAGAGGAGAAATAGTTAAGACGACTAAAAAAATCTATTTGGACGGACCAAATAGATTTTTTGAGAATGAGAAACGTCAAGACATGTATGGGAGGCTGCAGAGTTTTTTTTTTTTTGTGATTTTCAAGTTTGTTGCATAGGTAGTAAAAGTTGTTCCTAATGATGAGTTTTGCCCGTGTTACTTTACTGTCGTTTCCAGCTTGTTGTATTGCTGCTGAAGACATTTATACGAGTAGTTACTCGACATAATTTACGAGCAGCCATTTTTTGGGCTGGTCCTATACAGGGTGGTCATATTTTAAGAACTGCATCTGCCCATCGATATGAACAACTTTTTTCAAGAAAACCTGAAGAAATACTCAAATTTTTTTTTACCTCGCATACAAATATTGATCAGCTCATGACAACTTTGTATGGAATGTCCAATTTTTTTTTGTTCTTAAAATATGAAAAAAATAGATAAAACATTTACGAGTCATAACTTTATTTATAATTAGACAAAATAAAAGCATGCCTAAACTCAATAATCGAATTAGTCTCACTTACGAAACCGTGTGCCTTAGCTAACCAAACAATAGGCTATGTGACACTTATTAAAGTTATTGACAGTAATTTTTCACATAATTAAAAAAACAACAACCATTAAATCTGTGAATAAACTACGAGTAAAACAAATACCACCAGACTACTTGAAAAGCATCTTGTTTGGAGCATTTAGTTGGACTCTGCAGTCGGGTTATTTGGTAATTCTGCAGTCGGGTTATTTGGTAATTCTGCAGTCAGATTATTTGGTAATTCTGCAGTCAGATTATTTGGTAATTCTGCAGTCGGGTTATTTGGTAATTCTGCAGTCGGGTTATTTGGTAATTTTTATTTCCTACTAGATTCTGCCAGCGGTTTTGCCCGCGTGGAATTAATACTTTCCCTGTTATAAACTTTCAACCCCTTTTTCCTTTTTTTTTGAAGTGTTGGAAATTATCCAATGACATCTCCCGCTCTGGGTGGATCGGGAGGCCGTGTCAGACTCGAACAACGAACGAATAATCAAAGTGAATAAAACTATAATATAATAATGGTTTTCACAATGTTAGGTACTAACTTATTAGTACATAATTAAAAAAAAAAAGTTAATAAAAAACAATATAATTGTTAAATTTAATTCTGTATTAATAAAACAGTAGTTGTCTTCCTCCTCTCTCCTACTTGATCTATGCTGTGCCCGACAGGGTCCATAATTGTGACTAATATAATAATTTCCCTCCCAACTATAAACATTATGGCACGCAATAAAGAATTGAGAATTGAGACTCTTACTGACTGAAACCCACCCCTGTTCCTTCCTTGCCTGAGTGCCTAGGGGAGCGGTAACTCTGTTACGAATTTATCCGCTACCCCTGGGCATGCAGGCATCGGCCATAATGGACTCCGTCAGTGGTGACTGACAATCATCTTTTTGAGGCGCGCGTCGAACACTACGCGCCGTGACTCACGGGCCTGGTGCTGATCGGACGGCGAGCTACCCACTGCTCGCCGTCCGCAGGCCCGGGTTTACGGTGGCCGGAGATCGTCTCGCGACGTCCTACGCCCAGGGCGTCTCTTGCGGCGGCTGTGGCTGGGGGCGTGAGGGCCACTTCGTTGACCCTCCCTCAACCGTTCCACCTCCTCCTTCGCGAGCATTACTGCTTCGCAGAAGGAGGAGGCTGCTTCCCATTCCCTCTCGCCCCGTACCATGTCCCGAACCTGGGCCGGGTTTTTCACCCTCTTAAGGGTTTAATTTCGAAAAACCCTTTCTTAGTGGATACCTGCTCTTCACAAAGAACAGACTCTCGAAATTACGTCTCTAGGACCAGCGGTTTAGGATGTGCGTTGATATCAGTCAGTCAGTCAGTCAGAACTTTGAATTTTATATAATTATACAGATTTTTAAGTGTGTTCGAATTTTTGGTTCTACGACATGCCGGTTACCTCACAATGTTTTCCTTCACCATTTTGAGAGCAGTGGTGACGAAATAATTTACACAAAGTAAAGCGCCTGCCTGGATTTGAACTCACGACCTAGGTACAACTTGTAAGTCGCGGCCGTTACCACTGGGCCACCACTGCTCACATAAGTATTCGCTCCATGTAAAATACTGGTATTCAGCTGCATCAGCGGTAAGACTGGAAGTCCCCAGCCCCCAAAATAGTTGGGTAAAATTAGGCAGATTTATTAACTACGCAAAAGACGATGGATGATTATGCTAAAAAGAAAGTGTACACGGAGATGACGACTGATAGAGTTGTTGCTCTGGAGTTTGTTGCGCCACTTCTTTCCAGGTAAACACTAGGAAGTGGTGACGGGCGGGCGATTTTGGGGGACTGACTTTATGTAGGTTTTGATGTTCAAAAATCCTCTCAGCCTAGTATGAATAAATGACTTTTAATTTTGAGTAGAGTATTTCTTCTCTCTACTAGGCATGTATGGTAAAGAAGAGCTTACTCCAACCAGCCCGTGAAATGGGTCGAAGCCAGGCAATGATAAAAATGATTGTTGTTCTTGTATCCGCAAACAAAATTCAGTTTTTTTTTTCTTGTGAAAATTTGTCATGGATGTTAAACGAGTAACCAAATAGCAAAACCAAATACCAAATGTTCCTTTATTGTGAAAGCCGAAAAGTATTACAAACTAGCGACGCGCCCCGGCTTTGCACGGGTGCAATTTATAAACACAAACCTTCTTCGTTTATCGCTCTTTCTATTATATTTATTATCTTCTCTTTATATTAGTGAAAACTGTATCAAAATCCATTGTGTAGTTTAGATCAAATAAGCAGAGAAACCGACTGACACAGACAGTCACTTTGTTTTTAACCGACTTCAAAAAAGGAGGAGGTTCTAAATTCGACTGTACGTTTTATTTTTTTCGTATTCGTCGATTATTCCGCCAATAATGAATTGATTTGATGATTCTTTTTTGTTTGGTAGGTCATACGTCAGCAGAAGTGGTCCCATATAAATTTTATCGAAATTGTCTTTTTTTTTTTTGGATGACGTTTTCGTTGTCCCCAATTATGTACAAACTCCATGTTATTGGGGGTTATCATTTCGGGCATAAGCTAAAAGTGGAAAAAGAAATGTAACAGACTTCCAATTAATTAATAAAGTCGGTGTCAAATAACGATGAAACAAAACTAGAAACACGGACTTTCGAAATCAAAGTAGTTTTGCAATTTTTTGTATTGTTATTTTAAAAGACCGTCGTATTTTTTTTTAAGTTTATACACTATTTATCATATCAAAAAATAAGTTGATAAAATATCTTTTCAATCAAATAGGCAAAGGCCTTCCCTACATTATTAGAAATCATATTATTAAATAATACATAAATACAACAACATTCTGTAGGAACCACATAACAACTTAATAAGAATAACATAGTATATAAAAGATCAATGTACTCTACCACGCAGTATTCTTAAACCGGCAAAAGAAAACCCACCATGCCACTTAGTCTACAAATTACATACACGCGACAAAATTTCAACCTTAACGTCCCAGACTAAACTTACCTCGTATTGTATAGGCTTTTCTTAGACTAAGAGGTCAGGGTATACTGGAAAGAAAAGCTTGATGTGCCGTTGTGTGTAGCTAGCTCTACCTCAGCTGATTCTACTCGGTGACGTATACGCAAGCAAGATCGGATCAGGCGATCGTACCACGCGGTGCGACCAATCAGAGGACGTTTGAGAAGCAGACGGCCAGTTATTGAGGCGAGCGTCAAATTCGAAATTTTTGACGTTTTTACTGTTCCGAATAGTTTTTTTTTTTTTTTTGGCTTGTGATTAAGGTGTGTTGTTTTGTTAAAATATTACGTCGTGTTTTTTCTCAATTTGAGAAGACGCCATTGTAACAATAATTAATTTATTGTTACAATGGCGTCTTCTAACACTAACCAGTGATTTTTTTTGCTTTTACTGTGGGACTAAAGTAGAAAAAATTACGAATAAAAAAAATTTCAAGTTCATAAGTCGATGTGAAGTAAAAAAATTCTTCATAACAAAATTTTGTGACAGACGACGGACGTACAGACAGACGGACCCGTGAGTGACAACGCTCCGTTTGGACCCTTCGGGTATGGAACCCTAAAAATCAGCTGTTCCGTACATTGGGTCGAGTTAAGCAAACATTGAAATATGTACCTACAACTGTAATTGTATAGAGCAGTTGATTTTGTTTTTTCGAGATTTAGTGTTAGTCCCATTATTGAAGTTAAGATCGAGAAAAATTTGTGAAGAAAGGTTCAGAAATCTCAAATATTTCTTCCTGCACATATTAATTATCTTTACGTGAAGATGTAATGCCTTATGCTCACGCGCCCCGGTAATATAGTACGAGGCTTAGACTATGAAAGGTGTAAGATGGAACGTCATTGGACATTAAGAGTCTATGTTACCTCAAATGGCTTAGCATGATCCTCCGTTATGTCGATAATACTGCAGCATTAATTTTGAAATAAATATATGGCAAGGTTGAGGATCAATGTTAAGTATTATAAACCTCAAAAACACGATTCCATAAAATTTTCTCGATAGAAAAAAAATCCAAAGTTACCTCTAAACCGAAAACAATAAACCGCTAGCATTCAAAAAATGCTTAAAATTAGGTCATGAAACTTTGCATACTAACTGAACTTACTATAAAGCAGGTCCTACAAGTTTTTTTATTTTTAAATTACCATTATTTTCACAGTAAAAATAAAATACCTAAACTATAACCTAAACTATGCCGTCTTGAAGCTTGTTCCCTGGCGCCCGACGCCCCCGTTCAGTCTCGCTGCGGCTTTCGAACGGGAGGGCTGTGTCGCTTGCGCTCAGAGCACACATTACGCAACAAGACTACGTAAAATACAAATCTTGTAGTACTTATACTTATAGTGTTGGTGCAATGGGAAATAACCGTAATAAAAATAAGAAACGAAAGGGTTGGCGCAAAGAAACTGGAAAACATGATAAACGTAATGAAGTAAGTATATAGCTACCTATCTACTTACAGTATTAGTGATTACAAACATGTCACGTTTGGTGCAGTGGCAGGTGATTGGCTGCTGCGTTAGGAGTTGCAGGTGTTTCTGCATGTGAAGATTTGTGTTTGTAAACGCACCTTTCACGATTCAGGCGAAATCCAGGTGTCCACTTTTTTTTTTGATAAAAAATGTGAAAAATGGGTGTCCAATTTTGTAAAAAGTTAAAAAGTTCCCTAAATAGGTTTGTTGTTGTTTTGACAATATACAACAAATAGGTATCTATGTAGTACCTAATTTTTTTTTTTTATAATGTTGCCGACTCCAGGATTTCAACTGAATCGGAGACGGTGCGATTACAAACACAAATCTTCACATTCACAAACGCGCAGATCCGACACAACTATCTGTAGGCCATAAAACACTGATCTGTTATTATTATTACTACACATGGCTATATAATTTTGACGGCACGGTTGGCGCAGTGGTTGAGCGTTCGGCTGCTACGCTGCGTGTCGCGGGTTCGATCCCCGCACGGAACAAATATTTGTATGACCTGCAGATAGTTGTTCCGGGTCTGGGTGTCTTGTGTATGTGAATTTACATGTTTGTGAACGCACCCACGATACAGGAATATTCCTAGTGTGGGGAAAATTTTTTTAAAAGACAAAAATCAATTTTTTTTTTATCAAGCTATAAATTTCCAGTATAAGCTGATCTCACATTGTATAGGAATTCCGTACAATGAGAGGTCAGCTTGTACTGGAAAATTATCCCTCACCATCAAATACCAATTCACCAAATTTGTATTTCAATAAAAAATGTAGGGTGGGTAATTGTTATTTGTTATTCATAGGGCAAGTCTGCTTCTATGGACGATTTAGTCTTCTTTTGTAAATTTTTAGGGTTCCATAGCCAAATCATAAATAAAAATATGTGAGGTCTAGGTAGGTATTTATTTGTCCCGTGTGATTGTTACAGGACCGGACGGACGGAGTTATGAACTCCGAAAACTGTAGAAATAAATTCGGACGAAACAAATCTTCATGTGTTACAAAATATATAATTGTAAGTACCTATCTATCATACGTGTGTGATAATCACGAAATTTGCTGTTCCCCCATGGCACTACCGCTTGGTACTAACGCGTAATGGTACTATCACGAAATCGGCGAATTCATAATAAAATTTTCATAATGTTGGACTTTTTAGGGTTCCGTATTATTTATTCATGTTGACAAAACTATGCTGCCGGGGTCGCGAGTATATTTGAAAGAGAGTTACCGCGGCTATTGGCACAGGCAACTGAAGGAACAGGGGTAGGTTTTAGTTAGTAAAAGTCTGAGATGCCCTCCCGCTCCGCCCAGAGCGGGAGGTCATTTTTTTATATTTTTTTTTATTATAATCGTTTATTAGGAACAGAACAACAAATACAGGCAGATAAAAAAACAATGTACAACGATGGTAGCTGCAAAAGTTTAAAACTTTGGCGCAGCCACCAACGCCCATCACGCCAGTCATTGAATGATAACATAACATACCCCAAAAAAAGTGTTTTATAATGAATGTTGTGTTTTCTTGCAGATCACCTGAGAACATGAGCTGTTCACTGAATATACACAATCATTGAAATAAAGCGTCCCATTGCAGCATTCTAAACATCTTTGGACGAAGCTAAGATATAGATAAGATAGAAGTAAATTTTTGGAGAAAAACTCAAAACGGACTTGTCGTAAATAAAAAACATCCTTGGTATATACAAGTGCAAGGACAATTACATATCACCGGTACAAAAAAAAATGTATTTTCGGAATAAGGTCTGGATGCGACAAAAAAATCAAAGTCGAAATTATAGAAAGATGACCAATATTTCTGAAATGGAACTAAAATTAGAACATTTTTATAAAACATGCATGTTACCTGAGCTATGCAATTCCAGACATGTTCTAACTATGTAAATTAGAAATTTAAGCGATTAAAAATAAATGTTATTTAATTTTGACTATTTTTAATTACTTTGAAAAAAACTTATGGTATTTATCATACCTACCTACATACCTACCTGCATACTTACCTACTTATCCTACCTATACCTACCTATTTTATATTTATACAAACCTTGTCCTGAGAATCACGAACACAACAAAAAAAGAATTATGCAATTTGGTGAAGTCCTTCGAAAGATATACGCATACCTACATTTCGGCGATTCATTCTTATATAGATGCATAATAACTAAGAAAGTGGTAATACAAGGAGAAAGCTACCTATTATAAGATTTTAAAATGGCACAGCGTAAACTTACTACCAAGCCAATGTACCTACAGAACCCTCAGTGCAATGGTGACTCGCACTTGACTAGTTTTTTGTAGCTCTACTGCTACTAAACCGACTCTAAACCACTGCATAAATTCTACAATTTATGTAGTGGTTTAGAATCGATTTTTCTAACCTATGTATACCATATGTATGTATACCTAGGTACTTGCATATACCTACAACCTACATAATTACCTACATGCGCAAACGGCTGTCACATAACATACATACACGGCTAAAACTATAAAACGCAAACTTACTACAAAACTAATTGGCGGAACCCACAGCGCAAAGTTGGCTCGCATTTGACTAGTATTTTATAGAAGTAGGTAGGTAAAATAAAATAGTGTGCACGGCTAGACATCACCTATACCGTCCAGTATAAGCTGATCTCGCATTTTATAGGCTTTCCGCACACTGAGAGGTCAGCTTATACTGGAAACCTATCGTTTATAGATACATTGAAATTGTATTTGCGATATAATATATAATTTTATATTCATAAAATGACAAGTTAAAATTAAATTAGATTGATAATTTTATTTCTTAGTACTCGTCCGATAATAGTGTAGTTTACTCTAACGAAATCGCTTCGACCTCAAGGCCGCGCGTGTCGCGTCTCTGCGAGCAAAAGTGTGCGAGCGAGATAGAGTGCAGTGGCACGCGGGGAAGTGGGGGCGAAATTAGAATTTGAGCTGAGATGGTATAGGCTCTTAAATGAAGCAGGATCGTTAAAATGTGTGAGTGACCTTGACGAACGTAACGATGACGTATCGGCTTCTCATTTTGTCTATGTGAGCTTATTTCGCGTGTACAGATACAAGCCGGCTTCTCATTCTGGTACTTCAGATTGCTGGATTTTGACACTCCGTCTATAACCTTTCATAGTCTAAGGTACGAGGCATAGGTACATATTCTCTTTATTATTAATTTCACAAACATGCTTAGTTATTTTTACTCCAAGCATGTTCTTAGTCGTTATTATTGACTGATTTCCCGGAAATTTAATGACTTTTACAATGTTATTTCCTGTACATCTGATAGGGCTATTATTATTACACATTGATTTATATTTGTACTAGCGAACCGCCTCTGCTTCGCATGGGTGCAATAATTTTTTTTTTCGATAGTTCTCAAAGTTTTCTTTCAGACAGACCTCGTCCTGAAGTGACGGCAACTAACGAACACAACAAAAAAAAAAATTCACCAAATTGGTCCAGCCGTTCTCGATTTTTGCGCTTAACAACACATTTAGCCATTCATTTCTATTTATATAGATTGTTAAGTACATATTTATTTAGAGTGGTATTTATTTAGTCGGTCACTGACTTACGAGTGTATAGTTTTGGTATAGAATCACCCATTGTCATTTAGACACCATAAAAGCTTCTATGAATAAATATTTTTCTGAAAAGAGCATCAAAATTGATTATTAAATTAAGGCGCTATTGTTGCGGATTCTGTTGTGCACAAACTAAACTTCATTTAGGCTATTCCTATCTTTTTCTCTCTAAAACAAGAAAGAGACGGAAGTAAATTAGAGCTGTCAAATTTAGTTGAACTAATATTTCCGTACAAATTTAGTGTACACGTAAAAACATGTCGATTAAAAACACGGTAAAGCGCAAGGCGTAAACTAGTTTGACATCTCTAACTTAGTTCATAGCTATAGCCGTCCTTTTCTCGCACTGCGTTGAAGTAAAAAATAACGATTCTCTAATTTTAGTTAAATTTTTTTAACAAGAGAATCGGCACCATTAACTGCCAATGACCTGGAGTGGTAAGCTTTTTTTGCGCTCTGGGTGGAGCGGGAGGGCGTGTCAGACTCTTACTGACTAAAACCCACCCCTGTTCCTTCCCTGCCTTGAGTGCCCAGGGCCGCGGTAACTCGAATTTATCCACAACTCGTGTTCTGTGCTGAGATCACGTAACGCGTCGTACGTCCACCCAGTAATAGGACTCGCCCATCAAGGAGCGCTGTCTGAAATTAGACGCATTATTAATTTATTACACATATAACAACAGGTATTAAAATAAAACACTTAAACTAAATTATAAAAAATTAAATGATTTTCAAAATGGTGAACGTTTCCAAAATACGCATTATAGTTTTTGCGTGATTCTCAATTTTTTATCCGTGTTAGACATAACTTTACAAATTACACTATGTTATAAAAATATAATTTCAAATATTCTGAGATCAAATAATGACGGAAATTGTCTAGAGTAACATATATTTTTTTCAAAGAAATAAGACTAGTCGTTTAGATGTTTTGTTCAATTAAAAACCATTAAAAGTCGTATAATTGCGTCTTAAGCAGCAATTAGCATTTCAAATGTTGGTAAGTATATGAAAGAGGGGCGTCGTGGGAACATCTCTTTATCTCTTTGTACGTGCGTAACTAACCTCTCAGGTACCGCGGCGTTTAATATTTAATAAAAAAAATTATGGCAGTGTCACACTTCAGTGTGTACGTCCTTTTATTAATCAACTTAATTAAAAAACAAAAAATAATAAAAAAATAGTAATTAATTAATTAACAAATATTAATAAAATAATGTTAATATTATTAATATTTTTTTATTTATTGTTTATTTTTTATTATTTTTTGGTTTTAAATTTGACTATATTTTTTTTGTATTTTTGTTACGTGATTTTTTCGCTAATTATGAATTGGTTTTAATGATTCTTTTTTTGTGTGGTAGATCATAATTTAGAGGTGGTCTTATATAAATTTTATCGAAATTGATTCAGTGCTTTTTTAAAAATGGAACAAAAACAAAAAATATATATTTTCAGATTACGTTTTGGTTTTCGCCGATGTTCTTTCATGTTATTGGGGTTATCAATTCAGGCATAATTTACTTTTATTTATGGGTTACAATAACTAAATAAAGCTAATTTAGAGCCTAGCTTGTAATTAAGGGCCAAGGACTCCGAATTCGTTACTAATCCAACCATCTCTTACCATACCATAAGGTCGGCCTAGTATAGTTTATACTTACTTAGTAAACCATAATCTAAACTGTAATTTTCTCTTGTCCACAGCAAAAACTACCATCCATATGACGTGGGCCGCAACGATACAGTAACAGTTGAACACACAGACACACAAACATGTCGTCCAAAGCTATATACGAGGCGACCGGCAAAGACCTCATTAATAGGTAAGATTTTTTTTTATGTAAATGTTCAATTCTGACGAACTCTCGTATTGATTTTATTCTAATACAATATACAATATAATACTATTTATTTATTAAAAGTGTTAATAATGCATCAAAGTACAAAGGCGGACTTAATGCCTTAGCCGGACCAAAATAACTAATCAATTGACACCTCATTTGTCAAAATCGGTTCAGTAGTTTAATTGCTACTACGGTGGATGGAACATACGGACACACAAATTCCTTTTGGCTTTGCCGAAGTCTGCTAAAACATCATAACCCTTCCTTGGCTTTATCGTAGTCGGATAAAAAAACGAGTGTTCACAATTGCACACCACATCACAAAAAAGGCAAGATATTTTCCTATAAATCAGTCATTTATCTAGTTTTAGAGTATCCCTTTAATTTGATGTTTGAAAAAACTTCGATTGCATAATTTCCCTATTTCTTGCTTGATGACAAACTTTTGTTTTTTTATACATTTGACCGAATCACGGGGTCTCAATCGAACAAAGAAAATTTAGTTCAAATAAATATCAACAGATGGCGTAACATGCATCGATTTCTTATTGAAGTCTAAGTAACACTAATATTTTGAACAAAAATATGGTAAAAACTGTATTTTCTTAAAAACTACCCTACCTAAGCATAATATTGTGGAAAAATTGGCTCCTAATTCAAATTTAGATGTTTGTTGGAACGAACCCTAAGGCATCTATATTTCTTGTACCAATAGATGGCGCTGTTTGAAGTTTTACAGTTTATCCATTCGCCTCATTAAAATTTGTATAGTGACACATTTTAAAACAGTAAACCTGTTTCAAGTGAAGTGCCAAAAATACTAAGTAAATCCTCAATGAGTGAGAAAATATTTGTAAGACTTTATGTGAATTCATTCAATTCGCAAGCCGTCGCTGGTAACACCATCTAGCGAGGTGTAGAGGACGGGCCCGAACGAAGAACAGAAGGTGCTTGTGCAAGACAAAAACCCGTAGTTACGGCGGTACCGTTTCTATGTATGGGATAAGGCATCTGTACGCTAGTATTATATTATCTGTGACTGAGTCTATTATCTGCTCTAAAATATGTTTTATTATGATAACTAGTGATGCAATTCTGACTAAATTATCTCAAACATGATGATATCAAAAAATATTTTTAAACATGTAGAAGCGATAAGGAATGTTATTTTTAACTGTGTTCCAAAATGGAAGATTTTCAGACCATATCAGTGATTATTATTTGATGTGACACATGACTAGCACAGTTACCTATTACATACATTATTCAAATAAATGTCAACTCTCCGTTTGACGTGCTTTATAGTAAGTAACTTTATAAGTACATATATGTATAGGGTGACTGGTAATTAGTGACCGATACTTAAACACGTGATTGTACTCATGATTACAAACAACTTTCCCAAAGAAACTTTTTTTTTATATGGGTTCACTTTTTTCACAATAACAAGTTTGAAATTCGCGCGCGCGTGAGGGCAGTGACCGCCGCGATCAGCTGTTAGCACTGAGGCAAAGGAAGCTGTGCGGGCGCTGGGGGAGCGTGAAACGCTACTACTAGTAACATTTACCCTTTCCCGAGGTCAGACTATCAGCTGATAGAGCGTGCCTACTTTTAATGTTACGGTGCGCGCGTTCTTAGATATTTTGTAGTTATTCGGACATTAGACAAGTATTGCACAAGTATTTGTATTACACAAGTATTAGTCAAACACGCTGTCTTTAAAAATATTTTTTTAATTTAGCAACAACTGAAACATGTAGGTACCTACACTGCTTAGGTACACCGAAAACGGCACGTGGTGCCCGGCCAAGCGGGCTTGCGAGCCATGCTCTGTACGATACGAGACCGCGTCTAACAGCTGATTGCGGCGGTCACTGCACTCGCGCGCGCGCGTATTTCAAACTGTTGTTATTGTGATAAAAGTGAATAGGTATTAAAAAAAAAGTTTCTTTGGGAAAGTTGTTTATAATCATGAGTACAATCATGTGTTTAAGTATCGGTCACTAATTACCAGTCACCCTATATATACGAACTGATAATAATAATATGTACAAACGCGTATGAAAACAACTCATTGGGCACCAAAAAATTCATCAACATCGCTGTCAATGATAAAATGCCCAGAACGCTGGTAGCATAGCCACGTTGATCCTGATTCGTTGGCCAAAGAAAAGCTCTGTTGCTTGAGACAAATTACTTTTCTGTTAGCGTTCACGCTAACGCTTAGTAAAAAATGTATGGCAATGACATTACTGGACGTGAGTCACGTGACAGTTCCCTCCGCAGGTAACGTCATTGCCATACATTTTTTACTAAGCATTAGCGTGAACGCTAACAGAAATGTAATTTGTCTCACCACCCAAGTGAGGGTCTACTAGCTGTTTGCTGATATCTCGTAAAACTTGATGTGCACTCGGACCCCATGGCCCTAGTTTTTCAATCCCAAACGGTTCAAACATGGAACTCCCAATAAACTGGTTGTATTTGCTCCGTTTAAAGTTTATTATAATTATCCTTTCTTAGGGCGGCTTTCACCAATGAAACTAATCGCGATTAGTTTAAACTAAACTCAGTTCATGCGTTTAATCGAGATTAGAGCTTCATTTTGCATTTCACCGAAAACTAGGCGTTAGAATTTAAACTAAGTTAAGCTTAAACTGGTTTAATTTGTAGTGGTGAAACGCAAAATGAAGCTCTAATCTCGATTAAACGCATAAACTGAGTTTAGTTTAACTAATCGCGATTAGTTTCATTGGTGAAATCGGCCCTTAGACAGTTCCTCTTTATGGGTGTAAAGAGACACTGAGACTTTGAGAGCGGCAAAGTTTACTGCAAGCCTTTATTTAACATGCAATGTTTGTATGTTAGTTTGTTTGTTCGGGACAAATGTTGCAAGCATTACCTGAATCGACATTCAGATAAAGGACAGCACATACACGAAATGTTATGTACTCATTAGAAGCTTGTTTTCATCAAAAATATTTTAACTATTAATTTATACATCAATGCCCTTATCTCAATTTTTTTTTTTTTATGTTTGATAGGCTCGCGTATAAAAATGGTGTTTATTTACCATCTCGTATTTGGGGTCGGCGCAACATGTCTTTTTCTTCCATACTCCTCTATTAGTCGTCATCTCTGTAGTCACCCCCTTTTTACCCATATCCTCTTTCACACAGTCTAACCATCGTTTCTTTGGCCTTCCTCTACTCTTATAGCCATCCACATCCATACACAAGACTTAATAATTTATACATATAATTATTATTTATTAATTGTTATTATTAAGAATAAATTGTTACACAAGCTTACTTGTTGGCTGCAGGAGATGTCATATGATAGCACTGAACATGTCCTTGCAATCAACTCATAAATATGTATACTGATGTCTACTGTGTTTTTGAAATATTTATACATGTCCCTACCTGCATCACACACACACACATTTATACATATACACTCACACATACTTACGCACATATTTCCATGATGTTTTTTCTCTTTCCCTACAAAAAGTTGCGGAGAATTTTGTTGTTTACGTCTAGACACTGTTACTCGGGGTGGAGACCTGGTGACCTGAAACACAGGCTTCTAGCCTAGCTTAGGCACCAGACTCCCACAATATTGTAGTGTTTATTTAATAGCTTACTCTATTAAGGAAGTTACGATTGCAATCTTTAAAATATTGTGGAGAGAAAAATAAACATATTATTAATATTATTATTTAAAAATAGTTTTCTTAACATATAGAATTGAAGAAAATGATGTTAATCGTGATACTAACAGTAATATTACCCTGTTTCCAGGCACATAGCAGCCGGTACAGCGTTGGTCCCGTGCCGCTTCGCCACCTTCGAACAGAGCACCATCTGGGAGGACGAGCTCGGCAAGAACCCATGGCTGGCCAAGGAGGTAATTATTTTCACCATAGCCAGAATGGACTTACTGGAAAAACTAATAATGTAGCAAATAAATAAATAAAAACTTTTATCAAAAAAAAAAAAAAACAAGCAACTTCCAAAAAAGAAAATACACTAAAAATTTAAAAATAACTTTAATTTCGGAAGTCGTGGTTTGTATTTTATTTCTTTGTTATTTGACACCGACTGCCGAAATTAAAGCTGTTTTTTAATTTTTAGTGTCGAGTCGAAGTCGGTTGTTTTTTTTTTTGTGAAGAACTTTTTTGTTTTTCAGTTTTTAGATGTGACAGAACCCAAAAGCCCAATAAATAACATGGAATTTAAACATACTCGTAATTGGAGAAAACTAAAACGTCATCTATGTATACATATTTTTCGTTTTTGTTCAGTTTTTCAAAAAGTCCTGAAGCAATTTCGATAAAATTTATAAGGGACCACCTCGGGAGTATATTCTTTCGGATAAAAAAAGGATTTTGAAAATCGGTCCACAACTGACAGAGAAATCGGTGGACATACATAAAAAAAAAACATACATACAGTCGAACATAGAACCTCCTCCTTTTTCGAAGTCTGTTAAAAATAGTTTATTTTCTCACCATTAAAAGTTACAATTTTGCAATAGGTACATGACAAGTATTTCAACATTTTTGTGCTGATCATAATAAGGTGCACAGGGAACTCCAAGATATGTAATAATAGTCGCAAAGGTTAATCTCCAAGGTTAATCTTGGTTGGTCAGTGGTGACCATCCATTGCATACCAAGTCTCCTCCGTGTCTCTGATCTTTGACAGTCGTTACGTGCCATTCATTATTTTTTGACCCCCCGGGGCCTCGTCCTTGTCACAGCTAGTCACATTTGTGTGAGCCCCCCTCCATAGTGTGACGTCATATATTTTGCAATTTTACATTAATATTTGATATTAATTCGGAGCTAAGTAATAACAGCCGCACGGGTCGATCCATCAGGTTAAGCTACGCTTGCTGGGGTTGGTCCACGGATGGGTGACCATCTTTACATACCGAGACTCCTCCGTGCCTCGGAAAGCACGTTAAGCCGTTGGTCCCGGCTGTCAATCGTGGATCTTTGACAGTCGTTACGGGTCGTCAGGAGCCCGAAAATCTGAAATCCAGTCTTACCAAGGGGTATCGTATTACCTAGTAACTGGGTTGTGGCGGTCAGATAGGCAGTCGCTCCATGTAAAATACTGGTATTCAGCTGCATCCGGTTAGACTGGAAGCCGACCACAAGATAGTTGGGAAAAGGCGCGGGCAGATGATTTGATATTAATTCAAAGATCTTTTTTTAATGTTTTTCATTTATTTTTTGCCGTAAATTGAGCTGTTAGTCCGGTCAATTTAGACATTCGAAGGTACATAAAGTCCCAACAAGCTGAAAATCAGTAAAATTGTTCAAAACATAATTATAAACAATGTCTAAAAGTTCCCCATCATTCCCGTGTATGGAAAATTTTTTATTCAAGGTCAAAGGTAAAAAAAAAAGTTTTTCGCGATTTTCAGCAAAACGGTAAGCTTTATCATAAAAGTACCTCGCACAAAAATTGTAGATCATAAAATTATCTATAAAAAATGTATCAATACTTTTTTCTTACGAGCCACCGTTTCTGAGATATAACGATTCAAAAAGTTATAAAAGTTGTTATCGTCATAATATGCACACGTTTCCACGCCACCTATGAGGTAGTGTACTTAGCGCGATTTTTTTAACGTGAGAACAGAACATGTATGGAGCTCCTAAAAAACTACCTGTTTAGATAAGCATCGATATGCATGTTTCGTTAAAAATACTAAAAATAAAAAACAAGTTCAATTAGCTTGTCTTCCTCCAACCTCAGTTGCTGCTCATCAACATCTCAATCAAAAAGTTTTTTATTTTTCACTTTTTAGTTGTACCCCATTCTAAAACTAAATGAATAGTAAAGTTATACCCGAATTGATAGCCCCAAAAATAGGGAATTTGAACATAGTTGGTGAAACTATGGTGTATAAGGGTGAACTGTACAAATCTGTATACCCCTTCAGAGCGTATCAGCGTGACGTAATGTTGTGAAGTGGTGAAAACAATATACAGACATGCAATTGCAGCAATTCTGGAAGGTTTGCTATCATTTATTGAAGAGTTCCATTGTGTATCTCCGAAGTTCTTTATCAGATCTTCACCAAATTAAAATGGGACCACATGTGAAGCAACAGCTTTCAAATAAAAAAAAAATCTTTAAAATCGGTTCACGTAGTAAAAAATACAGGTGTTGATTATGCTTTTCGCGATAGGCGCGAGGGTTGAGGATTTGTATGTGATTGGCGTATTGTTGTCTTGCGACACGATCGTGGGATGACTGAGCGGGCGGGTTATGAAATAGCGAAACAGATTTGCATATTAAACTTCTTTAAAAAACAACAGGATTAACATATTCGCATTAATTAAAGTATACATTACATGGGTACTCTAACTCTACATTATAATTTTCCATTTGGATTCAAATTTTACATTCACACAAACCCGTAATCTGCAATAAAAACAAACCAAATTTTACATATGTATGTTACGGGTATATAAGGTTTACATTGTTCTACTTTTAGACACATAGCGGGCTTCCAAAACTTTCCACTGTATCTTGCACCAATACATAAAAAAACATGAGGTCAAGTAACCAATAGCTGGCTTACAAAATTCCAACTACTGACATTACTCTAATTGGACAGTTGGAATGTTACGACATACACTACCTGCGCTGTAGTGCTAAGGTACTTCAGTACATTTTTTAACTTTTACACGACTTTTACCTTTAATTATTGATCATTTATGATGATGACAAACATAATAAAATATAACAAATCAAACTACGTTATTTTACAGCAAATATGGACTCGAGTGATGGTGCTTCCTCTACAACAGTCGAATTGAGAACCTCCTCTTTTTTTTGAAGTCGGTTAAAAATGCGTGTCCAATATTTTTTGATAATCGAATTTGCGGATTAAATATAATTATTATTTAAGAAATATCCCTATTGAGACAAATTAGCTTCGTCATTTGACACTAAACCTCAACAAATTGTCTTATCTAATACATATTTTACGTAGCCCTTATTTAGCATAACTTTCTAAAAATCGCAAATTCACTGACATAATAATTACATTACGATAGCCATGCCTCGTTGGATTTAATACCAGATACTAAGATTTTATCACAAAATTATCACACCTGATTTCTTTTAATAACTTTTCCAACTAATCATTGTTATAATTATCTTCATAATGTTATCAAAATGAGCAATACAAAATAGAAAAAGGCCTTGTCGTTATCTTTGCAATATCTGTTTCATTTGATGAAATTAATGACTAATTTATGAAAAAGAAAATGTAATTAGTACAATAATGATTCGTTGTTATCTATTTTGCTGCATCAGCATATTCTATTCAGCTGCATTCGGTTAGAATGGTATTCCTATTCATACTTTGTGTTGTTTTTTAGGGTTCCGTACCCGAAGGGTATCCAACGGAACCCTGTTACTAAGCATCCGCTGTTCGCCTGTCCGTCCGTGTGTCTGTCAGCAGGCTGTATCGCATAACCGTAGTGTGCTATTTACCGCTATAATAATAAATATTAAATTCAATATAAAAGAGGACTGGATTATGTATAAGAAACGTGATTTTAGCGGTTAATTGTACGTCATGAACCGAACTCTTCAATGCGAGTCCGACTTGCACTTGGCCGGTTGTATTTTGAAGTTATACCACAGATTAGGCCAGATACTTCACTCAGTAGAAAATTTCCAATACCTATTACGATAATTGCCTACTCCCTCGCGTCAACAACCACTGTATGCTAAAATGCGCCTAAATGCTCAAGCGTACAGCAGTGATTGCTTCGCACCGCGCGATTCCACAGTAATCGCAGGGCTGCCTCTTCGATAAAATTAAATTAACATAACTTTTTATCTATGTTATTGAGAACTGTGAATATGTTCTGACTTTTATGTGGCAGTTAAAAATTTTATCATTTATAAAATATTTAACCAACTTAAAAAAAAGGAGGTGATCAGACATACAGGCCAAACTGAGATGTTTGACTTGTATGGTTTGTAGGTATGTATGTTTGTGCGCGATAATCTCGCGTTTGGCTAAACCGATATCGATGCGGTTTTCAGAAAAGGATTTGTTACATTTAGGAGAACGTTTCTATGTAACAAAATTATGTAAATCTGTGTCTGAAAGGCAAGCTAATGCTTAGTATATACCTATTAAACTGTCAAATTCTAAGTGGATACCGGTGTCCGCACACCTACTGTCTTTTAATTATGTCTCTAGTGACGGTATGTGAATGGAAAAAAATGTAAACGACAAAAACTAGTAATAATTTATCACTTACCTTTCTTCATTGACAGGTAAATGGAAAAATGTTAGGTGTTTATCCCTTCTTTTGCTTGATTTACACCCATCTACAGCACATAAGGCACCACACGGCATCGTAATACGCGTACGAACGAACAGCACTATTAAAATTGAACGGCGTGCGCGCGCTTCGCTTGCGAAAACCGCACTGAATTTGATCCGCCGGCGGACCGAGACCGCTCGGCTGGGCGGTAGGCACTTATAGCGCGCAAGTACATGGAGTGACGGAGGCCTGGTTATACTTCTTTTGGCGCGTTAGGGAAAAATGATGAGAGTAAATTTTTACGATACCCGCGCACACCATCACAAAAAACCTACAGCCTGAAGTTAGCTAGAACCGATACACTGAAGTTAGCTTTGGTCTGTGGTTCATGAAGAATGATTGTTTTCCTTTTGAGAACTTTGTGACAGTTTGGTTTTTTATCTTGTTACGCCAAAGAAGTATAACTTCTTACGTGCGTACATAAGTACACACACACTTTTTCTTTTATTTAATTGTGTTTTTAAACTTCTCATTTGTCTTCCCCAGCAACTGGTAGTGAAGCCCGACCAGCTGATCAAGCGCCGCGGCAAGCTTGGTCTGGTGGGCGTCAACAAGTCGGCCACCGACGTGAGGAAGTGGCTGAGCGAGCACATCGGCAAGGAGCAGCAAGTTGGCGCCGCGCTGGGCAAGCTGAGGCACTTCATTGTCGAGCCCTTCGTCAAGCATGATGCTGTAAGTAGACCATCCATCCATTAGTCAACAAAACGGGCTCGGGGATTCGTGGCCAAGTGACCGGATCGATCTTCTAGCTAGATCAACACTTGGTTTCACCAGTGCTTTCAAAATGGTGAAGGAAAACGTCGTGAGGAAACCGGCATGTCCCAGAACCAACTCTTCGAAGACATGTGACATCCACTAGCTTGCATTCCTCTCTCATAAAGAGGCCTGTGTCCCAGCAGTGGGAACAGTATAGTCTGATTATGCCATGCAACCTTCTTAACTTATTATGCCCACATTTTGCCGACTTGTGCTGCAAATACTAAACCTTCCATCTTTTTCCCACAGAGCGAAGAAATGTACCTGAACATAATGTCGGGCAGACGCTCCGACACGATCCTGTTCCACCACCAGGGAGGCGTGGATGTAGGAGATGTGGACGCTCTAGCGCTTCGTCTTGAGGTGAGACACCTGGGACACCCATCCTTTTCTAGGCCGCGGGGAGGGTTAAAATAATAAATAATAATTTATCATTTATTCTCTTCACAAAGCTGCCTTAAAGCCAAGTACAAAAAAAAATGTGTCAGCTGTTTTCTACCCTTGTGAGAGATGATATAGGTTGGTTGGTTGATGATACAGTTGCCTGATATAGGTTTTTGGAAAAACCTGTTACAGGTCACCAAGCTAGAATTAGCTTTTACAGAGATACCGTGTAAGAGTCGAACATAAATAATGTACAGAGCAAAAGAAAAATACTAAGTAAGAGTAAAACAATATGTTGAAACAATCAAAAGAAGAATTAATAACAATAAAACACAATTAAAAAAATTAAAATAAAATACCTACCTGCAGAAGTTTTGTGTCATGTTATGAGACGATGTGTGAGTGAGTGTTTATCTTGTGTGAAGGGTTGCTTGACTCTGCCCGGGGGTGGAGGATAAATTCGAAAGAGTTACCTCGCCCCTGGGCACTCAAGGCAGGGAGGAACAGGGGTGGGTTTTAGTCAGTAAGAGTCTGACACGCCCTTCCGCTCCACCCTAGAGCGGGAGAAGTTATAGGATGATTTCCCACCCCCGTTTTTATTTTGTATTTAATTTATAGAAAATTGTAATGTCAAATCCGACGACAACTTAAATACATATAAGTACAGGGTGTAACAGAAATGGGTGGTCATATTTAAAATACTCCTTCTGCTTATAGAAAAGAACAAATTTGTCAATTAAAGGTAATTCCGAAAAAAAAATTTTTTGACGACACGGTTGGCGCAGTGGTTGAGCATTCGGCTGCTGCGCTGCGTGTCGCGGGTTCGATTCCCGCACGGAACAAATATTTGTATGACCTGCAGATACGAGGGTCATTCAATAAATACTTAGCCTACAAAAAGTAAACGAAAATTTTGGAAAAGTGGCAATTTATTTTTCAACATAGTCTCCTTTTAGTTCGATACACTTAGCCCAGCGATGCTCCAACTTTTTTAACCCGTCCGAAAAATAGTTTTTGTCAAACTCTGCAAAATAGGCTTCCGTGGCGGCGATAACCTCCTCATTCGATCCATATCTATTCCCGGCGAGTGATTTTTTCAGATTAGGAAACAGAAAGAAGTCACAAGGGGCCAAATCTGGAGAATACGGTGGATGGGGCAGCAATTCGTAGCGTAATTCGACCAATTTGGCCATGGCAACGGCAGACGTGTGAACCGGTGCGTTGTCGTGGTGAAACAGCACTTTTTTCTTCGCCAGATGGGGTCGTTTTTTCTTTAATTCGGCGTCGAATCGGCCCAATAAGTCGGCATAGTAAAGCCCTGTAATTGTTTTACCCTTCTCGAGGTAATCGATGTAGATCACACCTTGTGAATCCCAGAAAACGGTGGCCATAACTTTTCCGGCCGATTTTACAGTTTTCGCCTTCTTTGGAGCACGTTCCCCGGTCTGGATCCATTGTTTTGATTGCTCCTTGGTCTCTGGTGTGTACCAGTGAATCCAGGTTTCATCGACGGTCACAAAACGACGCAAAAACTCCGCTGGATTCCGCTTAAACAGCGCCAAACACGTCTCCGATGTGGTCTCACGGTTGCGCTTGTTTTCTGGTATGAGTAAACGCGGCACCCATCGCGCCGACAGCTTTCTCATGCCGAGTTCCTCGTGAAGAATATGATGCACTGTTCCTTCTGAAATGCCTACAGTCTCAGCTAGCTCCCGAACCTTCAATCGGCGATCTGCCAATACGAGATCATGGATTTTTTTAATGTTTTCCTCCGTAGCAGCTGTTTTCGGTGCACCTGGACGTGGTTCATCAAAAACCGACGTACGGCCACGTGCAAACTCGTTGAACCAATTCTTGACGGTGGCCATCGATGGAGAAGAGTCACCGTACACAGCATCCAAGCGCTATTTGATTTCGATGCGCGTTTTCCCTTCCAAAAATAGGAATCGAATCACCGAACGATATTGCTCTTTTTCCATTTTTGTAAAACCGATCGACACGTTCGCTTCCATAAGTTGTCAAATTAAAATAAATGAAGGGATTGGAATGAAAATTTGAAAAAAGAATGTGCTACACTGTGGTAAAACTCTATTGAAACTACAGCGCCCTCTGGCGATGAGGCTAGGTACTTATTGAATGCACCTCGTAGTTGTTCTGGGTCTGAGTGTCTTGTGTATGTGAGTATACATGTTTGTGAACGCACCCACGATATAGGAGTAATTCTTAGTGTGGGGCAACGAATTAAAAAAAAAAAAAAACCTCCCATACTAATTTAATTAAATACGATATGTGTTTATTAGGCACGTAAAGTACATAGTTAATTTACAATAAATAATAGTGTTGATTCCGTTGTGCACAAACTAAACTTAATTTAGGCTATTGTTATTTTTTGTCTCTCTAATAAAACAAGAAAGAGACGGACGTAAATTAGAACTGTCAAATTTAGTTTGAACTAATATTTCCATACAAATTACGTGTACCCTACACGTAAAAACATGTCGTCTAAAAACACAGCGAAGCGCAAGGCGTAAACTAGTTTGACATCTCTAACTTAGTGCATAGATATAGCCATCCTTTTCTCGCACTGCCTTTTATTACAAGATAGCAATTCTCTAATTTTAGTTTAGTTATTGAATAAGAGAATCCGCACCATTTTCTAACAACTAACTATTTATAACCTAACTACATACAATATATATAAAATAAACGGAATATACTTAGGCGTCGAAGTATTCCTCCACATCACTGTCATCTGGGCAAGCCGGAAACGTGCCCAGAAGACTGGCATCATAAAAACTGATTTTGATCACCTGAACTTTGTATGGGAAGACCAATTTTTTTTTTAGAATTGCTTATGATTTGAAAGTAGTTCATTTGCATTAACCAAAGGAGTATATAAATATGACCACGCTTTTCCGTTACACCCTTTTTTTGTGGGTGTGTGAAATCATAAAATGACTTCTCGCGCTCTGAGTGGAGCGGGAGGGCGTGTCAGACTTTTACTGACTAAAACCCACCCCTGATCCTTCAGTTGCCTGAGTGCCATCATTATTTTACATTTTTATCATATTACATCTATGTATACAGGGTGTAACGGAAATGTGTAGTCATATTTTAAGGCGCTATTAACTGCCAATGACCTTGAGTGGTTAGCTTGCATGTTCTGTTCTGAGCTCGAGTAACGCGTCGTACGTCGACCCAGTAATAGGACTCGCCCATCAAGGAGCGCTGTCCGAAATTAGACGCATTATTCATTTATTACACATAAAACAACAGGTATTAAAATAAAACACTGAGACTAAATTATAAATAATTAAATGATCTTTAAAATGGTGAAGGTTTCATAAAAATACGCTTTATAGTTTTTTTATCCGCGTTAGTCATAACTTTTCAGATTAATTACACTATGTAATAAAAATATAATATCAAATATTCTGAGATCAAATTACGACGGAAATTGTCTAAAGTAACATATATTTTTTTCAAAGAGATAAGACTAGTTGTTTAGACGTGATGTTCAATTAAAAACCATTAAAAGTCGTATAACTGCGCCTTAAGAACCGGTTCTGACCATGGAAGTGAAAAACTTGCTCTAACATAATAAAGAAAATTCTCAAAAAAATTTGGACTTTCCTAAGAAAGTTATCATCAGCAGATCAATATTTGTAATGGGGGTAAAATAAATTTTTGAGAATTTCTTTATGTTTTCTTGAATAAAGTTGTTCATATCGATGGGCAGATGCAGTTCTTAAAATATGACGAAAATTTCCTAAGGTTTTCTTGAATAAAGTTGTTCATATCGATGGGCAGATGCAGTTCTTAAAATATGACGAAAATTTCCTAAGGTTTTCTTGAATAAAGTTGTTCATATCGATGGGCAGATGCAGTTCTTAAAATATGACCACACCTTTCCGTTACACCCTGTCTAATATATCATGTATTTTGACTTGTCTGAATTTTAGAAACAGGTTTAACTGAGTTATTTAAAATCGTCTTTAAACATCGTATTCCATAGAATGAGCAATATTGTAATGCACACATGTAATGTTAGAGTTTAAGTGTACAGCAAAGTATAATCCACTGTGTGAACATCCGACGTGGTCTTAAAATATGGAGAAATCATAGTGTAATGTGTAACTGATTTTGTTTTTTGGTGTTTCTAGGTTCCTGTAGACACTTTCCCAACTGGTGAAGACATTGAGCGAGTACTGCTCAAAAATATCAAATCAGCTTCAATGAAAAGGTAATTAATTTAATGTTATGAGAATGAAAGAAAAAAAAAAATATTTAGCGACAGTCACCGGACACACAAGAAAAATTTAATAAAAGTGACAATCATTAACAAGAAAAATATACTACTACGAGTATCTGAGTTTTACATGTTACACGATACAGAAAATCTTATTCATTATGTGGGCCAATGTTTTACAAAAAAAAAAAAATGGTCTTGGAAGTACACTCCGCTGACAGTGTACTTCTTTTGTGTGGTTCTATGGTAGGCGCCAGATAAGAGTGAAATACCGATCATTGACCTTTCCCTAATAACTCTTCATAGGTACCTATACAATTAAATATGAATCGTTTTTCATTATTAGATAATGTTAAGGATCACAATAGATGTTGATTCAGGACAGCTTTGTGTCATTATTCCGTTTTTCAAATTATGAATGTAGGTCAATGACCGTTATTTCAGTCTTATGTGGCGACTACTATAGCTCTTGATGTGTAAAAAAAAGAAACACTAGTCTGCAACACTGGATACTCTGCTATTATAAAACCGAACTTTTTCCCTCGACTCCTCGTTACAGACTACCATAAAAACAAACATACATTTTTCATTCTATTTAATTAAATCCGATTCTAAATTTGCACCACTCTTTAAAAGTAAATTTGACCGACCAGCCTGTTTGCTAACAAGGTTCGTTTTTCACGCGACCTCCTTTTAGATGTCCCATGAGCTAATCTGTTCCAGACGGGAATTCTGCTTTTAGCTTTTCACAATAACATCCCATTTTAACACACGTATTAGCTTTACTTGTAACTAGTATGTAAACAAATCTTCTTCCCGGTTTCTGATTAAGCTGAAAGAACAATGCCCACCTTCCATACATTTAAAAACCTGATGATGAAAGTATATGTATAGTTATAAGATATAGTAGAAATACTTCCCGTAAGTTTAGAAAGTAATGTCTAATAGTCATTTCGGCAATTTAAACGCCACGAAGTTCAAAAAATATTAATGTTTCTTTTTAGCCGTCACCAGAATTAATGAAACAAACGTGCATGAACTAATTAATAACGCTCGTAGTTTACTCTAAAATAGGAATATTTAGCTAACTATGGTCTAAAACATCTTTTTTACTCAGTTAATTCCTTGAAACTAACTGCCCCTGGCTAAGTCAATGCTAAGACTCCATGATTGTCACTATAAAATGAGTGTCGAGTTGAAAACTGCATTCTCCAGTACTTACTTACAAATTATTTATTTTCTAAGACTAACATTTGGTTACCTACCTACCTGCTGGCTAACACCACATAATATGTACAATTTGTGGTTAAATAAGTACATTGTTATCACACTAATAATTGCTTTTAATTTTATTAAGTATACCTAGGTATATACTAACTAGATTAATTTATTTATCTGCCCAGTATAATACAACATTACAGTATATTAGTATATTATATAACTTCCCAGTGGCGTTCTAATGGATAATAACACAGCAGTATAAAATAGTAGCAGGTACCTTCTCATAAGGACTTACTATTTTATTTTTAGTACCTATAAAAACGACACCTTATCTAGTCAGATAGTTTCTATATATACCTAGCTCTAAAATGCCTAACTTAATTCATGTTTTCAAAAATAATCATTTATTTACCAACCTACATACCTGTTGAATGAAACGGGAAAAACTAATAAAACACTGTTACAGTGGAATAGTTTATTGATATTCATCATTTTCATCCAAATCTCTTATAACTACGTCATCCAGAAATTCTGCTGGAGCAGATATATTGTTTTCGTACCTAGCCCATCCAAGGTACCACACTACCGTCATCACGTGAGCGCAACATCCGATAGTTCGTCGACCTACCAAACAATTGCAACAATATTCAACTATCCCGTTTCTGCCAGGCACATTATTTTCTACTAAAATATAAACATAATATTGTTTTCTTAACGGTAAATAGGGTCGTAATAAGAAGAAACACATACAAAATGGCACAGTACACAACGAGACGCGAGCGCAACAACAAAGGACTGCGCCGATGCAAATCACAGAACTGTCAAATGTCAAAAAAATCCATTTCACTTGCGCACACTCAATGAAACACTGAATGATTAATTTAATTCAATTATTGTGTTATTTTTTAATTATTTACTTTATCCCATGACTAATAAAAAAATAGTTACTGGCCGAATTAAACGTAAAATAAGTATAAAACTAAGGAACAAAGTTAAATATGGTCAACAAGCAATTTGTAAAATGGAACGTTTTAAAGAATTGATGGTTTCGATGCGTTCAAAATATGACAATACGTTTAGAATTTGCTTAAATAAATGTAAAAATATCTTTTTTTCCTGCGTTTCTTTTAACATTGTGATAAGCGTAATTAATATACAATTCAATAAGCTATATTTTAAGATTTATTTCATTTCTATACACAGTCAGGTCAAATATGAACATTCTTCTTTTGCGTACATGTTTGGCTTGGATGACATTGGTGTGAATTCTTTTGTTTAATAAATAAACCAAAATGAGAGAATCGCTATCTTTCGCTAAAAGACAGTGCGAGAAAAGGACGGCTATAGCTATGAACTAAGTTAGAGATGTCAAACTAGTTTACGCCTTGCGCTTTACCGTGTTTTTAGTCGACATGTATTTTCGTGTACCCTTAATTTGTATGGAAAAATTAGTTCACTAAATTTGACAGCTCTAATTTACGTCCTTCTCTTTCTTATTTTATTAGAGAGAAAAATATAGCAATAGCCTAAATTAAGTTTAGTTTGTGTTCAACAGAATCGGCTCCAATGCATGGTTAGCTAAGTGACGTCATTCTAAATCCAATATGACGGACTCCTCAAGATGGTGGACTATGATATGGGTATTAAATGAAAGGGTTTTCTAGGAAAAACACGACAAATAAAAAATAAAGTGTGTTTTTTTTAGTTTTTTTTGAATTACAGAAACTATACTAACAAAACAAGCCATATGATGTGAAGTTTTTACCTCTTTTTATACAGGGCCTAATGGAAGTCGGTGGTCATATTTTTACCGCCATTTATACAGGGCCTAACGAAATTCGGTGGTTATATTTTTACCCCCTTGTACACAGGGTCCAACGAAAGTCGGTGGTCATATTTTTACCACCTTTTATACAGGGCCTAACGGAAGTCGGTGGTCATATTTTTACCCCCTTTTATACAGGGCCTAACGGAAGTCAGTGGTCATATTTTTACCCTCTTTTATACAGGGCCTGACGGAACTCGTCAGTCATTTTTTGAATACTGTTTGTCCCCATAGAAATGAACATGTTTCTTCAAGAAATTCATAGTTGATTTCAATATTTTTACCTGTATTCCTTTCTGTCCACAGATTGCTAACTACCTTCATCCTAGCTCTGTACCGAGTGTACGTAGACCTTTACTTCACGTACATGGAGATAAACCCGATAGTGGTCACCAACGAACGGATCTACCTGCTCGACCTGGCGGCTAAGCTTGACCAGACCGCAGACTTCATCTGCGCTAAGAATTGGGGAGAGGTATGCTATACTAGTTTTGCTATTTTTATTATTATTATTCCATTTATTTAATTTTATGTACATACACTTTACATTTTTAAATATTTGGGTACTTATAAAAACATAAATAAATACAAAAACATTTAAAAATATAAAAAGTAGTAGCCTACCGGTATCGGGAATAGGGTCCAAGCTACCGGTGGTCAGGGCTCCTGAGAAAGGAATCTCCTAACAATACGCGCCGTGTCCAGGAGTACTGCTTTCTGGATCAAGCCCTTGATGCAACTGCCCAACGAGAGCCTCCTTAGATGTTGGTCGAGGCTCTTGGCTATTAAGCCTTTGACCATCACGACTATCGGCAAAATGACTGCTGTATCCACTTCCCACATGTCGACAACCTCGCGAGCCAGATCAAGATATTTTGTTTGCTTCTCTTTTTCAGCTTTCACGAGGTTCTCGTCATGAGGGACAGCTATATCAACAATCATTGTGCGACGCTCTTGTCGATCTATCACCACTATGTCAGGCTTATTGGCAACAATAGTCCTGTCAGTGATTATAGACCGATCCCAGTATAACGTGATATTGACATATTATTATTACTAGCTCGTACTGTCCCACTGCTGGGCAAAGGCCTCCCTCCATTCCTTCCAACGTTCACGATTTTTTGCTTTTTCTTTCCAATTCTTAAGGAAGACATCTAGTTCGTCCCGCCATCTCCTTCGTGGTCTGCTGCGGCCCTGGGTCACTTGTCAGGACACCAATCCTGTGTTTTACGGGCTCGTCAGGCATGTGGTAGCCATTTCCTGCCCAGTCCTATTTAAGTTGAGCAGCCTTTTGAGCCACATCAACGATTTGCGGCGGTTTTTTTTGGAGCGCAGTGTTTCGAACGCGATCGGTTAATTTAACACCTAGTTTACTGCGCTCCATAGCACGTTGACAAACCTTGAGTTTGGACTTTTGGATGTTTGTCAAAGACCAAGTCTGTGCACCATAGGTAAAGATGGAGAGAATACTTATGTCCATCAGCTTACGCTTCAGTGACATGGTCAAAGTGCCTTTAAATAACTTATTCATGAACCATTATCTCGAATTATTT
The DNA here is from genome assembly GCA_951329385.1 of Polia nebulosa. Lineage (NCBI taxonomy): Eukaryota > Metazoa > Arthropoda > Insecta > Lepidoptera > Noctuidae > Polia > Polia nebulosa. The sequence continues at coordinate 12,051,890 of OX589615.1, forward strand.
ATTGTACACTAAAGCTACATAAATACATAGTAGATATACACAATGGAGAGCTTACTCACTTGTTTTTTTTTTAATTGTTGAATAGCTTCTACCAACGGTTTCGGTTGCGTGGGATTAATACTTCCCCCGTTATAAACTTTCAACCCCTGTTTAACCCCCCCCTCCCCTCCCCCCCCCTTTGGGGGGGGGGGGAAATCATACAATGACTTCTCCCGCTCTGAGTGGAGCGGGAGGGCGTGTCAGACTCTTACTGACTAAAACCCACCCCTTTTCCTTCCCTGCCTGAGTGCCTAGACGTGCGGTAACTCATTTTCAGAATTTATCCGCTACCCCTAGGCATGCAGGCACCGGCCATGATGGACCCCGTCAGTGGTGGCTGACACTAATCTCTTGTTCGGCGCGCGTGGAACACTACGCGCCGTCGACTCACGGGCCTGGTGCTGATCGTACGGCGAGCTACCCACTGCTCGCGGGTTTTTTCACCGCCTTAAGGGTTGAATTTCGAAAAACCCTTTCTTAGTGGATACCTACTCTTCACAAAGAACACACCCTCTAAATTTCATGTCTCTAGAACCAGAGGTTTAGGCTGTGCGTTGATATATCAGTCAGTCAGTCACGACTTCGAATTGTTTTTGTCTCATGAACTGTATAAATAAATATTCTTCTTTACTTCTTCCTAGGTCACCTTCCCTCCTCCGTTCGGCAGGGACGCGTATCCTGAGGAGGCGCATATTGCAGATTTGGATGCGAAGAGTGGGGCTAGTTTGAAGGTATGTATATTATACAACGTGTAACAGATTAAGGCGTATATATCCGCCAAGTGACGCCCTCATTGAATAAAAAATCGCAGCAAAGCGTAGAAAATAAAGATCATAGAATCCTATGTTGCGTTTGTTACAAAGAGGATAAGGTATTTTTACGTGGTTAAAACAATACTCAAAATGTTTCGTATCCAAAGTAGTAGGCAAAAGTACCAAAAACTACCTTATCCTCTTTGTAACAAACGCATCATAGGATTTTTTTATCTTCATTTTCTATGCTAAGATACGAATTTTTATTCAATGAGGGCGCCACTTATGGGGAGGTAGACCCTTAAACGCAAAACCCCAATTAGAATATTAAATTATAAGTCTAAAACAACTGCTATAATTAAATTTAGTTACCAAATCTAGTATTTTTTATGAAATAGTTATCCTAACTAAACGCAAAACGTCCTACACGATCTCTACGCACACACTCACAGCGGGCGGCCGTGTGATCGCCAGATGTCAGTTGAATGACCGAATGTGTAGTTACACGTACAGCTTGATATTGATAACTTTTGGTAATTGATATTACCGTGAAACTATTCATAATTTTCTGGCAAGTAAAATCATGGTTTTATCATTCCATCACACTTGCCAAAGGCTTTGAACTTGCGACTTTAAATAGTTTAAAGCTTCAGGGTAGCCCGCGAAATTATTATCTGCAAAATAAAAACCAATTGCAAAAAACGTAAGAAAATTTGAATTTCGCGGACTACCCTGGCGCTTCCATCTTAATTTATATTAAAGATTTTTTTGCGAACAATTAACACCTTTAATGACTGAAATCGATTCAGAAACTGATTCTGAACAAAATACTTTCGGGTTTTGCGTTTATTCTGTTACATCCTGTATAAAGTCCCGGATACTGTACAAAATAGTCTCCTAAACTACTGTTTCCCCCTTAGCTAACAGTGTTGAACAAGTCGGGCCGCATCTGGACCATGGTGGCTGGCGGCGGCGCGTCGGTGGTGTACACGGACACCATCTGCGAGCTGGGCGGTGCGGCCGAGCTCGCCAACTACGGCGAGTACTCCGGCGCGCCCACCGAGATGCAGACCGCCGACTACGCTAAGACCATCTTCAGCCTCATGTGCCGGGAGAAGCACCCCAACGGCAAGGTGAGCAGATAGCACATACTCAGACATCTGCGAGCTACCCATTGCTCGCCGTCCACCAGCCTGAACCTACGGTGGCCCGACGCCCAGGGCGTCTCCAGTTGGTATAGGCTGTTGTTTATGGGTGAGAAGTCATTCTATGAGCGGAAGGGCGTGTCAGACTCTTACTGACTAAAACCCACACCTGTTCCTTCCCTGCCCTGAGTGCCCAGGGGTACGGTAACTCTGTTTCGAATTTATCCACGACCGCAGGCATCGGCTATGACGGACTCCGTCATGCATTGCTGATAACTTCTTGAGGCGCGCGTGGAACACTACGCGCGGTCGACTCACGGGCCTGATCCTGATCGGACGGCGAGCTACCCACTACTCACCGTCTACGGCCCGCGTCTACGGTGACCGGAGATCGTCTTGCGACGTCCGACGCCCAGGGCGTCTCCCGCGGCGGCTGCTGCTGGGGGCGTGAGAGCGACTGTTGAGTCTCCTTCACCCGTTCCGCCTCCTCCTTCGCAAGCTGTAATTGCTTCGCAGAAGGAGGCGACTGCTTCCCATTCCCTCTCGCTCCGTACTATGGCCTGGACCAGGGCCGGGCGCGAGAGGTCGCTGCCGCCGATCGCCTCCACGAACACACGGCGGGGCTCCACCCAAGCGGGGCAGATCTCCACCTTATGCTCCATCGTGTCCTCTGGGCGATCCTCACAGTCGTGACACCCGGGCGTTTCTCTCCGCCTTATCCTACACAGGAACCTCCCAAAACTTCCGTGTCCGGTCAGGACTTACGTCAGGCGGAAGGTGAGGACGCCGTGGCGCCTCTCCAGCTACTTCTCAAAGAGGGGCGTTACCGCCTCAATAGGGAATATGCATGAAAATAAATATATATCTAGTCGGTTTATCGATGAATAGAGTACGAACAGTGAAAGCAGAATTTAAATTAATCGAAAATTAAACGAGATATAACAATTTTAAACAAATGTATCTGTCCCTCTCTCGAAAACGCTGTTTTCTATGGAAGTTGTATGGGCTTCTTGTCCTTTGACGTCAAAGAACACGTCGGACTTCTCTTTCTAATTATCAACTTGTAACTTCGTCGCTGATGGTGATATTTTGAAAATTCCGTCTTATTTGTTCAATATAGTTAGTCTTCAATTGAATAAATAAAAATATGTCATGCATATTCCCTATTGCGGCGTGCCCAAGTCGGTATAGGCCTAAGATAAAAATTCTATTCTAACCATACCCTTTGTCTCCTCCAGGTCCTTATCATCGGCGGTGGCATAGCCAACTTCACGAACGTAGCGGACACATTCCGAGGTATCATCACCGCAATGGAGACATACAAGGATGCTCTCATTCAGTATAACATCACCATCTTCGTAAGAAGAGGAGGCCCCAACTACCAGGAGGGACTGAGGTTGGTAGAAAATTATATTTCGAGTGTTTTCAAGAAACCCCTTGAGACTATTTTATGTTTTTGAAGTAAGATAGGCATGTTGTCGATAAAAAGTGACATGATTTTTAGTTATTGGGTATTCCCATGAAAAGTAGTTAACCTTTGCTGGCTCGGGTTGGTCGCTGTAGAATCAACATTACCAAATGGAATATCATAGACGACACGGTCGGCGCAGTGGCGCGGGTTCTATTCCCGCTCGGAACATATAAAGTATACAGTAACAAAAACCCTGTCCGATCCTGAAGGGTATTATTTGGTATCGTACTGCGTACACATATACGTAATCATTTAATGGATACGAGATAATTATTTTTCCCCAATGAAAATAAATAATTAAAAAAAAAAAATCGACAAAGTTCATCTACAGTTTCGTGTCAATAAAGCCGCCTGAGCGAGGCGGTCTTTTTGATAGAGTGCCTACAGCGTGGCTCAGGGCGTTATCGTTTGAAATAAAAATAGGTAAAATGAAAAGATTTCGCCGGCCGGTGGAGTGTTGTCAACATATGAAAATTTGCCATATTTAGTGTTAAATTTCGCATATTTTATAAAAATAAAAAATCTATAATTTCTGTTTTTATGAATTACATTTGTTGTACAACTTTTTCTAGTACGTATGTTAAACCAGGAATACGCCTTTATTGGATTGGACAGGGTTTTTGTTACATGCTGTATACTAATCTATACTAATATTATAAAGAAGAAAGATTTGTATTTTTGTATGTAACGAATAAGCTCCGAAACTACTGGACCGATTTTAACCATTTTTTCACCAATAGAAAGTTAAATTATCAAGAAGTAACATAGGCTAATTTTTATCCCGGGAAAAATAACAGTTTCCGCGGGATAGGTTACGGGAGCGAAGCCGCGGTCAAAGTGCTAGTATTTAATAAAACCAGTGTGGAGCCCGTCGGCAGGATATGACCCACCTTCTTTCCTGCCCTCCATGCCCAACTACCTGTACCTTCCAGGATCTGAATGTGGCTAGTGACCATGCTGTCCAAGCAGCTGCATATTGGTCACCAAAATTTTAGAAATTGAGTGTCGGCATGAGAAGAAGAAGTAGTACGTCTTAAGTCTTTTATGGCATTACATGAGACTTAATAAAAATCTATTTTTTGAAGTGAAAACTTCTCTAGGCGCATTGGGTATTTTTGAGATGGGAAAAACAATTGAACTTGGTTACTGACACCGCTATGCGATCCGCTACGAGTGCTACGACGCGTAGCACTTGTAGCGGATCGCGTAGCGTTTTGAAGTTAAAACTTCTTTAAACAAAAAACAATTGAACATGCTACCGACATCAACACCGCTATTTGTATTGAAGTGAAAACTTCTTTAGGCGCGTTGGGTATTTTTTTTTTCAAGTTTTCGGTTTTGTCGGCACTCCCGGAGTGCCACTCGTTTTGTTCATAGTCCCAATTTATTAGTAGTCAAATCTCTTTTTTTTAGGGTTCCGTACCCGAAGGGCCCGTCCGTCTGTCTGTCTGTCGGTCTGTCCGTCGTCTGTCACACAGGTTTTACAGCCAAACAATTGGAGCTACAATCTTGAAATGCTCACAGTATCAGTCAAAGTTAAAAATACATTTAAGTACGGAACCCTAAATGTACGAAGTTCAACACGCACTTGGCCGGTTCTTTTTCCGTAATCCCAATTTATTAGTAGTCGCTTCAACCTTTTCGCTCGTTTCCAGACAAATGCGCGAAGTCGGCCATCGTCTCCGCATTCCCCTGTACGTGTTCGGGCCGGAGAGCAATATGACCGCCATTGTGGGGCTGGCGCTGGGCCAGTCGCCCATTCCCAAGGAGCACCAGCTGGACTACGCGCCCAAACAGCTGCCGAAGCCTGCACCTTGTGTGAGTTGCTTTAAATAAAATAATATTATGGTATCAAAAAAAAATTGTTCAATACTTGTATGAAGTTTTTTAGTTTGACTCACTTTATTAAACTGTTAGTATAGGACGCAATTTTTATTAAAATCTTGTGGCCTGTCATATATACGGTATAATAAGGATATGGTCTACCCGTTTGCCAAGTTGCATCCAAATTCGTTCAAACGTTTGGGCGTAAAAGCATGTCAAATTATTGCCGTTCTATGTATCATGGGTATGACACCAGGCCCCAGGAGGATAAATAAATAGAAAACCTTACAAAAAGTTCAAATAATACTCGAAACATTTACTATTTTCAGGGTTCCTTACCCGAAGGGTCTAAACGGAGCCCTATCTTCGTCAGAATCACCTAAACTAACCAAAACATTTTCCTCCCCCAGCCCAAACCTAAGATCGACCTACCAGAGCTGACCCACAAACTCGTAGACCTGGTCTGCTCGCAAGCACCCACCAGACAAGACCTCGGCCAGAACGCGACCACCGTCATGTCGCTCTTCAGCGACCGGACCAAGGCCATCATCTGGGGCATGCAGAACAGAGCTATTCAGGTAAGGAGTATTTATTTACTATTTTAGTTAGAGGTTAAGTTCGATTCAAAGTCAAGGAATGTGATATGTTCGCGTTTCGTTGAGCTGCCCACCCCTTTTACCTTTACTTTTTAGCAAATCATAACAATGACAAAACATAATGCGACATAACAAATCAAACTACGCTATCTATAGTTTACTATGGACCAGGGTGATGGCGCTTTCTCAACACTGGGGTGATGGCGCTTCCTCTACATACCACCCCCCGTGAAAGGCTTCAACCGATCACGCTACCGTCGGTAGGAAGCACTATCACTCTGACCGCAGGTCTACGTAAGACCCCCGACGTCGTTTCTACATCGACTACTCTGACTACTGAGTCCATGATACTGAGTAGCAGATTCATGTGTGCTTCCCGCTATCACATGAATCTGCTACTGCGCAACGACTCACGGTGTTTTCTGATCCTCCAATTAAGCATTAATTCTGTCTGTACCCAAAGGAACCATAATTTTTTTCCATATAAAAAGTATCTTATGTCATTCTCTTGAAAAGTGTTAAAAGAAACCTAAAGATGATTTTCAAATACCTATTCAATAAAAAAATAATAAAGTCGACGAGATACGCTAAGTGGGGTATCCACTTAGCGTAGCTCGTCGACTTTATTTTTTTTTATTTTGTACAATATGGCGTGGACTCATAAACTATGTCTGTGCAAAAACTCTGGTTTTTCCTTAGTAATTTCTCTGTACAAGTATGGTATCTGGATTAGTGGCTAGTTGATGGCATTCAGCACAAACACTTTTAATAATAGGCTTCGTCCACGTCAGGGTCGGAGAATATCTCAAGGGAACTTACTTCTGGTACTACCCCAAGTTCCAACAAGCAGACAGACAGACAAAATTACTTTTGCATTTATAATAATAGTATGGACATACTATTATACAACTAACGCTACTGTGCCAACAGAGCATGTTGGACTTCAACAACATCTGTGATGTGTTTTTTAGGTTTCCGTACCCGAAGGGTTCAAACGGAGCCTTATTGTTGTCACTCACGTGTCCGTCTGTCTGTCCGTCCGTCGTCTGTCACACAGGTTGTACAGCCAAACGGTTGGACCTACAGTCTCCAATCTTTCACAGTTCAAGCATCTTGTTGACCCAAAGCAATACAAAATGTCAATTTTTTTTAATGTTATTTAGAGGAGCTCCTATACAGATACAGGGGGGCGCGAAAAATCAATTTTGACCTGTCCCATCAAATGGGGTATCGTTGTTTAGAGCTCGTTGAGTAGACAAATACTATATTTTTGGTTTTAAAAAATATTGGAAGACAAAGGAATTAGAAGCCACCAAAGTCAGCTTTTTTAACTTTTGTACTTGAAATTTGGTGATAATGTTTATTATTACGTATATTTTACTAAAAAATACCAATATATTGATAAATCAGATTTTTTCTTGGAAATTCCCTCATTTAGGGCCGATTTCACCAATGAAACTAATCACGATTAGTTACACTAAACTCAGTTTTTGCGTTTAATCGAGATTAGAGCTTCATTTTGCGTTTCACCACTACAAACTTAACTAGTCTTAGTTTAAGTTCTAAACGCCCAGTCTTCGGTGAAACGCAAAATGAAGCTCTAATCTCGATTAAACGCATGAACTGAGTTTAGTTTCATTGGTGAAATCGGCGCTTAGTACGGAACCCTAAATGTGTGAAGTCCGACACGCACTTGTACAGGTTTTTATAAAAGATGCTCTGTTTTATCCACGGGGTCTCATGTCTAACAAAGAAAATTTAGTTCAAATAAATGCCAATAGATGGCGTAATATGCATCGATTTCTTATTGAAGTTTAAGTAATATTAATATTTTGAAAATAAATATGGTAAACCTGTATTTTCTTATTTATTATACTGCCCTAAGCATACATTTGTGGAATAATTGGCTTGTAATTCAAATTTACATGATTATTGGAACGAATCCTTAGACATCTATATTTCTTGGACCAATAGATGGCGCTGTTTGAAGTTTTAGAGTTTATCCATTCGCCTCTTTAAAATTTGAATAATGACACATTTTGATACAGTAAAACTGCTATGAAGTGCCAAAAATACTATAAAATAATTCCTCAAAGTGTGAGAAAATATTGGTAATATTAAGTAAATTCATTCAGCTTGCAAGCCGTCGCTGTTAACACCATTTAGCGAGGTGTAGAGGACGGGCCTGAACGAAGAACAAAAGTTACTTGAGCCAGACGAAAACCCATAGTTACGGCGGTACCGTTTCGTTGGATGGGATGAGGCATCTGTACGTATTATAATTATCTGTGGTTTTATCATAATGTACTAACGCGACTGTACCCCCACAGGGCATGCTGGACTTCGACTACATCTGCCGGCGCGCGGAGCCGTCCGTCGTGGCCATCGTGTACCCCTTCACAGCTGACCACAAGCAGAAGTACTACTTCGGGAACAAAGAGGTGTTCATCCCTGGTGAGATATTTGATTAATTTATTTAGTAAATAAATAAATGGATGGATGGGTAAAAAGGGTAGGCGAAGGAAGTGTTGGTCCCTTATGCAACCATAACATAGCATAATCAGCTTATATGTTCCCATTGCTGGGACTCGCAGAAGAAATGGGCCGTGGTGGATCATCACGCGGCAGTGCGGGTTGGTGGATGTCACATATCTTCGATTTTGAAGTTATACTTCCTTAGGCGCGTTATGAAAAAATGATAAGAGTGAAATTTTAAGATGCGCGCGTATCACTGTCACACAAAATTCACAGGTTGAAGTTAGCTAGAACTAGTGGTGTTCAAAGTTGCTTTATGGCAATCACATGCTAAATGCTAAAAGTTTTAAGCAGGCTTTCTTAAATTTAACATGCTTTTTTATTTTTATTCGTATCGCGTAGGTACTTGTTACGACCAAACGGGTGGACGCGAAAAAAGCAAGCGCGGTGACTGTTAACTGAGAGTAATGCTTTTTATGAGTATTACATCGCGTTTATGAATAAACAATGAACTTTCCTTCATACTTTGCGGGCTGAGGACTGTCTATAATTATTGATTAAGTGTTATTACGAAATAAATTATTATTATTTAGAGCAACGGCGTATTTAAAAGTTCATTGATTGTATGTACAAAAATCGACTATTTACATAATTATTTTCATTTACCATGATTTTGTTTGAAATCAGTTAAAAAAATCATTGTTCTTTCTAAACATTTCCGTCCGTTAAAATTAAAAAAACACACAAAACTACAACACAATATCTCACTTAATCTCAATCAATTGTCCTTACAAAATTATAGATTCAATAATGCGTGTCCTATCACTGTTTATTTATACAAAAAACATTAAGCAAAATAACATAACTGATTTATTTATTAACACGTTACATTACTACGTGATCGTAAATTCGCGCGCAGCGCTTAAAACATATACGCACGTGAACGACAGCAAGCGCTATGATGCAACGATAGGCACTCCCCGCCACTTACTGCTTACGAGTGCTTAGCGCTTATACCGAGTTTACGCGAGTGCGTCGAGTGAACTAAGTAAAACCAAATAAGCAATTAGCAAAAAGCAACAAGTGAGAGCCACGAAAGCATTTTCTTTACGATATTTTTAAAAAGTAAGTTATTTATAATGCTATAAGATATATTAACCACCACTAGCTAGAACCAACACCCTGAAGTTAGCTATGGTCTGTGGTTCATGAAGAATGATTGTTTTCCTTTTGTAAACTTTGCGACAGTTTGGTTTTTTATCTTGTTACGCCAAAGAAGTATAACTTCTTACGTGCGTACATAAGTACACTGACACTTTTTTTTGGTTCTAAGCCAGATTCCTCACGATGTTTTCTTTCACCGTTTTGAGAGCCGTGCCCGTCGGCTTGGGTTAGAACCCACGACGTACACTCGTAAGTCGGAGCCCGAAGGCGTCCACGCTCTTTATTTAAGGCCGTACTACCGGCCAAGTGGCGCCCTCATTGAATAAAAAATCGTACCAAAAACGGCCGTTTCTGACACTTTTGCCTACTAATTTGGATACGAAACATTCTAAGACCTGTTTTAACAACGTAAAAATACTTTATCCTCTTTGCAACAAACGTCACATTGGATTCTTTAATATTTATTTTCTATGCTATGCTACGATTTATTATCAAATAAGGGTGCCACTTGGCCGGTAGTAGGGGTCTACTACCGGCTTAAGGACCATTTTTCAATGATCAATTTTTCAACTCGACTTTTACTCGAAAAAATGGTGGTTTGACATAAAGGTAAATGCTTCTTTCGTCCCGTCAAATTCCATCATTTTCTCGTTTGAAAAAGTTACTCCTTGCATCAACTATTGTTTGATTTAAAACGTTAATTTCTTTATTCCAGTGTATTCCGACATGGACGTGTCAATGCGTAAGCACCAAGAGGCCACCGTGCTCGTCAACTTCGCGTCACTCCGGTCCGCTTACGACAGTACCATGCAGGTATGTACTCCACTCTCTTAGTTAATTATGAGACTGTATTATAATGGGTGAAAGCAAACATTATTCCGCTGCCAAAAAGAGATGGTGATATCCGTCTTGTACAGCTCCATCTCCCTTTCTCCCGAATCAGACATTTAAAACGTCACAATACGGCCTTTGTTCATTTTGTGATGATTGATATGATTAATGTATATAAAAATAAGGTGAAAAAATACTTCAGTGGAAAAAAGTCTTTAGGATTGGTCTTTTAGGGTCCATCCTATATTCTATATTCTATTCCAATATTCACTCGCGACTCACCAATGGGTCGCGATCTATTTTTTAGAAAATACAGAGCTATACTGTACTCCTCTGCTTATGCCTTCGAACAGGTGCATAATGAGTGGTTTAGTGAAGTTCAATGGCTGTTTTAATTATTCACAAATTGATTCCTGGTGGATATTGTGATGTAAAATTGGTGTAGTTTTGTGTCTCAAGTGTCTACGCAACTTAACAATATGTGGAATTATTGAAACAGGCGCGATCTCGGTAAAATGGAGCTGAGAAATTTATTGTAGTATTATCTACCTCAGCGAAGCTTGCCGAGAATGCCGACACATTTGCTGCCAAATACTGCAAAAAAATTAGTATGTGTTATATCCGCATTCTAAAAAGTGCATAATATTATGATGTTCGTGTTATAGGCTATGCAGCATCCCCAGATCAACACAGTGGTCATCATCGCCGAGGGCATCCCAGAGAACATGACCAGGAAGATCATCAAGCTGGCTGACACACGGGGTGTAAGTAGCTATGTTAATTTCTATTTTATTCTTAGTTTATATCATAAACCAGCCTATGTTTCATATGGGTTCTATGAAGACATGTCGAAACACCGAGTTTTCTGTGTTAAATCTAATTTAAGGCGCAGTTATACGACTTTTTAAGGTTTTTAATTGAACATCTCATCTAAACGACTAGTCTTATTTCTTTGAAAAAAATATATGTTACTCTAGACAATATCTGTCGTAATTTGATCTATGAATATTTGAAATTATATTTTTATAACATAGTGTAATTAATTTGTAAAGTTATATCTAACGCGGATAAGAAATTGAGAATCACGCAAAAATAAAGCGTATTTTTATGAAACCTTCACCATTTTAAAGATTATTTAATTATTTATAATTTAGTCGTGAGTGTTTTAGTTTAATACCTGTTGTTTTATGTGTAATAATAAATAATAATAATAATGTATTTATTGTTTCACAAACTGGTTGATATACATGCTTAGTACAAATTTTTGTGCAAGAATGGACAGATGATGTAGGTACTGCTGGTACTTAAAAAAGGAAACCCTGAGCTATAAGTACCAGCTGCCCTTAAGTGACACAGTGAGAGGACTTCATGATATTAGCAGACATGTTAGATGAAGTTGCCGTGACAATAATAATACATTTAATTAATAACATGGAATACCAAATTTTTAAAGAGTAGAATCGCTTGACCTAGTAGTAAACTAAGCTTGTGGTTATTTATGTATGTGAGTATTGCGTGTGTGTGTATTTATGTGTAATAAATTAATAATGCGTCTAATTTCGGACAGCGCTCTTCAATGTGCGAGTCCTATTACTGTGTGGACGTACGACGCGTTACGTGAGCTCAGTACAGAACACGCAAGCTAACCACTCAAGGTCATTGGCAGTTAATAGCGTCTTAAATAAACCTCCCGACCGAATTTCGATCATGGTGGCCAATCTCAACGGAGATTTACCAAGTACGCAGGAGATATTATAGTGCAGAAGTGTGTGAGCAAACACAGCTGCACTCTCTGTTCCTTTACTCTCATGGTCCTCAGGGAGGCATTCCGACACTCTTGGGGAGAGGTCAGGCGCAGGACCAACACAAACACGTGCTTTGCGAGGCATGGGGACACCACCAACTTCCAAACTCCGGCTGACACTGAGTCATTAGTCTTAGAAATTTATGACGGTATTCTTAATTGTCATGCCTGTAAGAATACTTACCACCTTTTTTTTTTTGAGAAATCATCAATTAACTTCTCCCTCTCTGGGTGGAGCAGGAGGGCGTGTCAGACTCTTACTGACTAAAACCCAGCCTGTTCCTTCAGTTGCCTGTGTCAGGGCAAGGTGAATGTCTGGAGGTCCGTAACACAGGGTTTCCCTAGTACGGACTCCAGTCTCTCGCAAAGGAGCTTTGTCTACTTAATATATATTGTCAAGTCCTAAGATGTTAGTTCTAAGCCAACCTTTGTGGAGAGAGAAATAAATAAATTTATTATTATTTCGTATATTTATTTTTACACATATTATTTACATTTTTAAATATTTTAAAAGAAAACATATAAAAAACATTTAAAAATATAAAAAATAGTAGTCCACCGGTATCGGGAGCAGGGTCCAAGCTACCGGTGGTTAGGGCTCATTATTATTATTATTAATGTTTCAAACACACCCGTGACCCTTTTTTTTGGTGGTGGAAAATCATCCAATGACTTCTGCTTTGGGCGGAACAAGAGGGTGTGTCAGACTTTTATTGACTAAAACCCACCCCTGTTCCATTAGTTGCCTGAGTGTCCAGGGGCGGCGTAACTCTGTTTCGAATTTATCCGCGACCCCCATTGCTGAATCTATTTGAGTATTGCTGACATCTCTTTGAGGCGCGCGTGGAGCACTATGCGCCGTCGACTCACGGGCCTGGTGCTGATCGGACGGCGAGCTACCCACTGCTCGCCGTCCGCAGGCCCAGGTCTACGGTGGCTGGAGATCGTCTCGCAACGTCCTACGCCCAGGGCGTCTCCTGCGGCTGCTGCTGCTGGGGGCGTGAGGGCGACTCTGTTGAGTCTCTCTCACCCTTTCCGCCTCCTCCATTCCCTCTCGCTCCGTACCATGGTCTGGGCCAGGGCCGGGCGCGAGAGGTCGCTGCCGCCGATCACACCCGCGACCCTGACAGGCCAGCCGGTCCGCTATTACTTGTACTTGAATTATTTTTCCTATTTTACTAATATATCCATTGTTCATCATTCACAGGTAAATGTGATCGGTCCCGCCACAGTGGGCGGCATCAAGCCCGGCTGCTTCAAGATTGGCAACACTGCCGGCATGATCGACAACATTATCGACAGCAAACTGTACAGGCCCGGCAGGTAAGGAGTACCTACGAACCTAGACTTTTTACCTCAACGCGATCGTGCTAAGGTCTCTAGATTACTTAAACCACAAACTGACGTCTGGGAGGACCTTTTATTCGAATGGCAATGTAGGTAGGCAAGTTCCATCAAAGGCTGACACTTCCACCAGTTCTTCCCACCGGTTCGTGAGCGGCTGGTTGGTGGTAGATTACTGTGTTGCCCAGTTTCTCTCAGGTCATGGCAACTTTAAGGGTAATTTATTTTCCTTCAAGCTTGTAGCCTCGCCTTTCTGTCAATGTTCTACATCTGATCGCAAATACGAACAAGCCGCACATCATATCATATGGGAGTGTACTCTTATAGTATTCAGCATTCGTCTGGAGTTGTCTACTACACGGACCTTGTAGAAATTAGAGCCCGTGCATTTATGCGTTTTTTCCATACCTATTATTGGTATCAAATGAAGCAGCTCACTATTCAGGACCCATTAATATTAGTGTAATCCGTGGTGCCACTGCTGGACATAGGTTTCCCCCAAGTGTCGCCACAATGACCGGTCCTGGTCGATGGATGCGAGACACCAGTTTCTTGAGACAAATTACTTTTCTGTTAGCGTTCACGCTGACGCTAACTACAAAATGTGTGGCAATAACATTACTGGACGTGACTCACGTGACAGTTCTCTCCGCTTACATCTTTTACTAAGCGTTCGCGTGAACGCTAACAAAAAAATAATTGGTCTTACCCCCTGGGTCAGATATTTGTGTAGCATTTTACACGTCGCCTGGCCTTAGCAGTTCTTATTTTTAAATGTTAAATTAATTTCTTTCTCTTTTATTTCAGTGTGGCCTACGTGTCCCGTTCAGGCGGCATGAGCAACGAGCTGAACAACATCATCTCGAAGGATGCCGACGGAGTGTGCGAGGGCGTCGCCATCGGAGGCGACCGGTACCCCGGCACCACCTTCATAGACCATCTGTTGAGGTATGTTTCGGAAGGTTCCTATTCCGGATTCGCTCCCCTGGGCACTCAGGCAGGGAAGGAACAGGGGTGGGTTTTAGTCAGTAAGAGTCTGACACGCCCTCCCGCTCCAACCAGAGCGGGAGATGTCATTGGATGATTTCCCACCCCACAAAAAAAAAAGACGGGAGGATACGCCCGGGTGTCACCACTGGGTGGATCGCCCGGAGGACACGGTGGAGCATACGGTGGAGATCTGCCTCGCGCGGGCGGAGCACTGGCGTGTAGGAGTGGACACGATCGGCGGTGACGACCTCTCGCATCTGGCCCTGGTCCAGGTCATGGTACGGAGCGAGAGGGCTTGAGAAGCTGTCACCAACTTCTGCGAAGGAGGAGACGGGACGCGTGAGGGAGAGGCGACCCTCTCGCTCCCACGCACCTAGCCGCCGCAGGAGACGCCCTGGGCGTCGGAAGTCGCAAGCCGATTCCCGGACACCGTAGGTTCAGTCTTGCGGAGGGCAAAGGTAGCTCGCAGACGGATAACGGGGCGTTGTGTTGCACGAGCGCCTCAATGAGATGTCGGCAAGAATTGAAGGGGCCTGCTAGGGCCGATGCCTGCCAGGGTCGCGTAGAAAACTTAAAGTAACGTTAAAATAGAAAAATAAACATGGGATTAGTTTAAACACTGATTACCAGGTTCTTATTTGAAAATTATCTCCTGGAAGATGGGTAGATGTGGGTGGTAAAGTGCTGAGTAATCATTTAAAGGAGGGTTTGTTCTATATATAGCATTTGATAGATGAGTTTGTTATCTTGAGCTTAGAACCCGCTAATCAGTGTTCAAACTAAGCATAAGGTTAGTGCGTTGAAATAAGACCTGTATTTATTACACTCTCCAACACTATCAAGCGCAAGTTCGATCGTGTATGGACTACTGGTCTCATCTTTGGGACGGATCTGCCAGATACCAGCTTGATGCCCTTGAGTCAATTGAGACACGAGCCAAGAGGATCATCGGCCATGATAGGCTCGTTGAGTCGAAGCTCCAAAGTCTTGAGCATAGACGCCGAGTTGCTAGCCTGTCGGTTTTCTATCGGTTACATTTTGGGGAGTCTGCGACAGAATTGCATAACTTGATTCCGCCAAGCCCATTCCATCAGCGGACCACAAGACGTACGGCAATGTGCCACCGGTACATGGTGAACTTCCCATCCACACGCACAAAACGTTTTGAGAACAGATTCATTGTGCACAGCTAGGGAGTGGATAGCTATAACCTGGGAGTCTTTAAGTCAAGAGTGAATAGGTTACTTCTAGGCAAGCGTGCTCCATCTTCGACCACATCATCGCTTACCACCAGGTGAGATAGTGGTCAAACGCGTGCCTATCAACATGAAAAAAAAAAAAACTTTGTCTAACCAATATTTCTTTCCACAGATACGAAGCCGACCCCAACGTAAAAATGCTAGTACTACTGGGAGAGGTGGGCGGAGTTGAAGAGTATCATGTGTGCAGAGCAGTACGAGATGGAAAGATCAAGAAACCCATCGTAGCTTGGTGTATCGGAACCTGTTCTGGTAAGCCCACTACTGGGCATATAATACTTTGGCTAGCCTTCTCAGTGAGCATCGCTGACGTAGTAATTTTTTTGAAGTAAGTTTCTTTACACATGCTTTACTTTTGGAGCAAGCTGGTGAATGCGTGACGAGAGCGTTACGAAAAGTGTGATCGGGCGAGGCGAACGTGAGAGCGTTACGAAATATGTGATCGGGCGAGCCGAACGTGACGAGTGCGTTATGAAAAGTGTGATCGGCGAGGCGAACGGAAGAGATGGAGCTAAAGAAGTTTTACTTCAGTCGTGTGGTCTAAAGCACACTCGTTTTTATTTTTGTTAGCCTGTGTTGTCCCACTCCTGGGCTAAGGCGTCCTCTCATTCCTTCCACTTCTCTCTGAGCTGTGCTTCTTCACGCTAATTCGCCAGGAAGGCATCCAAGGTGTCCCGCCATCTTCTCCTCGGTCTGTCGCGACCCTGTTAGCTATGTCTGGGCTCCAGTCTTGTGTTATACGGGTTAACAGCTTTGTCGGCATCCGACAGTAGTAAATACTACATTAAAATTCTCAGCTTCATTTTACCAAGATCACACCTGTTTCAATGATTCCATATGTTAGGGTATTGATCTGTGTTTATTTTTAACCGACTTAAAAAAGGAGGAGGTTATCAATTCGGATGTTTAATTTTTTTTTACCTATGTCTCTATAACTTCGTCATATATAGACGGATTTGCAAAATATTTTTTTTGTTCGAAAGAATTTATTCCGAATTGGTCCCATTTAAATTATAATTTGAGTTTCGGAGATAGACAACGGAACTCTTCAAAAAATGACAGCAAATCAACTGCGTTAGCTGCTATCTCATAAATATGCATTGTTAACACAATATAATGGGGAATCAGAACTGAAAAGTGAAAATAAAAACTTTTTAACAAAAAAAAAAAAAACTAAAAATTGGTTGTTAAAGAGGAGCGTGGTGGGGACATCTCGCTATCTCTTTTGTACGCGTGTTATCTAATGGCGGTGACATCATGCTTATGTGTGTGCAGTTTTTCTGTTACTTGACAGTTTGCACTGCCGCAAGATTTGAAAGGTTTCTAACTTGCCTAATTTTGAACGGATTTGCCTGACGACCCGTAACGACTGTCAAAGACCCACGATTGACAGCCGGGACCAACGGTTTAACGTGCTTTCCGAGGCTCGGAGGAGTCTCGGTATGTAAAGATGGTCACCCATCCATGGACCAACCCCGGCAAGCGTAGCTTAGCCTGATGGACCGACACGTGCGGCTCTTATTACTTTAGCCACGAGCTCCTCTTTTAATTTTACATCAATATATCCACTAGGAATCAATTTGCGAATAATTAAAACAGCCACTGAACTCCACTGGAACAAATCGCGTCAAAGAAGCCATAATATTGAGTAACGTTATCCCCATTCCCCAGACATGTTCACGTCAGAGGTCCAGTTCGGGCACGCGGGCTCTCTGGCAGGGTCTGCGATGGAGAAGGCGGTAGCTAAGAACGCCGCGCTCAAGGCCTACGGCGCAGAGGTGCCCAACTCCTTCGACACGCTGGGACAAGCTGTGAATAAAGTAAGATTTTTTTTTTAATACCCGTTTCTGTACGCTGGGCAAAGGTCTTTCCAGATATAATTCTTCTTCCTGCGTTGTCTCGAACCAGCTGTCATTGTACTTACGCGTCTAAATCGTCTCGCCTTCTGAGTCAATACAGAAAATAGTTACTTAGAGATTACAAGAAATAGTTTTTATCAACGACCAATTATTTTTAAAACATTTAAAAAAGAATATAAGTACTTTTGAAACAATTTACGCGCAAGTCTCACTTGCACTTGTCCGGTTTTATCGTAAGATTTTGCCAAAGACACATCTTTATATATAAAACCAAGTCGAGTTAGTTACACCATTTACAGGGTGTAACGAAAAGGTGTGGTCATATTTTAAAAACTGCATCTGCCCATCGATATGAAAAATTTTCTTTAAGAAAACTTAAGGTAATTATCAAAAAAAAAAAAAATTTCCTCCCATACAAATGTTAATTAGCTAATGATAACTTTGCATGGAAAGTCCAATTTTTTTTTTTGGGAATTTTCTATTTTTTCTTAGAGAAAGTTATTCATATCCATGGGCAGAGCCGGTTCTCAAAATATAACCACACCTTTCGGTTACACCTTGTGTAACTGAAGAACGATATTACTAATCTGAACCGATTTTAATGATCTTTGATTTAGTGGATTTATTTCCGCCCCGAATAGCAGAATAACTATTAAAACATCGAAAAAATCACGGAAAAAAAAATCATTTTCTCATACATTTTGTATGGAACGGATATTATGCTCATTGATTCTGAGGCCGATAACCTGGTGGGAGTCGCGGGTCGCTGGGGATAGATGGGAGACGCACAGGACCGGTCATTGTGGCGACACTTGAGGCCTATGTCCAGCAGCGGACGTCTTTCGGCTGAAATGATGATGAAGATTCTGAGGCGGTACGAAGTTCGCCGGTACAGCTAGTCCTTATATAAACGCAATCGTTGTCCGTTTAAACAAATAAGTTGTGAAATATTAATTCAATCTTTATTAACAACATATGCGTGTGTGTGTCTGTATATGTTTTATGTGTACAATAAAGAATAATAATTAATTAATTAACAGCTCCAATATTTTATTCTAATAATATTTTTGTCCTCCAGGTGTACTCGAAACTGGTG
Organism: Polia nebulosa; assembly: GCA_951329385.1. Lineage (NCBI taxonomy): Eukaryota > Metazoa > Arthropoda > Insecta > Lepidoptera > Noctuidae > Polia > Polia nebulosa. The sequence continues at coordinate 12,070,539 of OX589615.1, forward strand.
AAGGAAGGCAAGATCATCGTTAAGGAGGAGGTCGACCCTCCCAAAGTACCCATGGACTACGACTGGGCGAGAGTAAGTACCCCCTACTTTCATTATACATACCCCCGTTTTTTAAAGGCTCTGGCCCTGTAGACAAAGTAACATCGCTTCGTAGCGAAACGATATCTAAATTCGTCATCGTCTCTGAGATATCGATAAACATTTCCTAGCGTTAGCGTTCCTTCGTTATCTTTTTTGGCGATCACGATCGAGGCGAAGGCGAACTCTGAAAGCGCTGCTTGTCTACGCATTTGTATGGGATAAACACGATAGCAATTCGTTTCTTTATGGTTTCGTTACGAATTATAACATTGTCTACCAACTTGCGATAACGATGTCGACAGTCGACTGACCACGTGACTTAGCGCGGTTTATGTCAATCTTCTACATTTTAGTCTTTTCTAACTTCGTTATCGTTTTTAAATTGTTACTTTGTCTAAGCCCCCTGATCACTAATTCTCGTACACACTTTATTTTTAATTTTTCGTGTTCTCAACAAACTCTTTCAATTGATACTCATATCATGGGAATGCATACAAAATAACAGACTAGTCCGCCATATTGGATTTAGAATGACGTCACTTAGCTAACCATGCATTGGTGCCGATTCTCTTGTTCAATAACTAAACTAAAATTAGAAAATGCGAGAGAGCGTGGAATTAGTACATCGCCCCATTATAAATTATTGCCTATCTGTTATTCTGATGTACTATTATTACTATTACTTATTACTATTAGTACTATTTATAAGCTATATTATTGTAAACTCTCATCCAAATCCGTTCAGTAGTTTTTGATTGAAAAATTATCAAATATCCATACATCCTCACAAACTTTCATAAATATTTTTTTTTTTTATAAAAATTACAACCGACTTCTAAATATTGCAAAATAACTTTAATTTTGGAAGTCGGTGTCAAATAACAAAGAAAAAAAAATACAAACACTGACTTCCAAAATTAAAGTTATTTTGCAATTTTTAGAAGTTGGTTGTATTTTTTGTAAAAAGTTTTTTATTTTTCACTTTTTAGTTGTTATACCCCAGAAGTAAAACTAAATAAGTGCTGAATCAATTTCGATAAAACTTATATGGGACCACCTCTGAAGTACGACCTACCAAACAAAAAAAGGAACATCAAATTCTATTCACAAATGACGGAGATATCGCGTAAAAAACATAGAAAAAAAAAACAGACGAATTGAGAACCTCCTCTTTTTTGAAGTCGTTTAAAAATGAATCCCCATTTCCCTTGGTCACGGCATCACGCGTGAACGGTTGGACCGATTTTGCTAATTCTTTTTTTTGTTCTGTTTGTTATTGTCAGGATAAGGTTCTTATTAAAGAAAAAATTTGCGGAAAATTAGAAAATTTCTGAAAATATAAAGACTATTTAAACTTCGCGCGTTTGACAGTTCATAGCTAAGACAGGACAATGTCTGTCGAGTCAGCTAGTATATGATATTAGTAGGATTCTTCATAAACGCCTCTCAACCTTCCAGAAACTCGGCATCATCAGGAAACCTGCAGCCTTCATCAGCACAATTTGCGACGAACGAGGAAACGAGCTGGCGTACTGCGGAGTGCCCATCAGTCAGGTGCTGGAGCGGCAGCTAGGAGTCGGCGGCACCATCAGCTTGTTATGGTACGAACACCACCTGATTATTCGAGAAGTTCATGGCTAAATAATAACGCTTGTCGAGGTCGGTCCGTGGATGTGTGACTGACCATCTTTACATACCGGGACAATAAAGAACAAGACAAAGACCTCGACTGCCTTATTGTAGATGTTGGACATTCGTTAAGGGTAAAAAGATGCCAGAAAATCTGTCACCTGACATACCATGCTACCCAGATACTGGGATCTGGAGGTCCGGTAGTCAGCCTTAGTATCTTAGACCCGGTAGTCAGTTCTTACACACCTGTAAAGAATAACTAGGCCTAATGTAACATACTTTTTTCTTCACAGGTTCCAACGCGAACTACCAGAATGGGCGTCGAAGTTCTTCGAGCTCGTACTCATAGTGACGGCAGACCACGGACCCGCGGTGTCGGGCGCACACAACACTATGGTCACCGCGAGGGCCGGCAAGGATCTCATATCCTCTGTCGTCAGTGGACTGCTAACCATTGTGAGTTATTTGAAGGAAATATGACGATTTATTCTGGCTATGTAACCTTTAGGCCTAAAATGCACTGACAGGAGGACGGTTAGAGCCTTTTTTTACCCGACTGCGAGACGCAAAGCAGGGTAATGTGTTTATCAGCCTATGTATTGGCGTATTTTTTTTCTCACAAATAGAGAACCTCGTCACATCTATGAATTAAAATATTCATCAATTGCATGATATTATATCGAATAATGACCGTCATAGACAACTGCCAATAGTAAAATAAACCTTATTACTTATAGTTTTATAAACAAAACAAAAAGATACCTTAAAATGACTCCTCTTTTTGTTAGCAGAAATGACAACTATTTGTTTTTAAACTTAGCCAAAACTTATTTTTGTTGCTTAATCTAAGTGGCAAACTTAATCTTAGTTTTTAAACATTATTTCATAAAAATCCATTCAATGGACCTGGGTTCCGCAGTATAAATCTTAGGGCACTCCGCTATTAAGGCTCTATCACAACCTTCAGCTCTAAGACGCTAGTTTCGGTTGAGCCGAATATACGGCCACCTATTGCCTGAAACCAAAACTTCAGCGAACCTTCGATTCTCCAACCGAAGGTTCGCTAAAGTTTCGGTCTAGTCTACGTACAACTTAAGTGAATGTTATCATGATGTAAACTATCAACCTAAATCCCAAGGTACTTAAGAGACAAGGGCTGCGATTCTCCATACAAATGTATTCCCCTTTTTTCTTCCTGAATAATGCCTCTAGAGCAATCATTTTTTTTTATAAAGTCAAGGTCAGTGTAGACACGTCCCTGTCATTTCCTTATTTTCAGCAACTAATAAGTAACGAAAATATTTATTTATCTAAGTAACAACTATCATTACAAGCCATTGGGCCTAATGCGATAGAATAGAGTACAATAATTTTAATATCTACTTATTCAATTAACAGTTTCATTAAAATACAATTAAATAAATTATACAATTCAATAACAATCCGATTCAAATGTCATTCAATTAAAAATACAATAAAATAAATCAAGCAATTCATAAACACTGTCATTCAATTAAAAATACAACTTAATAAATAATCCAAATAATCCATAAATAATCCAATAAATATGACCCTCCAATAATTAAAAAAACTACTAGACAGTTACAAAACACGTTGGCAGGTCTACAACAATGCGATAATAGTTATTAACTATTTTTCTCTTTCTCAGGGCGACCGTTTCGGAGGCGCGTTAGACAGAGCCGCTCTGGACTTCTGTGCTGCGTACGACAGAGGGCAGCACCCTCAGGAGTTCGTCAACGAGAAGAGGGCCAAGGGAGAACTTATCATGGGCATCGGACATAGGTATGTGTTTGAAAGGAGGTTTTATTACGATGGCGAAACATGTTCAAGCTTTCAGGCTAATCCGCGTAATTCAATTTTTTTGCAATTTGCAGGTCAGTATCAGTTTGTATGTTGATCAAAATATGATTCGCGGCCGTAGCAAGGACGTACGTACAGAACTAATCATTAAAATCATCAATACAACTCCCTTAGTTTATGCCTAGGGGTAGCGGATAAATTCTGAAAATGAGTTACCGCCCGCCTGGGCACTCAGGCAGGGAAGGAACAGGGGTGGGTTTTAGACAGTAAGAGTCTGACACGCCCTCCCGCTCCACCCAGAGCGGGCGAAGTCATTGGATGATTTCCCAAACTCTCAGTTAGAATTGATTCATTAATACTAACAGAGAGTTGTATTGATGATTTATAATTATAGTCCTGTAAATACATACTTGCTACGGCCGCGAATCATATTTTTGACCAACCTGACACACAACTGAAAATTGCAAAAAACGTAAGAAAATTTGAATTACGCGGGGTACCCTGGCGCTTCCACCTTAAGTAGGTACACAAGTTGTCCGCTTCAAATTATCTGTTGGTTTCTGATAGAGCTGAAATTTGGCATACTTATACTGTAAGTGCGGTGAGAATGCAATTTCCTGATACCATCGAGCTGATCTGATGATGACGCAAATGGAAAGCCTTTTATAGATCCCGCTGCTTGGTCTCAGGCATCCTCTCTGCGAAAAAAAGGGGCCTGTGATCCACCACGTGGCGTGGGCCCAATGCGGATTGATGAATATCACATGTCTTCGAAGTGATGGTTCTAGGACATGCCGGTTTCCTCACGATGTTTTCCTTCACCGTTATGAGAGCAGTGGTGATGAAATAATTTACACAGAACAAAGTGCCTGGCTGGGTTCGAACCACGGAATAGAAAAAACAGTGGAAGTGATACATTGTCTTAGCACGGGAACCAGTGTCGCCAAAGTCACACATTTGCAAATTAAATTGCACATTACACACATAAAAAACCGTGATATAATTGGCTACAAATTATACATGCAACTTTGAAAAATCTTCTTTTTATTTCTATCGAATAATAAGTCTTATTACAACTACTGAAAGTTGTTATTTTTTAACATGTCACAATCAATAAAGACGTTAATCACCTAACAAACTAAGTTTGACTAATTTACAACGAGTTCAGCTACTCAACGCTAGAGGGCGCTGAAACCAAATTATTATATTTAGAACGCTAACTCCTTTGAAATAGATGTCATATTGTCAGCATGCACGTGTTACATCTTTTGCCACTCAGCGAGAGATGTAGACAGATATCGATATTTCAATATCGATGTATATTTTATTTGAGTGTGCAATTTAATAATTTTTAACACCATACAAATCTTTTAAGTAATGATAAAGTTGTTTGTCTATTATAAAAGATCTACTAAATGTTAAATAAAATGTACTTAAAATATTTATTGACCTTGAAATGACCGTTTTTTTTTTGTAATAATTGCTGTTTTAATAGTTTCTTGTTTAACAAGTAATGAAACCGTATATTAATATATTTTGCTTTATGGCTCTCATTAAGTCGGTAATATAATTTGATGTAGGAAATTCTCCTAATGACATTTTGGCACAAATGGATTTTGGAATATCGACGACTCAATAAATTGGCTGTTTTTTCTATTCCGTGGCTCGAACCCACGATGTAAGTCGAATTCGTTACCACTGGGCCTTCACTTCTCGTAAATTACTATTACGCTAGTTTTAAGGGTTCCGTACCCAAAGGGTAAAACGAGACATGCCTAGGAGTAGCGGATAAATTCTTAACATGAGTTACCGCATCCCTGGGCACTCAGGCAGTGAAGGAACAGGGGTGGGTTTTAGTCAGTAAGAGTCTAACACGCCCTCCCGCTCCACCCAGAGCGGGAGAAGTCATTGGATGATTTCCCACCCCACAAAAAAAAGAGTAAAAAGGGACCTTATTACTAAGACTCCGCTGTCCGTCCGTCTGTCAGCAGGCTGTATCTCATGAACCGTGATAGTTTGAAATTTTCACAGATGATTTATTTCTGTTGCCGCTATAACAACAAATACTAAAAAACCGAAAAAAAAAATTAAGGGCGTGGTTATTTTGTCGTTTTTATAGAATATTTTTTATGGGCTTTGAATCATCAAATAACTTTTCCTGCACTGGGTGGAGAAGAAGCCCGGGCGTGTCAGACTCTTACTGACTAAAACCCACCCCTGTTCCTTCAGTTTCCTGGGCCAGGGCAAGGTGACTCCTTTGATACTCCCGCGACCCAGGCAGGTTACACTACTATTAATAAATAGTTTTTTTTTTTAATCTCTTTTTTCTCTCCCACAGAGTAAAATCAATCAACAACCCTGACTCGAGAGTACGAGAGTTAAAAGCGTACGTGACGTCACGCTGGCCCGCCTGGCCCGTGACGCGCTACGCGCTGGACGTGGAGGCCATCACCACGCGCAAGAAGCCCAACCTCATCCTCAACGTGGACGGCATCGTCGCCGCCGCCATGGTCGACATGTTCCGCCACTGTCAGCTGTTCACACAGTAAGTAGAAAAATTTTAAAAACGGCCAGTACTTAAAAGGGAAGCGAACATTTTTTTTTTTGATGCGGCTATCATTGCTAGAAAGACTGATTTCAAATAAAAAAAAACCGCATTCAAATCAGCTCACCCGTTTAAGAGCTACAGTGCCACAGACAGACAGACACACACACGTCGGGGGTTTATGAAAAACCATAAGTTGTCACTCTACTGTGGATACCATTTCGAATGTGGTCACTGTCTATCATGGTCGCTATGTCTAAAGTGGACACAATGTATTGAGGATACCATGTCTAATGTGGTCACTGTCTATCTTGGTCACTATGTCTAAAGTGGATACAATATATTGAGGATACCATGTCTAATGTGGTCACTGTCTATCGTGCTCACTATGTCTAATAAGCTCGCTATGTCTAAAGTGGATACAATTTATTGAGGATACCATGTCTAATGTCGTCACTGTCTATCGTGGTCACTATGTCTAATGTGCTCGCTATGTCGAAAGTGGACACAATGTATTGAGGATACAATGTCTAATGTCGTCACTGTCTATCGTGGTCACTATGTCTAATGTGCTCGCTATGTCGAAAGTGGACACAATGTATTGAGGATACAATGTCTAATGTCGTCACTGTCTATCGTGGTCACTATGTCTAATGTGCTCGCTATGTCGAAAGTGGACACAATGTATTAAGGATACAACGTCTAATGTGGTCACTGTCTATCGTGGTCACTATGTCTAACATGCTCGTTATGTCTAAAGTGGACACAATGTATTGCGGATACCATGTCTAATGTTGTCACTATCTATCGTAGTCACTATGTATAATGTGGTCACTGTTTAATCACTTTTTCTAATGTGGTAACCGCAAAAGTGACAGCTATAAAATATATTTTTTCTTGATGGGAAAAAAATCAGTTGCTTTATAAACCATTTACAGAATCAAATGACTAATTCGTCTTCGTTTGTCAACAGGGAAGAAGGTAACAACTACATCGCGATGGGCTCAATCAACGCGCTCTTCGTCCTCGGGCGCACCATCGGGCTGGTAGGCCATTACCTCGACCAGAAGCGCATGAAGCAACCTCTGTACCGCCATCCTTGGGACGACATCACCTACATGTCTCCTCTAAATTAAATCGTTGTTACAAGCCGTGGATTGGACGAGCAAGTTACTGTAGGCAAGCGTGCTCCATCTTCGACCACATCATCGCTTACCATCAGGTGAGATTGTGGTCAAACGTAGGCCTAAAATAAATAAAAAATATAGAAAAATTGGGAATATACAGTTTTATTCATAAAAATACTAAACTTTTTAGCATCTGATTAACAAAATTCTGTGTAGAAAATTAGAAGGAAGAATTTGCTTAATAAGTGCTAAAAATAACAGACTTTTACGAGCAAGACGGAAAAAGTCCATCATACATAACTAAATATGCAAAAACATAAACTTTCTTTGCATTGTAGTCGGGTTAAATAAAATTAATAACTCTACAGTAAGCATTCGTTTAATATGGCATTTCGGGATTTTGAATTTTTTTGGCTTTGTAAAGCGTCGTTGTTTGTCTTTTTCTAAAACTCTAAGTGTCATATGCACACGTAAAATATGATTATTTTGAATTCCTCTATCAAACTATTTATTAAAACAATTTTAGCAATAGACCGATAAATTTAAAAACATCTTTCTAAACATGCCTCCAATCCATGGCTTTAAGAACCTTGAAAATATAAATATTATAAATAAATAATGTAGTGGGATAATAAGTAAAAATGTTGATACAAAGCCGACGCCTCCATTCCATCCGTGGTTGTAGCCAGAATGAGGATAAGCGGCCACACTACTTTTGGGAAAAAGCTAGTGATGTATCTTTCTTAGCAATCCTATTGTGACTTTTGGCCTAACTTTATTATGCTATGTTCTTTTTTCTTACTCCTCGTTACTCGTTCTTTAGAATTTGGCGGGTTTGTCCCAAAAAAAAGCAGTCCAATTCGGGTTATTGTCTGCAATTCTAGATACATATGGTAAATTTTGACATGGTCAAAACCTGAATGTCACTTAAAGTGTATTAGGTCTCCTCAATCTGGCTTCTTCCATGTATCTATCATTTATTTATTTTTATGTCCAGGGTTTCTAAGAGTACTTGAAAAGCTAAACAAATAGGAACTTTCAATCTATGACGAGTTTAATGTCTTCGTAATAATAATAAAAAAATGGGTAATTTTTTCAAAGAAAAAAAATATAATTTTTCATAAATTAGCTCTCAAGTACTCGAATCTTTAAATTAAGTATGTTAGATCTGTTTTTAAGTTTATAATACAAATGTTTTACAGTAAAATAAAGTTTATTTGACGAATACAGCACTTTGGAACTACATGACAGATATTTTTAAAACCACCTACGAAAAAAAAAACGCTTAACTTTTCCGTCTTGTGTAAAAAAAGACGTTTTCATAATAAAAATGTAGTAAAAATGCTTATTGAAACTGATTTGTAGTTACAAGTGCTATGACATACTACTAATAATAGACTTTACGTAGGCAATTAACGACTGTGATTTTTTAAAAAGAAATAAAAAACGAGTTTTTGATCATGGTCGACAATTGTGTACGTAAATATGTGTGAGTGAACAGACTAATAATACGATTAGACTGCAACGAATAATTAATATATATTTTTAGCAAAATATACTAATATGTTTTACTATGAAAATGATAAGGGTTCCGTACTTGCTATTTGGTTACGGAACCCTTAAAAGGATACCCGTGTTCACCTAGGACAATGCTTTTTTTTGAAAGTGCAAATGAATATTTTACAATGTTAAGCATTTTATTTCTAAGAGTGATCTTTTTGACTGCTAAAAATATTTGAAAAATTCACAATATTGCTTTTTGATCACAGCAAGTTAAAAATGTGAATTTTATCTTAAATAAACTTAGTATGTTGGAGAAAAATTACTTGTCCTGTCCACCCTATATGCCTTTTAAAATAAAATATATGTCAATATTGTAACATCAAAAAAACTCTCTTTTCAATAGTCAAATGTATTGTGCTTCAAAAATAAAATATTTTTAATAAAAAATAAGTCGTCTAAATATTTATAAATATATATATAGCTAAAGGCGGTTGTAAGTACATAACTGTAAGTGTTGAATTTTTAATAAAAATGTAAAGTAAAAAAATTGCGAACAAAAATATTTTTGCACTTGTATGGATATTTGGTGTGTAATATTTAATTATTAATTGTTTCTAACTTCTGAAAGCCTAATATGCTTTCATCTGCTGCCAAAATGATTCATTTCAACTTGGTTGAATCAACCAATTTGAATCGTGTAAACATACGAGGGTCATTCAATAAATACTTAGCCTACAAAAAGTAAACGAAAATTTTGGAAAAGTGGCAATTTATTTTTCAACATAGTCTCCTTTTAGTTCGATACACTTAGCCCAGCGATGCTCCAACTTTTTTAACCCGTCCGAAAAATAGTTTTTGTCAAACTCTGCAAAATAGGCCTCCGTGGCGGCGATAACCTCCTCATTCGATCCATATCTATTCCCATCGAGTGATTTTTTCAGATTAGGAAACAGAAAGAAGTCACAAGGGGCCAAATCTGGAGAATACGGTGGATGGGGCAGCAATTCGTAGCGTAATTCGACCAATTTGGCCATGGCAACGGCAGACGTGTGAACCGGTGCGTTGTCGTGGTGAAACAGCACTTTTTTCTTCGCCAGATGGGGTCGTTTTTTCTTTAATTCGGCGTCGAATCGGCCCAATAAATCGGCATAGTAAAGCCCTGTAATTGTTTTACCCTTCTCGAGGTAATCGATGTAGATCACACCTTGTGAATCCCAGAAAACGGTGGCCATAACTTTTCCGGCCGATTTTACAGTTTTCGCCTTCTTTGGAGCACGTTCCCCGGTCTGGATCCATTGTTTTGATTGCTCCTTGGTCTCTGGTGTGTACCAGTGGATCCAGGTTTCATCGACGGTCACAAAACGACGCAAAAACTCCGCTGGATTCCGCTTAAACTGCGCCAAACACGTCTCCGATGTGGTCTCACGGTTGCGCTTGTTTTCTGGTGTGAGTAAACGCGGCACCCATCGCGCCGACAGCTTTCTCATGCCGAGTTCCTCGTGAAGAATATGATGCACTGTTCCTTCTGAAATGCCTACAGTCTCAGCTAGCTCCCGAACCTTCAATCGGCGATCTGCCAATACGAGATCATGGATTTTTTTAATGTTTTCCTCCGTAGCAGCTGTTTTCGGTGCACCTGGACGTGGTTCATCAAAAACCGACGTACGGCCACGTGCAAACTCGTTGAACCAATTCTTGACGGTGGCCATCGATGGAGAAGAGTCACCGTACACAGCATCCAAGCGCTCTTTGATTTCGATGCGCGTTTTCCCTTCCAAAAATAGGAATCGAATCACCGAACGATATTGCTCTTTTTCCATTTTTGTAAAACCGATCGACACGTTCGCTTCCATAAGTTGTCAAATTAAAACAAATGAAGGGATTGGAATGAAAATTTGAAAAAAGAATTAAAAAAGAATATGCTACACTGTGGTAAAACTCTTTTGAAACTACAGCGCCCTCTGGCGATGAGGCTAGGTACTTATTGAATGCACCTCGTAAGCCTCCTCTGTCAAATCCATCCAAAGGTTGTCTGTAAAATATCGCATATAGCGATAACCTGCCCTTTTAATTATAATTTCCTGCTGTAATCTTCTAAATAAATATCTTTAAATCTATCTAAAGTCGGTCAAACGATTAATTTCTGTACCTTCCAACCAATGTATTGCCCGACCGCAAGTATTACCATGATAAAAAAATTAAATATAAATAAATATCACACACCGGTATCTAACTCTTAGACTACGCACCGGACCACTTATAATAAAAATGTTATTCGTGTTTAACGTCTATTAGACAACGAGGAATATTAACAAGATTAGTAAAAAATAAAAACTTTTTCTTAATAAGGGTACACTAAACTTTGAAACTCATTTTTTTTTTTTTTTGTTGGGGTGGAAATTCGTCAAATAACTCTGGGTGGACCCATTCGTGTCGTGGTAACTACAAACACACCCGCGACCCTGGCAGTTTGGGACTCATCTGCCACGCAGATGAGTACTAGTTCTCAGTACATGGAGCAACTGCTAATCTTACCTCCACTACACACTACTACTACTTACTGTATAGTTGTTCTACCTCACGAAGGCGCTTTGGTTTTGGATCAGTGTATATGTTCACGAACACTTGTTTTCTGTGTGCGCAAGCTCAGAGCGCTCGGTGTCAAAATTAGCTTACGCACACAGCAACAATCCGCCTTCGTGAAATAGAATATATAAAAGTTGTTAGACTTTTAAAAATCTTGTTAATATTGAAAATGATGCACTGTTGTATTAGAAAATGGTCACAAATGTATAGAAGAGATGTTGTCTTATATAGCTTTAACAAAATAAATATAACTATGCGATCAGTGAATAAATCCTTTAATGCTTTTATTTTTAACTTATCTTCAAAATGGTGTCGTTTTTATTCTTGGTGTAATCTTCCCGCCTCACCGGAGCATAAGCCTGTTCATTTACTCACATAGTCCAATGGGACGGTAATCCGACACGACTGGGGAGAGATCAGGCGTAGTACCAACGGCTTTATATCTTATTAAGATCGCGTAGTAAACTATTGTACTGACTAATTCTTTCGCCTATAATACAAAAATATATTATTGTGGGAGTTTATGTGTCTAAATAAAACTTAACAATTTCGATATGTTGACGAATAATTTTGTTGTGAACCGATTTTTTCAAAATTGGTCGTTTTGTGAACCTTGACGTAAAAATGTAAAACAAATTAATGTTTTCTGACAACGATAATTTTATGTTAAACGTCAATGCTAAGATAAAAGCGTCCCTATCTCGAAGCAGTACGGGTGATTTTTGACCGATGAACATCATAATTCATATTTTTGTCAGAAAACAGTAAAAAAACTTATCTTTCTATGAGTTATTTGTGTTAAATCTAATTTATTGGTATATCTGTTGAAATGGTTGGTATTTGTAAATATTTGAAATTTTCTCAACTAATTTGTCATTATATTTTTTTATTTACTGTACTTTTGTGGATTTTATTTTTAAAATACCTTTCCTTTATCCTTCTACTGCTTCTCACATATGAATTCAGAACTAATAGCGCACTCGTTTTACACTTCGCACAGTTAACTTGATGATGAGCAGTGGTGGCCCAGTGGTATTGGCTGCGACTTACAAGTTGTAGGTCGTGAGTTCAAACCCAGGCAGGCGCGCTTTACTTTGTGTAAATTATTTCATCACCACTGCTCTCAAAACGGTGAAGGAAAACATCGTGAGGAAACCGGCATGTCCTAGAACCAAAAAATCAAAGACATGTGACATCCACCAACCCGCACTGTCCGGCGTGGTGGATTACGGCCCACACCCTCTCACAGAGAGGAGGCCTGTGCCCCAGCAGTTGGAACAGCAGTGGGGACAATAAAAGGCTGATGATGATGATGATGACAGTTAATTTGTATGAACTGAACTAAATAACGTGAGTAGTTTATATTTGAAGAATTGACTGCTACTTAGGTAGCGTAGTGAGTCTGTAATATTCAAACTTCTGAGACAAAGTTCTCTCTGTGAAAGGGACTCACCACGCAAGTCCATTGCAAGGCAAGTTGGTAATATCACATATCTTGGATTTTTCGGTTCTTGGACATCACTGTTTCCTGACAATGTTTTCCTTCACCATTTTGAGGGCAATGGTGATGAAATAAATGAATCAAAATAAAATGGCTGTCTGGATTCGAACCTGTGATCTCGTAAGTTGGGGCCATTAACACTAGGCCACCACTGCTCTTCATTTATTACGATATGCTTTTTTTTAAATGAAAACTTCTTTAGCGACGTTGAGCACTTTTCTTGGGATGGGTATAAAATGTTAAACTCGCGTCAGGACACGTGACCTGATCGAAAATTCGTAACACGATTCCAATATATTCAAAAATGCAAAACGTTAATGTTCAAGTTTTGACTTCTGCCGGTACTCCCGGAGTGCAACCTATTTGTAACGCCTGCTAAAGATGTCGCTACTGTGGTGATACCCAGCCAGCCTACCGCCATCGCTATGACGTCATCCGACCACGGCGGCCTAAGTGGGAGGTTGTAACAGTTGCCGTCCAGCCAGCCAGCCTAGATAAAAAAAAACATGTTGCGTCAGCATGACTTGGTCCATAATGGTAAAACCAAGGAAATATAAGTGATTGCGTTTATGTCGTTTATTTTTAATTATTTCCACGCTTACCTGAGTGTTATAATTCAGAAGTGGTATCCACGCAACATGAAAAGACGAATCTCTTGTGAAGAAGATGAAAGTGCCGATTCTGATGGGGATGAAGTGCCTTCACGCAACGCCGAAGACACCTACCGCCTGCCAGAAAAAAATTGAGGACTCCTACCGCCTGCCAGAAAAAAATTGAGGACTCTTCTTACTCATGTAGTAGAAAAAGCATTTCAAGACCGGCAAAATGAAGTTGCTACCCTAATGCCATTGAAACAGCAGCGCGCGGTAGCCTTGATTCCGGAGTTTGACCCTGATAGCGACGAGTGCACGATAACAGCATGGGTGAAGAAGATAGAACAACTGGGAGAAATATACGGATGGAACGGAAAAACAAAATCTTTCCATTTACAGAACAAACTGCGGGGCCAGGCATGAAAATGGTACAACCGTCTCGAAGAGTATGATTTTTAATGGGAACAGTGGAAAGAAATGCTGCTACGCGCCTTCACGAAGCACCGGGAATATACAGGTAGGGGGAAGGGAGGGGGGGGGGCGGAAGGGTGAAGAGATGCTCAATCGAAGAAAATTGCAAACTGAAAGCATAACTAAGTACTACCAGGAAAAGGTTGTGATGTGCTTCAGATGTAAGCTTTCGAGCAGTGCAACCATCTCCCGTATAATTCGCGGTTTGCCTGCCGGACTGCAGTCAAATGCAAGAGCCGTTCAGTGCAAACGTCCAGATATAATCGACAAAGGCTTTCTCTGCGCTCTCGATGACTACCGACCGCACTCTTATGATCAACGTGCAACACAAAAGGAGGAGGAATGGCGACCAGCTGAAAAAAGTCAGGACTTGTCAACCCAGACATTGTTCCGTGTCCTCGCTGTAAGAAATCGGGACACTTGGTACGTGACTGTCCCGAACCAGACCAGCGCAGCTGCTTCAAATACTGTAATATACAACGTCATATCGCCACGAAATGTCCTTCCAATTCAAAAACCAGTAAAATGAATGTTTGCCTCCGGGAATATCGATCATCAAGGTTAGCATAACCGGGAACACTGAAAGAAACAAATTGGTGACTCCAGTACGCCACTATGAGCTTCAAGAAGTCTCTTACTCGATCCCTGCAACTGTGCTTAGCGGAAGCACTGGCTACCTGAATATCATCAACAATGGAGAAAAGGATGTTAACTGAAAGGAATCCCACCATTTTACTGCGTGCTGAAAGCTGCAGGGATATTCAGGTCAGGGTCAGCATTCAGGTCAGTGCCACTGCCAGCAATTGCCTATTGCTTGACGAAAATCGCTTTTTATCTGCCAAAAAATTACACTGTGCCAGTATGCCTCTAGTAGGTAAACAAGTACGGGTAGTGACAGACTGTACCACCGTTTGCGACACCTTAACAAAACGCGATCTCATTCTGCGTATTGCTCGGTAGTGGTTACTAATTCAGGTCTACGACATATCTATCGATTATAGGCCCAGTGAGCGTATGCAGCACATAGATGCGTTAAGTAGAAATCCTGTACAATCGTTAAATGTTGACGGTTTAGATATAATGGATTGGTTTGCTACTGTGCAATACGAGGATGAAAATTTAAAACATCATTTTTTTTTTAAATCCTTTATTCATAAACTTAAATACAAAGTGTTAAAAATTTATGTCTTCTGCCAAACTGCAGTACAGTTTGTCGGCAGTATTCTCGTGGACACACTCGTACATACTTCATCATAATACTAACATGATTGCTATAAAAACATAAAAAAAAAATATAAGAATCTAAGTGCGCGGCCACTGGTCCGCCAGGCCAGCATGAGCAGCGCATGCACACAATCTAATCGTCCCGACGACCGCCACCGCATCTCGCTGGAGGGAGACAACCCAGCGCAAGCGCGACACCGCGCCGGCCGCCCGACACCGACTCACAACCTCAACACTACAATACGCCGCGCGCGCATGCTAGACTGGCCGCCCCGCTCCTGCATAACATAACTATTTATTTAAGGCGCAGCTATATCTTAACGACCTTGAGTAGCCAGGTTGCGCGCTCCACGCCGAGCCCATGCAACGCGTCTCACGTCGACCCAGCAATAGGACTCGCCTATCAAGGAGTGCTTTCCCAAATCAGAAGCACTAACTCATCCATTACACAAAAAACAACAGGTATCATACTAAAACACGTAGGTACACTAAAAGATAAACAATCAAACTACCCTTAAAATGGTGAAGGTTCCATAAAAACACGCTCAACATCATAGTTTGCTAAAAGGCGGTTGTAAGGATAGTGATATAGTACCTACCTAAATAATTACGCATGGATTAATGAGAGACTTTATCGTAAAACCCTGAATGGCAAACGCTTAGTTATTCCGGGATTAACGAAGAGGAAAATATTACAAAAAACACCTCGACAATATAGGTCATGTAGGTCTAAAGCGATGTACTGAGGCTATTAAGAATATTTTCTGGTTTCCCGAAATGTCGCGTTTCATAAAATAAGTATGTATCATCATGTCTGCATTGTGCGGAAAAAGGTGAATATAGCAAGAGGGAAGGCAAACTTCGAGCCGATGCGAATGGTCCATATTGACCAGCTAGGACCGTTCACCCGTACTAACAAAGGGGTATCAATACATGTTCGTGATGACTAACGTCTTCTCCAAATTGGTGGTAGATGAACTAGCTCGTATTGGTAACTCTGTGGAAACCATTCGACTTTTGAAAAAGATAGTTTGAGTACTAGTAACTAGTACTTAACGAGTGGTTTCTGGTCATGGCAAAGCCTTCATAAGCAGGTGGGTATTTTAAAAGATTTGCTACTGAAAAACAATTTGGGCATATATTAAACGCTCTGGGGCATGCCTATAGCATGCCCCAGAGCAAACGGTCAGGTCGAACGCACCAACCGTACCATATTGGATGCTCTACGGCAGCGATTCCTAAAAGGTGGTCCGCGGAACCCTGGGGTTCCGTCGAAGGGTCACAGGGGTTCCGCGGTCTGTCCGAGAGTTAAATAAAAGGGCTAAACCTCAGGAGAGAACAACTTCAAAAAAGAGAAAATATGACGAATCTTACTTATTCTTCGGATTTATTCCTGTAGGAATTGCTAAGAATCCAGATGGACAATGCGTTATTTGTAACAAAATTATGTGCAATAGCTCTCTGGTACCTGTAAAGCTTAAACTACAACTTGACAGAAACCACCTGCAACTGAAGGATTAAAACTTAAGCTTTTTCGAAAGACACAAAGAAGTACATAAAACCGGTATGGCTGCTTTACACAGATATGTTAAAACAGATAATGAAAACGCAACACGAGCATCATTCCTGCTAAGTTACAGAATTGCTCGTGCTGGGAAACCACACACAATTGCAGAAAATTTAATAAAACCATGTATGACCGAAATCGTCAGCTGCGTACTCGGAGAAGACGCTGCCAAGGAAGTTGCAGTTCAGTGTTGCAACAACATCATAAATTATCTAATCGAGTCCATAAGATTTGTGACCACATTGAAGATGAATCAATTTGTAGATTGAAAGACAGTGAGATGTTTACAATACAACTTGATGAAAGTACAGATGTCGCCGGGCTATCAATACTACTTGTTTTCGTGAGATACCCCTTCGTAGGATCTATTGAAGAAGATTTATTACTTTGTGCACCTTTGGAGACCAACACAACAGAAGATATAAAAAGAAAATTTTAAAATCATTGATAGTTACGAGTACATGTGTAAACACCAAATTGATTGGAACAAAAGTATTGACGTGTGCAGCGATGGAGCTGCAGCTATGATCGGCAAAATAAAAAGAAATTTAACAAGAATAAAGGATGTTGCAACTAAATATAGTAGCAGTCACTGCGTTTTACATCGCCATGCCCTTGTCGCGAAGAAAATGCCATCCGACTTAGAGAAAATTCTCGATCAAGCCGTACAATTTGTCAATTACGTAAAATCACGTCCACTCCAGTCGAAGCTTTTTAAAAAAGCGTGTGAAGGTATAGGAAGTCAGCATCAGTCACTTCTTCTGCATACGGAGGTGAAATGGCTATCGAGAGAAAAGTTTTATCAAGGTTATTTGAATTGCACGATATTCTTAACTGAACAACCCATTTCTGCACCCGTTACTCGGCTTGTTGAACTATTGCACGATAAGATTCGATAAACTCAACTTAATCTGCAAGTCCTTACAGGGAAGAACTGTAAGACTGTAACTACGTTTACAGTAAGGGTCAACTCACACCGAAAGAGCGCCGAAGGGCAGCGCAGTTTCAGTGTCATATGAATTTTAGCTTTATTTTCATTACTACAATACTTATTATCGCATGAGAAACTCGAGTCGCGCGGCGGCGCCGCGGGCATCCGCGCGACTCGAGGCGACTCGAGTTTCTCATGCGATAATAAGTATTGTAGTAATGAAAATAAATAATTATAAATAATAAAAAATAAAATAATTTTCAGCTTACTCTTACACCAAAAACAAGTACAGAAACAGACTGGATGCAGCTCCAGATTTTCGCGTTCAATTGTCAGACATAAAGCCTAATTTTAGTGCTACTCGTATTATCAGAAAATATGTGAAAAATGTCTTTCTTCACACTATAATAATTAACTACATTGTATTTCTTTGTTACAATAAACAATTTGCAATACTTATGATACTTATTTTTCATATAGAAATGATCCTTTTTTCGAGTCTAACATAGTGGTATATTCCAACTACAAGATAAACACTTTAGTTATCAAAATAGCCAGCTCTAGGGTTCCGCCAAAAAAAGTATGATAAAATAGGGTTCCATGACCAAATAAAATTTATAACCTCTGCTCTACGGATCACTAAACCCAGTGATGCTTCTCAGCTTGCCTGACGTCATTTTGGGTATAAATAATAGAATAGAAAAAAAATACAGAAACGCAACTACAGGTTATAAGCCGTATGATCTAATGTATGCCCAAACCGCACGTGACGTTTCCATTCCCAATCAGGTATCAGAATCTGATCAGCCTAGGCGTCCTAAAGCTCGTAAACGTATTCAGGTAGCTAGTACGAGAATGAAGCGAAATTAATCTATGAAACGTAAAAATAGCGAAGTGACTATGTATTATGGCGACAAGCACCAACCAACAGCGTTGCCAAAGTGAACTTTATGTTAGATGACGTATATTTAATTCTGGCCTTTATGTAGTGATTAAAGTTGTAACGATCGGTATAAATAAGAAGAATTAAGGGGCTCAGAGGATATAAACAGTTTACCGGTATAGTATCAGCCGACGCTATTCGCCCATATAAGAGTGTAGCATCCATGTTCGGTAGTGCAAGCAATACTGACGAGCAGCTGGAAACAGAAGATCTAATAGATCTGCTTGAGAGTTGATCTGGGCCCAGGGATTCCTATGTCCCATGCTATGTCTATTGGATGACTAATCGTGCTTTGTGTTCCCATTGCGGGAGCAATGCTTACAGGATGGCCGAATGTAACGCCTGCTAAAGATGTCGCCACTGTGGTGATAGCCAGCCAGCCTACCGCCATCGCTATGACGTCATCCGAACACGGAGGCCTAAGTGGGAGGTTGTAACAGTTCCCGGCCAGCCAGCCAGCCTAGATAAAAAAAAAACATGTTGCGTCAGCATGATTTGGTCCATAATGGTAAAACCAAGGAAATATAAGTGATTGCGTTTATATCGTTTATTTTTAATTATGTCCACGCTTACCTGAGTGTTCTAGATTGTTTTTTTTTAGGTTGGTAAATCTTCAAATAACTTCTCCCACTCTGAGTGGAGCTAGGACGTGTCAGACTCTTGCTAACTAAAACCCAACGCTGTTCCTTCAATTGCCTGTGTGCCAGGGGCCGCGATCACTCGCACGACCCTGGCAGGATTATGATATGCTTATGATATCATTAAATAAAACAATAAAAATTTATTAACTTTTTATTTTTATTATATTTCCTAACAGTTATGTTTTGTTTGTTATGATGGCGGCAACGCAACAACAAAACGAATACATTATTTATGACAAATACATACTTTTAACTAAATTGATTGCATTCAGGGCGTCAAGTTTGTCAAACATTTTGGGCTACAGAAAATATGGAATATAAAGTATTAGGAAGACGCGCTGTTTTGATAGCCATTTTAATAAAGTAAATATGATTAAGATTTCTTTTTTAATTTGTGTGATAGATATGCTGGCAAAAAGTGCATTTGCGTAACAAACAATCAATGACAATACTTTTCATTTTGACAATTTAAGAACCATCATAGCGTCAATTACGTTCTCAAGTTAACGAATTGTTCATACTTATGAAACAATAGATTAAACACACACTTGGGGTCCAGATCGACAATCAATCGAACGAAAAATATAGAGAAATATACAATAAATGTAGAAAAAAATTACTAGGTAATTGGTGATTTAAAAAAAATATATTAAAATAAAAACAAGTATGTTCAAACAAAACTGGATAAATTGTAATTCTAAACAGCGCGTCTTTGCATTGATAATAATTTTAAACAATTATTTTTTGTGTCGATGAGGTTCAAAAGAAAACTAACTAAAGTTTATGAAAAAAACTTTTTATAATCTGAAAAGCCTCTTGATTTCAATAATACCTATTTTACTATAGGCCCACGATTTCGGCAGTGAAATATAATTTTCTTCAAATTTACATTCTCAAGGACACAATTTTTCAATTAAATAATTTATTTAATTAAATTATTAACAGATCTAACTACATTATTTTAATTACCAATATGGTTAACCAATTATAAGAAATAACAATATCTTCGTGATTAAAAAACAAGTAAAATATTTATAAAAATGTTATTAATATTTTCAAGTTTAATGAAACTTTCTATATATAACATTTTGATAAAAAATAACGATTTTACTAGCAACTTATTTCGCCCTTTTTGTAGGATATGGATATTTGCTTGTACGATTTTAAATATTTTGCTTGATTTTACAAAAAAAAAACTAACACAATAGTGTTTTTTAGTAATTTTTAACGCAAAAAGAACAATTATTTTTCAATTAATATAATACACATACATATTGCTACTCACACAATTAGTAACTTAAAAAACATGATTATTAAATCAACAACGATAGTAAACAAAATATATTTGTATATTAAAGGTATATTTAATTTTAAAACAGCAAGCAAATACCCAAAACCGAAAACATACACGCAGAACCAATTGTGACAACCACTTACAATAACAATAAAAATCTAAACATAATGAGTTTTCAAACTAAGCCATACAAAATACTAACAATTTCTGAAAAAAAAAACTCCACTATATAATATTACTTAGTAAAAAAAAAATCTTAATAAATACTAGATCTAGCCTATGAGTCTGATAACAAAAACTTATAATAGAAATAGTAGTACAGTGACAATTTGGTACAAGACATCCAATCGATTTGGATAAATTATAAAAAATAATGATCGCTTTTCTTCATAATTATTATAATACAATTTCAATAGGGTGGGTCAGAGTAGGTACTTAAGTATAATGTGGTCAATTTCATATATCGTAAAAAATATATATGCTCAGAGGGACAACTAACAAAGAAAACGGGCCCGAAGCTTACGAGAATGTGTAAGGGGCACGCACCTCTGTAATGCCGTCATAATAAAGAAAGCCGCAACTACGTCAACGTTGATTCCTAGATAATTGAAGTTTTATCTAGAATGAAGGCCCGCGATTTACTGAATGGTTTTTAGTGATTCTTGTTATAGAAGACGTCAAAAACGCCTTAGTTATATATAACCTTTTATTCAAAATAAAAGTCTAGGTGGACGACTGGACGCCAATGGGTTTCGATAAAATCAAAGTATTCAATTAGCATTTTCAAAGAAAAAATATATTTAGTAACGACTCTGGGAAAATTTTCAAAAAATCAATAAATCTCGGGTGTTTCATTGTTGCAAATAGGTCACGTTATCAAGTCCTGGTGCGAATACGTCCAGTTACCAATGACCTTGTATAGTTTTCAAGCAGTTTTTCTTATTTATTTTTCAGTTATAGACAATTTGACACAAGTTTCATTTTTTAATTGATGTGTGCCATTAACGCGTCAGTGTCTGCTAATGAGGGACTTGACGCGTTAACCATAGTTTGTTCGAAGCTCAGATGCTCTCTTATTAGTTTTTACTATGACATTAGTAGTTAAGTTGCTAATTTCTTAAAAAAAACATGCCATAAAATTGACCATTTCATACAAAAGTAATTTTGTATACAGTGACATTTCATCCAATTATTCAAGATGCCAGCAATATTTGTTTGTTTTTTCTTTATTATTGCTAGTTTTCGCATCTAGAAATAATGTAGGAATTAATATATTCGACACTGAATACATTTAATCAATAGTTATTGATATATCAAAGGAAATGAGTAGAGTTTATTAAATATTATCCAAAAATATTTGTATAAACTGGACATTTCAGTTCTGGTATTTTGCCCAGCAGTGGGATAGTTTATTTCCACAAAAATATAAAACACTAGCTTCTGTCAGCGGCGTAACCCGCGTGGAGTTAATACTTTCCTCATTATAAATTATAGACTATATGCTATTCCAGACTATAATCTATCTCTGTTCCAAATTTCACACAGATCCGTGCAGCAGTTCAGGCCCTGTAGACAAAGTAACATCGCTTCGTAGCGAAACGATATCTAAATTCGTCATCGTCTCTGAGATATCGATAAACATTTCCTAGCGTTAGCGTTCCTTCGTTATCTTTTTTGGCGATCACGATCGAGGCGAAGGCGAACTCTGAAAGCGCTGCTTGTCTACGCATTTGTATGGGATAAACACGATAGCAATTCGTTTCTTTATTGTTTCGTTACGAATTATAACATTGTCTACCAACTTGCGATAACGATGTCGACAGTCGATTGACCACGTGACTTAGCGCGGTTTATGTCAATCTCATACATTTTAGTCTTTTCTAACTTCGTTATCGTTTTTAAATTGTTACTTTGTCTAAGCCCCCAGGTGTCATTGAGTAACAAACATCCCAATAAACTTTAGCATTTATAATATTACCTAGTAGGATTGTAAGATACCATCACGCCTGATTCCCCGAACGGTTAGGCAGACTTGTACCTACAGTTCACACACATTTTGCCAAACTAACGTCCCATATTATAGAGGGCTAATCTTTTGCTATCAACCGGGCACAAATGTCCACTCAGAAATTTATCGTTAAAATATTTTTGGATGATACAAAACAAACTGTAATTCTAATGAATCTCTTTACAAATGAAACGATATTAAACCTATACAAATAATATTAATAATTAACGTTAATAACTTTTATAAATTGCCGAGTGTATGTTAGCAGGTAGCCAATAACTGATTGCAGGCAAATCAATAAAAAAAAAATGAACACAGCAAAATGTTCTTCTGGGCTTTCGATCCGAAAATAAAATAAGAAAAATTCAGCCTTAAATTTTCCTAGTAAAGTACAAAAGCCTCTCCTCATTCAGAGGACAGAACCTTGAAAAGTTATGTCCCGCTTTGAAAGAATATTTTATATGATCGTATTCGAAATGAGTGGTCAACCTAGTGAATTACAAAATTATTTCATACTAGCGACCCAGCCCAGCTTAGCTCGGGTACAAATTATACACCTGAATCACTCTGTATATTAGTGAAAACCGCATGAAAAACTGTTCAGCAGTTTTTGAGTTTATCGCGTACACACGCGGCGGGGAACTTTGTTTTATAATATGTAGTGATTAACGTGTATTTTTCTGTACGTAAAATACGCGCCTTGAGCGTGGAGTTGCGGCAACCAGGCCGACATACATACATACGTGTATTTTTTTTTTTTTACTGATTCGCCTTTGACCTTCATCTCACCTGAATGTAAGTGATGATGTGGTCGACTTTGGAGCACGCTTGCCTAGAAATATTTACTCTTTACGTTAATACTCCAGGTTATTATGTTTATTGCTGTCAGGAAGCACAAACTCCGGCAAGCATTTATAGTATTCAGATATTTTGCTACCCGCTAACACAAAACTCGGTATAATAATAATTAATAATATCTAATGCAGAGGAACAAGGAAGTTTTATAAATATATTATATTTATATATAATGTATATTCGCGTAATATCTACAACTTATACAATAATTACTTAAATTACGCTAAACGACGGTTTTCGTGGATTTGACAGCTATTTATCATAATTATACAAATATATATTATTTTTTTCTTGTATAATATATTTAATTTTCACTCTATTGAGGAAATATAAAAAAAATGTAGATTTTCAGCTTTTTGGTTTAATACTAGCGCTTCTAGAGTTATATGAGAGTATTTAAATTCCTGAAACGTAAGTTATCACACGAAAATTTCTATGAAATTTCAATGAATAATCACTTGTCTTGACTTGACACAGAAACTATCTTAACGTCACACAACCCACACTGCACCACTGCTCTCAAAACGGTGCAGGAAAACATCGTGAGAAACCGGCATGTCCTAGAACCAAAACCTAGAAGACATGTGACATCCACCAACCCGCACTGGGCCCGCGTGGTGGATTACGTGGGAACATTATAAGCAGATTATAATATCTAGTGGGAACAGATAAAAATTAGTAAAAAATTAATTAAATATTCCCGTTATTTCTTCCAACTCTTAGAAACGCCAGTATCAATGATAGCTGCTGATATATTTGAGGATACATTCAATATATTATGAGGTTATCAAAGTGACAGTTCCTTGAGGAGTTTAGTTTACAATGGTGCCCATAACTGTAGCTACAGATGATATATTAAAAATATAACAAGCTTGAATATATTAAAAAAAAACACGCTTTTCGTAATCTGCCCAGCAAACGCTTTCATTTGATCTATTATCATGGCAGTGCTTAAAAAATAACTAGCCTGGGCCTGTAGACAAAGTAACATCGCTTCGTAGCGAAACGATATCTAAATTCGTCATCGTTTCTGAGATATCGAAAAACATTTCCTAACGTTAGCGTTCCTTCGTTATCTTTTTTGGCGATCACGATCGAGGCGAAGGCGAACTCTGAAAGCGCTGCTTGTCTACGCATTTGTATGGGATAAACACGATAGCAATTCGTTTCTTTATGGTTTCGTTACGAATTATAACATTGTCTACCAACTTGCGATAACGATGTCGACAGTCGACTGACCACGTGACTTAGCGCGGTTTATGTCAATCTCATACATTTTAGTCTTTTCTAACTTCGTTATCGTTTTTAAATTGTTACTTTGTCTAAGCCCCCTGATCTTCAGGAGTCCGCCATATTGGATTGAGAATGACGTCATTTAGCTAACCCATACATTTTCATCCAAACTAAACAAGTATACAAAATTTCAGCTCATACACTTTCCTACTTCGGTTCTAATGTGGTTCAGGGACTTCCAAGAGGACCACGGACTTTAGAATATTACAAACAGATTAAATGAAGCCAACATTTTCATGATTCAAGTTTTAGAATCAAAATCAGCTGCGCAAATTTTCATTGATAGCTTGTTTAACTTTTAATACATCCTTCTTAAGCACTATTTTACATTTAACTTATGAAGTGTCTTTATTTAGACGGCCTCTAGAAATAGCAAGTGATAAAAAATATATATTTAATATGTATGTTTATTCTAATATACTTCTCTACTAAATATTTATCTAAATCTATAATAATATATTAATAAAAAATGATTATATATTACAACTATTAATATAATTTAATCTAAATTACAATTTGAGTTATTTTTTTTATAATACTCGTTTGTTTTTTTTTTATTATTTAATCTATGGAATTGTGTATCCTGTTTTAATCTGTCTTCCGGTTTAAACAGGCTGTTGTTTTAATTTTTTTGTTTGTATGTGAGCTTATATCTAGAAAACTGCTATACCGTTTTGGATAAAACTATTGTTATGGAGTGTAATACTATTATACTTTAGAAACATAAAGAGATTATGCGTCGGTCGGTGAAAGGATTTGGAAACAACAGCCCAAAAACTTCAGTCATCTTCGCTATACTATTCTAAGTCAAAAATATTTATTAGATAACTAACATCTGCTGAGTGACTGACTATGGTTCTACTAAGAAGTTTATTTTAAATTTTTAATTGATAGCCTAGCGTTAGATCACTATCTCACGATGGTGAGCGATGATGTGGTCTGTATATTTACAGCCAGGGTCAGATAAGTTTGCAATGATATAATATAGTTTGGTCTTAATTATATTTCGAAAGAATAGCAAATAATCTAGTAAGAACTATAGTCAGTCGACATTATTTAACATACGCACAGTAAAGTCAATTTCGATTTAAATATCCAAATATATCAACAAATATTCAAGAGGAAAATATCAATTATTAATATTTTTGTTTAAATTTTTGGATATTTAAATAAGAATGGACTATAATCCATTTATTCAGTTTATTTATAATATGATTTGAGATTAGGGAATCCGTCTTTCTTTTTTATTTACTTATTATTTTTATATAAGTTCAGAGTGTATGAAAAAGTTTTGTTTTTCTAAGTAATAAGTATTGTTTGGTCATAGCTTAACTCTTTTAATTATTTAGGACGTGACCCGTGTTTTAGCGAGATATGAAACTGTAAAAAAAAAACATATAAATAGGAATCTACTGTAGTCTACGGGAGAAATTCACAAGCACAAGCTGCCTTGCAGCGTAAAAACGTCCATAACAAGTCGCAATGCATTTGTATTTCACTTTTGAGCCGAGCACGGAATCTTACGTAGATTTCTATAGAAATTTGTCTGTGCAACAGAGCAGTGAAGACTTTCACTCAGACTTTACAAATGTCTGTATGACAAAGGTTGTGCTAAGTCTGTACCGTGCGGAAGTATCTTTACGCCGTCAACGACTAGTGACGCCATTTCTATTTATATTCGTGCCCGTGAAATATTTTGGCTGTCATACCACTCTATCAGAATTGCCTCGGGCCGTCAATTTATATGATTTTTTATGATTAAACGGTGACATTCTCAGACCCAAGTTCCAAGTCAGTTTTAAGTTAAACTCGACTCCGTCCCCATGACAACGGAGAATACTCTTGATTTTTGTCAATCAATAACAAGCTATAATAAACTGATTTACCATCTCAAACATCAAAATCCTGTTAATTAGATGATTCGAGGTAGAGTCGAGTTAGACTTGACTTGGAATATAGGGGTCCGTTCGTGTGGTAAGTTTTCAAAATGCCGTCACTAGCAGCGCCGTATCTCCATGTTTCAGCTCAAAATATCCACAAAAACTTACAAAAAACTAGGAAGTCGATAGGGGACACCGGGGAGCAGTACTATGTATTCACTGATCACATCAACACGGGTACGTCAGTTCTGTCCTCGCTGACATCACGTGGCCTCGTCCTCGGGCTTGTCGGGGCGCCGGGCCGCCACGATGGTGAGGTCGGGGCGCGTGCGCATGAGGGCGGAGGGCGAGGCCGGGGCGCCGGGGCCGGCCGGGGCTTCGCCCCCGCGGAGCGAGTCGATGGACGCCACCCGGATTGATGGCCATTTTCCAGCTGTGGGGGTGGTTTGGAGTTAATAAAGGGTGGAAAAGTGTATTTTGATGGGTGGCACAGATAATATAATAGTAGCATACAGATGCCTCATCCCATACAAAGAAACGGTACCGCCGTAACTACGGGTTTTCGACTTGCACAAGCAACTTTTGTTCTCCGTTCGGGCCCGTCCTCTACACCTCGCTAGATGGTGTTAGCAGCGACGGCTTGCAACTTTAATGAATTTACATAAAGTCTTACTAAAATATTATCACACATTGAGGAATTACTTCATAGTATTTTTAGCACTTCATAACAGTTTTACTGTTTCAAAATGTGTCACTATACAAATTTTAAAGAGGCGAATGTATAAACTCTTAAACTTTAAACAGCGCCATCTATTGATGCAAGAAATATAAATGGGGATTCGTTCCAACAAACATCTAAATTTTAATCCGCCATCTATTGCAATTTATTTGAATTAAATTTTCTTTGTTCGAGATGAGACCCCGTGGTGGGGGGAAACGTTGTCGGTCTCACCTCACCCTCGGTTCGAGCGTATATTCTGCCTCGGCTGCAAAGGCGGAATATACGCTCGAACCGGGGGCGAGGCCGTTTTGGTACCGAGAAACTGCAATGATAATTGCCCACGTGTATTAAACGACGTTTTTCAACACACTTACTCGAAAATAATAAGTCATTTCATAAAAATAATATTCAGAAAAAAAAAATATTGTGAGAAATGGCTCACAGATTTTCTTTCAAGCGCCTTGGGCGACCAGCCACACTAATACGAACGCTACATTGCATGCCTAAAAGCGGTACAAGTAGAGTAATAGAAGCAGGTTCTCGAGTAAGTGTGTTGATTAATAAGTGTTTAAATTGGAACATATTTTTGAAGTCATACTTCTTTTGGCACGTTAGGGAAAAATGATGAGAGTAAATTTTTACGATGCGCGCGCATACCATCACAAAAAACCTACAGCCTGAAGTTAGCTATAGTCTGTGGTCTGTGGTTCATGAAGAATGATTGTTTTCCTTTTGTAAACTTTGTGACAGGTTTTTATCTTGTTACGCCAAACAAGTATAACTTCTTACGTGCGTAAATAAGTACACACACTTTTTTTTTCTTGTTACTTTGTAGGTTTTTTTTTTTTGGGTGGGAAATCATCCAATGACATCCCACACTCCGGGTGGAGCGGGAGGGCGTGTCAGACTCTGACTGACTAAAACCCACCCCTGTTCCTTCCTTTCTTAAGTGCCCAGGGGAGCGGTAACTCTGTTACGAATTTATCCACAACCTCTGCTGACATCTCTTGTTCGGCGCGCGTGGAACACTACGCGCCGTCGACTCTCGGGCCTGGTGCAGATCGTACGGCGAGCTACCCATTACTCGCCGTCCGCTGGCCCGGGTAGCACGAGGGTCCTGGGTTTGATTCTCGGGTCGGGAAAAATGTTGTCACTATTTTTTTAAACCAACCCTTCAGGGAAAAGAGGTATGATGTTGTGTGGTACTCACTGGTGGTTGCGGGCGCGGCGGCAGGCTTGCTGTTGTCATGCGCCGTGGCTATCACGGTGGCGGGGATCGGTTCCTCGTCCGTCACAGTGCCTACTAGGATCTTCTTTATCGACTGAGGAGAGATAAGTTATGTAAAGAAATGTTTTTTTAAACAAGTCTAAATCTTTAGACAGGGTGTAAAAACACACATCACAAAGCCGTTAACTACACATACTGTACGTCTAACAAAGTAGCTTTGCGCAAAAACTATTGCTGGGAAACGACTTTTATTTTTAGGCAGGTAAGTGGAGTTCAACCCCGCCCCTTCGCTCTAAGCCACGTAGGTACTTGTCGGATACGTTTGATATTCATTGCGTTTTTATAATTGCAAATGCGTAATTTCGAAATTTTGAAAAAAGTTTATTAATAACACTTGGAATTCATATTCGTAAAAAAGTAAAAAAAGAAGTGCGACTTTGACCTTCAATATCTCCAGAACTAGTGGATTCCCAGGTATGGTCTAGTGGAAAAAAATGAATAATGGGTGTCATGTTCCACGTTGTTAAATACATCAAATTCGTTATGACCCTTCCCAGTTAGTCAAGTTCACATTTGATTAAAAAAAAACTGGCTAAGTGCGTGTCGGACTTCGCGCATTTAGGGTTCCGTACCAAATGAGGGAATTTCAAAGAAAATATCTGATTTATATGAGCTTTTTTTCGCGATTTCAGTGTTGGTCCCACAGTAAAAGTAGTTCATTGTTTTTATTCTTGACCATAGATACAAGTCTTTCAGTCGGATATATAGTCAGATAATTTTGATTTTTGCATTTGAATTCATTAGAATGCATAATTATGTAACACATTCTAATGTTTTTTGCAGTATTTGGCAACAAATGTGTCCAGTCAGTCTTCTCGGAAAGTTTCACTGAGGTAGACAATACTACAACAAAATTCTCAGCTTCATTTTACCGTGATCGCGCCTGTTTCAATGATTCCACATATTGTCAAATTGCGTAGAAACTTGAGGCACAAAACTACACTAATTTTACATCACAATATCCACAAGGAATCAGTAAACGAATAATTAAAACCGCCACTGAACTTCACTCGAAAAAATCCCGTCAAAAACTCATCTAAATATAATTCATAATAATGAGTATGGCCCGTGTTTTCATTTGTTTTAGTAATGTCGTCTCCATCTTGTATATAATTAATAATACATAGTATAAAACAAAATCGCTATCTCTGTCCCTACATCCCTATGTATGCTTAAATCTTTAAAACTACGCAACGGATTTTGATGCGGTTTTTTTTAATAGATGGAGTGATTGAAGAGGAAGGTTTATATGTATAATTTGTACCCGAGCGAAGCTGGGGCGGGTCGCTAGTAGTTAATAATTAAACAATAAATACCTTATCTACATTGGTGGCAGTAGTAACGGGCTGCGGCTTGCGCGCGGTCTTGGCGGCGCCGGCGCTGTAGGTGCGCGAGCGCATCTTTAGAGACGGGTCCATCTCGATCGGGATCGGCTCGAATTCTATAACAAGACACAAGTCAATAGTAAAGTGAGACGGAGGTGACGGTGGAAATCCGTGAGTTCCAGAGAATAGATAATGTAAAACATATTAACGAAAAGACAATAGGGTACTCGACTCAATTTTATTTATAATTGGTTTCAAAAAGTGTGGCATGAGCAGTGGTGGCCCAGTGGTAATGGCCGCGACTTACAAGTTGTAGGTCGTGAGTTCAAACCCAGGCAGGCGGTTAACTGTGTAAATTAATTCATCACCACTGCTCTCAAAACGGTGAAGGAAAACATCGTCAGGCATGTCCTAGAACCAAAAATTCGAAGACATGTGACATCCACCAACCCGCATTGAGCCCGCGTGGTGGATTATGGCCCACACCCTCTCACAGGAGGAAGCCTGTGCTTCAGCAGTCGGGGCAATAAAAGGATGATGATCAAAATGTAACTTTATCCAAAATGGAAAATAGAAAGAATTTTTCAAATCCGTTCAAAATTGAGTAAAGGATAGCCGCTGACTTGTGATTTTTGTCACTGCCACCTACTGTCACCCACGATGCGCCCACTTGAAAAGTCACTGGGCAACAAAACGCGCTCATTCTTGAAAATAAATAATAAGCTTGTAATAAGTGCTCTTGAAATAAGAAGAAGAAAAATTAAACGAACTGTTTGTCACCGTATTGTCACGTCACCATGATCAGCGCACTCCCATGTACCTTCATAGCACTCGACTGAGTAACAAAAAGTCACGGAGACAAAAATCACAAGTCAGCGGCTAGCCTAAGTTAGAAACCTTACAAATCTGTTGGAAGCACACATTGACGTATGACGTCACCCCCTTAGGTTACGCGTGTACAAAAGAGATAGCGAGATGTCCCACGCCTCCACACTCTATTTATACCAATATTTGAAATGCTAATTGCTTGCTTCATTTAATCAGTCTTTAATTCAAGCGTGCTCCATCGTCGACCACATCATCGCTTACCATCAGGTGAGATAGTGGTCAAACGTGAGCACAGTGAGAGGGAATGGAAGCAGTCTCCTCCTTCTGCGAAGCAGTAATGCTCGCGAAGGAGGAGGCGGAACGGGTGAGGGAGACTCAACAGAGTCGCCCTCACGCCCCCAGCCTTAGCCGCCGCAGGAGACGCCCTGGGCGTCGGAGGTCGCAGGACGATCTCCGGTCACCGTAGACGCGGGCCTGCGGACGGCGAGTTAATGGGTAGCTCGCAGTCCGATCGGTACCTACCGCTCCCCTGGGGACTCAGGCAAGGAAGGAACAGGGGTGGGTTTTAAGTCAGTAAAAGTCTGACACGCCCTCCCGCTCCACCCAGAGCGGGAGAAGTCATAGGATGATTTCCCACAACCCAAAAAAAAAAAAGATTTGGATTGGATGAACTTTTCTGGGGCAAAAGGACAAGCATGTCTCCTTGAAACGCACTATGTCTTTGGAATAAATCCTTTATCAATGACAGTCCTGGATTGAGCAGGCGCATGGCCAGTGGAAAGCCTTGGAAAGATTGGGTCGAAGAAGATTTGAGGAAAATAGGCAGGAAAACATCTTGGCAAAAGGGAGGCCAGAGAGTGCCTTTTCACACGTGCCGGTTGCCGGGTAGCCGGTGCCGACTGTCCGGTAAAAATTTAAAGTAAATTACGCCGGTACACGTGAAAGGTAACGTCATGGCTATACACTTCGCCGAAGGGTACCCGGCTACTGGGGCGTGTGAAATGGCACAGACAGAGCGAGATGGAAGAAGGTCGTTGAAGAGGCCAAAACCCACTAAGTGTTGTAGCGCCGAAGGAAGTAAGTATGGCCAGCGGCAAATGCTACTATGGGTATGAGTGTCTTGAAAAAACTTTGTTTGTTTTAGGTCCAAAATAGTCAAGGTCGATGTCAATACTAGCTTAAGATGAATGCTCCAGGGTATCCCGCGAAATTCCAATTTTCTTACGTTTTTTGCAATTTGCAGGTCAGTGGCAGGTTGTATCTTGGTCAAAATTTGTTTCGCGGCCGTAGCAAGTATGTATTTATAGAATTATAATCATTAAAAT
The DNA here is from genome assembly GCA_951329385.1 of Polia nebulosa. NCBI lineage: Eukaryota > Metazoa > Arthropoda > Insecta > Lepidoptera > Noctuidae > Polia > Polia nebulosa. The sequence goes on from OX589615.1 coordinate 12,102,522, forward strand.
CATCAGTACAAATCTTACAGTTAGAATTGATGACAAATATAAGTATTTCATGAAATCATTACATTTGGCATCAATTCTAACTGAGAGAGATGTATTGATGTTTTAATTATTTAAAATTGCAAATAACGTAAGAAAATTTGAATTTCGCGGGTTGCCCTGAAGCTTCCAACTTAAGCATTGTTTCTAATACATACCTTTATCCGGCACCCCAAAATCAGCCAGATGAGCCGCTAGATTGTTGATGCTCACACCCAGCGCGCTGGCGGCCGAGTCCAGGCTCATGTCCCCGCGCTGCAGCCGGTCCAGCACCTCCGAGGGTCCCTTCGCTTGCCAGAAGTCCCTCACGGCCCTGGGGGTCAGAGGAGATGGTGAGCTACCGTTTGTTATTCTGAAATCATATATGGTCTAGGTTTGGGTTTGATTTTTAAATGACTAGGGGATGTTGAGTATCCGGACTGATTTTAGTATCCGGCCAGGTTTTTTTTTTTTTTTTTTTGGGGGGTGGGAAATCATCCAATGACTTCTTCCGCTCTAGGGTGGAGCGGAAGGGTGTGTCAGACTCTTACTGACTAAAACCCACCCCTGTTCCTCCCTGCCTCGAGTGCCCGGGGGCGAGGTAACTCTTTCGAATTTATCCTCCACCCCCGGGCAGGCACCGGCCGTGGCAGGCCCCTTCCCTTGGCTGACAACTCTTTGAGGCGCGCGTGGAACACTACGCGCCGTCGACTCTCGGGCCTGGTGCTGATTGGACGGCGAGTTACCCACTACTCGCCGTCCGCAGGTAGTAAATTAATATCCGTCGTATACTTGTATAAGGTAAAAACACAAATCTAAATTAATATTATTGTTTGTTGAGTATAATCACTGGAAGACCAGGGGGGTGAGACAAATTACATTTCTGTTAGCGTTCACGCTAACGCTTAGTAAAAAATGGGAGTATATTCTTTCGAATAAAAAAAAAGAATTCGGCCCACAAATGACAGAGAAATCGGTGGGCATACATAAAAAAAAAGAAATATACATACAGTCGAACATAGAACCTCCTCCTTTTTCGAAGTCGGTTTAAAATTTGAAATTCGTGCGCTACCCTGGAGCTTTCACCTTAATAAGACATTCGATTCCGAGAAGTTCCGCAGAGAAAGACTCAAGCTGAGCTCGCCTGTAGCTGACGTTTTTACAAGCATTTATTAAACTTGCAATGTATGTATGGTACGAGTACCTGTGTGTGTTCGGGACAAATCTTGCAAGCTAAATAGAACCAGTTCCTCCAATCTTACGGAGTTAAATTTTTACGTGGTGGTTCAGTTCCAATGACAATGTATTCTTATGATAAGCCTGACCAAGATGGACATCCAGGATTAGCTCCAGATGAAAGAACTCTTAACTGCTCACCGGCATGGACACGAAGTGTACACATTTCATTGTGATAGCCGGTATAAAAGCTTGTTTAAAAAACCGGCCCAGTGCGAGTCGGACTCGATAACGAGCATTAAGGGTCTACTACCGGCCAAGTGGCGCCCTCATTGAATAAAAAATCGTAGCATAGCATAGAAAATAAATACCAAAGTAGTAGGCAAATGTGTCAGAAACAGTCGTTTTTGGTACTTTTGCCTACTACTTTGGATACGAAACATTTTGAGACCTGTTTTAACAACGTATAAATTCTTTATCCTATTTGTAACAAACGTGACGTTGGATTCTTTAATATTTATTTTCAATGCTATGCTACGATTTTTTATTCAACGAGGGCGACTTGGCCGGTAGTACGGCCTTAAGAGTTCCGGCAAAAAATTCCACTTGCTCCAGGGCCCTTAAATATTTATTTTATTCTGTTTTTTTATTATATACTGGGTGGCGCAAAAGTAAAGACCCTATTTGGTTCAGCTATAACATTTTTTCTAAATTAGAAAACTAGATTTAGATTTTTTTAAATGTATATTTGTGCCATTAAATTTCGTACCATTAGGATTTAAAGATGATGTCTTTTAAATGGTGACCTCCAGAGTTGATACACATTTGAGCCCTATTTATGACATTTTGCATAACTTGCCGTAACACTTCCTGCGATATGTTCGTTATTTCTTGACGAATGTTTTCTTTTAGAGCTGCGAGAGTCTGTGGCTTGTTCACATACACCCGAGATTTCAAAAAACCCCAAAGAAAGAAGTCTGGACTGGTCAGATCGGGTGATCTTGCAGGCCAAGGCAAATCGCCAAAACGAGAGATAACTCGGCCTGGAAAAGCGTCCCTCACTAAGTCCATAGTGTCGCGCGCTGTGTGTGCCGTAGCGCCGTCTTGTTGAAACCAGATGTGCTCCAGCCCCAATTCGTCCAAACTGGGTATCAAAAACTCACGTAACATGGTTCTGTAGCGTTCTCCAGTGACAGTAATCGCATTGCCTCCAGCGTCTTCGAAAAAATAGGGTCCGATCACTCTGTCAACACAGATGCCACACCATACAGTAACTTTTAGTGGGTGTAGAGGTGTTTCTTGAATAATGCGCGGATTATCAGTGCCCCAGAACCGAGTATTCTGCTTATTGACATGCCCTGAGAGATGGAAATGCGCTTCGTCACTCATAACCAATTTTGAAGGAAAATCATCCTCTTCAAGGTTGAGGTTTATGACGCGCTGGCAGTAATCTAGACGAGCTCGGTGGTCAGCAGGCAGCAGCTGATGAGTCATTTGAGTTTTATACGGGAACATCTTTAAGTCTTTCACCAAAATACGCTGCAGGGTCCGTCTGGAAATGCCCAATTGCGTGGCACGTCGCCTCGTTGATGTTTCTGGACACTCTTCCACATCTTCGCGCACAGCATCGATATTTTCAGCTGAACGGCCTGTTCTTGGTCTCCCAGACTTAGGTCTATCCAATGTTGAGCCAGTTGCTTCAAGGCGTGTGGCAAAGCGTCGAATTGTGCGACCAATCGGTGCCGGACGGTGGGGAAATCGTCGACGAAATTCACGTTGTGTTCTTATCACTGATGAATTATTCCGTAAGAACATTGACACAATTATTCCACGTTCTTGGGGAGTAAAACGGTCCATGTTTATTTTCAGTGTATTTTACATTTGTTCACTACACAATTTTCAACAACAGAATGACAGAAAATGTCATATAAAAAAAAAAAAGGTATTTTCTTTAGTGCCACTACTTTTGCGCCACCCAGTATAATTAACAGAAATACAACATCTGTGAATATTTCAACTGTCTAACTATCACGGTTCATGAGATACAACCTGGTGACAGACGGACAGCGGAGTCTTAGTAATAGGGTCCCGTTTTACCCTTTGTGTACGGAACCCTAAAAAATGTTTTTAACTATTAACTTATTCAACAACATAGAGCAGGACATGCGTTACCTCTTTGCCTGCCCAGCATGCACGACCCACTGTTAACCAGGTGACTACATACTGGTCGGACAGAACTGAGTCAAAATCGACACGAACAGAAGAACAACTATTGTAGTTAGTGTTGCTCACCGGTAGGGCCTGTTGATGCATCCGTACACGTCCCGGTAGCGCCCGTACAGCGTGCCGTAGCTCACTCCCAGGATCTCGGCCGCCTGCTTCATCTCCAACTCCTTGAGACGGACTGCTTCCATTACCTGTGAGAAATAAGTTCAATATATGGCACGATATTTTAATGGGCTTTGATTTTTTTACGGTTGGTAACGTTGTGTAAAACTAAAAGAGTTATGAATATGAATGTAGATGGATGGAGACGGAGAGGGAGGCCAAAGAAAGGATGGATGGATTGTGTGAAGAGTGAAATATGAAAGAAAAGGGAGTTAGTGATAGCGTGACGGCTGATAGGACAGAATGGAAGATAAAAACGTGTTGCGCCGACCCCAAGTTACATGGGATATGGACAGGAAGATGATGATGGTAACGTTGTGTAAAAGTTAACAAAACAAACTAAGTTCTTTTTGTGGTGTGTGTAAGACATCATCCCTATATGTATAAAGCCTTATAGCCCTAAACTATCATATAGTCCCGCAAACTCACGAGACCGATCAGAGATGGCTAAAGGTGTCTTGGCCACAGTGAGAGGTAATGAGATAAGAATATAAAATTCAAATCTGATTAATTTACAATATGTTATAGCTTATATACTACTTTTTCTTAACACACACTATTATACAAAAATCTTAGTGTCCTATGCGTGTAACATTCAACCAAATCATTATTTTAACTGGGCCGCGTGTCAGCCGGGCCGAGTGCTGATTCAATGTCCAAAGGTAACATTGAACACACAGCCAGATATGAATCGAGAACACAAGACCTCAGCAGTCACACAACTACTCGACCAACGAGTCAGTCAAATTATATTTAGATAAATTTACCTCATCCCATACAAAGAAACGGTACCGCCGCCGCGCCGTAACTACGGGTTTTCGACTTGCACAAGCAACTTTTGTTCTTCGTTCGGGCCCGTCCTCTACACCTCGCTAGATGGTGTTAACAGCGACGGCTTGCAAGTTGAATGAATTCACATAAAGTCGCTTAGCTGCTTGCTTAGCATTTTTTTCACACACATTGAGGCATTACTTTATAGTATTTTTGGCACTTCATAACAGTTTTACTGTTTCAAAATGTGTCACTGCAAATTTTAAAGAGGATAAACTCTAAAACTTCTAACAGCGCCATCTGGTACAAGAAATATAAATGCCTTTTTTTTAGGATTCGTTCCAATAAACATCTAAATTTAAATTAGGAGCCAATTATTCCACAATAAAATTGTATGCTTAGGGTAGTTATTAAATAAAAAAATACAGTTTTACCATATTTTTTTTCAAAATATTTCTTTTTTTTATTGTTTATAGGCACGCACAACTGATAGTAAGCGATAATGCAGTCGAAGATAGACCGAATTTAATGTTAATGTTACTTAATTAAATTTCAATACGAAATCGATGCATATTAGGCCATCTATTGAAATTTATTTGAACTAAATTTTCTTTGTTCGAGATGAGACCCCGTGGTATGGGCAAGGAACGATTTAACAATTTATTATTTTTCCATAAAGTGCGAGTACATTACAAAATAAAACCAAACACAAACGACAATATTAAACAAAACGTAGTCACAGGCGGGAAAAAAAATTATAGATGCCAGTAATTAGACCTAACATGTTTAACATTTTCTTTCTTTGTCTGCTCAGTGGTGGTATAAAAGGTAGTGTGTTTAGGTGTATAAAGAATTAAGTATTCGTCAAGTCATTAAATAGTTAACATTTACCCTTCTAACGTAATTCTCCTCCCAGAACTGCGGACGTCTCCCGTGCTGCAGGTAGTCGCTCAGCTTCACCACGTCCGTGAACCGCGGGTCCACTTGAGTTGACTTAGGTCCTGTTGGCGCTAGAAATTATAAAATACAGTTTTATTAGTAATCATACTCGTAACGAGAATCTCGTGAATGTTGAGGCAAGTAAGAAGATTAAATACTGCTTAGCAAGTGAATAATCCGTAAATTCCAAGTTCTCATCAGATGGACTCATCAACTTACTTCCCTAGACCAAGGTCTCGTCATCATCATCATCATTCTTTCAGCCGAAAGACGTCCACTGCTGGACATAGCCCCAAGTGTCGCCACATTGACCGGTCCTATGCCTCTCGCATCCATCGCAACCAAACTATACGTAAGAGTAACTTGCCTATCTAGGTTAGGATCTGGCTTTTCCCAAATTTACTATTCATTATATTTTTAATGAGTTAAAAAAATGTTAATCAAATCTTAATTATGTCATTATTGTATTTGAGGCTTGCAAAAGGCTACTAAAACATAAGTACTAACTCAACATAAGACTAAAGGCGCTCCCTGACCGGGAGCATTCGCGTGCAATGTAACATATAGATTCGACTTTGAGCATTACATTACAATACTACCTCCCTGACCGACGAGCGTTCGCGTGTAATGTAACATTATAGATTCGACTTTGAGCATTACATTACAATACTACCTCCCTGACTGACGAGCATTCGCGTATAATGTAACATTTAGTATAGATTTGAATTTGCGAGCATTCTGATTTAGTTGTTGCCGTAATGTCAGACGAAGCGGTCATTGTGCTGAGTGCGGCAATATTAATTCGACATTGTTATTTACGTAAAAGATAAGAAAAGAAACGATATTGGTGCCATGAATTATTTCAAAACCGGCGAAATACAGGCGGTTTGAATATTTTAGAAAGAATCAACCGACCCATAAGTAAACTTAAAATGTTTTTAAGAATGTCTCCTTCGGATTTTGAACACTTAATAAAAGCGCATTGATGTTACAAGTTGTATTAAAATATTACATATTGTCATTACAAGGTGCGCATTGTAATGCTCGGTTCTCCTCCTTCACTGATGTAAACTCGTTTTATATCATTACAGTTTGTGCACTGTAATGCTCAGTTCTCCTCCCTCACTGATGTAATGCTCGACTCTGTAACGTTACATTACACGCGAATGCTCCCGGTGAGGGAGCGCCTTAATATTTGTACACTTACAGTCCAATCTTTAATTATTCATAAAATTCTCTGAACTGCATTTCTAGGCAGATTTTCTATTTAAATTCTCTAAAGGAAATTTTGCTAATCAGTGCTGCTTAACTCAAGTACTAACAGTTTAGAGATTTAGATTATGAATAATTATGTTAGTTTGCAATAACCCTAGTTTCCTAAAAAAAAGATTCGATCCGTCAGCTATTTTACCAAAAAACATAGGAAACGTATATTTTCTTTTTTCACGTTTATAATAAAAAAAAACAAGACAGTGCATTGAAATTTTATGTGACGTCACGCCGTGGTACAATTTATTTTTTATTTTTATTCTTGATAGGCACGCGTTTGACCACTATCTCACCAGATGATAAGCGATGATGTAGTCGAAGAGCATTTTTACCAAGAAGTGTCGTAACGAGCCCTCAGTTCCTGAACTTTAATACGTTTTATCTTTGTCATTTTTTTTTGGTTTGGTAAAATACAAAATACGTGACCAATATTTCCGATAAATCAACTTACGGACTAAATAGTATTTTTTTTTTGGTGGTGTGAAATCATCCAATGACTTCTTCCGCTCAGGGTGGAGCGGGAGGACGTGTCAGACTTTTACTGACTAAAACCCACCCCTGTTCCTTCAGTTGCCTCTGCAATGGGGCGTGGTGCCTCTCTTTCGAATTTATCTACGACCCTGGGTCCCTATTGTTGTGGAGGTCAGATAGACAGTCGCTCCATGTAAAATACTGGTATTCAGCTACATCCGGTTAGACTGGAAACCGACCCGATGATGATGGAGATGACGTGTTAGTTTGCAAAAACGCTGTAACTATAATTATACTCACGCTTTAAAGTAATTTGCGATAGCTGTGCCTTGGCCAGCTCAACGCGCAGTTCTGCGGTAGACACGGAAGACGTCGCTGCTGAAGACGACGACGACGCCGCCGCTGACTGCCGCGTCGGGACGCTCTCATTGGATTCCTCATCTAGATAGAAATAGGAATTGTCTAAAAAACATAATCCATTTTTTCGGGTGGAAGGAAACAGGATATCCCGATAAAAAAAAAGTGTGTGTGTACTTATGTACGCACGTAAGAAGTTATACTTCTTTGGCGTAACAAGATAAAAAACGAAACTGTCACAAAGTTTACAAAATTAAAACAATCATTCTTCATGAACCACAGACGCTAACTTCAGGGTGTCGGTTCTAGCTAACTTCAGGCTGTAAGTTTTTCGTGACGGTGTGCGCGCGCACCGTAAAAATTTACTTTCATAATTTTTCTCTAACGAGCCAAAACAAGTATAACTTCAAAAACAATAAGTTTATAACAAACAAGATTTTTTAGTTAAAGTGCATTTTTGTCGAAGTTATGGCAAATATAAAAAAAACTTCCCACTTCACAAGCACAAGAAAAAAATAGCCCGGAGATATAGACTCAAGATATTAATAACACTGTTCAGTGACGATCAAACTCAGGGCCTCAAGCTCAGTCATACTTGTAGCAATAAAAAACCGGCCATGTGCGATTTGGACTCGCGTATAAAGGGTTCCGTACCATCGTACAACATTATACGCGTCTACTTGTTGCCATTATTAATATTGAGCAAAAACAGCAAAAAAAAACTTGTTTCTAGTAGGGGAGCCTTTTAGGGAACCCTTTGATTTTAAATTTATATTTATTTTTATTATTTGTTGTTATAGCGACAACAGAAATATTACATACACATTCTGTGAAAATTTCAACTGCCTAGCTATTACGGATCATGAGATACAGCCTGCTGACAGACAGACAGACGGACGGACGGACGGACGAATGGACGGACAGCGGAGGTTTGGTAATAGGGTCCCTTTGGGTACGGAACCCTAAATAAGACTGTCTACCAATTTAAGAAACAAGTCAAGTCAAGTGGTTACCCCTGCACCATTCCATGATTATATTTATTGTTGATATTTATTTTATATTTAATTATGTACTTTGGTTTATTGTAAAATTAGTTATTTTTATGTATGAATTATTTATGTATTCTAGTATATTTTATGTTTCTATATCTATTTATACACACTGTGTCTACATCTCTCAACCAACTTTCCAGTCGCAGGTCTGCTGGAAGAAATTTCTTTTGAAATAAGCAGCACCTTTGTGCTCTTCTATCTGTATTTGTTCGTTTTTCTCTTGTAAGTGTTTTTGTGTGTGCATAAATAAATAAGAAAATAATAATAATTAGCAAAAAAACATGCCTGATGGAACGAGGCCTTTTCTCAGCTGTAGAACATTTTATGTTCGCATGTTTTGAACATGCGAAGGCCATTGCAAAACAAATATGAATATGTATTTTATTATTAAGTAGGTATAGTAATTTCGTTTTTAACATTTTATTTTTTATGGTAGAGAATGCCTTGTTGCATTAAGTCCACCTGTGTATCACTATTGTACATGAAGTTTAAATAAATTATACGATAAAATAATATAGTATAGTCTACTCACCCGCACTATTGTCCCCATCCACCCTCAGCTTCGTATGTAAGAACGAGCCTATATCGGTGGGCGCATCAGCCCATTCGTCATCCGAGGGGTCCCTGGAGGTGGACCGCGACGCCGACCGCATGCCCCACCCGACCACGCGCTCGGCGCTGATGTCCTGGGGTTCATACACTCGCTATAGAAGAGTAGGGAATATAGAGCTATGTTTAGTAGTGGCGGGAGGTGGGCCGGATATTTGGAGATGTAAGGACGGATATTTGGTAAATTATGTTTAAATTTTCAGTTCTTAGATTGACCGAATACACGGATTAGATTTGCCAAGTATCCGTCTTAGGGTGTTATTATACCAATTGATCGATTGTTTGTCGACCGGTATCCGTCGATCAGCCAAAGCATCCATTTTAGGATGTTATTACACCAATTGATCGATTGTCGATCGACCACCAATCGACCATCGATCGATTGTTTGTCGACCGGTATCCGTCGATCAGCCAAAGCATACGTCTTAGGGTGTTATTACACCAATTGATCGATTGTCGATCGACCATCAATCGACCATCTATCGATTGATTGTCGACCGGTATCCGTCGATCAGCCAAAGCATCCGTCTTAGGGTGTTATTATACCAATTGATCGATTGTCGATAGACCATCAATCGACCATCTATCGATTGTTTGTCGACCAGTATCCGTCGATCAGCCAAAGCTATCACACGGATACCGGTCGACAAACAATCGATCGATGGTCGATCGAGGATCGATCAATTGGTGTAATAACACCCTTAGCAGGGCCGCATTTCTGGCTTACATTTAGCTAGTATCCGTCTTAGATTGGCCGAATATCCGTCTTAGTTTGACGGAATATCAGTTTAAGTTTGAAGTAAAACACAATAGTTTGTAAGTGTATAAAGATTTTTTTTAATGTTTTACTACATTTTATCAAGAAATATTGACTGAGGTTAAAAAAATCAAGTTAGACTGCGATAATACTTGGCTCATCTCAATAAATATTTAAAGAAAATACTTACTAAATTCCCATGTTGCCAATCTTGAATGCTTTCTCTGCAAAAGGGAGAAAAGAAGTATGTTTAATGTATTATGTTTTTTATTGTTCTGTGACCTGTGTAAGGGTGGATTTAAATCGGGTTAAAATTGTCCACTGCCAGTGACTTGCGAGAGATTACAACGAATCCTTTCTATACGATTTAAAATAAAAAATAAATTCTAAAAAAAAGTTGGGGATCCTCGCAAAGGTGAGACGATACTTCACGCCGGAACAGCTGCTCCAACTCTATCAAGCGCAAGTTCGATCGTGTATGGAGTACTGTGCTCATCTTTGGGATGGATCTGCCAGATACCAGCTTGATGCCCTTGAGTCAATTGAGAAACAAGCCAAGAGGATCATCGGCAATGATAGGCTCGTTGAGTCGAAACTCCAAAGTCTAGAACATAGACGCCGAGTTGCTAGCCTGTCGGTTTTCTATCGGTTACATTTTGGGGAGTGTGCGACGGAATTAGAAGATAATAATAGTTGGTCGCTGTGTTGAACGCAACACAATGTTACACTTGATGTTCTTTCTCCATATTTAGCTTATGGTTATGACAGATTATATGAGTTCATATAATAATTGTCTACCAATTTTAGTGTGATGGCCCTAGTTCATCACTTGTGGCTTCGAATCACAGCCCTTCGATAGTTTCTATCTTTGTTCTTGTAAGCAGGCACACCAGTTATGTATGGAGGCTTCTTTAATTTGGTTTAGTGTTTATGCTTGAGTTTGTTTTTTATGGCATGATTGAGTGTGCTAGCTGGCAAGTGGCGGATTATTTAATTTTATGATTATATTTTAGACGACATATATTTATTTTTATGTTTTACATAATGTAAATGTTGTTGTTACATAATGTAAATGTTGATTGTTGCATATAATTATATAGATTCAAGTTCTTAAAACTTAACAGACAGATGTGTTGCTGGGGAGTTTGTTGGCCACTTCTTCTTCACAGCTAAAACACTAGGAAGTGGTGACGGGCGGGCGTTTTTTGGGGGACTGTCTTTATGTAGAACTTTGACGTTCAAAAAGTGCTGGTTCTCAGCCTAGTTTGAATAAATGACTTTTGATTTTTGTTTTTTTTTTTTTTTTAATTGCATAATTTGATTCCGCCAAGCCCGTTTCATCAACGGACCACAAGACGTACGGCGAAGTGCCACCGGTTCATGGTGGACATCCCATCCATACGCACAAAGCGTTTTGAGAAAACATTTATTGTGTGTACAGCTGCTGCTAGGGAGTGGAATTCTCTACCGGAGTCTGTGTTTCCTGATAGCTATAACCTGGGAGTCTTTAAGTCAAGAGTGAATAGGTTACTTCTAGGCAAGCGTGCTCCATCTTCGACCACATCATCGCTTACCATCAGGTGAGATAGTGGTCAAGCGCGTGCCTATCAACAATAAAAAAGAAAAAGCAAATTTCTATACTTTCACAAGGGAGCGACTGATCAGAGTAAAATATAAATGAATGTATTAATTTTTTTGGTAAGCTTGCCGTACGGTCGGTTGCCATACAAAAGACTCAATGCTTTACCAAGCAGTCTACTTCGGCAGACATATTCTTATGTATATGATTGCACTAGTACTAATTTTTATTTTGGTTTCGCACGGTTTGTGCATTTAGTCAAGTTTACAAAGTATTTAGTTTTCTGATACAGAAAACTGTCACTTTTTTCCATTAGAATACGGATCCCTTTCAATTCAAATGATTTTACAGTAAATGTGTCGAGTCTGTCTTCTCGGCAAGCTTCGCTGAGGTAGTCAATACTACAATTAAATTCTCAGCTTCATTTTTACCGAGATGGCGCTTGTTTCAATGATTCTACATATTATTCAGTTGCATAGATACTTGAGACACAAAACTACAATTAAAATCTATTGTGTCTGCTAATTCGGACGCGCAAAGGAGAGGGTGAAATGAAAGGATATGCCAAGAAGAATACGGAAATAAAATGACGTCACTAGCGTGTCTTTAGTTTTTTTTTTAACTATAATATTATTAAACTATTATTAAAACTCAAGTTACTTACGATTTAATAATACTAGGCAGAGGATTTAGCGTCTCATCGTCGGTGTGCTCCGTGCCACTCGTTAGCCGCTGTCTCTTGGGGCTGGGACTGTCTCTGAAAAACCAACAGATATTATAATACTAGAATACAGATGCCTCATCTCATACAAAGAAACGTGTACATTTTTTTTTTTTGGAGTAAATCTTCTTTACGCATGCTTGACATGGGGAGTAAGCTGGTGAATGCGTGACGAGAGCGTTACGAAAAGTGTGATCGGGCGAGGCGAACGTGACGAGAGCGTTACGAAAAGAGTGATCGGGCGAGGCGAACGGAAGAGATTGAGCTAAAGAAGTTTTACTTCAGTCGTGTGGTCTAAAGCACACCCTTTATTTTTTTGTGTGTGCTGGTAAATCGTCCAATGACTTCTCCCGCCCTGGGTGGAGCGGGAGGGCGTGTCAGACTTTTACTGACTATTGGCATGCATGCATCGGCCATGACGAGCCTCGTCAAGTGTTGCTGACATCTCTTTGAGGCACGCAGTAGGATATTATTTCCTCGTTCGGTCCCGCCCGTCTGATACACAATGTGAGTGCGGTGCCCGCGTCCAAAACATGACTCACATACTGGAATACCCCAAGTGTCCATACACCAGCACTATAGAGGACCTGCCCCCTTAGCCAAATAGCTTTTAGCGCTAACGCTTCTTGCAAAATGTATGGCAAGGACATTACCTGCGGAGAGAACTGTCACGTGACTCACGCCCAGTAATTTCGTTGCCATACATTTTGCACGAAGCGTTAGCGTTAACGTTAACAGAAAAGTATTTTGTCTAACCCCCGGATGGACGCTACTGACGTTGCAATTAATGCCAGCTTCTGGGTCCAAAGTATTTAAAAACCATGATTGGAAAGAAAAAGAAGAAGCCCGTCCGGTACTCCTCACTAGATGGTGTTAGCAGCGATGGCTTGCAAGTTGAGTATTTCGCGCCTTTTCTGTATCAGGAGAGCTCTGCTCTTTTTTGTATTTTTTTTTTTGGCGGGTGGGAATTCATCCTATGACTTCTCCCGCTCTCTGGGTGGAGCGGGAGGGCGTGTCAGACTCTTACTGACTAAAACCCACCCCTGTTCCTTTCTAGTCTGAGTGCCCAGGGGCGCGGTAACTCTGTTACGAATTTACCCGCGACCCAGGAGAAGTTTGCTGCGGGACTGATTCATTCAATATGCCTAGCCTTTTTCCCAACTATCTTGGGGTCGGCTTCCAGTCTAATCGGATACAGCTGAATACCAGTATTTAACATGAAGTGACTGAACCGCTTCTTAAAACATAATTACAGTATAATGCTTTCCTGCCGAGTTATCACTATCATGCTGGGAACTTTCGGCCATACAAAAGGCCTTACTAATCCCCGGGCCCTTAAGGTGAAACATACGATCTGCTCCCGAGCATTACCCGCTAGATGTCGCTGAAGTCGACATTTTTAGTTTATTTTGTTTTATGTGTAATTGGAACATTAGTAAGTCGTAGGCGTACTGTTCGCGGTAATCGGACATTACACTTTATTGAAGTGAGTCATATCATTGCCTCAAAATCAACCCAATTCGCCACATTCTTGCAAAATAACGTCTGTCATTGAACAGACGTAGTCCGCACGTTTACAAATAATGACCACTAGATGGAGTGTATCTAAAAATCATGTTTTGTCCTTTTTTAATCATTACGTCGATCCGTTACTATATGAAAGAAGGACAAACCAACAATAATTATTTTGCATTTATCATCATCATCATTTCAGCCGAAACACATCCACTGCTGGACATATGCCTCCCACAAGTGTCGCCACAACGAACGGTCCTGTGCGTTTCGCATCGGTTATTCAGTTATTATCAGTCCACGTTGTTCGGCCTTCCAATACCTTGTCTGCCGGTACACGGTCCCTAGTCCAAGATCTTTCAGCCTCATCGACCATCTGTTCCTCGAGCAATATAGTCTACTAAATTAATATAATATAAGCTATCTAAGCTTACTCGCTCAGCGATGCTCGGCGGTCAAAACTTACTACTCGCTCATCGCCGGCAGTGGGACAAGTCCCTAAGTTACGCATTCTTATTTTGAATAAACGTTTTGACTTTTTTTGACTTTTAGTAGAATAGTGCCAGCCAACTGGTAGAAAAAATCCCACGAGTATCGAAAACGGTCCAATCTATGCTGCCAGGGGTTCAGAACCTTTTAATCATTTATTTATCATACTAGCGACGCGCTCCGGCTCCGCACGGGTACAAATTATGCACACAAACCTTCCTCGTTTGTCGTTCTTTTTATCAGTGAGCACCACATTAAAATTGATTTGTACAGACTACGATGAATGTATACTTACGAATCTGAATGTTCTCTCTTGATAGGGCTTGACTTGTCTTTAATCGGTAGCTTTATAAGAGGTGGTGGTCCGCCTGTGAACAAACAATATAGTAAATTAAAAATTACGTATAGTTCTAGTAGAATTCAAAGTTAATGGCGTGCGGGAACATCGTAGGTTTCACTGCGCAGAATGCAAGTTTAAGATATCAGCGGGACGTAACCGTGCGCCCTTTCTCTCACTCGCACTCAAAATCCTGCTTCCGTACAGTCGAGCTCATAATACTTTTAACAAATAACAGTCAGGACATACGGGTTCACGTTATTTCCGAGAGACAGAAGTGTCTCGGTGTGTAATGGATGGTCATCCTTCCACTGACCATCCTCTTAGGATTAGGACACACTTAATCTGCCCGCGCCTTTACCAAACTATCTTGAGTTCAGCTTCCAGTCTAACCGGATGCAGCTTACCAGTATTTTACATAAAGCGACTGCCTATCTGACCTCCTCAACACAGTTACTGGGTTACTGGTTGTCAGACTTTCAGGCTTCTGACGACCCGTAACGACTGTCATAGATCCACGATTGCCGACAGCCGGGACTAACGACTTAACGTGCTTTCCGAGGCACGGAGGAGTCTCGGTATATAAAGATGGTCACCCATCCATGGACCAACCCTCGCAAACGTAGCTTAACCTGATGGCTCGACCCGCGCGGCTGTTATTACTTTAGCCATGAGCTCCTCTTAAGATACACTATACGAAGAAAATGAACCTGGTACAGTTGTTCTATCTCACCAAGTCGGGTTGGTCTTAGATTGTATTGGTTGTGTAGATTCACGTGCACATTGTTTCTGTGTGCGTTAGCTATTTTCTGTGACACCGAGCGCACCGAGCTTAAAAATGTGCACGCGAATCTACACACTCATCCGAGACCAACCCGCCTTGGTGAACAACTATACTATTCCAAAAAATAAGCTTCAAAACAGGTAGAGCCAGTAAAACAGGTGCAAAATTCCAATTTGTTTTCATTTATATAAACCCCCTTAGTTATCTAAGGTTTGTAAAATAATTATGATTGTACTGGAATACAGCGTGGAATTAGTACTGTTAAGTCGTATTACGAAACCATTCGAGAATGTGGTCGAAGATCCCACTTCGTTCGGGAACATTCCATGGCATGGGTATAAATAGGCCGGACGGGCTGTGAGTGAGTCGGTCTGTTTTCGACTACGGATGCAAACGCAAACGATGACAAAGAGAATAGTGATCATTAGAGAATTAGTGTTTGTGTAAATAAATTGTTTGAGTTAATAAAAATATTTGGTTTATCAATCGGTGTAAATTAATTTATACCATACCCAGCTCGTAACAGTACTTCCGCTACTATAAATTGTAGCCTGTGTGCTATTCCAGACTATAATCTATATCTATGCCATTTCATCCAGATTCGTTCAGCCGGTCTGGCGTGATTGAGTAACAAACTTTCATCCATACATCAAGCCAAATTTTCCCATTTCTAATATTAGTAGGAAGTAAGACTTATATTTAGACTCTAATAAAAAAAATCTGGCGTTTAATAAGACGACCTGTTTAATGTTTCACATTGACATTGGCACATACCGCATACATTGGATGGAATGGGAGAGGGAGGCCAAAGAAAAGATTGATGGATTGTGTGAGGAGTGATATGAAAGAAAAGGGAGTTAGTGATAGCGTGACGGCTGACAGGACGGAATGGAAGAAAAAAACGTGTTGCGACGACCCCAAGTAACATGGGACTTTTTTTTTGGGGGTGGGAAATCATCCAACTGACTTCGCTCTGGGTGGAGCGGGAGGGCGTGTCAGATTCTTACTGACTAAAACCCACCTCTGTTCCTTCCCTGCCTGAGTGCCCAGGGGTGCGGTAACTCATTTTCAGAATTTATCCGCTACCCCTAGGCATGCAGGCACCGGCCACGATGGGCCCCGTCAGTGGTGGCTGACAACATCTCTTTGAGGCGCACGTGGAACACTACGCACCGTAGACTCACGTGCCTGGTGCTGATCGGACGGCGAGCTACCCACTGCTCGCCGTCCGCAGGCCCGGGTCTACGGTGGCCGAAAATCGTCTCGCGACGTCCTACGCCCAGTACCTCTCCTGCGGTGGTAGCGGCCGGGGCCGTGAGGGTCACTCCGTTGAACTTCCCTCACGCGTCCCGCCACCGCCTTCGTGAGCATTACTGCTTCGCAGAAGGAGGAGACTACCTCCCATTCCGCTCCGTACCATGGCCTGAACCAGGACCGGGCGCGAGAGGTGCCGCCACCTATTGCATCCACGAGGACACGGCGGTGCTCCGCCCAAGCGGGGCAGACCTCCACCGTATGCTCCACCGTAAGTAACATGGGATAAGGGCAGGAAGATGATGATTGACATTGGCACATACCATTAACATTAAACTTCTCGCTATGTTTCACTTCTCCATCGCTGTCGTCTTTCCTCGCTTGCCTCGGCTCGGGGTCAGTGTCCGCGTGCTTCGGCGAGTGCCTCGGCGCTTGCTTCGCTTCGGGGTGCTTCTCTATCGGCTTCGGGTCGGTCGGGGTCGCTGTGGCTGTGGCTGTCGTTACTATTCCTGAGAAGATAAATACGGTTTTGAGAATAAAGTCATAAAGTCATGATCATGAGAAGTTAATTTTGACTCACTTCCCGGTTTCCGATTGAGGTGAAGTTTTGTTTACATATTTAGTTTGGATGACAATGCATGCTTAGTTAAGTGACGTCATTCTAAATTCAATATGATGGACTCCCAAAGATGGCGAACCAGTTGTTTATGCAACGTATGACATAGAATATCGCACCTCCGGCTCCGGTGCAACACTGTCACTTAAGCAATGAAAAATGAGTTAGTACAATAAATTTTAATAATAATATTCAGAATTGTTTTTTTTTTTGCTCATTATAAAGTTAACAATAATCGTAAACTATTCTATTAACTATCTTGTTTTAATCAAGAAGGGTCATTATTTTTAACCGACTTTCGAAAAAGGAGGAGGTTCTATGTTTGGCTGTATGTATGTTTTTTTTTTTATGTATGTCCGCCAATTTCTCCGTCAGTTGTGGAGCGATTTTCAAAATTATTTTTTTATCCGAAAGCATATACTCCCGAGGTGGTCCCATATAAATTTTATCGAAATTGCTTTAGCGCTTTTTGAGAAACTGAACCAAAACGAAAAATACGTTTACCTCGATGACGTTTTGGTGTTCTCCAAATGTTTAAATTCCACGTTCCATGTTATTGGGGTTTTTATTTCTATGGTATAACAACTAAAAAGTGAAAAATAAAAACTTTTTTACAAAAAAAACAACCGACTTCCAAAAAAAAAATACACTAAAAATGAAAAAATAACTTTAATTTCGGAAGTCGGTGTCAAATAACGAAGAAGTAAAATACAAACACCGACTTCCGAAATTAAAGTTATTTTTTCATTTTTAGTGTATTTTTTTTTTTGGAAGTCGGTTGTTTTTTTTTGTAAAAAAGTTTTTATTCAACAACAATTAATTAACAAATTTAATACTACTCGATGTTCTAATTCAAATATAGCAGTTACAAGTTAAGATGATGGCTGCCGACATACCTGCTTCCGAATCAGGGGGTTCATCCTTGTTGTTCCACCGAATGTCTGTGAGGCCCTTTATCCGAAGCTCCTCGGCTGTCTTTAGCAGACTCGCTAGCTGAGACTGAAAACAAACATATGAATACATAAATTAATATATTTAACAGTAGTAGAGGACTTGTGATTTTTTTTTAATAGGATTGGTTCACCAAAGTATTCCCAACCACTGTAACTACTGAAAGCCAGAATCAACACTGGCGGCCACCAGAAAAACGTCGAGCCAATGAAGCTGGACGAGCCCCGGAGAAAAGATTAAACTGTCTTGGGTCCCGCAACGAAATTAATCAGAAAAAAACAGAGGAGGAATAAGAAAAACTTTTTTACAAAAAATAAAACCGACTTCCAAAAAAAGTGCAAAATAACTTTAATTTCGGAAGTCGGTGTTTCTGGTTTTGTGTCTTTGTTTTTTGACACCGACTTCCGAAATTAAACTTATTTTACACTTTTTTTGGAAGTCGGTTTTTTTTTTGTAAAAAAGTTTTTATTTTTCAGTTTTTAGTTGTGGTTCCCCATTAAATTGTGTTAACACTACATACACATACGATCGCAGCAATCGCGGTTGATTTGTTGTCAATTTTTGAAGAGTTCCGTTGTCTGTATCCAAAACCCATCATCAGATCTTTTTGAAATTAAATTGGGACCATTTCGGAATAAATCCCTTTCGAACAAAAAAAGAATTTTGAAAATCCGTCTATATATGACGGAGTTATGCCCGAAAATACATAAAAAATAAAAAAAAACAAACGTCCGAAGAAGTCGGTTAAAAACATCTTTTTCATTTCCCTCCTTATCAAGCAGAAGACAGAACAAAGTTAGGCCAATAGGCACAAAGGGACATTTACAACTTTCCACCCGGTTACTCCTGCCTCTAAAGGCCAAGTCTTTCTGATAAGTGAAGATACTCACATGATGCACGTTCATCTCTCCGGTATACATATAGTCCAGCAAGGCCTTCAGGTGGCGAGGCTCCGCGCCGTCGATCACCAGCACTGGCTCGCCTTGCGCCTCGTGAGCGCCCAGCAACGCGCCTAAGAGTTCCGAGCATGCTGCTAGCACCACTCTGAGGAGACGAGAAGATGGTTTTAAATAGGAGAGCGAAACCATCAGCTATTAAGCATTTTCCCAACAATGATGAGGTCTTCACGTCTAATCTGGTAGATTTTCGAGAAATGGAAATGGGTTGACTTTTTACGTGTGGAAATCCTCTAGGATGTGTGCCGCCTTGGGACAGGTGGAGAGCCTATTCCATTGTTTTTTAAATATGAAAAATTGTTAATTTAACAAATTAAGGTTAAGTAAAGTTTCTTTTTAGGGTTCCGTACCCGAAGGGTAGCCAACGGGACCCTATTACCACGGGGTCTCATCTCGAATAAAGAAAATTTAGTTCAAATGAATATCAATAGATGGCGTAATATGCATCGATTTCTTATTGAAGTTTATGTAACATTAATATTTTGAAAAATAAATATGGGAAAAACTGTATTTTCTTATTTAATAAACTAAAATTGTGGAATAATTGGCTCCTAATTCAAATTTAGATGTTTACTGGAACGAATCCTTAGGCATTCTTGTACCAATAGATGTTTAAAGTTTTAGAGTTTATCCATTCGCCTCTTTAAAATTTCTATAGCGACACGTTTTGAAACAGTAAAACTGTTATGAAGTGCTAAAAATACTATAAAGTAATTCCTCAATGTGTGAGAAAATATTGGTAAGACTTTATGTAAATTCATTCAACTTACAAGCCGTCGCTACTAACACCATCTAGCGAGGTGTAGAAGACAGGCTCGAACGAAGAACGAAAGTTGCTTGTGCAAGTCAAAAACCCATAATTACGACGGTACCGTTTCTTTGTATGGGATGAGGCATCTGTACGCTAGTATTATATTATCTGTGCTATTACTAGACTCCGCTGTCCGTCCGTCCGTCCTTCTGTCTGCCAGCGGGCTGTATCTCATGATCCGTAATAGGTAGACAGTTGAAATTTTCACAGAATATGTATTTCTGTTGCCGCTATTACAACATAAATAAAAATTTAAATAAATTAAAAATTAAAGGGGGTTGGCCTACTAGAAACGTGTTTTTTTCGGCTTTTTTTTGCTCCATCTTAATAATGGGAACAATTAGACGCGTAATCTTGTAAGTACGATGGTACGGAACTCTTCATGCGGGAGTCCGACTCGCACTTGGCCGTTTTTTTACACAACCTTTGGACCCTCGTCATAATGTGTAATGGAAATTACGCATGATAACAAAACATACTAGACCAAATGCAATTGTCCTACCATTTGCATCAGAGAGTTCCAGTCCCTACATCCCGGCGTTATCATCAGATCAGCTCGATGGTATCATAAAATTGCATTGTCACTGGACTTATAAGTTTGCCAAAATTCAGCTCTAACCGAACCTCTAACGAAATCAAGAAGTAGTCG
Source organism: Polia nebulosa (assembly GCA_951329385.1). NCBI lineage: Eukaryota > Metazoa > Arthropoda > Insecta > Lepidoptera > Noctuidae > Polia > Polia nebulosa. The sequence goes on from OX589615.1 coordinate 12,122,985, forward strand.
AAAAACGGTTTGCAAAATATTGAAGCGGATAACTTACATACGAACATTGCAAGTTAAATAAAATCTTGTAAAAAGACCCAATGGCAGCCCTAAGGCCGGATTCTTGACAACAGGTTCACTCCTATTACAAAATATATAAGAGAAAATAAATAAAATATGTACAAGCGACATAACAGCGTAAAACTCGGAACACTGGCAGCATTGCCACGTTGAATAGCAATGCTGATTCTTTGGCAGAAAAAATATATATTTTCAAAAAATCCGACTGTAAAAAGCACCTTATAAGTTCCAAACAAGTCGCTTTTCAAGCAGTCTGATGCAGTTGGTGGCAGTTATTTTAGTTTAATTATTGAATTCATGCCACCAACTGCATCAGACTGCTTGAAAATTGACTTGTTTGGAACTTTAGTTGTTTTTTACAGTCGGGTTCTTTGAAAATATATATGTTTATTTTTATTATTTCTACATTTTAGTGAGTTATATTTTTAGAATCGCCTCCTCGAACCCTATAATTTGTTATAACACTTAATATAGTTCGTCGACCCTCATTTTTTTCTTTTTCACAATATGGCGTCTGGTTGTCGCCATATTGTATTTTGATTACTGTCATATCTTTAGTAACACTCAAAAGATTAAGACGAATCAATTGACGTAAGAACTATTAAAATTGGTCCACGTGTTTGGTCTATATAGTGCCACAAAGGAACAAACATACATACATAGGCTGATAAACACATTACCCTCCCTTGCGCCGCGCAGTCCGGTAAAAAAATTAAATGGCAGCCCAAAGGCCAGATTTATGACAACAGGCTCCCTTTTATTTCATGGTAGTTAAGTATACTTAACTGTATCGAATAATTACAAAATATATACTCGTAAGTTAAAAGAAATAGGCATCGAAAAATTCCTCTACATTGCTGTTAATGGGAAAAGTGCCCTGCTATTCGCTAACTCAGTTGACATCAATTTGATAGGCACTATGCAGTACATTGCTCGGTGGACATTGATTATAATAGGCACTACGGTTTTCCTATACGTCAAAGCAGCAATGTACGCCAAAGTGCCTATCAATTGATATCAACTGAGTTAGCGAATACGCCTGCAGAACACTAGCAGCATTGCCACGTTGAATAGCCGCCACCTCTCCTCTCTGCCTACCGTCTCACGGTTATTATCATGCTATAATATCCTGTAAAGCACGCCCGTAATATTTCACACATAAGTTCGCCGAGTATTCGCTCACGTATTGATTTTCGTAAAGTCTATAGCAGCGTGACCCAGTTGCGGTGTTTATTAATATCGTGTCAATTTTATAATTAATATTTATCCTCTTTTCATGTGGCTGTGATTTTGATAGGTTTTTAATGTGTGTATAGAATAAGCTGGCTGCTGATTGCGGAGTATGTGATAGGGGAGAGTGATGTATGAATGCAGATATATAGGAAAATCAGCCTCTTAATGTTCCCACAGTTGGGACACAGGCCTCCTCACTGTGAGAATGAATAGGTTACTTCTAGGCAAGCGTGCTCTATCTTCGACCACATCATCGCTTACCATCAGGTGAGATAGTGGTCAAACGCGTGCCTATCAATGATACAAAAAGATAGGGGTAATTCACCACGCGTGCCCAATGCGGGTTGGTGGATGTCACATGTCTTTGAAGTTTTGGTTCTAGGACATGCCGGTTTCCTCACTATGTTTTCCGTCACCGTTATGATGAATGCAGATATTAAGCATAGAATCAGAAAAAAAACAATTAATATTTTCAAAAAACCCGACTAAAAAATAACTAAAAAGTTCTAAACAAGTCACTTTTCAAGCAGTCTGATGCAGTTGGTGGCTGTTATTTTAATTCAATTATTGATTTCATGCCACCAAATGCATCAGACGGAATTTTAATTTTTTTTCGGAATTATTAGCTATGGTTTTCTTGAAGAAGTTGTAATGTCTAAAATATAGTCACCCATTTCAGTTACACCCATTTCAGTATAAGCTAAGTAACTGGCTAAAATAATAACAGCCGCGCGGGTCGATCCATCAGTTTAACCTACGCTTGCCGGGGTTGGTCCATGGATGGGTGACCATCTTAAGGTGTATATATTCCTCAATGGCCTTGAGCCGTAGGGCGGAGCTAAGCTCACTCGCCGCATGATTCACGCACACATGGAAATGCTTATCGCGCGCGGACTGTGTTCAAAGAATATGCGTGGACGCAAAGATGCGACTAGCAGGTGGCATTCTTGCCTACGATTCCGTAAATAAATATTTACGTATATTTTAAGTTTTTGATCAACATTTTTTATCATATTAGGAATATAGGTAGGTCAAGTACAACAAAATAGGGTAGATTAAAATCTACTTACGTACCTACAGGTTTTTTTTAATTGTAAACAGTACAGAAAAATCACAAAATTGTTACAATCTACCTTAAGACACACACAACAACAACAACACAACACACCAACACATCAACAACACCAACACAACAACAACAACAACTGTTTAGCATTTTCAGACATTGGAGAAGTGAGTATTGTGTTATGTTTTAAGTTATTATATTCGTTTATAAATACTAAGTAGGTAATTAATAAATAAATAATTACTTAAAAAAAAAACTCAAACTGGAATGATAGCAATATAGCATAAATTCAAATGCAGTTATATAGTCTCTTTCGAATTTAACCAAGATTGATTCAGCTTTTTAGAGTTACATTCATATCCCACCCTCAAAACTTTATAAATGATTTGTAACATTTTCTTTAGAATAGAAAAGTACGTCATTTGCATAGACCATAAGTAGGTACCTACATAAAAATCGACAAAGTGCGAGTTGGACACGCGCGCCTTGGGTTCCGTATAAACATATTTTATTCAAGACAATTGGTTGTTAGTATGATTTTCGGTTACAACCCCAAGGATAACTTTGATTTTCACAATTTTATCTTGAGATTCAATGAAATAAAAACTAAATAATGTAAGTTTGTATTTCATTAAATTTCTCGATTGTGATTGATAAAAACAATAATGTGCATGCATAAATACCTATGCATCCTAATTACGGAACTCTTCACTTCGTGATCGGTTTTACGAATTTTGTCGATACTACAATATACTCGTAAGTTGTATCGTACTTTAGACGGTTTTTGCAACGGTACTGGTAACAGTTTACTACTCAATACTCTCTTTACAATGTTACAAATAAAACACAGCTTATTCTAAAAATTAGTAAATTTTAATACTCTTTCACAGTTTTGCTCTGCTAAAACTTGTATTTCTTTTTTATCAGTTTTCTGGTTTTTGGTGCGAGTACTTGTATTGAAGTCTGAGCAAGCAAAGGATTCTAGGATTGAACCGATAACCGAAGCGAGTGGTTCAAATGTAGAATCACCGGACAGATGGACAGACGGACAGACGGATAGACGAACAGACGGACAGTCGCACAGACGGACTGACGGACAGACAGACAGTCGCTGACGGAGAGACGGACAGACCGACTGACATACAGACAGACAGACAGACGGACGGACGGACAGACAGACAGACTAACAGACGGACAGACGCATAGACGAACAGAAGGACAGATAGACAGACGGACAGACGGTCGACGGACAGATGGACAGACAGACAGACGTACAGCCGGACAAATGTACAGACGGACGACGGACAGATGGACAGATGGACAGACAGACGGATAGACGGATAGACGGACAGACGGACAGTCGCACAGACGGACTGACGGACAGACGGACAGAAAAAAAGGACGATCAGACGAGCAGAAGGACAGACGGAATGACGGACAGAACAGTCACAACTTTTTGTCCCGAAGAATTTTTTAACTTCTCATTGACCTATGAACTTGAAATTTGGTGATAATGTTTATTGTTACGTATATTTTACTAAAAATACCAATATATTGATAAATCAGATGTTTTCTTTGATAATTCCCTCATTTGGTAAGTCGCATGGAAAGTTTATACAGTTGAGAAAAATCCATTGCGTGGTTTAGAAGAAGTTAGCAGAGAAACAGACATGTCAACAGACGCGGACAGCGACTTTATTTTATACTTACTACTAGCTTCTGCCAGCGGCTACGCCCGCATGGTAAAAGGTTGCCTATGTTATCCAGGTTATAATCTATCTGTGTGCAAAATTTCATTCAAATCCCTTCAGCCGTTTTTGCGTGATTGAAACACAAACATCCAGACTTTCGCATTTATAATATTGTATTTAGAAATATGAATGAAACAAGTGACTATTTACCGGCTGCTATCGTGTTGTATCTACCTACTATTAGTATACTACAATGATTTACCAGAATAGAACTATCAACATTTTCTGCAGATGTAGTCGGATCATGGTCTTCGTGTTTAGATTCTGATGATTCTATGATATAGATTTCCTGGAACCGTTTCGTAATAACTTATTAAAATCAATTGTGAAAAAAAAAGGAAAAACATTAAAATAAATTAATATTTAAATGTAAGTCGTCGAGATGTGTAACTATTTTGATGTAAAATAAGGTATATTCTTTTCAACATCAGATAATAACAAAAACTAAAGACGTACATACACCATATTCGCTGAGGAAAAAATCTTTTTGTAAACAAACAAACGTCAGACGGTTATAATCAGACTAATTTTAACACCTTACAACGCAAAATGGTTACTTTTGTAGCTCTCTTTAATTTGTTATCATAATACCTAGTTATGAACTTTCGAGATGCTTTTGAATGTCGACTATTGGTTTTGGTTTTAATAATACCTTTTTTGTTTAAACATTAAATATATTGATATTATTGTAAAATACAGGAAAATAATAGTTCAAATGTTTGAAATATGTGTATTTGGTTGTTCAATGAAATAAACATCTTCTCATGATATTTTACTTTTTATGGTTTGTTTATCTTTCATTTTTTCTCTCAGCGAATAGAGTGGGTATAGATATTATTTAGGTATAATAAGTAGGTAGGTACTAACAAAACCAGATGCATTTTATTAGCCTTTAGAACTGCATTTTTTCTTGATTTAGTTGGTCTTGGCATTATTATTTATTTACACAATGCACAATATAAGTAAACAAAAGTATTTACAAATAAAAAAAGAAAGTAGTCTACAAATCTAAAGCGTCCACGCGCACGATCACGCTGGGTCCTCTGCGGCGAGCTAGTCTCTGAGCGCACACTAAAACAAAAACTTAGTAAATATTTGCACTAACACATACGTATTCGCTTAGTCGGACGATAGCACGGCGGAGCAGCGAGCGACACAGCCGTCCCGTCTCAATGTTAGCGCGCGACTGACTCCGCCCCCATAGCGAGCCAGAATATATACTTTAAACGGATTAGACCTTACTTTGTAAGACTTTCTTTGAAAAATATTGATTGATTTAGATAAGCTATGTACCATCAAAAGAACATCTAACGATCAATTAGTCTGTGTAAAAATAGTTTTAAATATCATAGCCGTTTATGAGGAGTAGGCAAAATAGCAAATAGAGTAGCATGTTGTTAAATATTTTTTTAAACCGAAACTATTAGTTACATTGAAAAACCGTAATGTTACAAATAAAGTATATGAAACAATGCTAAATATATATTTTATTCAAAACCATTACCCAAGCCGTTACCAAGGAGTAGGCTTTAGAAAGTACCCGTTTTATGGCACTTTACTGGAGGTAGGCCCTTAACATACCGAGACTCCTCCGTGCCTCGAAAAGCACGTTAAGCCATTGGTCCCGGCTGTCAATCGTGAATCTTTGACAGTCGTTACGGGTTATCAGAAGCCTGAAAGTCTGACAACCAGTCTTACAAAGGGGTTTTGTATTATGCCTAGGGGTAGCGGATAAACTCGTAATAGAGTTACCGCTCCCCTGGGCAATCAGGCAGGGAAGGAACAGAGGTGGGTTTTAGTCAGTAAGAGTCTGACACGCCCTCCCGCTCCACCCAGAGCGGGAGATGTCATTGGATGATTCCCCACCCCAATAAAAAAGGGGTATCGTATTACCCAGTAACTGGGTTGTGGAGGTCAGTTAGGCAGTCGCTCCATGTAATATACTGGTATTCAGTTGCATCCGGTAAGACTGGAAACCGACACCATAGTTAGGAAAAGGTTAGGCAGATTGATTTTTTTGAAGATTAGTTACTGTAAAGTTTCATGAAAATTCGCTCAGGTGTTTTTGCGAGCTAATAACAGCTAAATATCCATACATACATACATCCTCACAAACTTTTAACATTTATAACGTTTATTCATTAATTAGTATACAAATACATATAATTATTATATTATACATACTCGTATATATTATATAAATATAATTATTTTAAAATATTTCAATTAAAAAAAACATTTAAAAATATAAAAAATAGTTTCCCACCGGTATCGGGAACAGGGTCCAAGTTACCAGCGGTCAGGGCTCGAAGAACCGCCTACTGACAATGCGAGCCGTGTCCAGAAGAACAGCTTTCTGAATAAAGTCCTTGAGCCCCTCCGGTACGAAAGTCTTACATTTATTATATTAGTAGGATAGTAAGACTAATAGGACTATTAAAAACTAAGACTGCCTCACCTATGTGCTCTTAACGAGACTCCTCGTATGTTCTGTGGCTCGACGGTGTCCTTCCCCGCAACCTGGGTGGCGAAGCTGGGCGAGCAGTACAGCGTCACATCGCAGAACCGCTCTGAAACATTTGAAGAACGTTGGAATACTGTGTCTGGTAGTCAGCTTTGTTTACAAGAGTTACAAGTTTTCGACCGGAGATATGATACTAGGGCCAAACATAATCTTATAACGTATTTTTTTCACGGGTTTACATGTTATGTAGTTTATTTATTTATTAACACTTTAAGCAACAAAAGTACAAATGCGGACTTAATGCCTTAGGAATTTTCTACCAGCCAACGAAGGGTCATCATCATCATCAGCCTTTTACTGTCCCCACTGCTGAGGCACAGGCCTCCTCTCTGTGAGAGGGTGTGGGCCGTAATCCCGCACGAGAACCCAGTGCGGGTTGGTGGATGTCACATGTCTTCGAATTTTTGGTTCCACGACATGCCGGTTTCCTCACGATGTTTTCCTTCACCGTTTTGAGAGCAGTGGTGATGAAATAATTTACACAAAGCACCTGCCTAGGTTTGAACTCACGACCTACAACTTGTAAGTCGCAGCCAATACCACTGTGCCACCACTGCTCCAACCAAGGGTGGTGGAGAGATAATATGGCAGGTGCATAAAAAAAAAACAAAGATCGCATTTGTTTTTGTTGGAACGAAGTTCCTTATCGCGCGTTGTGAAAGGGGGCTAGACGGAAAAAAATCTTACGAAAAGTCGAGACGATACTAATGAGGCTGTCCATCCAAAAAGATTGTGTTGGAAAAACAATCTAATAAAAACTTCTTGTATTTTTGGTGGGTAGATACAAAGTTTGCAAGCAGATCAAGCATTATCTAACCAATTTCGTGTGTTAAATCTAGCGGAGCTTGGAACGCTGAGCTGAGCTGAGCTGAGCTGAGCTGAGTTGAGCTGAGCTTAGCTGATCTGAGCTGAGCTGAGCTTAGCTGATCTGAGCTGAGCTGAGCTGAGCTGAGCTGATCTGAGCTGAGCTGAGCTGCGATGAGATGAGATGATGAAGTATAACTTCTTACGTGCGTGCGTGTGTGCGTAGTTAATAATAAAAAAAATATTATAAATTAAAAAAAATAAAATGATAATGATAAAATAAAATGATTAAAAAAAAAAATAATAAAAAACTATATAATTGTTTAATTGAATTCTATTAATTGTATTAATAAAACAGTAGTTGTCTTCCTCGTCTCTCCTACTTGATCTATGCCCGACAGGGTCCATAATTGTGACTAGTAATATAATAATTTCCCTACCAACTATAAACATTATGGTACGCAATAAAGAATTGAGAATTGAGAAAAATTATATTACAATTCCTTCACTAATTAATCGAAAGGAACTTCGTTCCAAGTTTTTAATATTATTTATTTATAAAGTACTCTACCTAATCTGCCAGGGTCGTGGGAGTCATTTAAAGAGTTACCGCGACCCTTGGCACAGACAACTGAAGGGACACGGGTGGGTTTTAGTCAGTAAGTGCCGGGAGAGACGGACTGCTTGGAGCAGTCAGTACCAGCAGTTTTAAGCGGTCGCTGATGGGCGACCTGCAGTTTCAATACACAAGATAACTTAAGGGCCTACCTCCGCATAAGTGGCGCCCTCATTGAATAAAAAATCGTATCTTAGCATAGAAAAAACTTTTTACAAAAAAAATACAACCGACTTCCATAAATAAAACTAAAAAATGGAAAATAACTTTAATATCGGAAGTCGGTGTTTCTAGTTTGGTTTCTTCGTTATTTGACACCGACTTCCGAAATTAAAGTTATTTTCCATTTTTTAGTTTTATTTATGGAAGTCGGTTGTATTTTTTTTGTAAAAAGTTTTTTATTTTTCACTTTTTAGTTGTTGTACCCCATTCTAAAACTAAATTGATAGTAAAGTTATGCCCGAATTGATAGCCCCAAATAGGGAATTTGAACATAGTTGGTGAAATTAGGGTGTATCAGGGTGAACTGTACAAATCTGTATACCCCTTCAGAGCGTATCAGCGTGATGTAATGTTGTGAAGTGGTGAAAACTATATACAGACATGCGATTGCAGCAATTCTGGAAGGTTTGCTATCATTTATTGAAGAGTTCCATTGTGTATCTCCGAAGTTCTTCATCATATCTTCACCAAATTAAAATGGGACCACATGTGAAGCAATCTTCAAAATCAGTTCACGTAGTGAAAAGTTATGAGGTAACACACATAAAAAATAAAAAAAATACAGTCGAATTGAGAACCTCCTCCTTTTTTTGAAGTCGGTTAAAAATAAAAGTAGTAAACAAAAGTACCAAAAACGGCCGTTTATGACACTTTTGCTTACTACTTTGGATACGAAACATTTTGAGTCCTGTTTTAACAACGTAAAAATACCTTATCCTCTTTGTAACAAACGCAACATAGGATTCTCTAATCTTTATTTTCTACGCTTTGCTACGATTTTTTAATCAATGAGGGCGCCACTTGGCGGAGATATACGCCTTAATGAAAATTTTCAAAAAACCCGACTGATAAAAAATAACAAAAAAGTTCCTGTTTCCTACATTTTAGTCTATACTAATATTATAAAAAGAGGTAAAGTTTGTGAGTTTGTGAGGTAGTAGGGGGTAATCTCTGGATCTACTGAAACGATTTTGATTTTTTTTTACCAATAGAAAGCCACGTTATTTGTGTGTCATAGGTTATAAACATTTTTGCAATTTACGCAGACGAAGTTGCGGGCGGAGTGCTAGTGAGTTATATTTTGGAATCACACATATGACCGGGTTACAAAAAATACGACTACACTTACCTAATGGCGGTCAACATTTTTTTTTAAATTTATGTTGCCTATATCACTTCGGCAGTTAACCCAATCGAATAAGACCTCATTTGTTAAAATAATTTTGCATAATACGCGGGCATTATGAAAAATACCCCTATTTATTACTTGGTCCATAACATACACATACATTTGAAGGCATGCGGACACCCGGTCGGAGAAACCTCCATTGAAAAGGTAGGATCCTCCGACCAGACGGCTGTTGTGTCTGGTCCGGGCAACTGCCCGATGGTTGATTTCGGACTGTTGTATATGTTCAATTCGTGCAGAGAACTCTGCTTGCGTGATAAAGGATTTGCGAGTTTTTAGTTCGTAGGTGGCGTCATAGATGTAGCTACATACATGCATACCGTAGCTATATACTCACAAAAATTAACGACCGCCATACACGGACCGCTCAAGCAGTTCATTTGTTTTCGCTGTACTAACTGCTCCAAGCAGTCCGTCCATAGATAATAGACTATAGTATAAACGCAACACGACTGCTCTCGTGCAGTTGGTCTCGACTGCTCTAAGCAATCCGTCTATAGACGGTCTAAGAGTCTGACACGCCCTCCCGCTCCACCCAGAGTGAGAGAAGTTATTTGATATTTCCCACATTATAAAAAAAAAAACTGTGTACAGTAATGAGAAAGGGGGCGAGCTGTAAATCAACGTTAACCAGCGTTGTGGCAATGCCGCACACTGCTCAAAATTGCTGCCGGCTCCTTTTGTCACACTGAAATCATCTGAGTTTTGTGTTGTTATTGATTGTTTAGTGCTGGCGGTGTTGGTCGATGGGGCCGAAAAATTTTGGAGAGGCGACCGCGTATCTGAACACGTAGTCCCTTAAAGCCCAGCGACAAAACTATCAGAACTACACACTCGCTACTCGATGCTCGCCAACTAGTTTTTAGTTTCTAGTTCTATTCGCTTCTCGCTCATCGTTGGCGGTGGGACAAATGCCTAAGGTCAGCGCGCTTTGAGTGTTGGCCGAGGATTTAGAATAATTAGTGTGTCAATCAAGATTAGAAGTATTTAAAGGATTGAGTAAGGCGTTTCTACATACCAAGTTAATTTGAGGCTACACTCAACACAATAAAGTATCAAATAGCATAACTTCATGCTGTATTACCAGAGGGAGGGTTGTAAAGGTGTATGTTTAAGTCTCATTTAGGGAGAAGTTCAAATTGTGGCAGGGCCTGGCCGCTGCACCTTTCCGCACAAGTGTGAAATACACTACATTGTGAGCCTAACACCGCTAGGGGTAGGAACGGGTTTTCGAGTAAGTGTGTTGAAAAAGACTTTTTGTAAAGCGAAAAACGTGACTTCACCCCGTGACAAGTTTAAATGCATGGAATAAAGGTATAAATTTTTTATACAAGTTTGATTTTTTTTATTTTTCACTTTTCCCCCAGAACGGAAAACCCGAATAACATGGGACGTTGAATTTAAACGTAGTAGTGATTGGAGAACACCAAAACGTCATCTAGGTATACATATTTTTCGTTTTTGTTCAGTTTTTCAAAAAGAGCTTAAGCAATTTCGATAAAATTTATATGGGACCACCTCGGGAGTATATTCTATAAGATAAAAAAAGAATTTTGAAAATCGGTCCTTAATTGACAGAGAAATCGGCGTACATAAAAAAAGAAAAAAAAATACATACAGTCGAACATAGAACCTTCTCCTTTTCTCGAAGTCGGTTAAAAAGAAAAAACCAGCTAAATGCGAGTCGGACTCACGCATGAAGGGTTCCGTACCTGTTCCGTACCATCGTACAAGATTATACGCGTCTACTTGTTGCCATTATTAAAAGCTGTAACATACGCTCGAAGACCAAATGGTCTGGCGGATTTGGTGAAATCTAAGCGTGTGTTACAGCTTTAAGATCAAAAAAAGCCAAAAAAAAACATGTTTCTAGTAGGGAAGCCCCTTTAAATTTTAATTTATTTTTATTATTATTACTTGTTGTTACAGCTGCAACAGAAATACACATTCTGTGAAAATTTCAACTGTTTACCTATTACGGATCATGAGATACAGCCCGCTGACAGACAGACAGACGGACGGACGGACAGACAGCGGAGGCTTAGTAATAGGGTCCCGTTGGTTACCCTTCGGGTATGAAACCCTAAAAATTCAATATCTCAAAAACAGACGAAAAGTTCAAGGTATACCTACAGATAGACTTTAATGTTTATATAATATCTGTTTAACCTTTGACTTTGCACTTGAGAACATACTAGTTAACGAGCTACGTGGGTGTGCAAATATAATCGAAAACGAATTATAAGAGAGTTTTTGAAGTGAAAACTTCTTTAAGCGCGTTGGGCATTTTTGAGATGGGAAAACACAATTGAACTCGCGCGCCACCGCTACCGACGCCCGCGCCGCTACGATTTTACGGACCGCGAAGCACGTTGGGCATTTTTGTTCAAGTTTTCACTTCTGTCGGCACTCCCAGATTGCCACTGTTTTTTCGTCCTCATTTTTGGTTTACGAGACAAAAAAAAAACACGTATTCAATATTTTTGGTAATCTTACTGACGAACTAATTCGATTTTTTTTTAGGAAACTAGCCTGTTATGTTGAGGAAGGCTTCCAATCAAACCACATGAAACTGAATACTAGTGTTGTACTGGAGAGACTGAAGTCCACAGCCCAGTTTGTACGTAACACGGTACCTCTAACAAAATCCAGGTGCACAGTACCTTCGGTATTTAAAAGCGTCAGCGAATATCCGGATACTACCCAGTATCCAACCGAGGGTCGTGGGGCTTTTGGGACCGGGACCGCGGTCCCGGATTCCACCTATATTATTTTGAGTGGTATTTTGGGACCACAAGAAAAAAAAAGTTAAAGTACAGTTAACGAAACCGCTGATATAATATTTTAATCACCGGTACAAAATAAAAGGTAATATTATTTTCAACACACTTGCTTGTAAAGTATTGATGAACTTCGGCTACATTTGTCTGATTCAGGGCCGATATATTAAGGTGAATTCTCCAGGGTAGTCCGCGAAATTAAAATTTTCTTACGTTTTTTGCAATTTAGAGGGCAGTGTCAGGTTGTATCTTGGTCAAAATTTGATTCGCGGCCGTAGGAAGTACTCGTATGTATTTATAGAACTATAATAATAATAATAATAACAACAACCTTGTAGCCAGGATTATCCATCAGCAACTTGCTCTGAAGTACTCTCTTGTGGAATCGGAAGTGCCGTACTACAGATATGCGCCCGACCCAGTTCTCGATAATGGTCATATCTCATTGTACTGGGATCGGTCCATCATCACTGACAGGACTATTGTAGCCAATAAGCCTGATATAGTGGTGGTGGACCGAATCGAGAGGCGTGTAATGATTGTTGACATTACCGTCCCACATGACGAGAACCTCGTGAAAGCCGAGAAAGATAAACAAATCAAGTATATTGACTTGGCTCGCGAGGTTGTCGACATGTGGGATGTGGACTCAGCGATCATTGTACCGATAGTCGTGTCAGCCAATGGCTTAATAGCCACGAGCCTCGATCAACACCTCAGGAGGCTCTCGTTAGGCGGCTGGATCAAGGGCTTGATTCAGAAAGCAGTACTTCTGGACACGGCTCGCATTGTCAGGCGGTTCCTCTCTCTGGAGCCCTGACCGCCGGTAGCTTGGACCCTGTTCCCGATACCGGTGGGCTACTATTTTTTATATTTTTAAATGTTTTTTATATATTCTTTTTTAAGAAATATTTAAAAATGTATTTAATATGTTAAAAAAATGAATAAACGAAATAATAATAATAATTCTTTATTTTCAGGCATCTAAGGCCCATAGATAAAATACACAACATTAGTAACCTTAAAAAATAATAAACTAATACATAATATTAATAAAAACATAAAATCTAAACTACGTAAGGTCGGCAACGTATTGCGCTGAGTCGTGATGTCATGTAGCCGTCCGCGAAAACGCCGAAACACGACACCCAAATAATAATCAAGATAATCATTAAAATCATCAATACATCTCTCTTTCTCTTTTCTAATTGAAAGAATTGTGTAGATGGAATAAAAGCAGAAATGTTTTCAGTTTAACTGTTGTAATTTAATTTTTAAATACTCAAGATTAAACTAATTAGGTATGTTTCGTTGAGTCGACGGCGCGTAGTGTTCCAAGCGCGCCTCAAAGAGATTAGTGTCAGCCACCACTGACGGGGCCCATCATGGTCGGTGCCTGCATGCCTAGGGGTAGCGGATAAATTCTGAAAATGAGTTACCGCACCCCTGGGTACTCAGGCAGGGAAGGTACAGGGGTGGGTTTTAGTCAGTAAGAGTCGGACACGCCCTTTTGCTTCACCCAGAGCGGGAGAAGTCATTGGATGATTTCCCACCCCCAAAAACAAAAAAAAAAAACCCTTCCATGTGCTCATGGTGATCACCAGGGTGGTTCTGGTGAGGTAAAAGTCACACACTCCCCGGTCTTTATTGTCCAAAAGTCCAGGGACCTTTCGTTAACAAGAAAAACTAGCCAAGTGCGCACATTTAAGGTTCCTGTAACTCCAACCGTTTGGCTGTAAAACCTGTGTGACAGACGACGGACAGACAGGCGGACACGTGAGTGACAGCAATAGGGCTCCGTTTGGACCCTTCGGGTACGGAACCCTAGAAAAAGGACTCCTCGTTAAGACTACACTAGACGTTTTTGCGTAGTACGAGGTTTGAAATATAATTTACCTCTAAATAAAAATAAAACGTATTATAGTTAAAGTAATCATAACTACATAAGCGGATTTTCCTTTTAGCGTTAAGTAATTAATACATAGTTATCATATAAATATTAAAATGTTGACGGTGTGCGTCAATTTTGGTATTCTGTCTTTCTTTCATTATGTGGGCGGTCTGAGGCGGAGGACGGCATTTAAAAACCGACCAATCACAGCCAAGAATAATCCACCTTTCGAAATTTAAAAAATACCTAGTTTTTGAAACGGCGTGCATGCGAGATCCGAGAAATGGCCACATTTAAAATTTATTTTTGGTATCTCTATTCTTAAATTGAAAACCGGTTTTTGGCACGCAAGGTTATTTTTGGAGGGGATTATATTTGGATTTTAATATATTGTGTTCTTGCCTAATGTTTGGATGGTAACAGTATTATTTTGTATATTCTATTACACACGATATCTTATCTATCGACATTGGCTTAAAGGTCTTGTAACCAAGCCAGTGGCATAGCCACAAAATTAAAAAAAAAAATCTATTGACATCTAGGAACAGCTGTGTCATGTGATGGAATAATTTTCTGTAGTTTAAAAAAAGAAAACAATAAAAATAAGTGTGTTTTTAACACACTTTTTTTTTATTGTTCGGGTTCTCAGGATTCAGGAATGCATACAAAATATCTAAACCGCTAACTTTGGGACTCCACCATACACCGCCGTCCGCCGTACTTATATAATATGTATTGCGTTTTATGGACCTTAGTTGCCTGAAATAAAGGATAAATCCGACCGCCCGCCGAAATACATCCACTGCTGGACATAGGCCTCCCACAAGTGTCGCCAGAATGATCGGTCCTGTGCGTCTCGCATCCATTAGCTACCCGCGACCCTCACCAGGTCATCAGTTCACCTTGTGGGAGGCCTTCCAACGATAAAAATGAATTCAAAGGATAAATAAATTGGATTTAGAATGACGTCACTTAACTAAACATGCATTGTCATACAAACTAATCATGTACGTAAAATTTCAGCCTAATCCGAAACCGGGAAGTGGGTCAAATTTAACATCTAAGTTTTGTTTACATTGTTACAAGTGAACCTACTAAGTGTGTTAGAAAGTATAAATAATATAAATAATAGGGAATACGCATGATATTTTTTATTTGTTCAATTGAAGACTTATTAACTATAGTGAACAAATATGAAGGAATTTTTAAAATATCATCATCAGCGACGAAGTTATAAAGCTTTAAAGTTGATAATTAGAAAGAGAAGTCCGACGTGTTCTTTGACGTCAAAGGACATGACGCCCATACAACTGCCATAGAAAACAGCGTTTTCGAGAAAGGGACAGATATATTTGTTTAAAATTGTTCTATCTCGTTTAATTTTTGATCAATTTTGATTCTGCTTTTACTGTTCGTACTCTATTTTAGTATATTCATCGATATACTGGTTAGATAACAAATATTTTTTTCATGCATATTCCCTATTCTAACAGTCAGCAAGATGACACGAGGCTGTCTGTCTAGAGTGCGCCATACACAAGGGATACACTACAATACAAAAATCAATAAAAACTGGCCAAGTGCGTGTCGGATTTCACACATTAAGGGTTCCGTACCAAATATTGGTATTTGTTAGTAAAGTATACGTAATGTCGTTATAAACGAGGATGGATAAAGTGAGAAATGAGTACATTAGAGGTAGTTTAAAAGTGGCGCCAGTCACAGAAAAGTTGAAAGGAAACCGCTTATCTTGGTATGGTCATGTGAAGAGGAGGGATGAAATACATGTAACTTAAAGAGTTATGAATATAAATGTGAATGGATGGAGAGGGAGAGGGAGGCCAAAGAAACGATGGATAGAATATGAAAGAAAAGGGAGTTAGTGATAGCGTGACGGCTGACAGGACAGAATGGAAGAAATAAACGTGTTGCGCCGACCCCAAGTAACATGGGATAAGGGCAGGAAGATGTTAATAATAAACATTATCACAAAATTTCAAGTTCATAGATCAATTGGAAGTTAAAAAATTCTGTGACAGACGACGGACAGACAGACAGACAGACAGACGGACACGTGAGTGACAGCAATAGGGCTCTGTAAGGACACTTCGGATACGGAACCCTAAAAACTGAGAAGTTTTTCCACTTGAGGTTTAATAAAAAACACAGAATGATTATAATTTAACCTTGGCAAAACCAAAAATAACCGCGTCACAATGGTTAACTTACAGGTTAAATTGACCTTTGCATTTGAATTATTATTAATAATTATTTTGGTGGCAAGGCTGGAGCAGTGGTTGAGCGATTGGCTGCTGCGCTTTGTGTCGCGGGTTCTTTTTAGGATTCCGTACCTGACGGGTCCAAACGGAGCCCTATTGTTGTCACTCACGTGTCCGTCTGTCTGCCTGTCCGTCCGTCGTCTGTCACAAAATGTTTAGTTAGGAAGAATTTTTTAACTTGCCATTGACCTATGAACTGAAAATGTTTATTATTACGTATACTTTACTAACGAATACCAATATTTGGTACGGAACCCTATAAACTGCACAGGTCTGTCCCCATACGCTCCGGTGCTGAGCAGGTAAACCTATACAGGCAGACCTCTCCGGGTAACCGGAGCGTGTATGACGGTCATTAGACAGACTCAGGAATCAAACCCAGAACCTCACGCTCAGGATTAGACAATTAATCTGCAAAGAGATGGAACATGGAGCCTGCCTGATCCCCGCAATCCAATATAAACTGGACAACACGATACGGCTTGGCAAAACTGTCCACCGGTATTACATAGAGGACATTCCACACAGACGCACAAAGCATTTTGGGAACACATTCATTGTGTGTACAGCTTGGGGGTGGGATCATCCAATGAATTTTCCCGCTCTGGGTGGAGCGGGAGAGCGTGTCAGACTTTTATTGACTAAAACCCACCCCTGTTCCTTCAATTGCCTGAGTGCCCAGGGGCGTAGTAACTCTGTTTCGAATTTATCCGCGACCCTGGGCAGATTGTGCGTACAGCTAAGGAGTGGAATTCCTTGCTGGAGTCTTTGTTTCCTGATAGCTACAACCTGGGAGTCTGTAAGTCAAGAGTGAATAAGTTATTTCTAGTCAAGCGTGCTCCATCGTCGCCCACATCATCACTTACCGTCAGGTGAGATAGTGGTCAACCTACGGGTTGAGGATAAATTCGAAAGATTTACCTCGCCCGTGGGTATTCAGGGCAGGGAGGAACAGGGGTGGGTTTTAGACAGTAAGAGTCTGACACGCCCTCCCGCTCCACCCTAGAGCGGGAGAAGTCATTGGATGATTTCCTAACCCACAAAATAAAAAAAAAGTGGGAGCCTATCAATTTCACATTTTCCGGCTTCTATCTAACCATGACGACTGTCAAAGATCTATTTAAAATTGCAAGGAAAACCAAAATCACTAGTTAAAAATTCTAATTACACAAGTTCGTCTCAAACACCGTGGGTCTTTTTTATAAAAATAACTAGCTGACCCGACAGACGTGGCTTAGCTATGAACTGTCAAACGCGCGCGAAGTTTAAATAGTCGTTAAGGCCCCTCTCGCAGTCCAGTGGCGCCCTCATTGAATAAAAAATCGTAGCATAGCACAGAAAATAAATATTAAAAAATCCAACTTGACGTTTGTTACAAAGAGGATAAAGAATTTTTATGTTGTTAAAACAAGTCTCAAAATGTTTCGTATCCAAAGTAGTAGGCAAAAGTGTCAGAAACGGCGATATATGTATACGATTTTTTATTCAATGAGGGCGCCACTGGACCGAGAGAGGGGCCTTAAGAATAATGCCTCTAGAGCAGGCATGTCAAACCGGCCCTTCGCATGTTTGCCTGCGGCCCGATCAAATTTTAAGAATAAATGGATGTCATTGAAAATTCTTATTTAAAATAAAAATTCGACAGTGTTGGTGCCGTCGACTTTTACAAGTATTAACCTGTTCAGTACAAAGAGATACGTCAATTTGTTATCAGAATAATAGCAATGTTTGGAAGCACCTACAAGTGTAAACAATTATTTTGACTAATGAAAGGAAACAAATCTCCCGCGAGATCGCGATTGAAAGACGCACACTTTTTTTTTTAGAAAAAATATGTCAAATTTCTGGGAAAAAATTGTAAATCATTATTTCTATATTTTTTCTTTTAATTACTAAATAAACGATTACCGCCCGCTACGAATGCAATGAGTTTTATTCTTCTTTATGGTTGCGTTTTACGGTCCACTGATTTTATGATTTTATGCATTTGGCCCACCAATTATTTTGAGTTTGACATAGTGCTCTAGAGCAATCATATTTTTTTATAAAGTCAAGGTCTGCCTGTAGACACGTCCCTGCCATTTCCTTTTTTTCAGCAACTAATAAGTAACGAAAATATGATTCTCCAAAAAATTAAAACATGGCCCTCCAAAAATGACAAAAAATTATCCTATTTTTACCGCCGATACCAGACCAATTAAAAAAGTTTTAACATAAAAGATTTAATAGGGACCTAGATACTCGTATACTCTTCTTTCTTAAAAATTTGATGCTAAAAATAATTGAATCGGCTCAGTTTTCGAGGAGCAAAAAGCGAGGGGAATACGAAACGTCGATCTCGTCAAAAATTTTGTGGTAAGATCCAGTCTGAGCTGCAGCTGTCTCTATCGCACTCTACGGGGGCAGGCTTGGGGAGCACGACGGCAATAGTTTCTTTAAATTCAAACAAACAATATTTTGTAAATCCCTCTTTAGTTTTAATTTTCTAATTTTCTGCACAACTTTCTTGATTTTTAAAGGGGAACTTCGTCAAAAAACGAAGACACAAAACCAGAAACACCGACTTCCGAAATTAAAGTTATTTTGCACTTTTTTTGGAAGTCGGTTCAATTTTTTTGTAAAAAAGTTTTTATATTATATTTAGATAGATAACCATGTGATCAGTTTAAACACTGATTAGAAAGTTTTTAATTCTAAATTTTCTTATATGGAGAATTTGAATTTAGAATCCACTAATCAGTATTTTTACTAATCATATGATTAGGGACAAGGATAAGGGTGCGTATGTTTATCGGTTTTTAACTTTATTGTGATTGCCGCTTTATGCGTCATATACGAAAAATATACACTTTGTTTAAATATAATTTTAGTCTAAAGTTCTAGAACAATTTTGGTAAACAAACATTTTGATCGCAAAATAAATGAAATTTTCCTAAAACGTGATGTAATTTCTAAAAATAGACCAATAATAATTTAATCTACATAATTTTAATAAATTAACCTAAGTAGTTTGCGGTTTCCACGGAAATATTTCATAGCATATCTTGTTTTTGAAGTCAATAGCGATTTTTTTGATTTAGGAGTCATTATTCTAGAACCTAGAGAAGCTCGTAGCTAGATAATAGCAGACGCACGGGTCGATATTCGAGATAAAACTCGGTTAGTCGGAGTATGTAAGACCATCCATTGCATACCGAGACCCCTACGTGCCTCGAAAAGTATATTAAGGCCCTACTAACGGCCAAGTAGCGCCCTCATTGAATAAAAAATCGTAGCATAGCATAGAAAATAAAAATTAAAGAATCCAACGTCACGTTTGTTACAAAGAGGATAAAGTATTTTTACGTTGTTAAAACAGGTCTCAGAATGTTTCGTATCCACAGTAGTAGCAAAAGTACCAAAAACGGCCGTTTCTGACACTTTTGCCTACTTTGTTTGTTTTAACAGCGTAAAAATACTTTATCCTCTTTGTAACAAACGTGACGTTGGATTCTTTAATATTTATTTTCTGTGCTATGCTACGATTTTTTATTCAATGAGGGCGCCACTTGGCCGGTAGTAGAACCTAAAGCCGTTGGTCCCAGATGAGATGATGAGAAAAGACCGTTGTCAAAGATCAACAAATGATGTTGATCTTTGACAACGGTCTTTTCAAACCGACTTCAAAAAAGAAGGTTCTGTATTCGACCCGTATGTATGTATTTATGTATGTATGGTTGTTTGTCCGCGATTTTCTCGAAAACTACTGATTCGATTTCGATAGGATTTTCGTTATTCAAATGCATATTTTTCAAGGAAGGTTTTAGTATATAATACATTAGGATCTGATGAAGATCTTCGGAGATAGACTAACTAATAGCAAATGACTCGCGATTACTGCGATAGTTTGTCTATGTATTTTAACAAAATTTAATGGGGAACCTAACAAGTGAAATATAAAAAAAAAAAATTACAAAAAATAGAACCGACTTTAAAAAAAACAAAAGTGCAAAATAACTTTAATTTCGGAAGTCTGTGTCAAAAAAACGAAGAAATAAAACCAGAAACACAGACTTCCGAAATTAAGAACGGTCTAAAATTCTGGGCCTAAAATTTTCGGAACACTTGTGCTTGCGAGTCAGACTCGCTCTTGGTTTGTTCTTACTACTCCACTGTCCTTTTCTGAGTAATTTCTTTAGGATCGTTCGTGGGAGCTAAGACAGTTTAACACTTCAGGACCCTGCGTTTACGAGAGGCGACAGTAATCCCCCGCCTGGCCGGGCCCCGCCTCGCCATAAGCGCCGGCAGTTTCGCGCGCTTTAAAACTATTATTACTAATAAAGAACGATTTTACTCCGGCAGTGCTGATCGCGATGCTCCGGCGGTGCGGGGCGACAGTGTTGATAGCTGTCGCCCCTCGTCGACGCAGGGCCCTGACGGGTTAATCGTTTCTCCTCGAACTTCATTGTATCGGCGTTTTTCTGGTGGTCGCCACTGTCGATTCTGGCTTTCACCAGGTGTATTCGATAACTCATCGGATTCGGTCATCAATTTGATAGGCACTATGCAATATATATCTGAGTTAGCGAATACTCCTGCAGGAGTTGCAGTGGATAGGAATTGTATGGCGGCCTCGTCCCCAAAAAAAGTTAAAAGAATAACTCCTTTGTATTTTTTGCTCAAAGTATTATACATCAATACCCTCGATCAGAGCATTCTCGCACTTAAAAACGTTCAAGTCCAAGTCGCAATCTAATCTCGGCTACAATCAATGTTACTTTTCAAAATGTAGGATAGTTAGAGGTGCTCTTGAGAGATTGAGACTAACATTAGAATGAGAACATTCTATAATTACGGGAACCGTCCCTCTGTTAAAGTTTCGGTTTCACCTCATATGAACTCAAACATACAGCGAAAGAATTGAGATAGCAAAATGTTCAATCATCATAAAAACTTCGCACTATTATCTTCCTCTCTGTGACAGGGAGTGGGCCATTAAGGTCATAGCACACATATCAACTCGGAAAGGGATCTTCACCGTATCAACTCGAGCCGTGTAGTATTCTTTACATGAAATTCCCTACTGCAACGCACACTAATCGGAATCGTAACGTATCGCCTCGCCTCGGGACAAGCTTGACGAACCGCGGTGCGGTGCGTGGTCAACTTGCAGTTCCCGCGCTTACGGCTCGTCGTCACTGCGCTTACGGCTCGTCGTCCCAGCGCTTACGGCTCGTCGTTCCCGCGCTTACGGCTCGTCGTCTCTGCGCTTGCAGCATACTATTGTTGCCGAACGTGCTGTCATGTCATTAATATAAACTTTATCCACCACGCGGGCCCAGTGCGGGTTGGTGGATGCCACATCATATCTTCGAATTTTTGGTTCTAGAACAATGTCTGTTTCCTAACGATGACGATGACGAATTCCTTCACCGTTTTGAGAGCATTGGTGATGAAATAATTTACATGAAGGCAAGTACCGACGTGAGTTCCACGACTTGTGAATACTTATGCAAGTCCCTATTACCACAGGGCCACTTGTTAGTGGTGGACTTCTGTGGGAACAAGTTGTTTGTGACAAATAAAATAGGGAGTGCCTCCGCAGCCGGCGATGTGTCCCGAAATTGCAGCCGGCGCTGACTTAGAAAAAAAAAAGCAGAAAATGGGTTTTGCAAAAAAAATCTTATATATTATGCAATTAAATTGTTCCAAAAAGCCACAAACAACAAAAAAATACTATACTTTGCATAAAAATCTCCAAAAAATGTAAAAAGTACAAGCATACGTATCATTAGATCCACCCGATTGGCTAAGCTCACATCTAACAAAACAGTTGAAATAGGGAGGCGTAATGTGCTAACGACGGTCGTAAGTAAGGTAAACCTACGCGTCGGCGGCGCGGGGCTCTTATTTCTGTCTGCAGTGTATAAAAGAACCTAACATGATGGTGATGTAACCTGTCCGTGTCGGGGTGCCCTAGGTTCCCGAGCTCGCTTGGCTCGCTCTTGGACTAAATACGAAACAAAAAAGTACTGCTGGTTTCCAACGGTGTTATTTTTGGGTGCCGCCACTGACTGCGGAGAAAAATATATAAAACCAGTTTTTTTTTATAAAAGAAGTTGCTAGTAACCTCCATGATGATAATTCAGTCATTACCTTGTCTAGACGGTTATGAAGCTTCTTAGTTTATTTGTTACAATTTAATCTTTTCAAATTGCTACAAAAACGCGGTCAAAACCCGGGAATTCCAAATGTCATGCAGTTCATTAAGTTAATTTTAGAGATGCGCTGCGCTATGTTTTGGTCGGATATTCCGTGGCGGGATATTCATAATCGGTCAAATTATAATTTATATGAAGGAACAGTGAAAGAAAGAAAAAAACCGGCCAATTGCGTGTCGGACTTCGCATATTTAGGGTTCCGTACCATATGAGAGAAATCAATATGTTTGTTTTTGCCAGTAAAATTTCAAGTTCATAGGTCAACGGGAAGTTAAAAATTCTTCGAAACAAAATTTTGTGACAGACGACGAAGATAGACAGACAAACGGACACGTAAGTGACAGCAATAGGGCTCCGTTTGGACCCTTCGGAACGGAACCCTAAAAAAGCACTTGATTTGTTTAAACACTGGTTAGCTGATTCTTAATTAAAATTTTCTATCCTCTAAGTAGTATTTAAACTAAGCAATGGTTAGCAAATTTTATAAATAAGGGTATTTACAGGCTAAAAGGAACAAGATACCGCAAACTTCTCGAAAAGGTTACACCTAATGCCACTAACAAAATTATGGTGGTGGTGGTGGTGGTGGTGTGGTGGTGGTGGTGGTGGTGGTGGTGGTGTGGTAGTGGTGGTTGGTGGTATTAGATTAGATTTTATGTTTTTATCAATATTATGTATTAGTTTATTATTTTTTAAGGTTACTTATGTTGTGTATTTTATCTATGGGCCTTAGATGCCTGAAAATAAAGAATTATTATTATTATTATTAATCTCGGTAATGATCGGTTATAGAAATTGACATTTTTGAGTACGCGATGTATTGTAAATAATGCGATCACAACGCTCCGCACTACAACTTACCTACACTCGCGCCGCGCCGCCCGTACGTATGTAGGTATTAGGCCGGCGACGTAAATGAACTCTAGCGAAACAGCTGTTCGTATTTTATTTACATTGCTGTTTTTAGTGTAATTAGCAATTTAATTACTTTTTAATTAAAACTCTCATTGGGTTGGATAGGAATAACGATTTTTAACAGTCTAAAGTAAAAAAAGCTGCGGAAAAAATTGAGGAAAACGCCGACGAAAAATTCCAACATTGTCCAGAATCATGTACTGAATCACTGGTACACGTGTGTGCGTTTATGTGCCTTACACGGTGTATACAATTAAAAAAATTTCGTGTATCAGTCAACTAGTTGAAGTAAATACGCACCATAACGAGCGATTATGATAATAGTGCATTCCTCAATTTATCAGAGTTACTTAAGTGCTAGTTAAGTAACCAGTTACCGCATATTAGTGACCGACTGAAAGTTCGGTTTCGATTTTGGTTTCGGCCAAAAAGTGGCCGAAGATTCAATATTCGAATATTCCGAATATTCGGCTTGATCGAAACTAGCGTCTTTGAGTGAAGGCTGTGATAGAGACCTGCAACCTCACCCATCTGAGCGTTACTTAGTATGTTATTTAGTATTTTATGAAAGTTAGAGCTAGATTTTCAATGGTCCGATACCCTTTTCAAGTCCACATTTTGAGATTTTGTAATTTTTTTTTGGTATGCTGCACCTGGAAGCCGAACATTCGGTTACGGTTTCGGCTAAAAATCGTGTTTCGGTCGGACACTACCGAATATCCAAACATTATGTTGCCAGAAATAACTTTACAGCTTAAAGTGGAAATGTTAAATCGGAATAGATAATTCATATAGGTACCTAGTTCATATTTCACGAGGAGCTCGTGGCTAAAGTAATAACAGACGCACGGGTCGATCCATCAGGTTAAGCTACGCTTGCCGGGGTTGGTCCTTGGATGGGTGACCATCTTTACATACCGAGACTCCTCCGTGCCTCGGAAAGCACGTTAAGCCGTTGGTCCCGGTCCCGGCTGTCAATCGTGAATCTTTGACAGTTGTTACGGGTCGTCAGAAGCACGAAAGTCTGACATGCAGTCTTACCAAGGGGTATCGTATTACCCAGTATTTGGGTTGTGGAGGTCAGATAGGCAGTCGCTCCATGTAAAATACTGGTATTCAGCTGCATCCGGTTAGACTGGAAGCCGACCCCAAGATAGCTGGGAAAAGGCGCGGGCAGAATTTACCTAGTTCATATTTTTTATAAGATCCCCGTGCGTCGGAAAGCATTTTAAGCCGTTGGTCCTACGACTACGACTGATCTCTGACTATGAGAGTGAAGGAATAGAGAATGCACCTGCGTTTGCGCACACACACACAATTATATATCCCACGCCGGTGACTAGTCTCCGGTGAGAACGAAATTGTGTCAAAAAGTCATTTATTCAAACTAGGCTGAGAACCAGCACTTTTTGAACGTCAAAGTTCTACATAAAGACAGTCCCCCAAAAAACGCCCGCCCGTCACCACTTCCTAGTGTTTTAGCTGTGAAGAAGAAGTGGCCAACAAACTCCCCAGCAACACATCTGTGTGTTATGTTTAAATGACTTGAATTTATACAATAGTATGCAAAGTAACATTACATTATATAACGCGCAGAGGTTTGATTGCCAGTACCTGAACCATTGCTTTATGGTTCACTTTCTGAGCAATGGAATTCAGTAATATGTGTGTAAGTAGACTATTATGTGTATGTGGTATTTTTAATTGTTTGTGTTTTTGTTATAATTTTATTATGTGTAATGTGTGTGCTATGATCCTAGATTGGTCGGAATAAACGTTATTATTATCTAGTTTATTTATTTTTCGTACACATTAAATACATTTTTAAATATTTCTTAAAAAAAATATACATATAAAAAACATATAAAAATGTAAAAAAATAAAAATTAAAAAAGTAATATTATTATATGGTATTGAGGACTACAACCTTATTTTAAAAGATACGACATCCAAAGAACTATATACAAGATTTTCAAAACTTCAAAGTTGAAGAAAAAAAAAAAAATGTCGAAATTTTAACCAAATGCACCAAAACTAGTGGTCTTCTTATGCTAACGAAACAACTTTAATCACAATAGTAACTGCCAAGATTTAAATATGAAACTAGTTTTATTTCTACAGAACATAATTATTAAAACCAGATTTAAATTTCAAATCAAATTCAGCCAAAAATATTAAATAATATGGCGCCGTCTCTGTTAAATGTAAAGTCGTAGATAGAAAAGTTAAACATGTAGCATAATAAATTTGGAAAACAATCATTCTTCATGAACCACAGACTATAGCTAGCTTCAGGGTGTCGGTTTTTTGTGACGGTGCGCAAAAATTTACTCTCATCATTTTTCCCTAACGCGCCAAAAGAAGTATAACTTTAATAGTACATTTTTTTCATGTATTATGTGTGCCTTTTGTGGCACTTATAATTGTACCATTTTTAAAAGAATTGTCAACTCAACAGAAATATTTAACAGTTAACAGTTTTTGGGTTATGTCAATGGGTAGGTAATGACTGGTATTAGTATACTAAACATTGTGTAAAAAAGATTATTTTAGCGTACTTACTCTAATTTAGAGTACGGTTGACAACCCTAAGCATAATAGCATAATCAGTCTTATAATATTCCCACTGCTGGGACTTTGGCCTCCTCTTTGAGAGACGGAATGGGCCATTCAACTACGACAAAGCCACCACACGGGCCCAGCGCGGGTTGGTGGATGTCGCATGTCTTAAAATTATTGACTCTAGAACATGCTGGTTGCCTCACGATGTTTTCCTTCACCGTTTTGAGAGCAGTGGTGATGAAATAATTTACACAAAGTAAAGAGCTTGTCTGAGTTTGAACCGGTCGTGGGTTATGTCAGTCTGATGCAGTTGGTGGCAGTTATTTTAGCTCAATTATTGATTTCATGCCTGCTTGAAAAAGGCCTTTTTTTGGGCCTTTGTAATTGTTTTTTAGGTCGTTCTTTTTCCTACATTATAGTGAATTATATTTTTGGAATTGCCTCCTCGAACCCTTTATATCGATACCACTTAATATAGTTCGTTGACTAGGAAGGAAGTAGCTTGTGGCTAAAGTAATAACAGCCGCAGCTGCGGGTCGATCCATTAGGTTAAGCTACGCTTGCCGGGGTAGGTCCATGGATGGGTGACCATCTTTACAACCGAGACTCCTCCGTGCCTCGGAAAGCGCGTTAAGCCGTTGGTCCCGGCTGTCAATCGTGGATCTTTGACAGTCGTTACGGGTCGTCAGAAGCCCGTAAGCCTGACAACCAGTCTTACCAAGGGGTATCGTATTACCCAGTAACTGGGTTGTGGAGGTCAGATAGGCAATCGCTTCATGTAAAATACTGGTATTCAGTTGCAAGCGGTTAGACTGGAAGCCGACCCCAAGATAGTTTGGGAAAGGCGCGGGCAGATTCGATTTCGCTAAAACTGCGCAGACAACATTCAAATAGTCGAGACCTTCAAAATATTTTAATTTGCCAACAAGAAGTATAATTAAACGTGTGACGTTATTTTCTGAAACAAGTATTGACGAGCTGTGCCTAGAACACGTTTGAATTTATTGTCCGAGGTCCAATAAATACACAATTTTGTTGTGGATGTGTTCAACTTCAAAGCGAGAAGATTATCTGTTCTTAAGCTTCTAGAACTTTGCAAATCCGCTTTTTTTATGCAATTTTTTCTTCTTCTTAACGTGTCGATAGCATAAATAATGTATTTCTTGGTTAAGGTGGAAGCGCCAGGGTAGCCCGCAAAATTCAAATTTTCTTACGTTTTTTGCAGTTTGCAGGTCAGTGTCAGGTTGTATCTTGTTCAAAATTTGATTCGCGGCCGTAGCAAGTAGATATGTATTTATAGAATTATAATCATTGAAA
Organism: Polia nebulosa; assembly: GCA_951329385.1. NCBI lineage: Eukaryota > Metazoa > Arthropoda > Insecta > Lepidoptera > Noctuidae > Polia > Polia nebulosa. The sequence goes on from OX589615.1 coordinate 12,150,394, forward strand.
TCATTAATACAACTAATTCAGTTAGAATTGATGTCAAATGTAAGTATTTCATGAAATTCTAACTGAGAGAGTTGTATTGATGATTTTAATGATTACAGTTCTGTAAATACGTACTTGCTACGGCCGCGAATTATATTTTGACCAACATACAACCAGGGGCCAAATTCTGTAAAATAACTAACTTGTCAATAGTGTGTCGGTAGTGTGTCAGTGGTGTCTCAATAGAATAGTCATTGCCATTTGGTATTCTACAAATTATTTATGGTCATTGACTTGCCACTGTAGTGCCATTGAAACGCCATAATAAGACTATTGTAATAATTGGTAGTCTAGTCTACTAATTTGCAACAGTGGCAAAATAATGTCTGTTGTGTGTCGATAGTGTCGATGGCGTGTTGCTTAATTTAAAGTTACAGAATCGGGCCCCTGATACTGACCTGCGAATTGCAAAAAACGTAAGAAAATTTAAATTTCGCGGGTTAACCTGGAGCTTTCACCTTAAATCCCTTGCATGGCCCAGTATTCGACCACAGCAATGCCGACCCCTGATGCTGTTATTAGATCCCTACGTGAGCTGGTAACAGGGCATGAGGCGCAAGATGTAAGGTGGGTCATGGTCTGCGGAGAGACACCACACAAACACTGGAGATCTGAACCGTCCGAGCATCTCCTTTGGAGGTTGTCTTTGCTGCGGCCGACCTGAATGCGGAGTCTGTTCAACGTTTTCCAGGTTCGCCATACCAAGGCGTACTACTAGGCGGGAAGCTCTCTGACGGCTCGATGAAATCATCGATTCAATTTATTTATTTGGTGTTTATATTGATCGTCTGAAATGATGATGATTATGATGAATCTACACCTGTTTTCATACAATCACTAATAGATTTTATACTCACATAATAATTATACCAATTTGATGCTATAGTTAAACGGAGTATGCAAATGTTGCCAGTCGAAAAAAACTTGCATAATCACAGGGTTGCTAGCGTGGAAACGTATTGGAATTTTTCGAGTTTTTTTTTGTTACATGTAGCATTTTGGTCTAGACCTAGTCAAAGTTTATTTTGCTTTAATTTAAAAAAAAATATTCGATGTTAGTAGGTATTTTATATGTATTCATTTCATTTGTTTTACTTCCTTGTAATAGGTAGAGGTAGGTAGGAACTACGTTAGAGTAGGACCTTTTTTATTTCCTGTTGCTAATGACGTATTATCAGTATTCTTGTTTATGGTATTGTTGATTGATACACAATTATTGGCTTCTAAACAGTAGTGCTATTCTGTAAAATCTCACCGTGAAAACTTAGGTGAAGTGAACGTGAAGTGGACTGTCAATCCATACAACCAAGGTGGAATGACAGCTCACTTCACGCTCACTCCACCTAAGTTTTCACGGTGAGCCGTTTACAGAATCGACCAGCTGAATATAACGAAAACGGGTGGTCATATTTTAGGTATTAATTCTGCTCATGAAAATGAACAACTATTTTAAAATAATTACTTAAGTTCCCAAAAAAAAAATTGGAATTTCCGTGCAAAGTTATCATCAGCTGGTCAAAATTAGTAATAGTTAATATAAAGGGAGGTCCAAATTTTTTTTTTTAAATCGACCATTATATTCTCGACGAAATTATACATATATTGGACGACCTCCGTGGTCCATTGGCGTACACCAATTTCAGTGTCGACAGCTCTGAGGTCCCGAGTTTAATCCCCGGACAGGTCCATGTAGAAAACTACTTTTCTATATTGTCTCGGGTCAGGTGTTTGTGGTACAATACCTTTGTTGTTTCTGATTCTATATATAACACAAGCGCTTTAGCTACTTAATTTAGGATTAGAGTATATGAAATCAAACACAACAGATGCTTGAATACTTTCAAATAAATCTATAAATAAATAGTGAAACCCACATAACTATTCTAAATAATGACACCGACACAAAAATAAATCCAAAATACTATTTTTAGCTTAATTAAAAATTAATATTATTCAAATCGAATTCGAAGGTCAAAAAGACTCAAGACAAGACATTGTACAGCTCACGTGTCCAATAACATTTAAAATAAGAACCAGTTTCATTTATTTTCGTACAAACCGGATTTTAAAACATTTTTGAAAATAGAATTACCATACGTCGCGTCGGGTCTTTTTTTAAAGTTTCTTTAATTATTTTTGGAAAAACACGCGACTTGGTAGTGGTAAAAAATTGATTCTGGTTTTTTTATTAACTTAGTTCCGGGTCTTTTTGCATTGGTATTCATCGTAAATTCATCAGTTTAGGCCGAATCCTTCACAAAATTGACTACTCTGTAGATAAGCGATAAGGGGACTGTGAGGCCAATACTTGTCTTCCGTACAATACTATGAATGTAATTGCTTGTGACATGGACCAATCAGAGCTCTAGAAGAAGACAACTTTGTCTCTTTCACAATTTTCTGACTGTTACCTTTCATAGCCCAAATAGGGTATGCTCAGTCCATTCTCCCATGAATTCGCTTACCTAGAACCCTAGAAGTATCCTATTCACTCCTGACTTAAAGACCTTCCCCCCTCTTGTAGCTATCAGGAAACCCAAACCAGGGTTTGTCTTGTCAGGGAATGCCACACCTTAGCTGTACGTACAATTAATGTGTTCCCCAAAACGTTATGTGCGTGTGGGTGGGATGTTTATCATGTACCGGGAGCGCATCGACGTACGTCTAGTGGTCCGATGACGGAACGGGCTTGGCGGAATTAAACTATGCAATTACGACGCGCACTCCCCGAAATGTAACCGACAGACTTCGGTTTCCACGAGCTTCGACTCGAAGAGTGCATCATTGCCGATGATCATCTTGGCTCGTTTCTCAATAAACTCAAGCGCATCCAACTGGTATCTGGCAGATCCGTTCCAGAGACGAGAGCTGTACTCCATACACCTTGAACTTGCTTGTGATTTTCCGCCGAATATGAGAAACACAGGACCAGTTGATGTGGCGACGCTTGGGAGAGACCTATGTCCAGCAGTGGACGTCTGTCGACTTAAATGATGATGGGGATCCTATATTTCTGTGTTCTGTTACATATACATAATATGTTATGTAATGTTAATTACGTTCCATACTATTGTATTTATTCAAGTTCTTTAAACTTAACAGACAGATGTGTTGCTGGGGATATACAGGGTGTAACGGAAAGATGTGGTCATATTTTAAGAACTGCGTCTGCCCATCGATATGAACAACTTTCTTCAAGAAAACCTGAGGAAATAATCAAAATTTTTTTTTACCTCCCTATAAATATTGATCAGCTGATGATAACTTTGTATGGAAAGTCCGATTTTTTTTTTGAATTTTCCATTTTTTCTTAGAGAAAGTTGTTCATTTCCATGGGCAGAGACGGTTCTTAAAATATGACCACACCTTTCCGTCACAGTCTGTATATGTTAAACGGAAGTTTGACTTAAAATTAAAGAAAAAAAACTCGTTTTACTATTTTTAATAACATTATGTATAATTTAATGTAAGTATGTAGTGTTTTGTGTTAAACCCCTTTTGTAATAAAATTATGTTCTGGGAATAGCAAAAAGTAATGTTTAAAACTATATTAATGTATTTTTTATCTTTTTCAAAACGTTGTCCCCACACTTAGAATGACTCCTGTATCGTGAGTGCGTTCACAAACATGTGAACTCACATACTCCAGACACACAGACCTGGAACAACTATCTGTAGGCCATATAATTATTTGTTCCGTGCGGGAATCGAAGCCGCGACACGCAGCGCAGCAGCCAATCGCTCAACCACTATGCCAACCGTCAGAGCCGTCATGAGATTCAAGACGGAAGACAGAAGCACTGGCAGGTGGCTCAAGCTATTACTAAGCGCCTTGAGCCTAGCGGCGAGTAGCGACGTAATGGTACAGACTGTTGTTAACATTACCTGACCCACCCTAAAATCAAACGACTTTGGACCCTCTGCATGTAACATTAAGGTTTATTAAATTATATGAGCTTATCAGACAATTGCTCGAGGATTTGATGAACAAATACAATAATAATATAGACACGCAAATTTGATCTTTAAAACGTTAGCATTAGGTTATATTTTATAACTATTTGTTATAATATGATAAGCTTATTTTAATGATAGAGTTAAAGTAATCCTGGTCTCGTGGTCTGTGTGTGAGACTGAGAAAAACGAGGTTCGAGATCAAATCCTGCGACAAAGATATTGTTTTGCTTTCAATATAAAATTTATATTCCAAAACTATTTCTTGTATTATTGTAAAGAACTACAGACTATACATAAACTTTTTTAAAATGGTAATATTTTCACATAACTTGCAATAAGTGGGTAGTTGAAAAATAAATATTCGTATTCTATAAAGAACTGTGAACTTAAAGTTTTTTAAATTACCCACCCGTTTACAAGATAAGTTATTAGGCGAAAATCATATTGGTCGTTCTTTAATATTGCAAGCAATATTGTAGAAATGAAAACAAATTAAAAAAGAAACTGATGTATAGGTGCACTGTGTGTTCGAACCCACATGCTGTTCGTCGTCAATCCAATATCAAACCGCTAAGCTACAAGAACTTGTTGGGAATACGCGAAATTAAAGATTGGGTTGTAATTATGTAGTGTGACTTAAAAGCTTTTCAACTTTAATATTAACGAGGTAATGATTAAAATAGCTTAACAAAAACATATATAATGCCGGTGGCTCCGACTATGTTGGGTGGGTTTACCTTAACGTTACGTGTTAAAGATCAAATTTGAGTGTCTGTGTTATTATTGTATTTTTGTTCATCGAGTCCTCGTGCACTTGTGTGATAAGCTCATATAAATTAAATAAACCTTAGTGTTACAGGCAGAGGGTCCAAAGTCGTTTGATTTTAGGGTGGGTCAGGTAATGTTGACAACAGTCTGTACTACCATTTTTATAAATATTACACATTATATACATTAATAAATATTTTTAATATTTATTAATGTATCTAATAAGTAAAAAGATGAATAAACGAAATAATAATACTAAATGTTCTAAATAAAACACGTAATGTAATATCTGTGATAATATCAATATGTCAGTGCTTGTGGTAAAACTAAACAATTATTCTGCAGTAGTGTATGTTATCAACGGAACCATATTACTAAGCCGTCCGTCCATTTGTCTGTCAGCAGGCTGTATCTCATGAACCGCAATAGGTAAACAGCTGAAATTTTCACATAGTTTGTATTAATATTGCCGCTATAATAACAAAAAATAATAATAATTGAAAATTAATAGGGGCCATACAAAAAACGTGATTGTTCGTTTATACATATAGGTATGCCACGCCATGCCATGCCATGTTATCTCTCCACCACCCTTGGTTGACTGGTAGAGAATGCCTAAGGCATTAAGTCCGCCTTTGTACATTTGTGTTGCATGAAGTTTTAATAAATAAATAAATAAATAGGTACGGAGGTACGGAGGCCCTTCGTGTGCAAGTTCGACTCGTTCTTGGCTGGTTTTAGGCATCAACAACAAGATATTCATAACTCAACTATAACTACCTAGCTCGACTTGCATGGTCAGTCGCAAAATCGAAAGCTTAACCGTTATTATTTTCATACAAAATTAATGTTTTAAAAAGTGTCACGTGACAGAAATTAAAAAAAAATGCAGTTGAAAATTGCATAATCTTTACATTCCGCGACAGTATTTTTTTTAGCGCGTTAGTTCATTATGTAACTTCACCCGCTCTGACCCATGTTCCTTCAGTTGCCGGTGGCAGGGTCGGGACCCTGACGGGACCGCGAATGTAATAAAAAAAAAAACTGTAACCTAATACCAACCTTTTTCAAGCAGCTGGGCGAACATGTTCTGCACATTAGTATGGTGATGCTTCCACCTCAGACAGTACTGCTGGGGCATCATCTTCATAGAGAAAGGTCTTCAAAATAAATAAATTTTAACACTTTGGTATGGTGAAGGCAGGTCATGGGTGAGAATTCTAAGTTTGGTAGAAAAATTTGGTCGAAAGTTCTTTTCCTTATTATTTATACTAATTCTTATTTCTATAATTTCAGAGTTAGGTACATTATTCTTTTGTTTAATTCGTTTGGAATGTTGTCCTTCGGTGGTAAGGGTTTTACCTGGAACAAGAGAAAAGAAAATTAGTTAATGGTAACATTTTCGGTGTGTAACATCTTTCCTCTCGCTGTTCTGCAAACTGTGGGAGTGATTTCGTGAAATGGGACGGAAGTGTGTAACAGGAAACCGGGGAAGCGGGGGCTATTTGAATTGACCAATGAGAGCGCGGTGGTAAAATTGGCCCGGATCAGATGGTAGAGCGCGCACAGTCAGCGCGCGCTCTACTCTTTTTTGCCATACCTATTATTGAAATCAAATGCTGAGCTCACAATTTAGGACCCACTAATATTAGTGTTTTAGTCCGTGGTGCTTGGCAATTGGGCTTACCCCAGTTTTAAATACCCCCTTTGTGACTATTGGCCTAGCTGTTCTGTCTCCCGCTTGATTAGGAGGGAAATGGAAATTATGGTTTTTTTAATTTCGTTGCGGGACCCAAGACAGACAATCGTTTCTCTGGGACTCGTTGAGCTTCATTGCCTCGGCGTTTTTGGCGCGTTTTGGGCCGTAATCCACCACGCGGGCCCAATGCAGGTTAGTAGATGTCACATGTCTTCTAATTTTTGGTTCTAGGACATGCCGGTTTCCTCACGATGTTTTCCTTCACCGTTTTGAGGGCAGTGCTGATGAAATATTTTACACAAAGTAAACCGCCTGCCTGGGTTTGAACTCACGACCTACAACTTGTACGTCGCGGCCAATACCACTGGGCCACCACTGTTCTATTAGAATGCTTAATTAAAGTAATTTATACGAATATTATAAAAAGAGAATGCGATATTCGTAAGTTAGTTTATATGTGGAAAAAAAACACCGGAACCATTGATCCTATTTGATTTTTTTTTCTCATCATTTGAAAGGTGGATAAGGAAATACCGAAAAAAAAAATTGGAACTCCCATACTAATTATGACTAGCTGATGGTAAGTTTCTATGGAAAGTTTTTTTTTTTGGGAAATTTCCTGTTCCTTGAAGAAAATTGTTCCTTTTGATGGGCAGAATCAGTATCTACCTATCTAGTAGTACTTAAGGGGAAGATTTATAAAACAATGGTCAGACCTGCTGTCTTGTATGGTTCAGAATGTTGGGCCACAAAAGGGATGAATGAAAAGCAATTGCATGTAGCTGAGATGAGAATGCTAAGAGCGATGTGTGGTGTTACGCGCATGGATAGAATTAGGAATGAGTATATAAGAGGAAGTCTGAAAGTGGCACCGCTGACTGAAAAGTTGTGTGGAAATCGGTTGTCGTGGTATGGGCATGTGATGCGGAGGAATGAAGAAAATGTCGTGAGGAAAGTCTTGTGTATGGATGTGGATGGCTATAAGAATAGGGGAGGCCAAAGAAACGATGGTTGGACTGTGTGAAAGAGGATATGGGTAAAAAAGGGGTGACTACAGAGATGACGACTAATAGAGGAGTATGGAAGAAAAAGACATGTTGCGCCGACCCCAAATAAATTGGGATAAGGGCAGGAGAATGATGATGGGCAGAATCAGTATCTAAAACGTGACCGGGTATACAGAGGTTAAACTGTTTATTTTTTAATAGAAGATTTAGACTTTAGATGTATGCAGAATAGAGTGTAAAGTCCCGCAAACCCACATCGAAAAGGGAGGATCCGCCGACCAGACGGGTGTCGTGTCTGGTCCGGGCAACTGCCTGATGGTTGATTCCAGACTGTTGTAAATGTTCAAATCGCGCGGAGAACTCTGCTTGCGCGATGCAGGATTTGAGTGTATAACTGTATAGTTCGTATGTGACGTCATAGATGTCGATAATAGGTAATCTCTAGAAGTCCTGTTCCGCTTACGAAAAATTCCTGCAATCTATGATTTATGTCACGTGGTCAATCCCAAACATCTGATATCTATCCAGAGCCTCTTGATAAGTTACTTGGAGGTGGAATAGTAATAATATTATAATTTAAAACAAACTTAGAAACACGCTTTTGAGTGGTGTCATTATATTTTTCGTATTTTTTTTTATTTGATACATTTTAAGAAAATGCATAAAAAATAACAAGTCCGCTATTTTGGATTTAGAATAACGTCACTTAACAAACCATGTATTGTCATCCAAGCTAAACATGTATGCAAAATTTCAGCTCAATCAAAAACCGGGAAGTGAGTCAAAAACATAAGTTTTGGAACGAAGTTCCTTATCGCGCGTTGTGAAAGGGGGCTAGACGGAAAAAATTCTTACGAAAAGTCGAGACGACACTAATGAGGCTGTCCATCCAAAAAGATTGTGTTGGAAAACCAATCTAATAAAAACTTCTTGTATTTTTGGTGGGTAGGTACAAAGTTTGCAAGCAGATTTATCTAACCAATTTCGTGTGTTAAATCTAGCGGAGCTTGGAACGCTGAGCTGAGCTGAGCTGAGCTTAGCTGATCTGAGCTGAGCTGAGCTGAGCTGCGATGAGATGAGATGAGATGAGATGAGATGATGAAGTATAACTTCTTACGTGCGTGCGTGTGTGCGTAGTTAATAATAAAAAAAATATTAATTAAAAAAAAAAAAAATATATTACAATTCCTTCACTAATTAATCGAAAGGAACTTCGTTTCATCCGGGTGTCCCTTGACACCTCTCAACCGTTTTTGGCACTTTTGCCTACTACTTTGGATACGAAACATTTTGAGACCTAGTTAAGTATGTTATAAATATATCTAGTTTCCAAATAAATATATTATGAGTCTTTATGATATGTAAGTTTGGCTGAGCTGAGCTGAGCTGAGCTGATGTTTTTTTACATAGTTTGTTACAGGTAAAGCTAATTTAAGAGTGTTAAAAGAACTTTCAAATAAATTAAAATAGGAATAAATGCAAAACAAAATATCTCACAAGATTTCCATCTTGAATTTTTGGTAATAATGTAATTAAACAAAAATAAAATAGGTCCAAACAAAGTGATTTTTTGTCAAACAACTAAAAAACCAAATGTGTGAAATAATGAAACTCGAACCGGCATTTTTTATCAAGGTTATCTTTTAAAGCTTGTCCAAAGGTAATATTTACCTACTTAAAATAGTCAAAATCTGTTAAAATAAATAATACGCAAGCGTGTTAATTTTAATAATTCTTCAGGGTCCCGATTGCGGCGACCTTGTTATTTTTACCAGTTAAGAATCAATTACTTGTACAAATATGATATAACTAGCTTTTCCCAAGGCTTTGCTCCTGAAACTTACCCAACAGAAATTTTTCATGAGAATTTATGACAGCAAATCCAAATACCAGTGTTTTTATTTGGCTTCGCACAGGTACAGGTTGTAAAAAGACACATCACATAGCTGTCGACTACGCATACTGTACATCTAACAAAGTAGTTTTGCGCAAAAATTATTGCTGGGAAACGGCTTTTATTTTTAGGTACCTATTAAAAAAAAACTATTTTTTAATGTGTAGTGTAACAAACCCAGGCAAGTAGAGATAAACCCCGCCCCTTCGCTCTAAGCCACGTAGGTATTTGTCGAATACGTTTGATATTCATTGCGTTTTTGTAACTGCAAATGCGTAATTTCGAAAAATTCAGGTAATGTTTGTTCGGAATAAAGTTTAGTAATAACACTTGGAATTGATTTTCGTAAAAAATAAAAATAGCGACTTTGACCTTCAATATCTCCAGGATCAGTGGATTCCCAGGTATGGTCTAGTGGAAAAAAATGATCCAAATAATGGGAAGAATGTGTGGCTTTCGGCTTCGGAAACTGTCTTTTTACACCCGATAGTATTGACTATCGCAGCTTCGCTGAGTTACTATTAATGTCAATACTTCATCAAGATTCTCAGTTTTATTTTTACGAGCTGGCGCCAGTTTCAATGATTCCACTTATTGTCCAGTTACGTAGACACTTGAGACACAAATCTACACCAATTTAACATCACAATATCCACTAGGAATCAATTTGCGAATAATTAAAACAGCCACTGAACCTCATCGAAAAATTCCCGCCAAAAAACCGCTTCTCCATACCAGAAATTATACCAGCGCTGCGTTATTTATTTTTTAAATATCGCAGCATTAATCTCAGATAGGAGCCTTTTTAGCCTCGCACAGGTCTTTTCTATATTGTTAATTATGTTGTTTTATTTTTGTTACTTAGTTGTCATGCCTTGTAAATATTTTACCTTATTTTGGTTTCTTTCAAGTCGAGAGTGAATAGTTTACTTCTAGGCAAGCGTGCTCCATCTTCGACCACATCATCGCTTACCATCAGGTGATATAGTAGTCAAACGCGAACCTATTAATGACTAAAAAAAAATGTTTTTCTATACGAGTCACAAAATATTTCTTTTGAACTTTTTCTTTTGAAGTGAAACTTCTTTAGAATCGTTGTGATTTCAAACCGGATGCAACGGAAAAAACGACAGGTAAGAGACACAAATACAAAAATGTGTAGGATGAAGCCAGGAAAGAATGAGACAGAAATATACATACTAAAAATGCATATTTATTAATACTCGTATAATTAAATAAAACGAAAAGTCGTTTTATTGTCAATTTCAAATTTTTGTGTGGCTATAGGGAAAGTTAAGTGTCGCCCAGCATTGTCCGACATGGCGTTGAACGTGTTAAACAATTAAACTTTGTAATTATCCTACCCTTGTTATATTATATTCATCTCATTCTTTTGTCGATTTACTGAAGTTTCACTTCTATCGTGTGTGAGTCGCACACACAGCTTTTTTTTTTTTTTCTTGTTTACTTATAAAATTTAACGTACATTACGGAACTCGACGGTTCAGTAGCTTTCTTTATATAAAAAAATGGAATGCTAAGGGGTATCGTGTTACCCAGTAATAGAAAAGTCCGGTGGAGGTCAGATAGGTATTCGCTCCATGTAAAAGACATAAGCTGCATCCAGTTAGACGTCCGGTTAGTTTTTTTTTTTGGCGTGGGAAATGATCAAATAACTTGTCACGCTCTTCGTGTCAGACTCTTAATGACTAAAACCCACCCTTTTTCCTACAGTTGCCAGAGTCAGGGGTTTTTTTTTTAACGCTTTCAAACACTCTTGCGACCCTGGCAGATCCGGTTAGACCGGAAGCCGACCCTGACATAGTCGGCACCAGATCAGGTACCTACATTGATTGATTTGATATTACCTACTTATTTTCCATTAGGTACTTTGACAGTCTCGGAACCTTTGGGACGTGTACGAGGGGACTAAGCCAACTCGAAAAAGCCCTGTTACATATTTTATTCGCTTTTACTATTATCACTGTATGCTCTGTGCAAGCGCATCTTACTTAGTATAATCCCGGTTGGTGAACAACTTTTGCAATGCATGGAGACAAAGGCATCGGTTTGGGTAGCTAAGGTGAAGTACCTTTTTTTTGAGGATAGGAAATCATGATATAACTTTTCCGTTCTGGCTGGAGCGGGAGGGCGTGTCAAACTCTTACTAGATGAACTATCTAAGCGTCGTTCAGTTATCACGTCGAACCTAACAGACCGGTTACAGGGCCGTCAGTAAACATCCGACACAGTGCAGTATTTTTCCATCGTTACCGGTTCAAAAACCGGCCCAGTGCGTGTCTGACTTGGCACATTTAGGGCTCCGTACCAAAAGAATTTTTGACTATTTTTATGGCTATAAGTCAACAAGATGCTTACACTGTGGAAATTTGAAGACTCCAATCGTTTGGCTGTGAAACCTGTGTGACAGACGGCGGACAGACAGACGGACAGACGGACACGTGAGTGACAGGAATAGGGCTCCGTTTGGACCCTTCGGGTACGGATCCCTGAAAATTATAATTTAAGATAAGATAAGATATTTATTTTTTGTAATTTATTCGATATTGGTGCCGATTCTCTTGATGAATATCTAAACTAAAATTAGAGAATCGCTATCTTTTACTAAAAGGCAGTGCGAGAAAAGGACGGCTATAGTTATGAACTAAGTTAGAGATGTCAAATTAGTTTACGCCTTGCACTTTACCGTGTTTTTAGTCGACATGTTTTTACGTGTACCCTAAATTTGTATGGTAATATTGGTTCAACTAAATTTGACAGCTCTAATTTACGTCCGTCTCTTTCTTGTTTTATTAGAGAGAAAAGGATAGTAATAGCCTAAATTAAGTTTAGTTTGTGCATAACAGAATCGGCAGCATTGACGGTTGTAAATGTTTTGTGGAAAGTTTTAATAATATTTGACCCGCGATCAGCTTAGCCCGATTCGCTCTTTAAGGCCGCGGACACGAAGTCAGCGGGAGCGGGACGGCGGCGGCGGCGGCGCGGCAACTCACTGGGCTAGACTGGTGGGTGCGCATCGCTCATCGCTCGTACTTACACCGCGCCGTCGCCGCCGGCGGGAACGCCCCGCCGCTCGCTGACATCCTGACCGCGGCCTTAGAGGTATGCGCAATAGGGTCTAAAGTCCCGCAAACATCCATTGATTGAAGAAGGAGGATCCTCCGACCAGACGGGTGTTATGTCTGGACTGAGCAACTGCCCGATGATGTTTAATTTCAGACTGTTGTATATGTTCAAATCGCGCAGCGAACTCTGCTTGCGCGATGCAAGATTTGTGTGTTTAGTTCGTATGTAGCGTCATAGATGTCGCTACATTCCCGTGCTCTGACCAATAGGAAACGTGAATTTTCACGGCATTAAAAGTAGCCTAAGGCGTTTGGCAATAGTGCAGTCTTTTTTTTTAACTGATAGGCTAGCGCTCGACCGCTTTCTCTCCTGATGTTTTTTTTTTTGTGGTGTGGGAAATCATCCAATGACATCTCCCGCTCTAGGTGGAGCGGGAGGGTGTGTCAGACTCTTACTGACTAAAACCCACCCCTGTTCCTTCCCTGCCTGAGTGCCTAGAGGTAAGCGATGATGTGGTCGACGGCAGTCCTAAATATCCTGTAGCTAATAAATGTCTAAGTTTCCTTAACCATCTCAATTCATGAAACCCTAAAACAAATGTTAGACTCTTGTCCAAGAAATTATTGGGAAATATTAAGATGGAGCACGCTTGCCTAGAAGTAACCTATTCACTGTCTTCTGGAAAAGCACGTGAATCGCACGTTATGTCCACGACTTACTTCACATAAAAACTACGTACGTATGTAACGGAGGGTTCAAAATATGCAGATAAAATCCCGCTACGTTCCAGTACTAACAAGTTATTGAGTCATACCTTATCTAATAACATTAGGTACCTACTGGGTAGTGCGTAACCTCTTAAAATAATTGTTATTTGTTTATTTTAATTAGTGACACGCTTATAGTCTTCCTATCTCACCAAGGCGGGGCGGTTTTGGATGTGTGTGTAAGTTCACGTACAGTTTTTTCGGAGTGCGCAAGCTCGTTGCGCTCAGTGTCACAGACAAAAGTGCACGTGAATCTACACATCCTAAAACAATCCCTCACTTGTTAAAATCTGTTACAGCCGTTTAGGCTGCAGGGCGTGACAAACATATGGACATCGAACGAACTTTCGAAAAACATTACCCTCCTTCTAGGGCAGTCGAGTAAAATACGTAAAGTGACCTTTAAAACTACTTTTGAGCGATTCAAGTACTCAGTTTTGAGACACTGGTGCCAATTCTGGTTTGCAAAAACTAAATTTAATTTAGGCTATTGCTATCTTTTTCTCTCTACACACAAGAAACAAGACAGAGTATATTGTTTTCACCACTTCACAACATTACATCACGCTGATACGCTCTGAAGGGGTATACAGATTTGTACAGTTCACCCTGATACACCCTAATTTCACCAACTATGTTCAAATTCCCTATTTTTGGGGCTATCAATTCGAGCATAACTTTACTATTAATTTAGTTTTAGAATGGGGACAACAACTAAAAAGTGAAAAATAAAAAACCTTTTACAAAAAAAATACAACCGACTTCCATAGATCAATACTAAAAAATGCAAAATAACTTTAACCTCGGAAGTCGGTGTCAAATTATGAAAAAACCAAACTAGAAACACCGTCTTCCGAAATTAAAGTTATTTTGCATTTTTTAGTATTGGAAGTCGGTTGTATTTTTTTTAGTAAAAGGTTTTTTTTTTCATACCAATTATGGGAACACTTAAAAGCATGTCGATTAAAAACACGGTAAAGCGCAAGGCATAAACTAGTTTGACATCTCTAAATTAGTTCATAGCTATAGCCGTCCTTCTCTCGCACTGCCTTTTAGTAAAAGATAGCGATTCTCTAATTTTAGTTTAAGTTATTGAACAAGAGAATCGGCACCACTGTTTTATCGTTACAATTCTACTAGTAAGTTTTGACGCATGTTTGTTTCTCAATCACACTAGCCAGATCGACTGCACAGATCTGGATGAAATTTGGCATACAGTGATTATAGTCTGAAATAGCACATAGGCCATAATTTATAATGGGGGATGTTTACTGGGTATTAAAATAATAATTATATTTGGTCCGTAAGTAACATTGTCAAGAAATATTGGACACGTGAAAAAAAAAAACCAATACAAATGACCAAGATAAAACCATACAAATATAAATAACAGGATAAAACGCATCAAAGTCCGAACTTTGATGCGTTTTATCCTGTTACTTTATACCGTTTAGTGACGTAGCTGACTACGTCACTAATCGGTATAAAGTTTATATTGTGCGTGCGAGCAGTAGTTTCAATGATATATGCAAGGAATATGCTTTAGATCCATTCACAATTGGTGTGAATTCGGCCAGAAGGTGCTTAAGCCTCAAATTTTTAAGCAGCGGTAGGTTATATTACTTGTTTTTGTTTTTTATTTTTACTCTATTATTTTAGTCACATAATTGCAAACCATTTTTTTTAAATTGCTTCTTTCTTTAAAGCGTTGTGTTTTTGTTTTTGTCCTCACACCACATAACTATTATAGTTCTTTAAGTGAGGATTTGTAATTGGCTTTCTGGTGACTATGCTTTCCTTTTTTATTTGTTTTTATTAACTGTAAGTTGTCCATGTACTAAATAAATAAATTTATCGAGGTGTGACGTCACGCAAAAATGAAAAAATACATGTCTAATATTTTTTGGTAATCTAACTGACGGAGTAATTAGATGTTTTTAGTAAACTAGAATATGCCATGCGAGCGAAGTCGCGGGAGAAGTTCTAGTAGTTAATACGCCTAGAGACACAGACAGCCTGGTAACTTGCGAATATTCGGGCATCAATTTATTTCCTACTTAAATAAATAAAATAGTTTTATTAGAAAATTCTTATGCAAATAAGGTTGTTATTTATTGTTAAACTTTACTTGTTAAGGCACTATAAACTAGGTTATTAATTCAATAGAAATAACTTAAAAGATATATATACAAACTAACAATAATACCTAACATGTACAAATGCGTATGAAAAGCAACTCACTGGGCATCAAAAAATTCATCCACATCGCTGTCAATGGAAAAAGTGCCCAGAACGCTAGCAGCATTGCCACGTTGAATAGCAATGCTGATTCGTTGGCCAAAGAAAAGCCCAGCCCTCTGGTCACGTGAAGAGTCGACTAACAGCTTGCTGATATGCCGGAAAACTCGATGAGCACTCGGACCCCATGGCCCTAGTGTTTCAACCCCAAACGGCTTAAACATGTAACTCCCAATAAGGTTGTTATATTTGCGCCGTTTGAGGTTTTCTGCACAATAAATAAAATAAAATAAGTATTTATTGCTGTTCTACAAATTCTCCTTATTAAAATATTAATAATAATGATATTCATTTATTAACAGATCGACTACACGATCGCTTTCACTTCACAGCTTGTCTTTCGACAATTTCCTACTTATTTACATATCAAACATGACGAAATTTGTTATTTTTTCCTGTAGTTAAACTACAAATTACTTTATTTTGTATACACGATAAGGGCTCGACCCTCTGAACCCTGTTATCGTTGCAGTTCCGAAATAAAATGGTCAAATGTGAGTCGGAGTTATGCGTTAAAAAAGGTTCCGTATTTACACCAAAAGTATGAGCAGGAAGTGAGCGATGTCAGTAAGCTAACCATGAATTTCTAATTAATCAAACAAACTTAACATGAATGCAAAATTTCAGCACAATCGGAAACCGGGAAGTGGATCAAATTTTACTTCTTAGTTTTATTTACATAGTTGTTAGTTACAGATGATAAATATTCTACGTACACATGCATTCTCTATGCGAGAGGGAGTAGGCTGTGATCATTCACCACGCGGGCCCAGTGCGCTGGAGCATCATCATCATTCATCTGCCCGCGCCTTTTTCCAACTATCTTGGGGTCGGCTTCCAGTCTAACCGGATGCAGCTGAATACCAGTATTTTACATAGAGCGACTTCTTATCTGACCTCCACAACCCAGTTACTGGGTAATACGATAGATACCCTTTGGTAATACTGGATGTCAGACTTAATACACAATATATATATATATTATACGGTCGAATTGAGAATCTCCTCCTTTTTTTTCGTCGGTTAAAAAAGGGGAATACGAAACGTCGATTTCGTCAAAAATTTTGTGATAAAATCGGTCTGAGTTGCAGCTGTCCCTATCGCACTCTACTGCAGCAGGCTTGAGGGAGCACGATGGCAATAGTTTCTTTAAATATCTATTTGTAAATTCCTCGCAGGCCCTGTTCCCTCTTAAGGGCCTACCTCCCCATAAGTGGCGCCCTCATTGAATAAAAATTCGTATCTTAGCATAAAAAATAAAGAATTTGACACTTTTGCTTACTACTTTGGATACGAAACACTTTGAGTCATGCTTCCACAACGTAAAAATACCTTATCCTCTTTGTAACAAACGCAACATAGGATTCTCTTCTAGAAATCTAGGAATCTTTATTTTCTACGCTTTGCTACGATTTTATTTTATTCAATGAGGGCGCCACTTGGCGGCTACATACGCCTTAATGTCGTGGTGAGCCAGGTCTAGACCTCGATCTCGCCTGATGGTAAACGAGGATGAGGTCTACGATAGAACGAGCTAGCTCAGAAGATGCCTGTTCACTCATCCTAATATAGAAGCCCTGTGACCCATTAGAACGGCCTTTGGCCACGGAACCCTAAAAACGATTACGTAGCCAACCGATACCTTATCAAATAGTTTTCGAAAACAGTTTTAAAACTATTCCGATAAGGAGTACCTAATGAAAGATAAGAGCGAACTATGACAGATAACGAGAGTAGTTTTCGACTATTTCACAAAATAGTTTTGGTGTGAAATTGAAATTGTGTCGAAGAAGGAATGTTCTAGGTTTTTGGTGATTTTGGGTGTACTAGATGTTTTCGTCGGAGGGTATGCACTGCCCCTTTTTGATGATTGACCTTTAATTGAGGAGCTCGTGATAGAGGAGCTCGTGGCTAAAGTCATAATAACAGCCACACGGGTCGATCCACAGGTTAAGCTACGCTGGGTTCCTCGGAAAGAACGTTAAGCCGTTGGTCCCAGCTGTCAATCGTGGATCTTTGACAATCGTTACGGGTCGTCAGAAGCCCGAAAGTTTGAAAACCAGTCTTACTGTCTTACCAAAGGGTATCGTATTACCCAGTAACTGGGTTGTGGAGGTCAGATAGGCAGTCGCTCCATGTAAAATACTGGTATTCAGCTGCATCCGGTTAGACTGGAAGCCGATCCCAAGATAGTTGGGAAAAGGCGCGGGCAGATGATAATGACCTTTAATTATGTCTAGCGCGCAGTGGTTAAGGGTCATCTATAAATTACGACACACGAATTTCATGATACCAGCTGGTTATATTTTGCGAGACTCCCCCTTTTTATTAAGTTATTGATAGCCTCGTGTTTGACCACTATCTCACCTGATGGTAAGCGATGATGTGGTCGAAGATGGAGCACGCTTGCCTAGAAGCGACATATTCACTCTTGACTTAAAGACCCCCAGGTTGTAGCTATCAGGAACACACAGACTCTGGCAGGTGATTCCACTCCACACATGATGAGATAATGAATCTTGTAGATACCAATATCGACTTGTGGATCGGAAAGTTAGGACGCCACGCTCAGAAGTCGCTGTTTCAACCACCCGAACGAAAAGGATATAATCCTCCAAACTTCTTCTACATCTCTACACAGTAGATATAAATGAAAGTCACTTTCCGCGTCTGTCTGTTTCGCCGCCAACTTCTCCTAAAACACGCAACGGATTTAAGGTGGACCACCCTAGCCCGCGAAATTCAAATTTTCTTACGTTTTTTACAATTTGCAGGTCAGTGTCAGGTTGTATCTTGGTCAAAATTGGATTCGCGGCCGTAGCGAGTATGTATTAATACAATTATAATCATTAAAATCATCAATAAAACTCTTTCAGTTAGAATTGACGTCAAATGTAAGTATTTCATGAAAACATGACATTTGGCATCAATTCTAAGTGAGAGAGTTGTATTGATGATTCTAATGATAACAGTTTTGTCAATATTTACTTGCTACGGCTGCGAATTATATTTTGACCAACATACAACCTGACACTGACCTGCAAATTGCAAAAATCGTAAGAAAATTTGAATTTCGCGGGCTACACTGGCGCTTTCACCTCCTGTGAAGCCCCGCGACTCACTCACGCGAGTCGGACAAAAAAAAAAAATATTAAAGAGAAAAAAAAAAAAATATTAAAGAGAAAAAAAAAAAAAAAAATCGGCTGTCAATCCGGGTTGTCGTCGGGGTTCAATTTGACAACCCGGATTTGGCCGCGGGGGTTGAAGGGTTTGCGGTTTTCACTAATAGATAAAGCGATAAACGAGGAAGGCGAGGCGCGTCGCTCATCTGTATATACATATAAAATTCAAAGTCCTGACTGACTGAATGAAATATCAACATACAGCCTAAACCGCTGGTCCTTTTTTTGTGGGGATGGTAAATCATCCAATGACTTCACACCGCTCTGAGTGGCACGGGAGGGCGTGTCAGACTTTTACAGACTAAAACCCACCCCTGTTCCTTCAGTTGCCTGAGTGCCCAGGGGTGCGGTAACTCTGTTTCGAATTTATCCGCGACCCAAAGAGACGTGAAATTTGGAGAGTATGTTCGGTGTGAAGATTAGATCTGAAATTCCACCCCTGAGGTGAATGGGGGTTGAAAGTTTATAACGGGGGAAGTACTAATTCCACGGGGGCGAAGCCGCTGGCAGAAGCTAGTAATATTATAAATGTAAATGTGAAAGTTTGTTTGTTACATTTTCACGCCTAAATCACTGAAGTTATCATCATAAATAAATAAAGCTAGGTTTTTCAAAGGCTTCCTCTCTTCTACTGCTTTTGGAGTGCTGGACAGGGTCCATTATGATCTTTTATACAGGGTATAACGGAAAGGTGTGGTCATATTTTGAGAACCGGTTCGGCTCATGGAAGTGAACAACTTTCTCTAAGAAAAAGCTGAAAATTCCCAAAAAAAAAATTGGACTGTCCATACAAAGTTATCATCAGCTGATCAATATTTGTATGGGAGGTAAAAACATTTTTTGAGAATTTCCTCAGGTTTTCTTGAAGAAAGTTGTTCATATCGATGGGCAGATGCAGTACTTAAAATATAACCACACCTTTCCGTAACAGCCTGTATAATTATAACCTAAGTACACATTGTGGAATGCAATACGTCCATTAATGCAAATAAACAATTGAGTATAAAATATTGCATATACGTAAGTAAAAATACCGGCCAAGTGCGAGTCGGACTCCAATACGAAAGATTCCGTACCATTATCTATAAAAACGGCAAAAAAATCATGTCTGTTGTATGGGAGCCCCTTAAATATTTATTAGTATTTGTTATAGCGGCAACAGAAAATACATCATCTGTGAAAATTTCAACTGTCTAACTATCACGGTTCATGAGATACAGCCTGGTGACAGACGGACGGACAGCGGAGTCTTAGTAATAGAATCCCGTTTTACCCTTTGGGTACGGTACCCTAAAAAACAGAAAAGGACATGGGGTACTTTACGTCTGGAAAAAGTACAGCTCCCGAGCGAAAGAAAAAAAACTTTCGACGGTCCCAAAGTTACAATTGCTTTAGGACGCTAGATGACGCTACGTATCTTCCGAAGCATTTTGCTTCCTTGCGAAGCCCGACCAGTCGCTAGTATGTAGGTACATAAGTTGGAAAAATCTCTAAGAATCAAACAAATATACATCGTGATGTAAATAACAGTCCAATTGCATCATAATTTCCGAGCTACTGCGCACAAGAATGGCGAAAGACGGCCAATATTACTTTCAAATCAAATGTACCACGCATTATTTGTTTAAGGAGCAAGTGGAGACAATGGCTAGGAGCCAAGAACTTGGTTTACCAAAGGAGAGTTGGGTGGCAATGGTAAGGAAGGATGAGAACTCTGAGATGACGACTAATGACCGGATGGTTTAAAAAAAAATAACCACGAAGGCGATGGCAGGGTCAGTTCGCTCTCTTCACTCAGTCACTGGACCCTGCCATCCCCTTCTAACCTAACCTATCTGAGTCGGGGTGCCCGAAGTCCCGAGCTCGCTTCGCTCGCTCTTGCGCCCAATAATACACCAGAATGTTAACTTTTATTACCCAGAGTGGTAGCCAAATCGTCGCAAATCGGAGGCAAATAACAATCAGGATCACATTCGCGTAAACTCGGCGACAACGGAATGTCGCGAGTCGAACATATCTGTCACTGTCAATGTCAAAAAATGACAGCCTAACGTTTCATATTACGCATTTTGTCGGACAAAATTACGTTCCGTTTCACGTATTAGTTAGTGATTTACCAAGTTTTTAAAAATTAACTAAAAATACTTCGACGCAGCTCCGGCAGCGAAAAATTGACAGAATCCTCTAAACCCAACCCGTGAGTTTACATGTTGTGAACGCACCCACGATACAGGAGTAATTTTATTTACCGGTATTATGTGGCACTAAAGTTACGTAACATACTTTAGACAGTGCTAAACGCCTTTTTTGGTTTTCCAAATATGATCTAATTCTAAACTTAAGGCGAAAATTTATAAAATAATGGTCAGACCTGCTGTCTGGGCCACAAAAGGGATGAATGAAAAGCAATTGTATGCAGCTGAGATGAGAATGCTAAGAGCGATGTGTGGTGTTACGCGCATGGATAGTATTAGGAATGAGTATATAAGAGGAAGTCTGAAAGTGGCACCACTGACTGAAAAGTTGTGTGGAAATCGGTTGTCGTGGTATGGGCATGTGATGCGGAGGAATGAAGAAAAATGTCGTGAGGAAAGTCCTGTGTATGGATGTGGATGGCTATAGGAGTAAGGGAAGGCCAAAGAAACGATGGATGGACTTTGTGAAAGAGGATATAGGTAAAAAAGGGGTGACTACAGAGATGACGGCTAATAGAGAAGTATGGAAGAAAAATTTTAATCGTAACACATTTACACAAACGACAGACCACAATAAGGCCCATTTTCCTATGAAATATGTAAGTAAAATCATTCTCCCAAGCTAGACAGTACGTTCCACATCGAAGTTAGAAGTTTTTTTACGTAATTTCAAAGAAATAATGAAAGTGCAACAGCCAACAGATCGTAGAAAACTAGTACTTACTAGATAGTGTTACCAGGTATTATTTGCAGAAGTTCGGGACAGGTATTATTAAATTCAATAAAAAAAGTCGGGGCAAAACATTTAATCACGGCGCAACATAAAAAAAATTAAGAAATTTAAAGTTTTTATTTATGTTTTAGTATTGTTTTTTTTATGTTTTAGTATTGTTATTTTTATGTTTTAGTATTGTTATTTTTCGTGTGTTAGTTCACGTTTGGCTTTTTACCCGACTGCCCCAGAAAAAGAGTAATGTTTTTTTTTAGAATTGTTCGTTTTTACGTGCTCAAAGCAGTTGATAAAAACGTAAATTTGGTCAAAGATTAGACTTCGATTAGTTTGTTTAATTGTCTGACTGAAAAATATCATAAGAACATTTAAAGAATGAAAAGGATCAGGGCAATGATGCACTCGTCGAGTCGAAGCCCCAGTCTTGAGCATCCACGCCAAGTAGCTAGCCTTTTGCCTAGCCTAGCGGTTTTTTTTGTTTAAATGTCGGGGACTATACGTCGGAATTACATAGTCTGATTCCGCCAAGCCCGTTCCATCACCGAACAATGTACGGTTTACGTATTTTAATTACCATATTACCTAAGTACGTAGGTACAACAGCACACAATTTTAGGACCCATTAATATTAGTGTTTTAACCAGTGGTGCTTGGCAACTCGGCTTACCCCAGTTGCCAATTTCGTTGCGGGACCCAAGACAGTTTAAATTATCCTTTCTCTGGGACTCGTCGAGCTTCATTGCCGAGGCGTTTTTTTCTGGTGGTCTCCACTTTTATTCTGGTTTACAGAAGTTACAGTGGTTTGGGAATAGTGTGGCGGGACAGTCCCAGAAAAAAAAGCACAAAGTCTATATGGTAACCCTTTCGGTATGGGCACGCTCAGCACCATTTTATTGTTATCTTTGTGTACTACTCTTTGATGTACCATTGATTGTTGCCGTTGTACTGTGTATATGTCGAATAAACGTTTTTCTATTCTATTCTATACGGCGATGCGCCACCGGATGGACATCCCCAAAACGTTTTGTGCGTGTGGATGACACGCACAAAACGTTTTGGGGAACACATTCATTGTTCGTAATAGCTAAGGAGTGGAATTCCCTTATGGCTATTACCTCTTTAAGACAATAGTGAACAGGTTAAAAAAATAAGGTCCCGCTTAAAACGGGACACCTGGCAACCCTACTAGACACGTTCTACGCTTGCGCTTGCGACACTTCTGAGAAAACGTTCGAATGCAGAGAAAAAACGCAGTTCAATGCGGAAAGTATGCCGTTGTTAGCCTAATTCAACTTCTGAGTACTGGTGGCTAGAAAAACTGGGTGGGATTTTGACCTGGTTTTTCAAAGAATGTCGCTGATATACTGTCGTTTATGTTTAGTACGAAGTATTGTGAGTTGATACAAAACTGGTTGTAAAACTTTCGAGCTTCTGACGACCCGTAACGACTGTCAAAGATCAACGATTGACAGCCGGGACCAACGGCTTAACGTGCTTTCCGAGGCACGGAGGAGTCTCGGTATGTAAAGATGGGTCACCCATCCATGGACCAACCCCGGCAAGCGTAGCTTAACCTGATGGTCGACCTGTGCGGCTGTTATTACTTTAGCCACGAGCTCCTCCCTATTGTGCGTTGAGACAATAAGACATAACTAACATCATACCTATATTCCCCAAAAGGTAGGCAGAGGGGAACTTTTAACACGATTTTATTAGTTTGAGCTGTAACTATGTGAAAAATCTTAGTAGTTAAATTTGACCCACTTCCCGGTTTCCGATTGAGATGAAATTTTCCATACATGTTTAGTTTGGATGGCAATGCATGATTAGCTAAGTGACGTCATTTTAAATTAATATGAATTTAAATCAAATTTAGTTTTCTATATTGCACCTACTATTTTTGTCTCTGCATCACCCCAAGGTTGACTGGTGCAAGAAATGGTATACAAATTCTATTTCACGAAGTGTAGATTCACGTGCACATTCCGTACCCGAAGGGTAACCAACGGGACCCTAAGCCTCCGCTATCTGTCCGTCCGTCCGTCTGTCTATCAGCGGGCTGTATCTCATGATCCGTAATAGGTAGACAGTCGAAATTTTCACAGAATGTGTATTTCTGTTGGCGCTATAACAAAAAAAAATCAAAATCGTACTGAACCCTTCGTATGTGATTCAAACTCGCACTTAACCGGTTTATTTTTTTTTTAACACGAAGCGCTACGAGGTTGCACACACAGAAAAAAAGTGTACGTGAACCTACACACACATCCAATATCAACCCGCCTCGGTGAGATAGAACAACTGTTCTTTCTCTAAGTCTAATCTCTCAAAATGTCTGCTTGTCTTACTATTTGTTTACGTGATTACCTACTTTAATAACATAATCATTAGTATGAATAGAACGATTAGATATACGTCAGCTAACATTTTCAATACGAGGAGATAACACAATCACATGTTACACAAAAATAATGTTTTCTTGCCAACAGACGTCAGATTTGAACATTGGACGAGGCAAAAAATGGGTAAAAACGCAATTTCGGACGAATTTGGGTTTGAACGGCTGAACGGATCTGAATGAAATTTGGCACAGAGATAGATTATAGTCTAGAATAGCAGCGCACAGTCTATAATTTATAATGGGAGAAGTACTAATCCACGCGGGAGAAACTACTGACAGAAGCTACTCCTATTCGGTCCTCCTAGTCAGTGTTTGTATTTTATTTCTTCGTTATTTGATACCGACTTCCGAAATTAAAAATATTTTTTTTAACTTTTAATTTATTTTCTTTTTTGGAAGTCGGTTGTTTTTTTTGTAAAAATGTTTTTTATTTTTCACTTTTTAGTTGTTATATCCCAGAGCTCAAACCCCAATAACATGGAACGTGGAATTTAAACATATTCGATTTTTTTATTTATTTTTTATTCATTTCATATTTTTTTATTTTTTATTATATCATATTGTTGTGTATGTCGTTAATTTGTGGCAAATAAATACTTTTTCTTTCTTTCTTTATTCGTAATTTGATAATACGTCATCGAGATACACATATTTTTCGGTTTTTTTCAGTTTTTCAAAAAGCGCTAAAGCAATTTCGATAAAATTTATATGGAACCACCTCGGGAGTATTTTTCGGATAAAAAAAGAATTTTGAAAATCGGTCCACAAATGACAGAGAAATCGGTGGACATAAAAAAAAAACACCCAGTCGAACATAGAACCTCCTCCGTTTTCGAAGTCAGTTAAATATTTTAAAAATGTGAAAGTTTGTGAGGATGTATGGATGTTTGTTACTCTTTCACGCAAAAACTACTGAACGGATTTTGATGAAACTTTACAGTAATATAAATATATCAGAATAACATATATAATGGACGGAAGTACTAAGTCTTCGATCAGCTAGACCCACTCAAAATTGACCCGCGGGATCTAGGGTTGCCTTCTTTTTTTTAAATGAAATAGAGTACCTACTTATTTCAGGCAGACTCTCCGACAGGGTGATTAAAGAGTAGCACCTTAAAAAAAATGGAGTACATTTTTTAAAATTTTTGGAAATATATTTTTTGTGCTTTTTACAATATAACAATTTTTCATCATTTTTAAAAGATATGTATAACTCCAAACATTCTTAACCTATATTTTAGCTTATTTTTTATTAATTTCAATGGACATTTAACAGTAAACGTTACATTTTTGGGTTATGACAATGGGTATATGATACATGACTGGTAGCGTACTCTATCAGTATTACAGATTATACAGTACACCTACATGAAATAGAGTACAATACTCTATTTTACAGTACGGTTGGCAATCCTAGCGGGATCACACAACCCAATCACATTTTGAATTCCACGCGGGTGAAGTCGCTGGCAGCTAGCTAGTATTAATATCATTTTATAAACGACAACGTTGCGGCAAATCGCCGATATTTTGATATCATGAACGCGAACAAATTCGCGAGCAGGCTTTTGATATCTGAAAGGTTACTCAGACCTTGAAAGCGACTTGACTTCTCATCTCATTCATATCTAATTATTATCAGTACAATGTTATAGTTATTATTATTAGTGGTGCAACAGATGAAATCTTATTGGCGCCTGGGGTCGCGGATAAATTCGAAATAGAGTTACCACGGCCCTTGGCACAGGCAACTCTTACAACTGAAGGAACAAGGGACCCACCCTTTAGTCAGTAAAAGTCTGTCCCGTTCCACTCAGAGCGGGAGAAGTCATTGGATGATTTCACTCCAAAAAAGGGCGTTTTCCCAGCTTATAAAGAATTATGAATATGTCACCGGATAATTTGCAAGTTCTTCTCCATAGAGATCTACGCCTTGGAATGTGCAATTAGCTTCATCTTTCTGACTGACCGACTTATTGACAATAAATTCAAAAGTGCCTGAGAATGATAATATATTTATTTGAAATAAATGCTTTGAATTTGGATCGTACACATCGTAACATTCTAAAATTTGTATAAGAACTCTCGATATAATTATTATAAATATTCACTTTAAATACAATTATCAAATTCAAATTCGGTAATTTACAATGTATCGGAGTTTTTTTAACACGCGAGAGATTTTTATGCGTTCCCATGTGACATTATGAGTATCAAATTAAAGAGTTTGTTGAGAAGATTACGGAAACGTGTTTTTTTTTGTTTTTTTAAATATTATTATTTAATACAAAGTTTCCAATTTAATGTGACTTATTCATAACCTGTAATTTACTAAATGTGAATAATCCACTTCTTAACAAAATTAATTTTAATTTTTTTTAGGTTGGCAACATGGGAATCTATTTATAAAGTGCTGAGACGGAAGTTTAACAAATAATATGATTCATCCCATAGAAAATAAAATACAAAGTTGATTGATTTATGCAAAATACGGTGTCATATCTGTTGGTTACCCTTCGAGTACGGAACCCTAAAATGTGGCAGTAGGATGATGTAAGACTACGCAGCGTTAAGGGCTAATTATTTTTAGAGTGTTTTAACTAGAAATGTCCTCTTTGTATTTATATATTTAATGTTTCGACTGCCTCGTTGGTCTCGTGGTCGCAAGCACGACTGCTGTGCGTGAGGTCCTGGATTCGTTCCCGAGTCTGGAAAATATTCTATTGGATTTTTCTATTAATGGCAATGAAGCTCGACGATTCCCGGAGAAAAGATTAATCTGTCTTGGGTCCCACAACGAAATTAATTATTAAGAAGCGCCAGAGTAGCCCGCGAAATTAAAATTTTCTTACGTTTTTTGCCTACCTATCAGGTTGTATGTTGATCAAAATATGATTCGCGGTCGTAGCAAGTAGGTACGTATTTACAGAGCTGTAATCATTAAAATCATCAATACAACCTTCCAAAGTTCATATTGATGTATGGAATGATTCATGAAATCATGACATTTGACATCAATTCTAACTGAGAGAGTTTTATTGATGATTATAATGAGTATAATTACACGGGCGTTATGGGTAATCAGAAGTCAGAAATCTGACACCAGTCTTGCCAAGGGGTATCATGTGCCACCCATTTACTGGGTGGGATGAAAATATTGTATTCTGTGTGTCGTCCGGTTAGATTCGAAGCCGACTATAACATTGGTCGCTATACACAGTTTTTAGGGTTCCGTTCCCAACCCAAAAGGTAACCAACGGGACCCTATTACTAAGACTTCGCTGTCCGTCTGTCTGTCAGCGGGCTATATCTCTTGATCCGTTATTACGGAATAGTTCAATAGATGTGTATTTCTGTGAAAATTACAACTGTTAACCTATTACGGATCATGAGATACAGCCCAATTAAAACCCACAGAAAGACGTTTCTAGAAACGTGTTTTTTTTTTTGGGTTTCTGGTACGGAACCCTTCGTGTGCGAGTCCGACTTGCAGTTGGCCGGTTTCTTTTTTGTTGTTTTGATTTTGGTTAAAACAAAACGGAGTAGGCACAAACACCAGCTCAAAGGCAAATATTTTCAAAATACCCTGGCTGTCGATATCTTAATTTGCTATTAATTTATTTGACCGATAACAGTACATAACCTACCCCACTGTTCTTCAAAATTAAACAAAAATAAGATAAAATTAAAATAACCTCCTCACGGTCAAAATGATAGGACGTCCACATCAAAAAGTTTGTTGTTAACCCAACGTACTTGATAAGTACACGAATTGTTTTTATTTTTTATATCTATGTATGTATAAAAAAGTGAATGGCTGTATAACAACTGAATTTTGAAGAATCTTGGAACTAAGAAAGCATTTTCCTGACGACCAAAACTTCTTCCTATCTTTGTACGCCATTCGGTTGTCAGGTGTCCTCTCCACTACCCAGGGATCGTGGATAAATTCGAAACAGAGATACCGCGCCCCTGGGCACTCAGGGCAGGGAAGAAACAGAGGTGGGTTTTAGTCAGTAAGAGTCTGACACGCTCTCCCGCTCCACCGAGAGCGGGAGAAGTCATAAGAAGGTTTCCCAAACCCAAAAAAAAGGTGTTCTCTCCAGTCTTGGATAAATTCTAAATAGAGTTCCCGCGGTCCTTGGCACTCAGGCAACTGAAGGAACAGAGGCGGATTTTAATCAGTAAGAGTCTGACACGCCCTCCCGCTCCACCCAGAGCGGGAGAAGTCATTGGATGATTACCCAAACACACAAACACCAGCACCACACAACACAACACCTCTCCAGCGTTGTTTTCCGATGCCTAGAACATTCTTTCCTCTCGTCTTTCTCGTCCGAGTACTCACAAGAAATTAATAGTTACTCGTAAAACTTAAAAGACAATAGCAAATTAAACGGAATGCGTAAAAGTATAAATTTCAAAACGCATTAAAACATCAATCAGCAAAATGCTTGTGTATTCATGCAAAACCAACGCCCGGCTATTGTATGCCAACTGGCAATATTGTGGTAAAAAGACACTTATTTAGTATGAGATTGCATACGGTTATTAACTCGTATTAAGCATGTTTTGGTATTTCAATATGCTAAAAGTGTAATCGCATGGACAAGGTCCGCGAGACGATCTCCGGCTACCGTAGACCCGGGCCTGCGGACGGCGAGTAATGGGTAGCTCGCCGTCCGATCAGGACCAGTACTGCTATTCTATAAAATCTCACCGTGAAAACTTAGGTGAAGTGAACGTGAAGTGGGCTGTCAATCCATCCAATCAAGGTGGAATGACAGTTCACTTCACGCTCACTCCACCTAAGTTTTCACGGTGAGCTGTGAACAGAATCGACCGGCAGGACTGAGAGTCGACGGCGCGTAGTGTTCCACGCGCGCCTCAAAGAGATTAGTGTCAGCCACCACTGAGGGGGCCATCGTGGCCGGTGCCTGCATGCCTAGGGGTAGCGGATAAATTCGTAACAGCGTTACCGCCCGCCTGGGCACTCAGGCAGGGAAGGAACAGGGATGGGTTTTAGTCAGTAAGAGTCTGACATGCCCTCCCGCTCCACCCAGAGCGGGAGATGTCATTGAATGATTTCCCACCCCACAAAAAAAAAAAAACAATGCGTTCCACAAGTTTGACGTTTGACGTGCTGGCTCTGAGCCTAATTTGAATAAATGACTTTTGATTTTGACGTGGGGCTCTTTTTTGTAAACCTTAAAAAAAGGTGCCTGGGCTTTTGGAGAAAATACCAGGGAATGTGGAATTTTTACCACCCCGGTGATCACCATCTGCACCTGGAATGGGGCTCCGTGAGTTCCGTGACCTCTTGAATACCACCCCAGAACCTCCTCCGTGCAACGCCTATTTATCGTCTGAGCCGTGCCGCGTGCACTACGGTCTTTCACACTCGGTGGGCGATTACGACAGACTACTCGGGTTGGCTTGACCAACCCGAGTAGTCTGAGTACCCGCGACCCAGGAATCCCACCTGCCTTGAATCCTGCGGGCGTCCACATGGGGGCCTAGTAGACGAAGTGATATTTACCACTGTTAACGACGAGGTATTCCATATTGGGCACCTGCTTTAACGGCACCTGATGTATTCCACTTATGGCACCTACAACCAAAAAGTCCAAAATGTATGGGATTGACCTGTGCATTGATGCAGAAGGCCCAGGACAGGTCAAAATTATGGGTTCTTGTCCATTCTCTAAATTTCGATTCAGCTCATAAGAATATTATGTTAGGCAGTTACGACAGTAGTAATATTGAGGGAAGAATGGGAGAAGCAGACGTGTTACTAGGGGTCGGCCGAAGTAACTGACTTGGGACAAGGGCGGGAACATAATTCGTCGTCACAGACCTGCAATTTTATAAACCAAGCGTTATCGCAGATATCAGCCAAGATTTAGAAGTTAAAGGAGAATGGTGACTAAGAGCTGTGGTCGCCCAGCAGTGGTAACGGCCCCGTTTTACTCCCAAAAAAAAAGGCCAGGCGCTTTACTTTGTGTGTATTATTCCATCACCACTGCTCTCAATGCGGTGAAGGAAAACATCGTGAGGAAACCGGCATGTCCTAGAACCAAAAATTCAAGGCGTGTGACATGCACCAACGTGCACTGGGCACGCGTGGATTACGGCCCATTCTCTCTCCTAGAGAGGAGTCCCAGCAGTGGGATCATTATATCATTATAAGACTGACTATGTAATGTGACTAAACCCATTGTCAAGAAAAATACCGTCCAAAGCATTCAAGTGGTGGGCTATTCTGCCGTGGTATAACTATAATGCCGTTATCTGCTAAAGTCATTTTTTTTAATAATACAAAAAAACCGCGGCAAATTTTTAAACCGATGTAATTTTTCGATTACAACACATATCAGAGATTTGGAAGTACCAAAACATAGATGAAATCGCATACTTTCGAACTACTTACCCTATCATATCGTAAATATAATTTAATTTCATGAAAAAGCGTTTTTTGTGTTCTAGTTCATCAGAGATGTAACCGAAATCATAATGGATCATCGACTAAAACGCCGCTGTGTATAGCGTAACGGCGTTTAAGTGTATCTATTTCATAGCAAATTATTGTTTTTTAAAATGCAAAATTTCATCACTTCAATGATTAACTAAAATGTTGTTATTTGCACATAACGACAATTTAGCTTACGATTATTATATTATAGAACTGATTCATGTTAAACTTTAGTGCGTTTAACGTTACTTTACTGCTTTTAAGTCTGGTAACCTTTAGATGCGTTTTAATTAAAAGGATAAACTTGAATCGTTGTTAAGCTAAAACGTGGTTCAACTAAAAACCTTACAGTTTAACGACATTATAACTTAATAATAAAAAAAATAGTGAATAATTTTATTGCACAAAATAAATTAAATATATTGAAATTAAAGATAATATTTTTAAATAATTGTCATAGTATTATCAATCAACTAGTCTTTATTAACAATATTTCTTTATTGCTTTTATAATAATATGTAATTATGCTTAAACTTATAACTTTCACAAAACTGTACTTATAATTAGATTTTTAGGAACTTTCAAACAAGAATGACATCAGTTATTTAGCAATATAATTATGTACTACTTGTACTTTAAAATAAGATAACATAAAACAAAATTTATAGACAAACTTCAGTCTTTCATTAAACCTGAGATAACAAACAATCAAAACTAAGTCTAATCTTCTCTTTGAACTCAAAACTTTATATTTCTAGTACTTATCATTTAAAAAACAATCATCAACTGAAAAACAAAAACAAAAAACAATTTTCCTTATTTAAATTTTAGTTCTTACTTTTTACCTACATTTATTAAAACCTTTTGGATAAAATTTATATATTCTTAAAAACACAGTATTCAAAATCGTATCACAGTTACATTACAAACTTAGAAATTATTATTTAGTTGAAATCAGTCTCAATAAACTGGCACTACTCTATATTATTATTCTAATCAGAACTTGTACCGGAATGCTCAATTTCTCTTGTTGGTAAGTTTTTCCAAAATAACAATTTGTGAGGGGGAATTATGTTCGATAGGTTTTTAAGTAAATCTGTTTTCCTCTTAGGTTCGATACCTTTCGGTTCGGTTCTAAATTTAAATACCATTGTACGTGGGTTTTTTAAATATCTATCGTTCATGAAACGAAGAGTTGTATATGATGCATCATCGAAATTATTTTTATACATAAGATCATAACTTTTACGTACGAAACATACCTCAACTATATTTTTTAAATAAGCTCTTGGATTGGATGTTTGAATCCTTCTTTGGGACACGCAGTTAGGTATATTTAAAAAGTTTTCTGGCAACATAGACTGAACGATGACTTTTGATTTATTTATGGATGATACACACTCTTCGAAATCTGTAAAATCGTAAAGCTTACCCTTTTTCTTCATAGCCAACTCTACCTGGTGATGCACTTGATCGCAGCTCATAAAAGTGTGGCCGGGTTCGAAGTAATATAGAGTTATTCTTTGTGTGGCAATATCTTCACTATTAATCATATGAGTGAGCATCGCATACAACAACCAATTTTTATTTTGTGAGCTACAGTTATCGAGCCAGAGGTGTACTTTTTCAACATCTCTGTTACGCAATAGAAAATTATAAAATGCTGACATTATATCTTCTTGCCTTCTCCCTGCAATGCCATCATGCCAGATAACTGTCAGGGGTTTTAATTCTGCGGTAATCTTACCAAGTGGTGCAAAGGTTTGATTGTAGGCTGAAAGCCGTAGACAGAAAATTGCGGCTTTAAACATCTCCAATCTAGGCAACATAATTACTTTCTCTAGATCAGAGCTGTAGAATATTTGTGTATTATTTTGTGTTTCCTCCTTATGTTTTTTGTATAGATCTCGCGCCTTTGTGTATCGTTGTCTATGATAACTCCAATCCACACAAACTGTACAGTTTTCAAGTATCTGGACTGTGGCGTCATGTGATGTTTCCTTTTTGTGGAAATTATAACTTTCGCACAATTCACATTCCTCGTTACCGAGGGCGGTAAAGGATATTTTCATATTTTTTAAATGTGACCTATATAAACTGTACGAAACTTGTCTATCCGGGTATGTCTCACAAAAATGTTTATGCATTTGAGTTATATTTATATCACTTGGTAGATATCGCCTCAGAGGTGCATGTTCACGTCTATAGTGTGGTTCTAATGGGTTAAACGATTCAATATGTTGATTCAGTAAATCGCGATCAAATGCTGGTGTTTTCTGGTGTTTACCACGTTTATCTATTGAAGAATCAGTAAAAGTTGTATGTAGTATCCTGTCATTATTTTTCAAATATCCTAAAGTGGTAAGGAAAAATATTTTGCATACATCTTTTCTAGTGCCATCTTGTTTTTTCAATACAAAATTTCTTCTTGGATTCCTTTTGGGTTCACTCGTAATTTTTCTTTTTGGCACTGCTACGTAGGTGTGTGCTTCAACAAATGCATGTTGCTCCTGCCATGACATATCCCAGTATGATTTATTAATAGCCTCTCTATCCTCTTGGTTAAGTAGGGTCATACATTTCTTAAGACACTTTTCATTGCACCCAGGTTTGACACTATGTTCGCTCTTTTTTTTATTTTTGGCATCCAATCTCCGCTGTTGTAACGGGGTGTTATGTTTCCTTCTTTTGCGTGGTAGTTGTAGTATATCTGACAATGTGGAGCAATAATTGCCATCAACGGATTTACAGCGCTTTCGGAGGCATAGTCGCTCGGGCGTAGTTTCCTTACAAGTACCAATAGAGTTTCTACGTCTACTCTTCAAATTAAAAAACATCCTATCTCCGTCATCCACAGGCAATATGGAACAGTGATTACCATTATTCGTTTTCAGTATTTTCTTCTTTGTTTTTCTTCTACTTTCAGGTACATCAGACATGTGGCTTTCTGAGGAATCAGATGGACAGTAATCTTTGTCAATAACGGAGTCGTCTGAATCAAAATCAAGAGAACTATTTTCACATGTTCCTTTCGTATTTAATGGGATTTCTTCATCAAGCGGGGAAAAATCAAGTGATAACATTAATTCGTTGCATGTTAAATCTATTTTGGTAGGATTTACAGTATTTTGATGAGGTGAAATTTTAAATTCGTTGAATAGTGACTGTGTACTTAAACTCAAAAGATGATGTGAATTATACGTAACTTGCGTCTCGCAAAATGTATCGAAAACGGTACCGGTCATAGAATAGGGTTCCGCGTATATTCTGTTAATAAACTCAGTCAGATCAGGGCCAGGTTTTGTTTTAGGTTCGGGTTGTTTCAGTTTTTTCATATTCTGAGCAGGGTCAGGTTTTCTTGTAGGTTTGGTTTGGTTTGGTTTTTCCTCCTTAACCATATCTAAAATAGTTTTGGCTCTGCTCCCAGAGTTTCTGTAACAAGAAAATAAAATGCTGAGTGTGTGTACCTAGGTAAATGTATGTAAATGTTTAAGCAACTATCTCATGAACATATTGTAACAAAATCATGCCCGATAATTTGATCATCTGAACATATTATAATGCGATAAAAAATAATATTCAGATTGATTTACAAGTTTTTACGAGAAACAAAACAAACTTTATTATAAATAATATTAGTAGGATTTACTAGCAAGCAAACTATTTTGTATGTTTATTTCAATAAAAGTGCAAATGTAAAGTAGGTACCTTACCTATTTATAATAAACTCAACATTATTCTGAACTAGAGTAAATAAAAACTAACTTACCTAAATTGGTGGTTCGCCATATCGCGATCGTTGCAAAATTGGCGGGAACAAACCCGGAGCGACACGCGTCCTCACCCACAAGCTCCTGGCGATGCACTAGTTTCACCCCCGCCCCTTGATTTCGGTACAGGATCGTTACGTAGCCGGTGTCCCCCCGCACCGCGCGAGATCAGTTAACGGCTTTGTAGTGTATTAGTGTGAGATAACGTCATTTTAGTCTAATAATGACGGACAATACATTTTTGATTAGTTTTGTAAGTGCCGCTATAGGCTTCTACGTACGTTAAATCAAAATACGAGTATCTCAAAAATTAAGCAATAATGCCGTTAAACATCGTTAGTCAAGTTTAAGTCTAACATTTTCAATTAACGACGATATAGTTTAAAAAAAGCGAACTCCTTTATTGAAAAAAAAAAATCCTATAAAACAGTTACAGTACCTTAACTGCTTTGTAGTGTACAAAAGACTGCTAACGGCAATTAAGACAAGTAACCATATAGACTTTTTGTGATAAAAATATGTGTTAATGAACCTTAGCGGCTTAATAGACTCATAAAGTTACTTAATGTCATTTTTGCTTATTTCACACGTGAGAAATATGTACTTAGCGGCATTTTTTAAATTATTATTTTCAAAACTATTCAAGATATTGAAAATTTGCAAACACAGATCGATAGATTTTTTTTTTCTCATTAATATAGCATCAAAAGTTGAAAATCGACCAGATGTTGGATAACGGCATTTTAGTTATACCACGGCAGTATTAAAAATCAATTTCCGACAGCAAAGGTATCTGACCAAGGTATTAGTTACACGATTGCTCACAAAAGGGATACTTATCAGGCTTCTGCTAAGCTAGCACTTCGCCCGCGAGTTCGTCCACGTGGATTTCTAAAATACAGTTTATAATAAATCTATATATATAAGGAGAAATTGTCTGACTGACTGACATATAAACGCACAGCCGAAACTAGTTAGGAACGTGAAATTTTGCACGCGGCTTCGGTTTATAAGGTAGGGGAGTCCTAAGATAGGGTTTTTGTAAATTCATCCCTTAAGGCGCATGTCAAACATGCAAGCGGCCCTTTGCACTTTTTTTTATTATTGTTAATAGGCACGTGTTTGACCACTATCTCACCTGATGGTAAGCGATGATGCGGTCGAAGATGGAGCACGCTTGCCTAGAAGTAACCCATTCACTCTTGACTTAAAGACTCCCAGGTTGTAGTTTTCAGGAAACACAGACTCAGTATACTTTTTTTTTTTATTGTCCCCGAAGGGAAGGCGAAAGTCTTTTGACCATATTGCCTCGTCTTACGTAATGTATTTATACTTTTTTTCCATTAGAATGCAGATGTAACACATTCTAATGTTTTTTGCAGTATTTGGCAACAAATGTGTCGAGTCAGCCTTCTCGGCAAACTTCGCTGAGGTAGTCAATACTACAATAAAATTCTCAGCTCCATTTGCCCGAGATCGCGCCTGTTTCAATGAATCCACATATTGTCCATTTGCGTTGACACTTGAGACACAAAACTACACCAATTTTACATTACAATATCCACTAGGAATCAATAAACGAATAATTAAAACAGCCACTGAACTGCACTCGAGAAAATCCCGCCAAAAAAAAAACAGAGACTCCGTTTACTTTACGTTTACTACGGCCCGATCCAATTTTAAAAATAAATGGATGTCATTGAAATTCAATGTCAGAACAATTTAAAACAAAAATTCGACAGTGTTGGTGCAGTCGACTTTTACAAGTAGGTATTACCCTGTTCAGTACACAGAGATACGTCAATTTGTTATCAGAATAATATCAATGTTTGGAAGCACCTACAAGTGTAAACAATTATTTTGACTAATGAAAGGAAACAAATCTCAAGCGAGATCGCGATTGACCGACGCACACTTGGATGCAGTTTTAAAATTAATAAGCGCAGATGGAATTACCCCTCAAATAGAGATTTTAGTGTAAGACAAAAGATGTCAAACTGGGAAAAGATTTTAATTCATTATTTCTATGTTTTTCTTTTAATTACTAAATAAACGTTTACCGTCCGCTACCTATGCAACGAGTTTTATTCTTCTTTATGGTTGGGTTTTGCGGCCCACTGATTTTATGACTTATATGTGGTCCACCAATGAGTTTGACATGCCTTAAGGTGGAAGCCCCAGGGTAGCCCGCGACATTCAAATTTTCTTACGTTTTTTGCAATTTACAGGTCAGTGTCAGGTTGTATGTTGGTTAAAATTTGATTCGCGGCGGTAGCAAGTATGTATTTATAGAATTATAATCATTAAAATCATCGATACATTTCTCTCAGTTACAATTGATGCCAAATGTAAGTATTTCATGAAATCATGACATGGCTTCTGTGCAAACTTTCCGAAGTGCAGTGTTTATCCAGAATGTCTTGTGAAAGTTAATTACTAACCTAACTCGATACAACATAGCTCATACTAGAAGTTATCCAATTAAAAAATAAAAATTTCTGCAAGTAATATTTATGTGTAAAACTAGTATTAGATACTGAGTCGTATCCCGTGGCTTTCCTTGTGCGTTCCTTAAGCTGGTTTAGAAACCGCTAGTCAAGTGCCACAGTCGAAACACATCAGTAGTACAAGTATTATCGTATGTATCGAGATAACGCAATCCTAGCCTCGATAAGAAAACTAAAGATTAACGCACAAAACACACAAAATTTCACAAGTTATGTAGTTTTTTTTTAAACAAACTAGACCCTCGTCGTCATGTGTGATGGAATGTACTCATGATAGCAAAGAATACTAGTCCAAATTCAACTGTCCTGGCATTTGCCATAGTGAGAGTTCCAGTCCCTACATGACACCCGGTCCCGGCGCTATCATAAGATTAGGTCGATGGTATCATATCATAATATGTATTACATTGTCACCGGACTTACATAAGTATGCCAAATTTCAGCTCTATGAGAAACCAAACAAGTGGTCTAAAAATGATTTGAAAATGTTGAAGCGGACAACTTACATACGAAAATTGCAAGTTAAATAAAAGACATCATACATCAAACGAGGAAGGTTTTAGTATATGATTTGCCCCCGTGCGAACCCGAGGCGGAGAATAATAAAAAAACATTAGTAAAAATTCACCCAGAACTATTC
Organism: Polia nebulosa; assembly: GCA_951329385.1. Classification (NCBI taxonomy): domain Eukaryota; kingdom Metazoa; phylum Arthropoda; class Insecta; order Lepidoptera; family Noctuidae; genus Polia; species Polia nebulosa. The sequence continues at coordinate 12,187,810 of OX589615.1, forward strand.
CCAGACATAACCGACTTATATTACTGTCATCCCTAGCCACTGCAAGCTACCTCGCTCGCTCACTCGTTTTTGCCCGATACACTCGACGTTGCATTTACAATTCAATGGTAAGACAAAAAGCGGTTGCAGTCGGCTGCCTGTGCGAAGTCTTGAGGCCTAGTTAGAAGTGGCGCTGGGTTAGGTGGAATTCAACAGGGTCATCTGAGTGCATGGGATTGTATTGTTACTTTTGTTCGTGGATCTTGGACAATAGTGACGGGTAGACGCCCGAAAAAGTGTCAGGCTCACCATTCGGTAGTTGGCTCAATTTATTTTTTATTTACGTGAAAAAGTGGGTTGTGAAGGTCAGATAGGCAGTCGCTCCATGTAAAATACTGCTACTCAGCTACAGCCGGTTAGACTGGAAGCCGACCCCAAAAAAAACTAGGCAGATTGAGTGATTTGTATGAAAAAGCAACTTTATCCAAAATCGCAAATTGAAAGAATATTTGAAGCCCGTTCAAAATTAAAACCTTTCAAATCTGGTGGAAAAAGAAAATGTCAAGTAACAGAATAATTACTTGTAGTTTAAAAAAAAATGCGCTTACAACTAGTCCGCTATCTAAAGACCGCCATATTAAATTTAGAGTGACGTCATTTTATTATTCACAAATAAATCTGCCTAGCCTTTTCCCAACTATCTTGGGGTCGGCTTCCAGTCTAACCGGATGCAGCTGAATACCAGTATTTTACATGGAGCGACTACCTGTCTAACCTCCACAACCCAGTAACTGGGTAATACGATACCCCTTGGTAAGACTGGTTGTCAGACTTTCGAGCTTATGACGACCCGTAACGACTGTCAAAGATCCACCATTGACAGCCGAGACCAACAGCTTAGCGTGCTTTCCCAGACACGAAGGAGTCTCGGTATGTAAAGATGGTCACCCATCCATGGACCTATCCCGTCAAGCGTAGCTAACCAGGGGGGTTAGACAAAATACCTTTCTGTTAACGTTAACGCTAACGCTTCGTGCAAAATGTATGGCAACGACATTTTCCACGAAGCGTTAAACAGAGAACTGTCACGTGACTCACGCCCAGTAATGTATGTTGTCTAAAGGCTCTGATGGATCGACCACGAGCTACTCCAAACAAAAGGTCTATTTTATGTTTCCATATGTATTTTATACACAGTGTCTACATTTCTCATCCAACTTTCTAGTCGCAGGTCTGCTGGAAGAAATTTCTTTTGAAATAAGCACCACCTTTATGCTCATCTATCTGTATTTGTTTGTTTTTGTGTGCATAAATAAATAAATAAACAAATAAGGTCTCCTGCTAGAAGGAATTCCCTAGTCTTTGCAATGGAGTCGTGAATGTCAATTGCATTCAGATAAAGATATGGCTTGCTGATGCTAAGCTTCAACTTACTTGTGGATTAATCTGAGGTTTAGGTTCGCGGCTTACAGTTTTAAATACACTAATCGGACTATAGTTAATTAATATTTTCCTGTTAAAAAATTTGAGCCCAAAAGTATTACTTTGCCCTTTCCATTATCAATTTTAGCGCAAAAATTGTTGCATCAACTCATTCCAAGTTATCAACCCAAAGTTGCGCATACGCATGCAACCCACAGACGGAAGTGACGTCATTATGTCATTCATTCAAATTATTTTATCTATCGTATTTCAAAATCGAAAGAATTAGTCCGCCATATATTTCTTCCGAAGTGTCATATTGTCTTCGTTCAGAGACAGTGTTAATTGAGTTAAAACTTTCCAAGTCCAACCAAACTTAATTCCAGTAACACAATAGAAATTGTAACAGCACCAACGAATGGCAATGGAGATTTACAGAATTTATTCTATTTTTAACCGACTTCAAAAAAGGAGGAGGTTCTATGTTCGACTGTATGTATGTTTTTTTTTATGTATGTCCACCGATTTCTCTGTCAGTTGTGGACTGATTTTCGAAATTCTTTTTTTGTCCGAAAGAATATATTCCCGAGGTGGTCCCCTATAAATTTTATCCAAGTTGCTTCAGCGCTTTTTAAAAACTGAAAAAAAAACGAAAAATACGCATAGATGACGTTTTGGTTTCCTCCAATTACGAGTATGTTTATATTCCACGTTCCATGTTATTGGGGTTTTTAGTTCTGGGGTATTACAACTAAAAAGTGAAAAGTAAAAACTTTTTTACAAAAAAAAACAACCGACTTCCAAAAAAGAAAATACACTATAAATTAAAAAATAACTTTAATTTCGGCAGTCGGTGTCAAATAACGAAGAATTAAAATACAAACACCGACTTCCGAAACTAAAGTTATTTTTTAATTTTTAGTGTATTTTCTTTTTTGGAAGTCGGTTGTTGTTGAAGTCGGTAAAAAAAGGTGCCAATTTTTGCCCACACAATTTCTTATGTGTTCGCGGGTGCATTCTCAAATCCGACATATGTAGGTACATTAAACACGACCATGGCTCGGAACGGAATTTGTAGACCAAACAAATATTTCTTCTATACGGGATGCAACCTGAGACCCTAAGCAAAGACAATTGCATCGACTAACATAGGGAATATAATATAGCCACACTTACTTTTGCCAGCAGCTTCGCCTGCGTGGAATTGGTACTTTCCCCATCATAAATTATACCCTATGTGCTATTCCAGTCTATAATCTGTCTCTGTGTCAAATTTCATTCATATGCGTTCAGCAGTTCCGTTGGTTATGGATGGAGAGGGAGAGGGGAGGTCAAAGAAAAGATAGATGGATTGTGTGAGGAGTGATATGAAAGAAAAGGGAGTTAGTGATAGCGTGACGGCTGACAGGACAGAATGGAAGAAAAAATAACTTTTTTACAAAAAAAAACAACCGACTTCCAAAAAAGAAAATACACTAAAAATTAAAAAATAACTTTACTTTGGGAAGTCGGTGTTTGTATTTTATTTCTTCGTTATTTGACACCGACTTCCGAAATTAAAGTTATTTTTTGTGTATTTTCTTTTTTGGAAGTCAGTTGTTTTTTTATTTTGTAAAAAGTTTTTTATTTTTCAATTTTTAGTTGTTATACCCAGAACTAAAAACTCCAATAACATGGAACGTGGAATTTAAACATACTCGTAATCGGAGAAAACAAAAACGTCATCTAGGTATACGTATTTGTTCGTTTTTGTTCAGTATCTCAAGAAGCGCTGAAGCAATTTCGATAAAATTTATATGGGACCACCTCGGGAGTATATGCTTTCGGATAAAAAAAGATTTATGAAAATCGATCCACAACTGACGGAGAAATCGCCGAACATACATTAAAAAAAAAATACAGCCGAACATAGAACCGACCCCAAGTAACATGGGATAAGGGCAGGCAGATAATGATAATGATGATGAGTTTAACCATTCTGGCATGATTCTAGTAACAAACATCCATCCAAACTTTCGCATTAGGATAGGTAGGATTTATGTAGGATTGTATTATAGAATAAATAAAATAAAAATGTTACCAGAATAAAAAAAAACCTAAGCGACTGTTATTATTTCACAATATTACTTTAAAACTTCCAAGATCTTGTCAACAACTTTCATTTAGGTGCTCAGCTGCCGCGTCTAGCAGATTGTTCATAAGCGGAGCGGACGAAGTGGCTTGGGTGATAGGCGTCCATTAGGTACACGGTAGGACGGTTTTTTTTTTTTTTTTTTTTTGGGGGGTGGGAAATCATCTAATGACTCTTTCCGCTCTGGGGTGGAGCGGAAGGGCGTGTCAGACTCTTACTGACTAAAACCCACCCCTGTTCCTCCCTGCCCTACGAGGGGCGCTATTAACTGGCAATGACCTTGAGTGGTTTGGTTAGCTTGCGTGTTCTGTACTGAGCTCACGTAACGCATCGTACGTCCATCCAGTAATAGGACTCGCCCATCGAGGAACGCTGTCCGAAATGAGACGCATTATTAATTTATTATACATAAAACAACAGGTATTATACTAAAACACGTATATTAAAATATAAATAATTAAATGATCTTTAAAATGTTGAAGGTTTCATAAAAATACGCTGTATAGTTTTTGCGTGATTCTCAAGTTTTTTTTCCGCGTTGGAAATAACTTTACAAATTAATTACACTATGTTATAAAAATGAAATTTCAAATATTCACATATCAAATTACGAAGTAAATTGTCCAGAGTAATACATATTTTTTTCAAAGAAATACGACTAGTCGTTTAGACGTGATTCTTAATTAAAAATCATTAAAAGTCGTACAACTGTCAAGTCACAGTCAAGTTTGTGACTGACGGATAACTTACTGGACGGATTTTCGCATCATAATTCATAATCATATAAATTCATAGAAATGACTTTTGCTTCATTAAACAAAAATCCAACTGCAAAAAATAACACAAGTCACTTTAGAAGCAGTCTGATGCAGTTGGTGGCTTGAAATCTATGATCGAACTATTTTTTATTTTTATTGAAAGTCTTCTTTCGAATATATAACTTTATTAATACTTTGGGCCCAGACGCTGGTCACATTAATTGCAGCGTCAGTAGCGTCCCTTTTCGTGTATGCAAACAACATTTTGAAACGGGTACTAGTATCAAAAATCGCCTACCCACAGGCGTTGTGATCAAAGCGGTCTTTTAACCGACTTCAAAAAAGGAGAAGGTTTTCAATTCGGTTGTATTTGTTTTAGGGTTCCGTACCTCAAAAGGAAAAAAGGAACCCTTATAGGATCACTTTGCTATCCGCCCGTTTTTTTAATTGCATCACAAAAAAATAGGCTGCGTAACCTATATGTCAAAGAATTCGGATCCAATTTTTAAAGTCAGGCGACCATTATATGATGTGAGTTATCGTATGCTGCCCGGAGGTGGAGGATAAATTCGAAAGAGTTACCTCGCCCCCGGGCACTCGAGGCAGGGAGGAACAGGGGTGGGTTTTAGTCAGTAAGAGTCTGACACACCCTTCCGCTCCACCCTAGAGCGGAAGAAGTCATAGGATGATTTCCCACCCCCCAAAAAAAAAAAAAAAAAAGGTCTTGATTAACACAAGCTTAAACAGATTTTTAATTAGTTTACGACGTCTAATTTTCAATTAATGCCGAAAATTAAAATAAAATGAACTAGTTTGTACGGAACCCTCGGTGCGCGAGTTGGACTTACAATTTACTTGTTTTTTTACATGTTTGTTACCTCAGAACTCGGTAATTTATAAACAGATTTTTTTTAATTGAAAGGATATACTTCCAGATTGGTCCCATTTTTATTATGTATGACCAAAGACCTTTGCCCTGCATTGCGATTGTCAAGGATTAATTTATGATTTTGAACAGGATTAATTTATGACCCCTTTTGTTGATCGCCCTGCTGTCTCCTATGAACATAGCCGCGACCTTACAAACTTTTCCATTGCAGCGTAACTTTCAAAGTTCGAGTCCCGTTACCATGACTTGCGGAACGGTGTAGCGTTTTCAAAGTAATAATTATATGAATTAATGGTGTTTTAGATGGTTTATAAGATTATTAAGGGGTTTTCAGAAGGTTTCGGGAAGGGGTACAGGTGTTTACTCCTAATAAACATGTTATTATTGATGCGGAGGAATGAAGAAAATGTCGTGAGGAAAGTCTTGTGTATGGATGTGGATGGCCATAAGAGTAGGGGAAGGCCAAAGAAACGATGGTTGGACTGTGTGAAAGAGGATATGGGCAAAAAGGGGGTGACTACAGAGATGACGACTAATAGAGGAGTATGGAAGAAAAAGACATGTTGCGCCGACCCCAAATAAATTGGGATAAGGGCAGGAGAATGATGAAACATGTTTATTATTGATGATTTTATTAAAAACTACTTATGACTACCGAGATGACGACTAATAGAGAAGAATGTAAGAAAAAATGTAATTGGAAGGAAAATGAGACGTGATGGGAAGAAATAAGTATGCATTAATGTTATAATAATATGATGGGAATGAATAAGAAATAAAACTGGCCAAGTGCGAGTCGAACTCGAGCATGAAGGGTTCCGTACCATCGTACAAGATTATACGCGTCTACTTGTTGACATTATTAATAAGATCGAGCAAAAAAAGCAAAAAAAAAACACGTTTCTAGTAGGGGGAGCCATTTCATTTTTAATTTATTATTTGTTGTTATAGCGGCAACAGAAACACACATTTTGTGAAAATTTCATCTTTCTGCCTATTACGGATCATGAGCCTACAGCCCGCTGACAGACAGGCAGACGGACGGACGAACGGACAGAGGAGGCTTAGTAATAAGCCTATGCGCTATGTGCATGTGTGTGTGTGTGTGTGTGTGTATGTGTGTGTATGTGTGTGTGTGTGTGTGTGTGTGTGTGCTATGTGTATGTGCTTAAGTTAGCAAAATCATATTGTTGTGTATGTCGTTAATTTGTGGCAAATAAATACTTTTTCTTTCTTTCTTAATAGGGTCCCGTTGGTTACCCTTCGGGTACGGAACCCTAAACATATATAACTAAACATTGCATATTTCCAAGGTACTTCATTTTTTTTCTTTCATTTGTATCGCGGTGTTATCGCAGACGTTTCAAACTTCGCAGTATCGCTAAATAGTGTGGGCAGTTTTGATTTTAGAGTATGCTGGATCTGACTGGCCGAGAACTTTTCAAGCCACCTAAGTCTATATATACATATAACAATAACGCGCAGAGCCAGTCGCGGGCAGGCGCTAGAATATTATAGATTATTATTATTTTACTTTGATAACATTATTTCATTGTTTATTATTTATTTTTTTCGTTTCTTTTTTTGGTCTACCTATACTTATTATTTGATTTTTTTGTCTAATAGTTTAGATATGATGTGAAAAGTAAGTCTCAGGAAGTATTGATAGAAAGCTACAGGGCTATCTTCTATTTCAGGAAATGCACGGTACCTTTAGGAAGGGCCACAGGAGCAAAATGCACGGTACCTTTAGGAAGGGCCACAGGAGTGAAATGCACGGTACCTTAAGGAAGGGCCACAGGAGCAAAATGCACGGTACCTTCAGGAAGGACCACAGGAGCAAAAGGCACGGCACCTTTAGGAAGGGCCACAGGAGCAAAATGCACGGTACCTTTAGGAAGGGCCACAGGAGTGAAATGCACGGTACCTTAAGGAAGGGCCACAGGAGCAAAATGCACGGTACCTTCAGGAAGGACCACAGGAGCAAAAGGCACGGCACCTTTAGGAAGGGCCACAGGAGCAAAATGCACGGTACCTTTAGGAAGGGCCACAGGAGCAAAATGCACGGTACACCCGACGGTATACGATAGTGCGGGTAACTTTAAAAAAATCTTAAGACCGAACGGATTCATTTTTGGAATAGGTTGTAAGTTTGTCTCAATCGGAGGTACAAGATGGCCACATTTTTTTATCCGACCGGCGCGGCTGCGGCACGTGTAAGTGTTGTGTTTTATTTTTTATCGTTATATTTTGAGTATTTTTTTTGTTTTATTTTACAATTAAAACGTTAATCAAACGAAGTAAAAATGATTTTTGCTAATTCCTTTTGTAAGTTAGAAACAAAATGAGACTAAATTTCAAGTAGCACGATCGTGGCCCCTCGGTTGTGACCCTATAAATTGATTTCAACGTGGTTTTTTGTTTATTGATTAAAATTTGGCATTGTGGCTAATAAAGTTGATTCTTTTTTATTTTAGTGCTTCCTGTATCTGATGGCCGCAGCTTGGACGTCCTTGTCCTTGGCGATGGAAACGAGTCAGATATAGAAGAATTCTACGACGATGCATATTTTGAAGTAGAGCCGCGTGTTCTCGCCGACCTTGTAGGCGAAAACTACGAAGACATGTGACATCCACCAACCCGCATTGGGCCCGCGTGGTGGATTACGACCCTCCCACAGAGAGGAGGCCTGTGCCCCAGTCGTGCTGATGGTGAAGTAGTATTAAAAAAAAAAAAACTTTTCAATTCTAAACGTATGACAAATGACAAGATACATATTTGAGATATTGAATCGCCATAAATACTACGACACAACACACACATACAAACATACAATTGAACATTCCATACATACAAGAACCCATACAACAGTGCTACCCATAAAATGATTCACAGATTATACACATATTTTCGAATTCATAACAACAAGTAAATTGGTTGTGTCACTGACTAAAAACTTCACTTAAGGATCTGTCAGCCAAGTCTTACGTCATCATTTTTTTTTTTGGTTTAAAGTAGATGAGATGTACCTACGTTGATTTATAGAGCTCTGATTGGTTGTTTGAATGGTAAAGGATGTTACACTGGTGACGTGTTGTACTTACATACATAATTGAATTTATATGATGTATGATTTAAGACGACCCTTCAAAGTCAATCGCAAAAACCTTGACCTATGTGCTATAAATCAAATTGAGCTAACGAGTAGAGTCTTATGAACGTCTGAGGTTCATAGGAGAATTGAAGCCATAATATACGGAATTTCATCACAATTGGTCCAGAGGAGAAATTAGAATTGGAGAGATGCCTTGGAGACCCCCGACGACGGCGTGCCGTAACATTATAATTTTAGGGAAAAAAATAATTTTACCCGTATTTTTTCAAAAATGTACCAGACACACATTGAGTCAAAGTTCAGCTCAGCCTAGAATATTCCCACTGCTGGGACACAAGTCAAAAATACCCTTTTCTCAGACACGAGGATGCAGGATTAAACATGGCAAGTACTGACGTCTTCCAGTCTAACCGGGTGCAGCTGAATACCAGTATTTTACGTGGAGCGACTGCGTATCTGACCTCCACCACCCGGTTACTGGGTTACCTCCAAGAGCCAACCCTCTCTGTCGTGCCGCTCTTGGACTTGCCAAGAGCGGCACGACAGAGAGGGCCAATTTAGGATTCCGTGAATAAGGAAATTATCAAAGAAAAAATCCGATTTATCGATATTTGTTAGTAAAATATACGTAATAATAATGTGACACGTGAGTGAAGTGAAGTGAAGCGTGCAATAGGGCTCCTTTTGCACACTTCGGGTACGGAACCCTAAAAACTAAGCAATACAACTTAAAAGCGTGTCGAAACTAGAACTCGAAGCTTTAATGATGGATGCGGATGTCCAAAGCGCTGCGTCATCCACACTTTCTTGTTTTTTCGTCTACGCAAACAGTGGGCAACGGTACGGAGCATACTGCCAAGTCACTGGCTTTTTAGCATTCCGTAAGGTGTTAATATACTTTATTATTACCCGTCTCCTCCAGAAGGAGGGTAATTTTTATAGAGAGAATGTGTATGTTTGTCTATTTCATTGGCACACCCTGTAACCTATACTATACGGCTGGATAGATTTAAAAAAAAATGAGGAGAGTTTTTTGGCGGGATTTTGTCGAGTGAAGTTCAGTGGCTGTTTTAATTATTCGTTTACTGATACCTAGTGGATATTGTGATGTAAAATTGGTGTAGTTTTGTGCCTCAAGTGTCAACGCAAATGGACAATATGTGGAATCATTGAAACAGGGGCGATCTCGGTAAAATTGAGCTGAGGAATTTATTGTAGTATTGACTACTTCAGCGAAGTTTGCCGAGAAGGCTGACTCGACACATTTGTTGCCAAATACTGCAAAAAACATTAGAAAATGTTATATCTGCATTCTCATGGGAAAAAGTAAAAATACACTACGTAAGACTAGGCAGTATGGTCAAAAGACTTTAGCCTTCCCTTCGGGGTAGATAAATAAAAAAAATAAACAAATGAGATATCATTTTACCAATCTTCACGTGGATCTCACTTCCGCTGTCAAGACCAATCTTGATAGCCGAAGTGAGATCCACGTGAAGAACCGCAATTACTAAACTTAGTCAACTAACGTTTATAAATCACATCTAGTAAAAGTTCTGAGAAGTATTACTTATTCCGAATCGGACCGCTGTTTCTTAAAAATTTACAGTTAAAAGTAAATCAATCTCGGATACAACTTGGAAGCCGTATCGACCTGCTAGAAATTGACAAGAGCAATGACCCCTTTTTGCTCTGTTTGAGCTACAAATGTTTTATAGTTCATCCCCTTCTGCCCAGGGGTCGTGGATACATTCGAAACAGAGTTACCGCGCCCCTCGGCAGTCAGGCAGGGAAGGAACAGGGGTGGGTTTTAGTCAGTAAAAGTCTGACAAGCTCTCTTGCTCCACCCAGAGCGGGAGAGGTCGTTGGATGATTTCCTACCCCCACAAAAAAAGCATGAAAAGCTGGTGTGGTCCTGCGCCTGTTCTCTCCCCGGTCGTGTCGGATTGCCCTCCCATCGGACTGTGAGAGTATTTAAAAGGAACAGAGAGTGCACACGCTTATGCACTATATCTCCTACCTTCTTGACATTTCTTCATTTTAATTGTGTAAACATGAGTACCATGGGGTATTTAATGTAACTGCTTTTTTTTTGACATGAACGAGCATGGCAGTAGAGAGCTTGTCATGCTCACTCAAATGTCTCGCTGATGGTAGCGCGTGTATTGGATCATTCGGTTCCCTTTAATATGATTGAGCTGAGTGGTGCTGATCCACGCGTCATGTTCGTGAACGGGCGCCGTCAGTTGAGACTGGTCATCTGTAAACTACCACGGTCTTATTTTATTTTTATTGTTTATATCTGCCTAGCCTTTCCCAACTATTTTAGAGTCGGCTTCCAGTCTAATAGGATGCAGCTGAATACCAGTATTTTACATGGAGCGACTGCCTATCTGACCTCCACAACCCAGTAACTGGGTAATACGATACCCCTTGGTAAGACTGGTTATCAGACTTTCGGGCTTCTGACGACCCGTAACGACTGTCAAAGATCCACGATTGACAGCCGGGACCAACGGCTTAAGGCCCTTCTCGCGGTCCAGTGGCGCCCTCATCAGAAACGGCCGTTTTTGGCACTTTTGCCTACTACTTTGGATACGAAACATTTTGAGACCTGTTTTAACAACATAAAAATTCTTTATCCTCTTTGTAACAAACGTGAAGTTGGATTTTTTAATATTTATTTTCTGTGCTATACTACGATTTTTTATTCAATGAGGGCGTTACTGGACCGCGAGAAGGCCCTTAACGTGCTTTCCGATGCACGGAGGAGTCTCGGTATGTAAAGATGGTCACCCATCCATGGACCAACCCCGGCAAGTGTAGCTTAATCTGATGGATCGTCCTGTGCGGCTGTTATTATTTTAGCCACGAGCTCAACATCCCTATTACCAATACTAAATACGTTATACCTTTTGACGCTTCACAAGGTGGACTGATGATTTGGTGAAGGTCGCGGGAGTCAGCTGGATGGGAGACGCATGGGAGCGGTCGTTGTGGCGACGCTTAGAGGCCTATGTCCAGCAGTGGACGTCTTTGAATGATGATGATGAAATCCGACGTATCCTGGGTAGTTAACGCCGCTACCACCGTGCTTTCTGTCTAATGTTTTTACCACACGAGCTGTTCTGTTCATATACACAATGTTTTTATTACGAGAAATTAAGAGAAGACTTTGTTTGTTTGTCACACTTGATGCTCCACACAAAATGAGGAGATAAACAATATTTTATACCATTTTTTATTTTTTTGAAAACGTTGCCCCACACTAGGAATTTCTCCTGTATCGTGGATGCGCTCACAAACATTTAAACTCACATACACAAGACACCCAGACCCGGAACAACTATCTGTAAGCCATACAAATATTTGTTCCGTGCGGGGATCGAACCCGAGACACGCAGCGCAGCAGCCGAACGCTCAACCACTGCGCCAACCGTGCCGTCAAAGCTATATACTACCTTCTGCCAGCGGCTTCGCCCGCTTTGAATTAGTACTTCCCCTAGTATTAAATACAGCCTATGTGCTATTCCAGACACATATATAATCTATCTCTGGGCCAAATTTCATTAAAATCCGTTCAGCCGTTCTGGCGTGATTGAGTTACAAACATACATCCATCCAAACTTTTGCCTTTATAATATTAGTAGGCTAGTGATCCGCCGCCCGAGCTTCGCACTGGTAAGTAAAGAATTATACATCAAAACCTTCCTCATGAACTATTGGTGTGAACCGCATAAAAATCCGTTCAGTAATGTTTGAGTTCTTCGCGAACAGACAGATGCGCGGCGGACTTAGTTTTATATGTCCTTTCGTCAGTCCGGCTAAATTTATTCGTGTTATGGGAAATACATCAATATAAGTTTTAAATTGTGTGTTGTCATGCCATTCCTACCTTTCTTACGATAGTAATACAGTAGGTTGGATAAAAACTCTTATGAGAAAGATCTCAATCGTTCGTTTCGCGTTTCAAAATTGCAAAATCATTGACCAAAGGTCGACCGGTGCTGTGCTGACCAGTCCGGGTTCTTTGCTCTTTACAATTTGGAGTTTTTTTTAGAATTTATCGGTTTTCGGGTACAGCCACTATCAATCTGCTGCATCCGGTTATGCAGCTGAATACCAGTATAGTATTCGTCAAACTTAATAGCGTGTGCAGTTAAGTCGACAATAATTTAGGCCATTGAATGATTTTTATAACTGTGTGGAAGCTGTGTGATTATTTTTTAGGAGTGTATGGTACCTACTTATTAGTCAGTTTGGAAGTTGGTGGTCCTACGCGCCACAACAGCAGGCCATGGTTTGGAATCCTCAAGGGAAAAAGAAGATGGCCGTTCCCGTCAAACCTTGCGATGCGACGCACCGTGTTGGTAGAAGCGACGAGCATTGGAGTGGCAAGGAGCGAGGTGACGTCAAGCTCAAGACCGCTCGCGATGGAGAACTACTGTGGACGCCCTCTACCAAAGCTAGAGGACATAGGATCTGCCTGGGATCGCGGATAAATTTGAAAGAGTTACCGCGCCTCTGGGCACTCAGGCAACTGAAGGAACAGGGGTGGGTTTTAGTCAGTGAAAGTCTGACACGCCCTTCCGCTCCACCCAGAGCGAGAAAAGTCATTGGATGATATCCCACCAGCCAATAAAAAAGGGGACATAGGATCTTAAGTTTACTTTCTATTTGATCGCCACTACTCAGTAACTAGGTAACGCTTTGACGATACTGATGTCAGGCTTTCGAACTTCTAAGTAACCGTAGTAAAAAACCTAGCACTCGCGAACCTCGGAGTACCGTCACAAGCGAAAACAAAAAACTTAAACAAAAATCCCCAATGCGCCTCGCGATCCGCTACGAATGCTACTTGTAGCGAATCGCGTAATGGTGTCGGTGGCGCGTGAGTTCAATTGTTTTTTCCCATCATGAAACTGCCCAACGCGCCTAAAGAAGTTTTAACTTAAAAAAAACACGCCCGCGACCCCAACTTACTTTCCGAGGGAAAGAGGAATCTCGATATGAAACGGTTCCCTTTTTTTTGTTTTCGTAGGGTAATCCTTCAAAAGGCGCCTGGAATTTTAGGCAAAAGACCAGGGAGTATCTCGGTGATCACCATCAGCACATGGAAGGGGCCCCGTTACCTCTTATCGGATCTGTACACCGCCAGAGGCGAGGAGACTGTAGAGGGGTCTCCCCTACCCGGGCCTGCGGACGGCGAGTAATGGGTAGCTCGTCGTCCGATCAGCACCAGGCCCTGTAGACAAAGTAAAATCGCTTCGTAGCGAAACGATATCTAAATTCGTCATCGTCTCTGAGATATCGATAAATATTTCCTAGCGTTAGCGTTCCTTCGTTATCTTTTTTGGCGATCACGATCGAGGCGAAGGCGAACTCTGAAAGCGCTGCTTGTCTACGCATTTGTATGGGATAAACACGATAGCAATTCGTTTCTTTATGGTTTCGTTACGAATTTTAACATTGTCTACCAACTTGCGATAACGATGTCGACAGTCGACTGACCACGTGACTTAGCGCGGTTTATGTCAATCTCATACATTTTAGTCTTTTCTAACTTCGTTATCGTTTTTAAATTGTTACTTTGTCTAAGCCCCCAGGCCTGAGAATCGACGGCGCGTAGTGTTCCACGCGCGCCTCATAGAGTTGTCAGCAAACATGACGACTCGCCCTCCCGCTCCACCCTAGAGCGGGAGATGTCGTTGGATGATTTCCAACCCCACGAAAAAAAAATGGGATCTCCGGTGAGCAGTGCTGCCATTTTAGCGCTTTCGGCGCTAGATCTAGCGTTTTTTTGATGTGCCTAGCGCGCGACTTAAAATTTTAGCGCCTAGCGAATAATTTAGCGCTTTTAGTTTTCTAAGGTGTCAACACATATTTGGTATGTTTTGGGTGATTCAAAAATATACGAGTCTATATTTTCTGACAATTAAAAACAATTAATGCCATTCTCCTGACAAGAACTGGAATAACTGCTGTCAATGGCACCTGCTATGATTATCAGCTTCCAAGTGATGCGCAAGTCCTGCGCATGATTGGAAATTCTGAAAGAGAAATTTATTATTATTTTTTTAGCCGATTTCTTATGATAAGATGTGTGTGGAGTATGATTAAAAAACAATGTGTACGATTACGATACTTATTATTTCTTAACACGTGTGTTTTTTTTTACAATTTGTGTTTAAATTTAGCGCTTTTTGGATACGCTGATTTTATCAAATCTAGCGCTTTTTGTACCGCTTTTAGCCTGAATGGGTATTTTGATTTGGCAACACTGCCCCAAAGCCTCGCTGTGCACGGCAGCACGTGACCACAGTGCCGCCGTATTCGTAACGGTGCCTAATCTAGAAGATCGACACGTGCGGCTGATATTATGAAGCCACGAAGCTCCTCCATTTTTGGGTATTACCCCACTTAACTTAAAGTGAGGAGCTCGTGGCTAAAGTAATAACAGCTGCACGGGTCGATCCATCAGGTTAAGCTACGCTTGCCGAGGTTAGTCCATGGATGGGTGACCATCTTTACATACCGAGACTCCTCCGTGCCTCGGAAAGCACGTTAAGTCGTTGGTCCTGGCTGTCAATCGTGGATCTTTGAGTCATTACGGGACGTCAGAAGCCCGTAATGCCGTAAGGCAAAATGTATCGGGACTATCCTTAAAATTACCATCTTATCTGTTTACCTACGTTATTGGCAAATAAATAATTTATGATTATGATTATGTAAGTCTGACATCCAGTCTTACCAAGGGGTATCGTATTACCCAGTAACTGGGTTGTGGAGGTCAGATAGGCAGTCGCTCCATGTAAAATACTGGTATTCAGCAGCATCCAGTTAGACTGGAAGCCGACCCCAAGATAGTTGGGGAAAGGCTAAGAAGATTGATTGACCCCACTTAACTTAAAGTCTAGATGATTCAGAACGTCGAGGTGGATCCCCACTAACTAAAACCAGTTATTTTGATCTAGAACCTAATCTCGGGTCGACTTATATGATTGGTTGTTATTTTTGTCTCTACTGGTTTGCTAATAACTTGATCAAGAATTCAATACTGCGAGGAACTTCCTGTTGTCTGGTATTAGCAGGTGCAACATCTGAGCTTTCCATCAAGAATTTATCGGCTAAAGTCTGGGTCTGTGCTTGATTGTTTTTTAGGGTTCCGTACCTCAAAAGAAAAACGGAACCCTTATAGGATCACTTTATTGTCCGTCCGTCCGTCCGTCTGTCAAGACCCTTTATCTCGGGAACGCATATTATACTCAGGTCTACAGTACCTTGCTGTGATAAAATCAAACTTCTAAATTAACGTAAAAAAAGATACGACCGTTTATGCCGCGAAAAACGTATATTTTTACACTCTCAAGGGAATCAAAATTTATAGGGTACTTCCCGCTGTCCTACAATCATGAAATTTGGCAAGAAGCAAGGTCTTATAACACAAGTTTAGGGAAAAGTCTGGCTACCGTAAATTTTTAAAAACATCAAAAAAAAAAATAGGATACAAGGAATTCGGGTCCAAATTTTAAAGTGAGGCGATCGTATCATGTGGGCATTCTTATGAAAGGACCTTGTTAGCACAGCTCAAACAGATTCTAAATTGTTTTAACCACGTGTAATTACCGAAAATTAAATAAAAAAAGTTTTTCTGGCAAAAATTTTCGAAACTCAATTCCCGAACTATTTAGATACCCGCAAATTTGTACGGAACCTTTAGCGTGCGAGTCCGACTCGGACTTGCAGGATTTTTTATTATTATTCTCGTTTGGCATTTTTGTTCAAATTTTGTACTTCTGTCGGCACTCCGGGAGTGCCAGTCTTCTTTTTTTACATCACTTAAAAGGCCCCTAGTAACTTAGTAGCGCGTTGGCAACTCCCTAAGCCCTATTCTTGGCCATGCATAATGAAAAAGCAGAACGGCCTTTAAAATTAGTTTTACCAGGAAGCCTGTAACGTTGCATGTTCAACAAAAGGATAGGCTGAGCTTTTGTGAAATATTAATGTGACTTCGATTGGAGGACTTTACTATGCTTAATTTGCATTTTAAAAAACAACGTTGGATAACATGACAATGCTGTCAATTCTGTTGTGCACAAAAACAACGTTGGATAACATGACAATGCTGTCAATTCTGTTGTGCACAAAAACAACGTTGGATAACATGACAATGCTGTCAATTCTGTTGTGCACAAAAACAACGTTGGATAACATGACAATGCTGTCAATTCTGTTGTGCACAAAAACAACGTTGGATAACATGACAATGCTGTCAATTCTGTTGTGCACAAAAACAACGTTGGATAACATGACAATGCTGTCAATTCTATTGTGCACAAAAACAACGTTGGACAACATGACAATGCTGTCAATTCTGTTGTGCATAAAAACAACGTTGGATAACATGACAATGCTGTCAATTCTGTTGTGCACAAACTAATCTATTGCTATTTTTCTCTCTCTAATAAAACAAGAATGAGACGGACGTAAATTAGAGTTGTCAAATTTAGTTGAACTAATATTTCCATACAAATTAAGGGTAGACGTTTTGCGTGTAAGTGACGCATATTTTTCCCCCAGCTTTTCTTTTTTTTGTTGTGTTTCTCTGTCTTTTGCGTCATGTTTACCGTAAATAATGTATTTTCTTTCTTCCTTTCTTTCATAAACATGTCGACTAAAAACACGGTAAAGCGCAAGGCGTAAACTAGTTTGACATCTCTAACTTAGTTCATAACTATAGCTGTCTTTTTTTCGCACTGCCTTTTAGAAAAGATAGCGATTCTCTAATTTTAGTTTAGTTATTGAACAATAGAATCGGCACCAATGTCAGTTTTTTTTTTAATTTTAACATTAATAGGCTTGTGCTTGACCACTATCTACCTAATGGTAAGTGATGACCACTGCGCGGATCGCCCAGAGGACACGGTGGAGCATACGGTGGAGGTCTGCCCCGCTTGGGCGAAGCACAGCCGTGTCCTCTTGGATGTGATAAGCGGTAGCGACGTCTCGCGCCCATCCCTGGTTCAGGCCATGGTACGGGGCGAGAGGGAATGGGATGCCGTCTCCTCCTTCTGCGAAGCAGTAATGCTCGCGAAGGCGGAGGCGGGACGGGTGAGGGAAGCTGAACGGAGTGGCCCTCTCACCCGTAAACACTGGGCGTAGGACGTTGAGAGACGATCTCCGGCCACCGTAGACCCGGGCCTGCGGACGGCGAGTAGTGGGTAGCTCGCCGTCTGATCAGCACCAGGCACGTGAGTCGACGGCGCGTAGTGTTCCATGCGCGTCTCAAAGAGATGATTGTCAGCCATCACTGACGGGGCCTATCGTGGCCGGTGCCTGCATGCCTAGGGGTAGCGGATAAATTCTGAAAATGAGTTACCGCACCCCTGGGCACTCAGGCAGGGAAGGAACAGGGGTGGGTTTTAGTCAGTAAGAGCCTGACGCACCCTCCCGCTCCACCCAGAACGGGAGATGTCATTAGATGATTTCCCACTCCGCCAAAAAAAAAATGGTAAGCGATGATGTGGTCGACAATGGAGCACGCTTGCCTAGAAGTAACCTATTCACTGTTGACTTAAAGACCTTCAGGTTGTAGCCATCAGGAAACAGACTCAGACAGGAAATGCAGCTGGCTGGGCTGTTTAAGGGCTCGTGACAGTAGTGTGAAGAACGTAACCCTATCACTAAGTCTCTATTGACCGTCCGTCTGTAACGAGGCCGTATCTTTGGCATATTTACAGGTTAAATCTTCACACAATTTTTTACTATGGCCGCTATATCACAAATATGTACTAAAATTTAACCATTTTTTTTAAAGAACGTTGACCCACATTAGGAATTACTTCTGCATCGTGAAGCGTTCACATGTAGTCTCACATACACAAGATACACAGAACAACTATCTGTAGACCATACAAATATTTGTTTGGTACGGGAATCGAATCCGCGACAAGCATCGCAGCAGCCAATCGCTCAACCACTGTACCGAACGTGCTATAAAATGCCTTCGATTTTTGGTTCTTATCATGATGAGTATAATCATGATGTTGGGAAGAAAACCCAATAACACTACCCGACCAGGTAATCGAATCCAGGGGCCAAATTCTGTAAAACAACTAACTTGTCAATAGTGTGTCGGTAGTGTGTCAGTGGTGTCTCAATAGAATAGTCATTGACATTTGGTATTCTACAAATTATTTATGGTCATTGACTTGCCACTGTAGTGCCATTGAAACGCCATAATAAGACTATTGTAATAATTGGTAGTCTGCTCTACTATATTATGTCAATAGCATATTGAAGTTTTTGAAGAATACCAAATTTGCAACAGTGGCAAAATAATATCTGTTGTATGTCGATGGCGTGTTGCTTAACTCAAAGTTACAGAATTGGGACCCAGAACCTCACGCTCAGCAGTCGCGTTTGCGACCACGAGACCAACGAGTCAAACCACAGACAATAAATTGAAAATCGTAGAACATTTTCGAATTCTGCCAAAATACAATAGTATTCAGGTCACGACATGACATCACTGACCTTGGCTGGAGCCCAGTGAGGCATCACGAGGGAGTGGCAGCCATTGTGGCACTTAGAAAACAAGTCCATGCCTAATCAAGGTCTTCGATTGTTGCTAAATTTTATACTTGAAAATCTTTACAAAATTGTTGGACACTTTTTTGTTCATTTAGCAATCAGTAATCACGCTGTTCAAAGTGCTCAATGCCGGTAGTATGAACATCTAGGTTACTTATAGGCAAGTGTGTAGTTGTGTACCAACCTAACTATACTAAGCCTACGTGCTGGATAATAGCATAGTCCTTCTCACAGAGAGTGGGAACATCATAGCCTTTTTAGGGTTCCGTACCCGAAGAATCCAAACGGAGCCCTATTGCTGTCACTCACGTGTCCGTCTGTCTGTCCGTCGTCAGTCAAACAGGTTTTACAGCCAAACGGTTAGAGTCACAGTCTTCAAATTTTCACAGTATAGGCATCTTGTTGTCCCAAAGCCATACAAATAGTCAAAAATACATTTGGTACGGAACCCTAAATGTGCGAAGTACGAAACGCACTAAGCCGGTTTTATTTTGGGTTATCAACTAACTTCTCCCGCTCTGGATGGAGAGGGAGGGCGTGTCAGACTCTTACTGACTAAAACCCAGGAACACGGGTGGGTTCAGGTGGGGTCAGTGCTTCAGTTGCCTGTGCCAGCACCACAGTGACTCCTGGCGACCCTGATAGAACATCATACTTGTTCGTCGGTTCGTTGAGCTCACGATAGCTGACAAATGCTTGTACTGTCTGGACAGGCCCACTCGAATCTGCATATTACTTTCCTCAAAAGCTCATCCCAGACATTAAGGTTCTCATATGATTTGACCAGTATATTGTATGGATTTGAACACTTTAAAAGAGATTTTGACCTCTGAGTTTGTTTCGGTGTTTCTTCTCAGGGTAGTCAGCTAGGAAACACCGGCCTCATTTAGCCAAAACTGACAAAAAAAATGTTGACTTAGTAAAAGTGTTGTTAAAACCTACTTACAAAAATACTTTTTTACAAAATAAAAACAACCGACTTCCAAAAAAAAATACACTAAAAATTAAAATAATAACTTTAATTTCGGAAGTCGGTGTTTGTATTTTATTTCTTCGTTTGTGACACCGATTTTTAGTGTATTTTTTTAGAAATCGGTGGAAATACATAATATAAAATAAACTATTTTTGTATACAGTCGAACATAGAACCGCCTCCTTTTTCGAAGTCGGTTAAAAATAAAATCATTTATCATTTACTAGCTGGCGGCGGATGGGTAGACAGACTATGTTGCTAGAGCGGGTAGAACCAGGATGAGACTGGCGAAGGAACTTGAGGATTTGCGTAATAATAGAGAGGTAGGCTCAGCAGTGGTCGAAGTCGAGGTTTGGATAATGACAATGATGCTAAATACGTACATGAAAACAAAATTGTTGGACATTTTTTTGTTAATTTAGCAATCTGAATTCACTGTACAATGTCCATTATACTTAAGACTATGAAAGTTTATAGACGGAGTGTCAAAATCCAACAAGCTTGGCTTGCTTGGCCGCTTGGCTTCTTATTTTGAAGTACCAGAATGAGAAGCTAAGCGCAAGTTCGATCGTGTATGGAGTACTGCTCTCATTTTTGGGACGGATCTGCCAGATACCAGCTTGATGCCCTTGAGACAATTGAGAAAAGAGCCAAGAGGAACATCGGCAATGATAGGCTCGTCGAGTCGAAGCTCCAAAGTCTTGAGCATAGACGCCGAGTTGCTAGCCTGTCGGTTTTCTATCGGTTACATTTTGGGGAGTGTGCGACGGAATAGCATGATTTGATTCCGCCAAACCCGTTCCATCATCGGACCACAAGACGTACGGCGGTGCGCCACCGGTACATGGTGAACATTCCCGTCCACACGCACAAAACGTTTTGAGAACACATTCATTGTGCATACAGCTAGGGAGTGGAATTCCCTGCCATAGTCTGTGTTTCCTGATAGTTACAATCTGAGAGTCTTTAAGTCAAAAGTGAATAGGTTACTTCTAGGCAAGCGTGCTCCATCCTCGTCCACATCATCGCTTACCATCAGGTGAGATAGTGGTCAAACGCGTGCCTATCAACAATTTAAAAAAAACGGCTTGTATCTGTACACGCGAAATAAGCTCACGTAGACAAAATGAGAAGCCGATACGTCATCGTTACGTTAGTCAAGGTCACTCACACATTTTAACGATCCTGCTTCATTTAATGTCTACTGACGTTCCGTCTATAACCATTCATAGCCTAAGCCAGCCAGGCCTATTACAAGTGTAGCAGTTCCCAGATGAATACACACGCAGCAAGGAGAAATAAAAACCGGCCAAGTGCGAGTCGGACTAGCGCACGAAGGGTTCCGTACCATTACCTATAAAAAAACGGTAAAATAATCACGTATCTTGTATGGGAGCCCCCTTAAACATTTATTTTATTCTGTTTTTTAGTATTTGTTGTTGTAGCGACAACAGAAATACATCTGTGAAAATTTCAACTGTCTAACTATCACAGTTCATGAGATACAGCCTGGTGACAGACGGACAGTCAGACAGACGGACGGACAGCGGAGTCTTAGTAATAGGGTCCGCTTTGCCCTTTGGGTACGGAACTCTAAAAGTAAAGGATAGCACGTGGCGTCCTGCTTTTCTGAAATGGTTTGCATGTTAACAATGATCCTCCCGAACGAACTTCGATTTAGCCAAGTATGCAGGAGATAATTATAGTGCAGAAGCGTGTGAGCAAACACAGGTGCACTCTCTGTTCTTTTACTCCCATAGTCCTCAGGGACGGCAATCCGACGCGACCGGGGAGAGATCCGGCGCAGGACCAACGGGGACACGTGCTTTCTGAGCCACGCGGGTGTTACGTGAGTTAAGATTCGGTCCGACCCCCTCCCCCCTTAAGTCGCTATTAACTGGCAATGACCTTGAGTAGTTAGCTTGCGTGTTCTGTGCTGAGCTCACGTAACGCATCGTACGTCCACCCAGTAACAGGACTCGCCCATCAAGGAGCGCTGTCCGAAATTAGACGCATTATTAATTTATTTATTACACATAAAACAACAGGTATTAAACTAAAACACTTAGACTAAATTATAAATAATTGAATGATCTTTAAAATAGTGTAGATTTCATAAAAATACGCTTTATAGTTTTTGCGCGATTCTCAATTTTTTATCCGCGTTAGATATAACTTTACAAATTAATTACACTATGTTATAAAAATATAATTTCAAATATTCTCAGATCAAATTACGACGGAAATTGTCTATAGTAACATATATTTTTAACCGACTTCAAAAAAAGGAGGAGGTTCTCAATTCGACTGTATTGTGTTACCTCATAACATCTAACTAAGTGAACCGATTTTGAAGATTTTTTTTTATTTGAAAGCTGTTGCTTTACATTTGGTCCCATTTTAATTTGGTGAAGATCTGATGAAGGACTTCGGAGATACACAACGGAACTCTTCAATAAATGATAGCAAACCTTCCAGAATTGCTGCAATCGCATGTCTGTATATTGTTTTCACCACTCCACAACATTACATCACGCTGATGCGCTCTGAAGGGGTATACAGATTTGTACAGTTCACCCTGATACACCCTAATTTCACCAACTACTTTCAAATTCCCTATTTTTGGGGCTATCAATTCGGGCATAACTTTACTATTAATTTAGTTTTAGAATGGGGTAAAACAACTAAAAAGTGAAAAATAAAAAACTATTTACAAAAAAAAAATACAACCGACTTCCATAAAATAATACAAAAAAAATACAAAATAACTTTAATTTCAGAAGTCGGTGTCAAATAACGAAGAAACCAAACTAGAAACACCGACTTCCGAAATTAAAGTTATTTTGCCTTTTTTTAGTATTATTTTATGGAAGTCGGTTGTATTTTTTTTGTAAATAGTTTTTTTTTCAAAGAAATAAGTCGTTTAGTCGTGATGTTCAATTAGAAACCTTTAAAAGTCGTATAACTGCGCCTTAAACGCCTCACGCCCTCTAATTGAGAGAATGCTAGGCAGATGGACATAACATTCCGGCGAACATACTTAAATTCATCAGACATTTATCGTAGGCTTTAACAGTAATTTGTAACCAAAATGACAAACATAACAAATCGAATTTCACGTTTCTGAGAAATTCGACTTTGTAAATAAAGACTTATCGATTTCTATAGGCACCGGTTCAAGGCAATGTTTTCACAACATTTTCTGACCAAACAGATATAAAAAATATTCGAATAAGTATAACGAACACAGTACGCGAACTGTTTTAATTTTTAGCCGACTAGAGATTTTTTTCCTAAAACTTCTCTTGCATGCAGCAGACATCAATTGTGCTAGGTAGGTACTGCCGAAACCATTACTTGCAAAGTAATATTATAAAGAGGTAAAACTGTTCGTTTTTTAGGGTTCCGAAAATTCGAATCAAAAAACAGAACCTTTGTAGGATCACTCGTGCGTCTGTATGTCTGTCACAGCTCATTTGCTCAAAGTCTACTGGACCGACACAGTTGAAATTTGGTACACACACAAGCTTTTGTGACCCAAAAAACACGGACGTGTAACGTGAATAATAAATAAATTATAAATAATTTTCATAATGTTTTTCTAACTTTTCAATGCTTCATATCAAATGAAAGGGTTTATTGTGAGGGTCTCAAATATATAGATATAATAACATACATATAATTATGCTAATATTTTACACTGGAGGGAAGTATTAATTCCAAACGAGCGAAGCCGCAAGCAGAAGCTAGTAATATTATAAATGCGAAAGTAACTATGTCTGTATGTTTGTTACGTTTTCACACTTAAACAGCTAAACCATTTCTGATGAATTTCAGTATAGAGACAGTTTTTATCCCGGAAGTACGGAGTCCCTTCCAGGGAATGTTCCCTTATATTGATTTACGACTTTCACGCAGAAGCTAGAAATAAATATGGCGGCAAAGCAAAGCGCTTAGTACGACTACAAATCTACAATCTTGTTTATTCTCTCTTCACTAAGTAAAAGCGCCGTCTATCTGTTACAAAACGTTCAGTTTTGTTTTATTTTATTTACTCTAGAACTACTTTCACCAATCTATTTCGTTCGCAGTCCACTATTATAAATTCTGTACACGTTCTGAATGTAATCGGTGGTTTTACCCAGTCTTGGGCAAAAAGTAAAGTTTTGAAGCCGAAAGAAAGAGGGACTGGCTACTGGCACGGACGTAAGCCAAATAGTTTATTTTTTTATTTTTGGTAGGAACACGTTTGACCGCTATCTCACTTGATGGTAAGCGATGATGTGGTCGAAGATGGAGCACGCTTGCCTAGAAGTAACCTATTCACTCTTGACTTAAAGACTCGGGAAGGTTGTAGCTATCAGGAAACACAGACTCCGGTAGAGAATTCCACTCCCTAGCTGTACATACAATGAATGTTTTCTCAAAACGCTTTGTGCGTATGGATGGGATGTCCACCATGAACCGGTGGCACTTCGCCGTACGTCTTGTGGTCCGTTGATGAAACGGGCTTGGCAGAATCAAATTATGCAATTCCGTCGCACACTCCCCAAAATGTAACCGATAGAAAACCTACAAGCTAGCAACTCGGCGTCTATGCTCAAGACTTTGGAGGTTCGATTGTTTTTTTTTAAGATATTATTTGGCAGTCGACGTGCCTCCTGAAAAGAATACCTGGAAGGATTTGGGGGAGGCCTTTGCCCAGCAGTGGTAGTACCGGAAAAATAAAAAGAATAAAAATTTGGTAATCCATTTAATGGTGGAGTAATGGTGGTAACGGCTTTGACTTACTAGTACATAGTTCATAGGTTCGAACCCAGACAGCCACTTAACTTTGCGTACATTATTTCATCACCGCTGCTCTCAAAACGGTGAAGGAAAACATCGTGAAGAAACCGGCATGTCCTGTCCAAGACATGTGACATCCACCAACTCGCTCACTGGGCCCGCGTGGTGGATTACGGCCCACACCTCCACACAGAGAAGAGGCTTATGCCCCGCAGTGGGAACATTAGGCTGATTATTTCATATTATTAATCATTATGAGTTTATGATAATCGATATCGCCATGCTTTTGCTGATAAAATGTCACTTGTCTAGAGCCTCAGGTGAGATAGTGGCCAAACGCGAGCCTATCAAGAAGAATAATTATCTATATATAAATTAATCCCTATTTCCCTAGGTCACGGCATCACGCGTGAACGGTTGGAACGATTTCGCTAAATCTTTTTTAGGGTTCCGTACCCAAAGGGGACTCCGCTGTCCGTCCGTCTGTCCGTCTGTCACCAGGCTGTGTTCTCATGAACCGTGATAGTTTGAGATTTGAAATTTTCACAGATGATATTTTCTGTTGCCGATAGAACAATGAATACTAAAAAACAGACTAAAATAAATATTTAAGGGAACATGAGTTACCGCACCCCAGGGCACTCAGGCAGGGAAGGAACAGGGGTGGGTTTTAGTCAGTAAGAGTCTGACACGCCCTGGGAGAAGTCATTGGATGATTTCCAACCCCACAAAAAAAAAAGTGGGAAACCATACAACAAACGTGTTTTTTTTTTGGCGTTTTTATAGATAATGGTACGGAACCCTTCGTGCACGTGTCCGACTCGCACTTGGCCGGTTTTTAATTGTCAGGAGAAGGTTCTTATTAAAGAAAAAATTAAGAAAGTTGCGCGGCAAATTAGAAAATTTTAGAAAACTTAACGACTAAACTTCGTGCGCTTGTTAGTTTATAGCTAAGGCAGGACAACGTCTTTAGCGACAGCTAGTGTCATTATCATCATCATTTCAGCCGAAAGACGTCCACTGCTGGACATAGGCCTCCCCCAAGTGTCACCACAATGATTGGTCCTGTGCGTCTCGCATCCATCGGCTACCAGCGACCCTCACCAGGTCATCGGTCCACCTTGTGGGAGGTCAGCTAGTGTAGCAATAAAACAATGTAACGGTCTGCGTCGGTTTTATTTCTTTTAAACCACGCGGTTTACACTATAGAAAGAGCTTTAAACGAGGAAGGTTTGTGTATATTAATGATATAACTTGCACCCGTGCGGAGCCGGCCGGGTCGTTAAGTAAAGAATAAAATTAAAAATTTTGCAACGGCAACACCAGTGCGTTGACAACTTAAAAAAAATTGCAGGTTTTCTAAATAAAAATTAGCCAAATCTATTTAGTTTGACTTTGAAGCTGCAGAATAACAATATCTTATTTTTTACTATATTTCTAGGAATTTTACTGTTTTCGAAACACGTTTAAAAAATTTAAAAATAAAATCCTCGATAGAAATTATCGTCAAACTTACCTCTAACTTTGACCTTTTAATTTTTTCCCCCTAATTACTAGCCGATATACAATCTCGCGAGATATTAGACCCAGCCGAGATCTCGCGAGCCTAAAGAGCCAGTTTCGTGAGATCAGAGGTATTTACGAGATCTCGCAAAACTTGGGCTTTTGCCCGACTGCGCGACGCTAGGGAGGGTAATGTGTTTATCAGCCTATGTATGTAATTATGTAGGTATGTATGTGTGTGTTCCTTTGTGGCGCTTAGAGACCAAACGCGTGGGCCGATTTTGATAATTCTTACGTCAATTGATTAGTCTTAATCTTGCGAGTGCTACTACAGACATGACAGTAATCAAAATACAATATGATGACAGCCATTTTTTTTTTATTGTGAAAAAGAAATAACTATATTACGGCGAACTATATTAAGTGGGGTATTAAAATAAAGGGTTCGAGGAGGCGATTCCAAAAATATAACTCACTAAAATGTAAAAAATATAAAAAAAATATATTTTCAAAAAACCCTAAAAAATATTTCTGTAATACCTTTGCGAATGATATTAATTCCATTTACTGATTTATCAACATGTAAGATAAAAATAGAACATGCTCGTAATGTAGCATATATTATATCCGTTTTATTTCAAAATAAAACACTAAACCTAATTAATATTTTACCATCAGGTTATAAATTCAGGCTTTTTATACATAAAAACACTTTCTTTAGGTAACCTTTATAAATCAGCCTTCCGCAACAATAGTAATTTAAAGAATTAGTAGGTATTATTAGTTAGTATAATTAAAAAGTAATAAAATAAAATTGAACTTCAATTCTTCATCATTGGGTGACATAATGTGCGGCTTATAAAAGCGATATTCTAAAGGCAACCTGTGAATGGATTTAAGACGGAGAAATAGAGACAGTAAATCATAGATGTGTATGGTAGTCAAGTTGATTTAGTTATTCTTAAGATCACACAAAGGATACACAAATATAATTCAAATCACAACAACACAAGGGTTTTTTTATGTGTGCTTCTTCAGTTATTAGGAGACCACAGCATGCTCATATAACTAGGCGAAATAGACATGAAAAAAAAAATACTAATACTTAGTTCCATCTTTTTCTACACGAGGCCTTTCGCCAACAGCCAAACAACATTAAAAATAACACTTGAAACACATACCCTCATTAACATCGTCCAAAAATGGGCAAAGTGCGTGTCGGGCCACGCGCAGTGTAGGGTTCCGTAGTCACAACTTATAACATGCGGACTTAGAAGAGGGCTTTATGTTTATTACTATGAATAAAGTTTAAATTAAAAACAAAAAAGAAAGGTTTGATGTTTCCAAAATTTTACAGGTTTGCTACCCGTTTTAAATATTAAATAAGAAACATCTGCACCTTAGTATTTTTTATCAGGATTTTATCTTTTGTACGCAATTTTATAAGTTGGGCGACTATTACTCATAAACTAACAGAGCTAACTTAGCCGTGATATTCCTTCAAATCAAGGGTCCCTCGACTCGAACAAAAGATATCAGTTTAAAGTTTAATATTTTGCAAACGAATCACTGAATCGAAAAATAGTCTTAACAAACCCGCAATGATTTATAAATGTCTATCTAACGATACCCCACACTATAGGATAGGGCAGAAAAAAAGTCATTCCCACTTACTACAAAAAAAAAAAAAAAACATTTTTTCGTTTTCTTCTTCATTTAATCATTAATATACTCATGCAAAATTGCAGCTTTCCAGTACTAACACGGACAGACACAGACGGACAGACCGAAACTATAAGGGTCCTTTGTTAGAACTACGGAACTCTAAAAACAACGCATCTGAACATTACCATATTAAGTTGAATTACATATGAAGTTATTTTTGTATACTCGAATTAGTTTAACGGAACATGCTTTGCGGGCTATTTTTAGTTGAACGCGTGGCTCCAAACGTGACCGTTTTGAGTTTGTACGTATTTTTTACCTACGGTTATTAGTTGGTCGCCCAAGGTTGCGCGCCCACTTCAATTCTTTTGTTCGTATGACAAATTATTATTATGCAATTTTTCTGGGTAATGTATGCAGATTTTATTTTTATTTACTGTGTACTTAGTGTATTCCGGTTCCTTTAAAGAACGAGTAGTTGCATTTACTAATGGATTTTAAGGTTAGCTTTGACTAGACATTACAGCTTTCGAGCGTGACATGAACATGACCTAAGCGCGGTCACTCTCGGACTGCATAGAAAAGAAAGAGATGACACAATGCTTGCAATTTATTGCAAAATATGAAGCATTTTATCGATTTACTCAAAACTGAGTTGAGCTCTTAAAAATCCCAAAAACAACAAAGTTTTGCATTAAGATTCGATTCATTATTTGTTATAAATTTTACCGACGTACTACGTCGGCTAGTAGGGAATGCAATCTCGATTACATTTTACGAGATTGAGTCTCGTACAATTTTTGTACGAGATCTCGCGAGATTGCGGTATTGAGCGGGGCAGTATTTATAATCCGTGTCTATCGTGCATGTTTACGTGCCTATCGTCTGTGTTTCCTACAAGTGTGATGCAGTACGAGCATTAAAATCAGGAGTCGTCTGTCAGATGAAATCCTTGTTATGCTGTGTTTTTTGAGAAGCCATTTTCAAAAGTAACTTTTTCCTTAAAAAACACAGCATGACAAAAGATGCATCTGACTGACAAATTTAAAATCCCTATTTATTTGATTATTAAAGCAATTTTTATTCATTTTAATGACTTCATTGAAATGTTTTTTTTTAACCCACAATGAATGTGTTCCCAAAATGTTTGGTGGGCGGGTGGGATGTACTCCGATATAGATACCCTGTGTTGGGTTTACCTGCCAGTCAAAGGGTGCGATTCCACTGAAGCGGAGCTGGGCGGAGCATAGCGAAGACGTGCAGGAATCGACCACAATGGTTGAAATCCTCATCGCATCACTCGTCTCATTTGTTATTAGACGATTCCTGCAAGTCTCCGCTCCGCTCCGCCCATCTCCGCTCTGCTTCAGTGGAAATGCACCCTAACCTCCACAACCCAGTAACTGGGTAACACGATACACTTTGGTGCGACTGGTATCACAGTTTCTTTCATATTTATACATCAACATGATAGTCATGACATTCAGTATTAGCGTAGTCACTGCCTACATTACTTTTTATTGACCAAGTCGCGTCATTTTTATCTTCAACTAGAGAAGATGACGCGTAATTCATATTACGTTACAAATAAACAGTGTGAATGTACCTACTATGTATTGCGTCGTTTCACAAATACAGGGCGTGAGTAACCCACCCATTTTTTTTGCCCTAAATAAAAAAAAAACTTTATACAAAAAAATACAACAGACTTCCAAAAAAAAACAATAAAATGCACAATAACTTTAATTTCGGAAGTCAGTGTTTTATTTTTCACTTTTTAGTTGTTGTACCCCATAACTAAAACTAAATAGTAAAGTTATGCGCGAATGATGAAATGATAGCCTCGAAAAACATGGAATTTTAACATAATTGGTGAAATTATGGTGTATCAGGGTGAAATGTTAAATGTCTGTTTATTGTTTACACCACTTCATCTATCTATACTAATATTATAAAGAGGTAAAGTTTGTGAGTTTGTTGGGGGTAATCTCTGGATCTACTGAACCGATTTTGAAAATTCTATTAAGTACCAATAGAAACGGTTGGACCGTTTGGCTGTAAAACCTGTGTGACAGACAGACGGACATACGGACATGTGAGTGACAGCAATAGGGCTCCATTTGGACCTTTCGGGTACGGGACCCTAAAAACAAAAAAACATACAGGCGTCGAAGTACTTCTTCACATCGCTGTCATCTGGAAACGTGCCCAGAAGACTGGCAGCATTGCCAAGTTGAATGGCAATGCTAATTCTTTGGGCAAAGAACGAGCCAGCTTTCTGGTTACACACACATATTTTGTAAGTATGTAAATATAATATTTAAGTCATTTATGTGCATGTCCTCAAAATTTATTTTTAATGTTTTCTGGTTCTGAATTAAATCTCAATTAACCATTTAAAATAAGAACAAATTCTAAAATCCGTTAGATCGGCTCTCCGCAGGGGTCTGCGGAGATAGCGGAAACTAAAATTAATGCAAACGTCAATTTTGATCAGTTCTTATTGCCCATTAAATTGAAATTGATTACATTAGTGAAAGTGATACTCACCAAGAAATTTATAATTTTCCGGGGTTTGTACTCTTTATTTTTTACCAGCATTTTCCGAGATTTCGTTCCCATTGCCTTCATACATTAGGATTTTTTTCTGGCATTCAGCAATGGTGCGCTTTCTATCAATGGGAGAAGTTCTCGAAGTACTGATCCGATTACGACTAACCGTAACCTATCCTTTATGACTATTTTTTAATAGTGTGCTTTCTATCAATGGGAGAAGTTTCAAAATTGGATCAGAATTGCCAGAGGTAATCTCTCGAAGTACTGATCCGATTACGACTAACCGTAACCTATCCTTTATGACCATTTTTAATAGTGAGCTTTCTATCAATGGGAGAGGTTTCGAAATCGGATCAGAATTTCCAGAGTTTATCTCTCGAAGTACTAATCCGATTACGACTAACCGTAACCTATCCTTTATGACCATTTTTTAATAGTGTGCTTTCTATCAATGGGAGAAGTTTCAAAATCGGATTCGAATTGCCAGAGTTAATCTCTCGAAGTACTAATCCGATTACGACTAACCGTAACCACAGATAATATAATACTAGCGTACAGATGCCTCATCCCATACAAAGAAACGGTACCGCCGTAACTACGAGTTTTCATCAGGCACAAGTAACTTTTGTTCTTCGTTCGGGCCCGTCCTCTACACCTCGCTAGATGGTGTTAGCAGCGACAGCTTGCAAGTTGAATGAATTTACTTAAAGTCTTACGTATATTTTGTCACACATTGGGGAATTATTTTATAGTCTTTTTGGCACTTCATAGCAGTTTTACTGTTTCACAATGTTGCACTATTCAAATTTTAAAAAGGTGAATGGATAAACTTTAAAGCTTCAAACAGTGCCATCTATTGGTACAAGAAATATAGACGTCTAAGGATTCGTTCCAATAATTGTCTTAATTTGAATTACAAGCCAACTATTCCACAATTTTATGCGTAGGGCAATTTATTATATAAGATAATACAGTTTTTACCATATTTATTTACAAAATATTAATATTACTTAAACTTCAATAAGAGATCGATGCATATTACGCCATCTATTGAGATTTATTTGAACTAAATTTTCTTTGTTCGAGATGAGACCCCGTGCCGTAACCTATCCTTTATGACCATTTTTTTTGGATATAAAATTCGAGCTTCCCATCAGTAGAAGAAGTTTCGAAATCGGGTCAGTACTTCCAGGTTCTCGGCCGGTTCAGATCTTTTGTGTTTTTGTGGCGTCTCTCCGCAGACCATGTCCCACCTTCCATCTTGCGCCTCATGCCGTTACCTGCTCACGTAGGGATCTAATGACAGCGTCAGCGGACGGCATTGCCGTGGCCGAATACTGAGTCAAGCAAGGAATTTAATTAAGAAATTTTATTATTAATGCCATCGACACGCTAAGAAGAGAAGTACTTTCAGAGGTAATCTCTCAAATTATCCCATTACGAATGACCGTAAACATTGTATTTTTTCTGGATATA
This sequence comes from Polia nebulosa, assembly GCA_951329385.1. NCBI lineage: Eukaryota > Metazoa > Arthropoda > Insecta > Lepidoptera > Noctuidae > Polia > Polia nebulosa. The sequence continues at coordinate 12,219,658 of OX589615.1, forward strand.
CCTACGCTTTTGGTACTCTTCTGTAGTGTTAGCATTCTATCAGTGGAAGATTTTTCTCTTACAGACGAACAAGCACTATCCGTCCATGCGCCGACTCATGAAATTCAATATGCTTTAAACCCTAAGGTAAACAATACATTAAAACCGTAATACCATAACTAAATTATATCTTATTAAATCCAAAATTTTCCACTACACCTGCCGATATGCATACGATTAGGGCTTTTTCCATTTTCTCTTAATTATAAATATTCATGATCGAATACTATAATTAATTCAAACGAAATAAACACAATACCTATTAAGACGTTTAAAATATGACTCAGTTGAGCTATTAAGATACTTCTCAAGGTCCCACTATTACAACCAAACGAATTATTAACATTTACTATGGGTCTGGATCTTCCGAATTCTGATTCATTATGGCGCCCAAATGGGACTAATTACAATTACTGCCGCAAGAGGAATCCCGGTAACCTTGGTGAGGTCACCAACATAGTCCGAAGAATTGCCAAACTTTAGCAGTAGTGAGGGCAACATTTATCGCAGACGGATGGCCGTTAAAGCCTGAAGTGGCGACAGGGTACCGGAAGACACAGCGTTGGAAGGCCACCCACAATGTGGACCGATGACCTAGTGAGGGACGCGCGAATCTGATGGATGCGAGACGCACAGAACGGGTCGATGTAGCATCGCTTGGGGAAAGCCTATATCCAACAGTGGACATCTTTCGGGTATGAGAATTATGTAGTTATGAAACTAATTAGAGACCCCCACACATTGAATGTATAGTGACAGTTGAGAAGCAGTTTCTCTTTGAAGCTAACTAATCTATAAGATGTTTAAACAATGCCACTTGCCGTCAAACGCTGATCGTTAATCATCATAAACTATTTATCTTTCTACGTCCAAGACAGAAGAGACACATGTGTGATTATATTGTGATTCATAAATACTTACTGGTTCATCATTTAAGCATATCTATAAATGTTGGGAATTATCAGATGAAAAGACCGCTCTGGGTGGAGCGGGAAGGAAGTGTCAGACTCTTACTGACTAAAACCCACCCGCTGTCCATTCGACGGTTCTTTCAGTCCATTTCTCATCTGACATGCTGGAGACATCATCATTTGAGCCGAAAGACATCCACTGCTGGATAGGCCTCCCCTAAGTGGTGCCAGATCCACCGTGTGTAAGACATGTCCCGCCCAATCCCACTAAAGCTTAGCGACTTTCTGGACAATGATGCCGATTCTCTTGTTCAATAACTAAACTAAAATGAGAGAATCGCTATCTGTTACTAAAAGGTAGTGCGAGAAAAAGAAGGCTATAGCTATGAACCAAGTTAGAGATGTCAAACTAGCCGTGTTTTTAATCGAAATATTTTTACGCGCACCCTTAATTTGTATGAAAATATTAGTTCAACAAAATTTTACAGGTCTAATTTACGTCCGTCTCTTTCTTGTTTTATTAGAGAGAAAAAGATAGGAATAGCCTAAATTAATTTTAATTTGTGCACAACAGAATCAGCACCATTGTCGACTTTGGTTTGGGCGCGCAGTGTTGTTTCTTACACTATCCGAGAGACGAATCTCGGGATTCTACGCTCCCGCCCTGGCACAGGCCACTGAAGGAACATGTGTGGGTTTTAGTCAGTAAGAGTCTCACACGCAATCCCGCTCCACCCTGAGCAGGAGAAGCTATATAATGATTTCACACCCTAATAAAAAAAAGAATTCTACGCTCCATGGATCGCTCAAAGGCTCAGTAAGAATTTGACACGCCCTCCCGCTCCACCCTGAGCAGGAGAAGCTATTTGATGATTTCACACCCTAATAAAAAAAAGGATTCTACGCTCCTTAGCACGCTGAAAGGCAAAAAATCTTTAGTAAGTGCAGGAAAGTTTATCAACCTGAATCAAGGACCCAATTGATAACGGATTTAGAAATCAATTTCTCGCTCAACCACCGGAATCAAATAAAAATATGCCAGTCGTTTGATTCGTCCTATATTTTGCAACTTTTCATTGCAGTTTCCATTCGTTTCATATTATTTGAAAAACATCCGTCCACATTGTTTGGCGTCGGTGTCTCGAAATATAACGCGAACCATTTTGTTTTTAGATTGGTAAACTGGAAACGTGAAAATTGTTGACTGTCAATGTGTACTAGATTTTTTTTAGCTTGATTTATAGTTTTAACCCTTCTTTAAAATATAGTGAGGGCTTATTCATTGTTTGACTTATGCCTAGTATAAGGCACGGGCAACTAAAAAAAAAAAGGAACTAAAGGAATACGAGTGGGTTTTAGTCAGCCAGAGTTTGACACGTCCTCCAGCTCCAGTTATTTGAAGTTATTTGATGATTACCCAAACTAAAAAAAAATACCCGGCACTCGAGTACCGTCAGAAGTGAAAACAAAAAACTTGAACAAAAATGCGCCGAGTGCTACGACGTACTGAATCGCGTAGTGGTGTCGGTGGCGCGCGAGTTCAATTATTTTTCCCATCTCAAAATTGCCCAGCGCGCCTAAAGAAGATTTTACATCAAAAACATGCCCGATTTAAGAGGCAATTACCGTATATCTAAGAACAGGTATTTCGCATTTTAATCGCAGTTTCAATCTGTCAAAAACTACAATTTTGAAAAGTTTTTGACATTGTCACCGAGAATTGACCTTTTGCTTTAGGACGCTAGATGGCGTTACGTGTCTCTGAAATTTTACAAATTAGTAAGTAGGTACTTAGGTCGCTAGGTATTAAGATTTGTGTACTAAGCTGAGAAAGTCTAAGCTAGCAAACCTTGAAACAAACCTTGGAACGCCGCTCACAATATTTTAAATCACGATTCAAGTTCTAGCCTAAAACATACAAGAAATTTATGCGATTTGAAACCAAATTATGCAAATAATTTGTTATTTAGGTCGCTTTTTTCGAGGCACGTGACACTCCCACACACCACCAACGTCTAAACTCCGGGTTGCTACTGAGTAATAAAATTCATAATGGAAAAACCCAATAGAACGTTTCGCCCGACCCGGGAATTGAATCCAGGACCTCATGCATAACAGTCGCGTTTGCGACCGCGAGACCAATGAGGTGAAATTCTTATTAACCGACTTCGAAAAAGGAGGAGGTTCTATGTTCGACTGTATGTTTTTTTTTTTATGTATGTCCACCGATTTCTCTGTCAGTTGTGGACCGATTTTCAAAATTCTTTTTTATCCGGAAGAATATACTCCCTTATAAATTTTATCAGCGCTTTTTGAAAAACTGAACAAAAACGAAAAATATTTATACATAGATGACGGTTTGGTTTCCTCCAATTACTAGTATATTTAAATTCCACGTTCTATGTTATTGGAGTTTCGAGTTCTGGGATATAACTACTAAAAAGTAAAAAACTTTTTTACAAGAAAAAAAAACAACCGACTTCCAATAAAGAAAATACTAACTAAATAACTTTAATTTCGGAAATCGGTGTCAAATAACGAAGAAATAAAATACAAACACCGACCTCCGAAATTAAAGTTATTTATAAATTTTTAGTGTAAGTACCTATTTTCTTTTTTGGAAGTCGGTTGTTTTTTTTTGTAAAAAAGTTTTTCTTTACATACATTGTATAACACAATATAAAAAAAAACCTAGTCAAAGAGCATACCTAGGGAGAAAAATCACATAAATTGAATAAGTGGTTCACGAGTTATAAGCGCACTAACGGACATGCAGTCTGCGTCTCCTAATAGGTATAACCTGAGCATCTTTAAGTCAAGAGTGAACAAGTTACTTTTAGGCAAGCGGGCAGAGCACATTGCTCGCCGAACAGATGGCCGATGGGGCCGAAAAAGAGTCTGGAGTGGCGACCGCATACCGTAAGACACAGCGTTGGAAGGCCGAAGGACCGATGGCCTGGTCGCGGGTAGCTGATGGATGCGAGACGCACAGAACCGGTTGTTGTGGCGACACTTGGGTGAGGCTTATGTCCCGCAGAGACGTCTTTCGGCTGAAATGATGATGATGAAGCGTGCTCCATCGTCGACTACATTAGTGGCCACGCGCGAGCGCATCTCTCATCATTCTCCTGCCCTTATCCCAATTTATTTGGGGTCGGCGCAACATGTCTTTTGCTTCCATACTCCTCTATTAGTCGTAATCTTCTTAGTCTCCCCTCCTTTTGTACCCATATCCTCTTTCACACAGTCCATCCATCGTTTCTTTGGCCTTCCCCTACTCTTATAGCCATCCACATCCATACACAAGACTTTCCTCACGACATTTTCTTCATTCCTCCGCATCACATGCCCATACCACGACAACCGATTTCCACACAACTTTTCAGTCAGCGGTGCCACTTTCAGACTTCCTCTTATATACTCATTCCTAATTCTATCCATGCGCGTAACACCACACATCGCTCTTAGCATTCTCATCTCAGCTACATGCAATTGCTTTTCATTCATCCCCATTTGTGGCCCAACATTCTGAACCATACAAGACAGCAGGTCTGAAGCTGTCCCTTAAGCTTTAGGGGAATGCGGGAGTCACAGATAGTCCCGGTGACCTGCCGCCATTTCATCCATCCAGTGTTAATTCTGTGCTTAACAGTCCAATCTATTTCACCATCGCTTTGCACGAGTGAACCGAGATACCGAAAATCGGATCAGACTAGGAGAAGCGCGCCATCTAGCACTACAGATTCAGAACTGGAGAGACCGCCGAAATCGCAGAACATGTATTCAGTTTTGGTTCTGCTGATTTTCAAGCCAACTTTCTCCAGCTTCTGTTGCCATTTCTCCAATCTGCTCTGGATCTCAGGTCCATCTTCACCACACAGAACCAGCGCGAGCGCATCTCTACATAGTATAAAGTAAGTAAGTCTCATTTCGCGTCTGTCTGTATCTCCGCTAACTCCTCCTAAACGACGCAACCCATTTTAATGCGGTTTTCATCAATAGAAAGAGCGATAAACGAGGAAGGTTTGTGTGTAAAATTTGTAGCCGTGCGGAGACGGGGAGCGTCGCTAGTCAATCAAAATCAAAAGTCATTTATTCAAGCTGAGAGCCAGCACTTTTTGAACGTCGAAGTTCTACATAAGAACAGTCCCCCTAAAACGCCCGCCCGTCATCAATAAAAGGGAGCTGATGACGTGTTCAAGTACAGTACGGATGGAGTTTAGTTCTATACGTTTCTAGCGATAGTTTACATTCGTTTATCAATGCAACATAGTAGTGATTCTGTCTGTCTCTCGTCTGTGTGTGCAACGTACAGAGTATTGTGTACAGAGGATACGCACACAGTGATATGACTGCATTCACAGATAACAGACATGACATGTCAAACTAAACAAAATTGAAGTGCATTTCTTATGCATACAAATATGGTAGAAACTAATTCAACCTGTTCTTATTAGATGACTTATCTAACTATAGTCTAAATATGATTTAAAATTTTAAGTACTAAAACTAACCTAATATACATTTATATATTTTTAATTTAGCCCATACTATCCCACTGCTGGGCAAAGGTCTCGCCGAAATCCTTCCCGGTAGATATTCTTTTCACGACCCACGTCGAACCAGCCCTTGCGGTAGGCGTCTAGGTCACCTCGCCATCTAAATCTAAAATATGGCGTCAAAAAATTCCTCCGCATCGCTGTACACCGGTAATGTGCCCTAAAGACTGGCGGCATTGCCACGTTGTATGGCAATGCTTATCCTCTGTTCTAAGATTAAATTATCTACTCTTGCCTCTATCGTGGTCGGCGCATCTTGTCTTCTTTTTCCATATTTCTCTATCAGTCGACATCTCACACAGTCCTTATATCGTTTCTTTGGTCTTGCCCGACTCTACTACCACCACACAACTACTACTACTGCTACTTCTTGTAGTTTTAGGGTCTTAATTTATACAAAAAAAATAATCATGTGATTAGTTAAAACACTGATAAACAGGTTCTATTTCAAAATTTTCTACCCGGAGGAAGTAGATGTGGGTGGCAAAGTGCTGACAATCATATAAATGAGGTTTTGTCCTAGACAGTTGAATTTGATGGATGAGACGTTTGCTATTTTGAATTAAGAATCCACATACCAGTATTTAAACTAAGCATATTTATGGTTAGCGAGTTGTATAAATAAGGTTGACTATAAACCGAACTGTTTTGAACCATAGCAGTTTTCATAGAAAAAAAAAATACAAAAGTGTTCTTTATTGCTTTTGAAAAAAGTTTTGATTCAGAGTCTGCTATAACAAACAATTCCCTCAAGTTTCCTTTTTCTTTCACAATTAAAAGAACCAGACGTTAGCCGTTTTTTAATACAATGACAGGTAAACGAGTAGATTTCGCTAAAAGTTTTGTTTGTTTTATTTGAACTTAACCTATTGTGATAAATCCTTTGTATCTGCCTGTTAATTAACAACGGGGCCAGGAATACCCACTTTTTGTCCTTGTGGTTCAGAACTTCAGAAGTATTTGGTTTCTTTTTTTAATCGTACGGAAAACTCCGCTTGCGCGATGCAGTATTACTGTGTTTAGTTCGTATGTGGCGTCATAGATGTCGCTACCTACACTTTTATTTTCTCGGGTTAGTTAACCAGCACCGTCTGGCTTTTATTCCAATGAAGCTGGTGTCGGCTTCCAGTAAATACCAGTATTTTACATGGAGCGACTGCCTATTCCAGTGTTAATAGCCGCGACTTACCAGTTGCAGGTAGTAGGTGTGAACCCAGGTAGGCGCTTTACTTTGGGCAATTTATTTCATCATCACTGCTCTCAAAACGGTGAAGGAAAACATTGTGAGGAAACCGGCATGTCCTAGAACCAAAAAATCGAAGACGTGACATCCACCAACCCGCATTGGGCCCGCGTGGTGGATTACGGCCCACACCCTCAGCAGTGGGGATATACACTTATTTATAAGAAAAATAACCATGTGGTTATATGGCATGTGGTGGTGGTGGAGTGGGAGGCTAACAGAAGGATTCCGCTGGGCTGGGTAGCGTTTAGGAAGCTTCGTCGAGTATTCCACAGAGCCTAAAGACTACGGTCTTCAAACAGTGCGTCTCGCCTGTTGAGACTTACTGAGCCGAAATGTGAACACTCACCGTACGGCTGGTCCATAAATTCAAGGTCGCTCAGCGAGCTATGGAAGGTCACAGAATAAGCAAGCTGAAGTGGCAATGGGCCGGCCATATTGGCCGTAGAACCGATGATCGTTGGGGTAGACGTGTTCTCGAGTGGAGACGGCGAATCGGCAAACGTAAGATAGGACGCTCTCAGGCTAGGTGGAGCGATGATCTTCTAGCTAGCCGTCCGATCAGCACCAGGCCCGAGAGTCGACCTCAAAGAGATGTCAGCCACCACTGACGGGGCCCATCATGGCTGATGCCTGCATAACAAGGGGTCGCGGATAAATTCGTAACAGAGTTACCGCGCTCCTGGGCACTTTGGCAAGGAAGGAACAGGGGTGGGTTTTAGTCAGTAAAAGTCTGACACGCCCTCCTGCTCCACCCAGAGCGGGAGAAGTCATAGGATGATTTCCCACCCCAAAAAAGATAAAGTGCGTGTGTACTTATGTACGCACGTAAGAAGTTATATACTTCTTTGGTGTAACAAGATAAAAAACCAAACTGTCACAAAGTTTACAAAAGGAAAACAATCATTCTTCAGGAACCACAGACTATACTAGCAGGCTGTCGGTTACTCGGTTCTAGCTAACTTCAGGGTGTCGGTTTTTTGTGACGGTGTGCGCGCGCATCGTAAAAATTTACTCTCATCATTTTTCCCTAACGAGCCAAAAGAAGTATAACTTCAAAATGGGTGGCTGGAAGCAGCTGGATAAGAGTTGCCGAGAACCGAGCTGAGTGGCGTGCAATTGGAGAGGCCTATGTCCAGCAGTGGTCTGCTATAGGCTGATGATGGTCCATGTGGTTAGTTTAAACACGGTTTGGTAGGTTCTTATTTCAACATTTTTCCATCCGGAAGAAGGGTACATGTGGTAAAGTGGATGAGAAGCTTGCTATCTTGAATTTAGTATTCGCTAATTATAGTGTTTAAACTAAGGAAATTGTTAGTGAGTTTGATTGATGGTTAATATTGTGTTTTTAATTAGGCTAAAGTAACAACAGCCGCACGTGTCGATCCATCAGGTTAAGCTACGCTTGCTGGAGTTGATCTATGGATTGGTGACCATCTTTACATACCGAGCCTCCTCCGTGCCTCGGAAAGCACGTTAAGCCGTTGGTCCCGGCTGTCAATCGTGGATCTTTGACAGTCGTTACAGGTCGTCAGAAGCGAGTCTGACAACCAGTCTTACCAAGGGGTATCGTATTACCCAGTTACTGGGTTGTGGTAAAATACTGGTATTTAGCTGCCGGTTAGATTGAAAGCCGACCCCAAGATAGTTGGAAAAAGGCTAGGCAGGCAGGCAGGCAGGCAATTAGACTGCTTACAACGATTAATTGCAAACGCATAGATAGCAGACATTAGCTACGAGTAATCACCTTAATTACATGTAGTAGTTGGGTGAAAACAAATTATTGTGTTTCATCTGCACGCAGTATGTGAGTTGTTTAACATGACGGCTAAAAGAGATGTTTCGTAGAAGACATAATATTGTGTTGTGACCCAAGAAATTGGATAAGGGCAGGAGAATGAGAGAAGCAAGATAAGAATGAAATGCCAAGTGAATTGCCGCATGGTACTCCGACTTACAAAATTAGAATATGCTTAGAAATCATACAAAACTATAACTTATGTCAAAAAGAAAATATAATGATAAAAAAGCCATGTCTAGAAATCGTCGACGTCATCCATAAGGCCAAGCTTTTGCATGTCCTTCCGGACATTTGTCATCCAGGTAGTTTGCGGGTTACCTGCTCCCTTTCTTTTTTGTAGCAATGGAAAGGAGATATTTCACGATTATTATTATCATGGGTCTACGCATAACGTGAACTAAACTTGACAGTGACACTGGTTAAATGCACAAAACGTGCAAAACCAAAATTTAAAAAAAATGCACCTTGGCATTTCGACAATCGCTATGGTCTATAATAGACGGGCACTTTATGTAGAGCCCCAGGAAACACCGTCTCTTATTTTTTAATTAGAATACATTCTAAATGAACTAATTAAGAAAGTAATTATTAAGAAATACATTCTAGATGTTCCTAAATTAGTACTGTCCGTAGTTTTACTCCTTGACAACTCAAAACTTTCCACGGGAGGAGTCGCTCACTCGGCAATGACAATTCAAAGTTGTAATGCGAAAGTATATATCTGCCTGTCTGTTAAGTTTTCATTGTTTGGTATCTAAACTAATATTATAAAGAGGTGGACTACTATATATTATACTAATCAAACTAATAATATTATTAGTTTGATTAGTACTCTTAATTTTGGGCCATACATCGAGGCAAAGGCTCAACTGGCTGCCAAAAAGTTTAGAATCCTAGCAAAGCTGAGACGGTCTGCTTACCCTTTATCAAGCGCCAGTCTGTTCGTGTATGGAGTACTGCTCCCATCTTTGGGACGGATCTGCCAGATACCAGCTCGATGCGCTAAAGTCAAAGAGAAGAACGTCGGCAATTGCACAATTTACCGCCAAGCCCGTTCCATCATCGGACCACTAGACGTACAGCGATGCGCCACTGGTACTTGGTGGACATCCCATAAGCACCACACGTTTCGGAGACACTTTCACTGTCGTACAGCTAAGGAATGGAATTCTCTGCCGGAGTCTGTGTAACCTAAAATAGGCTACTTCTAGGCGAGCATGCTCCATCGTCGACCTCATCATCGCTTACTATAAGTTGAGATTGTGGTCAAACGCAAGCCAGTTATAAAAAATGTAAATGTTTGTTTAGAAGTTCTCAAAGTAATACTGGGAGCGGGTTATTGTTAATTCGCCATAAAGTAAATTCGACACAATTTTGTAAATTTGTACACTCCATACATTGAAGGTGTATTCGCCACTTGCTTTAATAAAATGTCTAAATTCGTCACAGGTCTTCATTTTCGCATAAAATACTGGTAGCAAGCAAAGTTATTGATTCTTAGCGCTCGACATTAAAGATAGATATAAAATTATGAAATAAAAAACTTTTTTACAAAAAATACAACCGACTTTCAAAAAAAAAATACACTAAAAATTAAAAAATAACTTTTATTTCGGAAGTCGGTGTTTGTAATTTACTTCTTCGTTATTTGACACCGACTTCCGAAATAAAAGTTATTTTTTAATTTTTAGTGTATTTTTTTTTTGAAAGTCGGTTGTATTTTTAACCGACTTCGAAAAAGGAGGAGGTTATCAATTCGGATGTTTGTATTTTTTTTTTTTTTTTTTTTTATGTATGTTCGGGCATAACTCCGTCATATACTGACGGATTTGCAAAATTGTTTTTTTGTTCGAATGGGGTTTATTCCGAAATGGTCCCATTTAAATTTGAAAAAGATCTGATGATGGGTTCGGAGACAGACAACGGAACTCTTCAAAAATTGACAGCAAATCAACCGCGATTGCTGCTATCGTATGTCTATGAATTGTTAACACAGTTTAATAGGGAGCCACAACTAAAAAGTGAAAAATAAAAAACTTTTTTACAAAAAAATAGAACCGACTTCAAAAAAAAGTGCAAAATAACTTTAATTTCGGAAGTCGGTGTCAAAAAACAAAAGACACAAAACAGGAACACCGACTTCCGAAATTAAAGTTATTTTGCACTTTTTTTTGAAGTCGGTTCTATTTTTTTGTAAAAAAGTTTTTTATTTGTAAAAATTTTTTTTGTTTTTTACTTTTTAGTTGTTATACCTCACAACTAAAAACCCCAATAACATGGAACGTGGAATTTAAACATTTGGAGTACACCAAAACGTCATCGAGGTAAACGTATTTTTCGTTTTTGTTCAGTTTCTCAAAAAGCGCTTAAGCAATTTCGATAAAATTTATATGGGACCACCTCGGGAGTATTTTCTTTCGGATAAAAAAAGAATTTTGAAAATCGGTCCACAACTGACGGAGAAATCGGCGGACATACATAAAAAAAAAAAAAACATACATACAGTCGAACATAGAACCTCCTCCTTTTTCGAAAGTCGGTTAAATACAGGTTGTAATATAACCTACGAAGAATAGATACAAATGAGCATAATGCAAGAATATTTTTAGTTGTAAGTAAAACTGAGATTTTTTATGTAGACGTAAATTACAAAAAAAAAAAAACATGATTATTACTGTGATTTAACTTTCTATTATTTTTCTTATGATTGTATTGGTGTAAGCAAATCAGCCACTTGCAATACATAATTATAAGGATTAGGCGTGTCACGCTGTCCGTGAGAAATCATTGGATAATTACACAACCCCAAAAAAAGACGAAAACAACAACGGGTTGCACTCAGGGAGTGCCGGCAGAAGTGAAAACTTGAACATTAACGTTGTGCATTTTTGAATACTCCGTCTTACGAATTTTCGATCAGGTCACGTGTCCTGGCACGAGTTTAACATTTTATACTCATCCCAAGAAAAGTGCTCAACGTCGCTAAAGAAGTTTTCACTTCAAAAAGTATAAGCGTAAGGTTAACTTCTTAAAATTTCTGTGATTATGAAAAATAAATAAATAACGTTTTTATTCTATAAGTTGTTTCATTTTTCTGCTGTCTGTGCGGAAATAAACAATTTGACGAATTTACTTCATGATAAAAAAACTTTTTAACAAAAATAGAACAGACTTAAAAAAAAACTGCGAAATCACTGTTCCTGGTTTTGTGTCTTCGTTTTTGGACACCGACTGCCGAAATTAAAGTTATTTTGCACTTTTTTTGGAAGTCGTTTCTGTTTTTTGTAAAAAAGTTTTTTATTTTTCACTTTTTAGTTGTGGTTCCCCATTAAACTCTGTTAACAATTCATAGACATACGATAGTAGCAATATCGCGGTTGATTTGCAATAAATTTTTGAAGAGTTCCGTTGTCTGTCTCCGAAACCCATTATCAGATCTACTTAAATGAAATTTAAATGGGACCATTTCGGAACAAACCCCTTTCGAACAAAAAAAAATATATATAAACATCCGAATTGATAACCTCCTTCTTTTTGAAGTCGGTTAAAAATAGAGCTGTGACAAATTTACACATACCATTTTCCGTGGCTAATTTTTGTGGCGAATTAACAATGACCCGCTGAACCCCTGCACGTGAGATAACGAAAATTCTTTCAATATAGATAGGAACCTATCGCCGAGTGTACTTTACGAGGCTGCTTTTATCCAATAGAATAGCGTTGATATTTGCTCCGTCAGTTAAATTACCAAAAAATATTGCCACGCAAACAAAAATGAGGACGATACAGTGCGTTTAAATTTCGCGTAACATGACACCTAAGTCAAAATCTTTCCACTCTTTACCAGAAGTGATGTAACACGCCCTTATCCTAAACTTTGATGTGTTTTATCTTTGTCAGTTTTTATTGGTTTTGTAACGCAAAAAACCGTGTATAATATTTTTTGATAACATAACGTATGGACTAAATTGAGTTATTATTTTTGTAATCATCCCTACTTTTTGACACTCTGTCTATAACCTTTCATAGTCTAAGCATCCCTATTGGGCGGGTCACGTCGGCCGCATGTATGATGATCACTGGGCAAAAGTCTCCACGCAATGGGTGCCAGAAGATGGACCGGGCGTCAGGCCGGTCCAGAAATGGGTGCCGAAATGACTGGACTTGCACTCCGGCTGGTTCGAGGTGGCGCAAGAAAAGAGTGTCTGGAAAGATATGGGAAGGCCTTTGCCCAGCAGTGGGACATAAAGTATATTATAAAAGGAGAAACTTACTGACTGACATATTAACGCACAGCCGAAACTACTACGACTAAGAACGTGAAATTTTGCACACGGCTTTTTTTTATTGTAGAGCAGCACTAAGAAAGGGTTTTCGGAAGTCGATCTTTAAGGGGGTGAAAAGGGGGGATTTTGTTTGTATGAAACTTCGTCATACCACGCTGGCGTAGCCGCTGGTAGAAGCTAGTTCTGTATAAAAATACGCTTAGCAACAGGAACCTCGCACTTAAAACTAAAACAACTCAATCTTAAATTCTCAATAAGAACCATAAAACTCAAGTACCTACTAACGCCGTGCATATTTCTAATGCGACCATCCTTGTCTGTCAACCCGCAAGTCCTATCTTGCTGTCTCTGTCTTACCCGCATTGTTCTTAGAATGCAGTTTTGTTTACACAAGGCAGTTTAAAGGTCAGGTTACATGCAAGGGCCGTTTTTTGGCTTCCATATTAGTAGGATGTTTCAATTTATTTGATTGTGAATGACACTGGCTGGTTAGTTTCAAATTCTTGTGATACAAGATGGCCGTTTTTGAGACTTACTGTTTCATTATCTGTAGTTTTGAATTTGGAAGGGCCTCAATTTTACCGTTTATAGAATAGATACGTGTATGCCCGTTTAGCCTTTTCACAACTAGGTACATAGTAATAATAATAGCGACACGCCCCGGCTCCACACGGATACAAATTATACACACAAACCTTCCTCGTTTATCGCTCTATCTATTAGTGAAAACCGCGTTGAAATGTGTTGCGTAGTTTAGGAGAGCTAACGGAGAAAACGAAAGACACGGAAAGCGACTTTGATTTTACCATGTAGAGATAGGGAAGAGATAAGAGATATAAGGTTCGGCTTCCAGTGTAACCAAATGCAGCTTAATAGTTCAGTATTTTACATGGAGTGTTTAGCAGTATGGACGTTGCCTATCAGACCTCCACAGTCCAATTACGGAGCAACAAGATACTTCGGTAACAGGTCTCCAGATTAAACTCTTAAGTCTCAATCTCAATAGTTATAGATTCGAAAATGTAAATGTAGCAATAGAGTTGCGCAATTTTCAAAACGGCTTCAAAAAAACCGGCAAAGTGCGAGTCGGACTCGCGCACGAAGGGTTCCGTACCATTATCTATAAAAACGGTAAAAAACCACGTTTTTTGACTGGGAGCTCCCTTAAATATTTATTTGATTCCGTTTTTCAGTATTTGTTGTTATAGCGGCAACAGAAATACATTAACTGTAAAAATTTCAACTATCTAACTATCACGGTTCATGAGATACAGCCTGGTGACAGACAGACAGACGGACGGACAGCGGAGTCTTAGTAATAGGGTCCCGTTTTACCCTCTGGGTACAGAACCCTAAAAAGGAGGTCTTACATTTGTACTTACTTTTATCAAATCAGATTTTGTTTTTTTTTTTTTTTTTTTTGTTATCAGGGGGAATCCTTCAAAAGGCGCCTGGGCTTTTGGGGAACAAGGACCAGGGAGTGTGGGATTTTTACCTCACTAAAATCGCTACGTTGATCACCATCAGCACATGGAAGGGGTCCCGTGACCTCCTAAAAGACCACCCCGCCCGGAAACCCCTCTGTACAACGCCTGTTAGGGCACATCCTTGGGGAGACTGTAAAGGCGACCCCTTTACAGATTCCCCTGAGCCTCGCTGTGCACTGCAGCACGTGACTGATGCATATCCCTATATGACACAACATGAAGTTTACACTCTGTGTGTAAAATCTTCCTTTTCAGCGTGTCAATTGCAATCTTTACGTGATCCCAGTCCAAGCTTCAAGTAAAAAAACGTTATCAGTACCTAAGCGACAAAAACTCTAGAACGTTCTTCTTGTTTTTATATTAACCAATCTTGTTATAGCCGATCGAAGGCGCGTTTTTAAACGAATTTCGTAGAAACTGTATGAGGAAAAGGGCAGCACCGTTAGGTATTAATAATATGAGGTAGGTATGTAGGTACTCGGTCGTGTTTTGTTTTGAATTCGGATTTCAGGCGCCATTTTGAAAAGTTTTTTTTTAGCTGTCTATCTGTCCGTCGTCTGTGACAGTCTTCAAAATTTTCACAGTATATTAAGTATCTTGTTGACCCAAAGCCATACAAATTGACAAAAATATATTTGGTACGGAACCCTAAATATACGAAGTCCGACATGCTCTAGGCCATTTTTATTAAACTACGAGATACATGACTCTTTGAAGTGAATTTTATTGATAGGCTCGGGTTAGTCCACTACCTCACCTGATGGTAAGCGATGATGGAGTACGCTTGCCTAGAAGAAGTCCAGAAGTAACTTATTCACTCTCTCATAGTGGTCGTTACTAAGTTTTCTTCACCGAAATTCTGGATCCGCCCGTTTCAGACCTCATTCATAGCCTGACTTCGGGCAAGATTGAGGTCAAGGCTACGTACCATATTTTAGGCCAGAATTGTCTCACCTTGTACCAACTGCTCAACACAATCTAAGATTCTCGTCCGTCGGTGCAGACGTTACCATACCCTAGCCAGAAACGTCATCCACCTGCCTTTATCCTCATTTATTCGGGTTTGGAGCAAAATATGAATAAATGCAAAATTCTCTCTTTAAGAGGAAATGAGGTCTCGTGGCTAAAGTAATAACAGTCGCACGGGTCGACCCATCAGGTTAAGCTACGCTTGCCGGGGTTGGTCTATGGATGGGTAACCATCTATACATACCTAGACTCCTCCGTGCCTCGGAAAGCACGTTAAGCCGTTGGTCCCGGCTGTCAATCGTGGATCTTTGACAGTCGTTACGGGTCGTCAGAAGCCCGAAAGTCTTGCCAAAAGTGTCGTATTACCTAGTAATTGGGTTGTGGAGGTCAGATAGGCAGTCGCTCAATGTAAAATACTGGTATTCAGCTGCATCCGGTTAGACTGGAAGTTGACCCCAAGATAGTTGGGAAAAGGCTAGGCAGATGATGAGGTCTCAAAACCTATTCTTTTGGTCAGGACTTATATATTAAGTTATCTCTATACTAAGTTCATCTCTGTTACATTATACTTTTGAGATAAGTACTTACCTTTAGAAATGAAATTATCGTCGTGCTTTCGTATTAGTCACGAGACAATCACTCTTGGAGATCAAATTTAACCATCCTTCGAATCCTTGACGACTGATGACGAGATATCTTCATGTGATATCCTAGGAGGGTAGGAGGTTCCATGAACATTTTTTTTTGGTAATTCCCTCATTTGGTACGGAATCCTAAATGTGCGAAGGTCGGTTTTTTTTCAAGCGAAAACTTCTTTAGGCGCTTTGGGCATTTTTGAGACGAGAAAAAGTTATGGAACTCGCGCGACACCGCGACGATTTTTGAGATCTATGGAAAAAAAACAATTGAACTCGCCACCGACTCCAACACCGACCGAAAGAGTGGAACTCCGGGAGTGCCGAAAGAAGTGAAAACTTGAACAAGGAAGTGTCTTAATTTGACTGAAAAAAGGGAGGATGCAGCTTCAAAATGTAACATACAATAAGAGATGGATGTACCTACAATGGACTAATTATTTATGGTACTACTAATTCTTGAACACCCTTACAGTTAGAAGGATTTAAGACATTTCCTGCAAACTATTAATTAAGAATACTCATCACCATTCTTCTCTGTTACTTGGGTTTGGCACAATACGTTTTCTTGTTCCTTTAACCCCTTTAAACCATCAATATATCATTCTTATTGATTTTATTGTTTACATACAATTATTTGAAAAAAATACTTATTATATTTTAGTGTTATCAAAAACGTCTCAAGAAAAAGACATACTGTAGTGAAATATCATTGTGTAACTACAAAGACTAGAGCTGTCCTTGCTGGAGGAAACACTGGACCTGACAAAACCTCACAAAATATCTGCATACAGTAATAAAATTGTGGACATAATAGAAACCCGTCAGGCCCCGCGATCCCCGATCGGGGACGCAACAATAACTTTTTAATAATAATAATTAATATTAATAATAATTAATATTGATAATAATATTTTTTTTTTATAATAATAATTTTTTTTCGCACGGCCTCACGTTAGGCGTTGAGCACGGACGGGTTAAGCCATAATAAATGAGGCAGGACCGACTGCTGACATACAGGCCTGCCTCGTTCGGTAGTCAGAGACTTCATAAGTTGTTGTTGCTATTAAATTAAGACAATAAATAAAGTATTTATATTCACTAATTAAGTACCATAATGGGTAATTCAGATTTCCAGATATTCTCATTGATGAAAACAAAAGTAGCATTAAACTATGGGTGTTATTCATAAAAAAAGTTAACTATATGATTAGTTTAAATAAACACTAATAAGCAGGTTCAAAGTTTAACGCGTCAAGTCCCTCATTAGCAGACACAATTAAAAACCTATTGTTGGTGGCGACGCAGGGGCCTGACGCATTAAATTTTACTATGGAGAATTAGAATTTAGAATCAGATAATCTATAATAAGTAAGGGTATACATATTAAAGCTTCTAAGTTCAAATATACACCTTAAAACTTGATTCATTGTAGTTCCCTTATTCCGGGATAGCGTTTCTAATATCAGCAGGAGCAGTCGGTGCCCACAGCTTCTAGCAGTTGATGTTGAGCGATTTGCAGTTTCAATACAAAATTCATGATCGCCATACACAGACCGCTCAAGCAGTTCATTTGTTTTGACTGCTCCAAGCAGTCTGCCTATGGTACCCTAACCACAACACGACTGCTCTTGTGCAGTTGGTCTTGACTGCTTTAAGCAGTCCATCTATGGACAGCCATATAGTTAAAAAAAGTAATACATTTTATTTTTTTGCTTATTATTGTCCCAGTCCAGAAAAAGAGCTTTAGACCACAGAGACGTTTCAAAATGTTGTTTATGGTTTCCAATGTTGTGAATGCATTGTTATTTTATTAAAATACTAGTTTCTGTCAGTGGCTTAGTCCGCAGGGAATTAATACTTCACCCATTATAAATTATAGCCTATGTGGTATTCCAAACTATAATCTATCTCTGTGCCAAATTCCATTCAGCCGTTTTGGAGTGATTCAGTAACAAACATCCATGCCAGCTTTTGCATTTATAATATTAGTAGAATTGCTTGTCTAATGTCAATACTGTATTCAAAATGAACCATCTGATTTGATTTGCTTATTAAATTAAATAAATTCATGACTTGTGAAAAATAAATAAGTAAGTACCACTACTTACTATCCACTTAAACTATTACTTAACAAAGTACCTAAGCGTTTATTTATAAATTACTATTTTACATAATTTTCAAGTGTGTTATTTGTGTACTTACGCAAGAATATTTTTTCACCTTGCATGTCATAGAATTAACTTGTAATGAGCTTATAAAAAATCTCTTTAATATAATTGTTTAGTTTTATGTAATCTTCAGAAAGTAGATAAAAATTGTTATACAGAAGTTTGTAACAAATGGGGTGAGAAATTATGTAATTTTCTCATTTATTTAGTGAAATGTCTCCACATAGCACTATCAATGTCTCTATAACCTTTTGATATTTTATATTTCATGCAAATAAGCATAAACTGTTACTGTTTTTAGTTGAAATCCTTTGAATTTAAAGTATAATTTGTGAGTGCTTGATATAATTCAGTATTTTCATAATTATAGAAATAATTAATTATCTGTCTAGACAGATATGTATTTTAACTGCTTCCTAGGAAGCAGTTAAAATAATTTATGTAAAATATCACATCTAGTTTTTTTTTTTTTTGTTAACAATAAATTATTAATCCTCCTTCTAATTCCACTTCTAATTTTGTAGCATGATCCTGATCATCACACACACAAATCATTTTCAAAACTAAAATGTCAAAATTTACATAAAAATGTGTTTGATATATTTTTCTCTAAAATTTTGTTTAGGTTAAGTTTTTTTTAGCTCAAAACTATAACTTGTCATGAAGTTTTTAATATGATGGAATTTTACAATCTTCTGTGACTTCTAACATTTTTGTTTTCAAATTAACTGTAGACAGACTGAAGAATATTTTTTTCGTATGTGAGTTTTGGATTCAACACTAAACTTTTTGGTAAAACTATAGACTGGCTGGTTTTTTAGTTGTTATTTCTTTTTCAAATACTTATTACTTTTATAGAGCAGTTTGTTCATGACTTCATGGTATTGTTTACAGCTGTGCAGTGCTAAGGTTATGTTCGACATACACACAGGAACTCCTTGGTGCAACAGTGTCAACTGAGCATGCCTATGTAGGTGAACTTTTAAATGGTGTCTAGCCCTCCGAGGTCATTATAGAAAGGTTCCTTGTACTTACGAGTGACCGTTTAGGTGAGCAAGGTGCGCCTAGGTCCGTGGCCACAGCTGCAGCATCCAACGCACAATAACACTAGCCGTACACTTTCACAATCGGAATGCATCAGACACAACTATCAAACAACTATGCACTAAAAACTTGCACTAACACAAACATTTTTCATAGGATCGTATCACAGAAGTCAACGCTCGCAGTGTCCGTGTTCCTCACCACTAACCCATATTCGGACACTATATTACTGTGTAATCAACGGAATTATTACCAATTTACGGCACCGCACTCGACGTCCGTTCGCCGCCGAGAAAATACTTGTAAAATATTTTTCGAAAGCGCATAGACGCGCCGCGGACCTTTCGAAAATGTATAAAATACGATAGCGCGCTAAATAGGAAAATCGATAAGGCCGTTGGAACGCCGCCGAACCGAAACTAGAATAATAATTTATCAAAAAATGTAATAAAAACGACATTATTTTCTTGTGACGGTTCCGAGCTGTCAGAATTTTCTAAGTAAAACACGATCTATTTCAGCAGCGTGTTCGTCTCCACCGCCCAAGGGCTCCTGGCTAGTCGTTCCAATTCGGCCGGGTAGGCGTCGAGTGCGCGCGAACATCGACCTTATCGTCGTCGCCACTTACGACTTTTTCCTACATTGCCGCTAATCGCGAAAAATACGAAACGGACTCGAATTTGTTTGTAAAACTTACGACGAGTAGTAATCAGTGGATTGGAAAATTCCAAATAATAAACGGCGAGCGGGCGCGCGGTATCCGTAGAAAGAAACGCGAGACACTGTGTTTTCGAAACAACATTGGCTCGACGTCATTTTTGGCGTATTTTGAGTTGGATCATGAAAACTCGAAAGCGTTCGGTTGAGCAAAAGAGACGGAATATATTTTGATACAAACAAAACTAATCTTTATGGCGTGGGATGTTCATACATTATAGTTTGAAATTGGTCTAATATAATGTGAAAGTGAGTGAAGCCGTACTATTTTGAAGTTTTTTTTCTATAGTACGTATAGATAGGCTAGAGAGGAGAACGGCTGTTTTTCTATGTAAAACTGTGTTAGTGTGGGTTACTTCCCGTATGTGTAGTTGGCGTATGGATGGAAAGTGTCTATGTGTGTGTTTTTGTATTACACTCTTGTATAAAAATTGTATAGCCGGTGACTGGGCTCACGGAATCAATAATCTAAAAATTCATTTTTATATTTTTGAACAGTCATGATGGGCCAGATAGGTACTACGTAGGGAGTTTGTACTTGAGCCGGATTTTTATAGATTTCAGCGCTTGTGCTACATTTTCTATGATGGTTTCAAAACTGTTATGTATGTAGATACGTATTTATTCCTCGTTAGGTAAGTATTTCGTTTCGTAGGTATGCATTGAACAATTTGTTGAATATTCAACAGTTCTATTAGTTTTTATTAACAAATGGCTATTTGTTGAACATAAGGTTTATTTTAACTGTTTGATTGTAACTGGATTTTGTGGTTCCGGGTTCGATTTCCTGGCTAAGACAAAATTGGGATGAAATATTTTTTGTCATTTTTATGATTTTTAACTTTGATAACGACATTACATCACCAGCTCACCGCTGAACATGGACATCTCAAATGTCGCTAAAACCAATAGTCCAATCCAAATTCATTAATCACCACTCTTATCAAATAGATACTATTGGTGATCGAGGTTTTTAATATATGTGTGGAAGACACCTAATCATATTCTTAGTTTTAATACCGATTAGAGGGTTCTAAATTCATATTCTCCATCGAAAATTTTGAATTCAGAACCTGCTATTGACATGGTTATTATTTTTTTTATAAATAAATAAGGTCCGAAATATTTAAAAACAGCCGGTCGCTTCTGTTAACCGCTCACCGTGAAAACTTAGGTGGAGTGAGCGTGAAGTGAACTGTCATTCCGCCTTGATTGTATGGATTGACAGCCCACTTCACGTTCACTTCACCTAAGTTATCACGGTGAGATTTTACAGAATAGCACTACAGGGCCAATGAGATCACGACTAATAGATAAATATGTGGAAGAAATAGACATGGTGTGCCGCCCCCAAAAAATAAATTGGTTTATGAGCAAGAGAATGATGATAAACTCCCCTAAGCATTTTTTTAATTGATAGGCTCGCATT
Organism: Polia nebulosa; assembly: GCA_951329385.1. Classification (NCBI taxonomy): domain Eukaryota; kingdom Metazoa; phylum Arthropoda; class Insecta; order Lepidoptera; family Noctuidae; genus Polia; species Polia nebulosa. Next base: position 12,240,949 of record OX589615.1, read on the forward strand.
TGACCACTATATCACCTTATGGTAAGCAATGATGTGGTCGACCGTGGAGCACGCTTGCCTAGAAGAAACGGTGAAATATAATATAAAATAAAAAAAACGTTTTTACAAAAAAAACAACCAACTTCCAAAAAAGAAAATACACTAAAAATTAAAAAATAACTTAGTTTCGGCAGTCGGTGTTTGTATTTTATTTCTTCGTTATTTGACACCGACTTCCGAAATTAAAGTTGTTTTTTAATTTTTAGTGTATTTTCTTTTTTGGAAGTCGATTGTTTTTTTTTTTGAAAAAAAAGGTTTTTTATTTTTTACTTTTTAGTTGTTATACCCCAGAACTAAAAACCCCAATAACATGGAACGTGGAATTTAAACATACTTACTCGTAATTGGAGAAAACCAAAACGTCATCTATGTATACGTATTTTTCGTTTTTGTTCAGTTTTTCAAAAAGCGCTGAAGCAATTTCGATAAAATTTATATGGGACCACGTCAGGATTATATTCTTTCCGACAAAAAATAATTTTGAAAATCAGTCCAAAACTGACAGAGAAATCGGTGGACCAACATTCGAACATAGAACCTCCTCCTTTTTCGAAGTCGGTTAAAAATTTAAGACATTTGTGACATCTACCAATCTGCTCTGGGCCCGCGTGGTGGATTTATAGCTAGGGTTGCCAACCCTTCTCTAAAATAGATTATTTACACTCTATTTTACGGAGGTGTAGGTACATAGTTTATAATCTATAATACTACTGAAGTACGTTAAAATACTCTTTTTTACACAATGTTTACCATACTAATACCAGTCATGCAGACCCATTGCCATTAACCCAAAAATGTGACTGTTTACTGTTAATATGTTCAATAATTGAGTTCATAAAAATGAGCTCCGGATCTACATTGACTTAAATATTGAATGTTTGGAGTCATACAATTTTTTTAAATATGATTAAAATTTGTTATGTGGCTCAAAACTCAGAAAAAATACCATTTTAAAAATGAAATAAATGTACATACTCTTTTTTATAAGTTGGTACTCTTTATAAACCCTCTCTGAAATCAGATCTATACCATTTCTTTAAAAAAAGTTGGCAACCTTAAAGAGAGGAGTCCTGTATCCCAGCAGTGGGAACATTGCAGGCTGTTTATGCATATTATCACATTTTACGCCACATATGAGAATTACTAACTAACTAGCCTATTTCGTCCCACTGCTGGGCAATAGCCTCCCTCTGCCTCACAAGTCTGTCCTTTGCTAGTACAGGCCAGTAGAATTCCTGTAGCTGTAAAATTTAACAGTGACCTAATTAGAAACTGTGACTATTTTCTGCGCATTTACGCAGAAAATAGTCATTTATGTACCTACCTATTACTGACTAATATTATCAACCACAGAGTAGATTAACTACAGAGGTTAAACGTAGGAGAGGCACTGGGCGTAGGTCGTCGCGAGACGATTTCCGGCCACCGTAGACCCGGGCCTGCGGACGGCGAGCAGGGGGTAGCTCGCCGTCCGACTGACTTCTTCCGCTCTGGGTGGAGTGGGAGGGCGTGTCAGACTCTTACTGATTAAAACCCACCCCTGTTCCTTCCCTACCTGAGTGCCCAGGGGTGCGGTAACTCATGTTGAGAATTTATCCGCTACCCCTAGGCATGCAGGCACCGGCCACGATGGGCCCCGTCAGTGGTGGCTGACAACATCTCTTTAAGGCGCGCGTGGAACACTACGCGCCGTCGACTCACGGGCCTGGAACTGATCGAACGGCGAGCTACCCACTGCTCACCGTCCGCAGGCCTGGGTCTACGGTGGCCGGAGATCGTCTCGCGACGTCCTACGCCCAGTGCCTCTCCTGCCGTGGTAGCGGCCGGGGCCGTGAGGGCCACTCCGTTGAGCTTCCCTCACGCGTCCCGCCTCCGCCTTCGCGAGCATTACTGCTTCGCAGAAGGCGGAGGCTGCTTCCCATTCTTCGTACCATGGCCTGAACCAGGGCCGGGCCCGAGAGGTCGCCGCCACCTATCGCATCCACGAGGACACGCCGGTGCTCCGCCCAAGCGGGGCAGACCTCCACCGTATGCTCCACCGTGTCCTCTGGGCGATCCGCGCAGTGATAACACCTCTCTAACTTTATATATTATTATTATATATGTAGGTATATTAAATATATATGTATGTTTATTTTAACTATATTTATATATACTTTTGTAATTATTTTCGTCTTAGAATTATTTTATTTTTTCAGTTTATGCACCTGCCATGTTATCTCTCCACCACCCTTGGTTGACTGGTAGAGAATGCCTAAGGCATTAAGTCCGCCTTTGTACATTTGTGTTGCATGAAGTTTTAATAAATAAATAAATAAATAAATAACACCCGGGCGTTTCCTCCCGCCTTATCCGAAACAGGAACCCCCGTAACAACCATGTCCGGTGAGAACCTGCGTCAGGCGGTAGGTGAGGACGCCGTGACTCCTCTCCAGCCACTTCTCAAAGAGGGGCACTACCGCCGCTATGGTGGCGTGCCCAGCGCTGGGTTGCGACAGTCGCTGTCTCCATGTCGCCATGAGATCCTGCTGGAGCTCTGTCCGGCGAGCCGCGAGATGTCGCGGCAGCGGAGTTTATCCCCGGCGTTTGGCCTCCTCGCGCCACTCCCAGAGCAGCGCAAGGACCTTGGCCTCCAGATCCCATGGCGACAGTCCGGCAAGGAGGCTTGCCGCCTCACAGGAGACCGTGCGGTAACCTCGGATCAGCCGAATGGCCATGACATGCCTTTGGGACGCGTTCAATCGACGAGCTGGTCGCCATCTCAAGGAACGCGCCCACACCTGTGCCCCGTAAAGGGCCGTGGACCGCACGATCCCCGCGTTGACCCTCCGGTAGGAAGCGTTTGGACCCCCCAGATTGGGCAGGAGCCGCGTCAAAGCAGCACTGGCCTGCTTCAGTCGCCAAACGTCGGAAGTGCTCGACGAAGTTCCACCGGCTGCCGAGGACGAGTCCCAGGTACATCCGCTAGTCTCCGCTCCTAGGAGCGCAAATTAAATTATAGGTAAAACCTCAAGGTCAAGACACAAGCTCCTCATAAAATCCAATGTTACTATATCTTTCTCAATTTTCTGTGCCATTACCTACTCTGTGTCTGAAACAATATAAACACTTTGTTTTAGTTGAAACAAAGACATTTACATTAGTATGGGTGACTAAAATAAATAATAGGTATTCGTACAAAGTAGTTTTTAATGACATCCATATTCATTGATTTAAATATCCTCTCGGTGTTTACATTAAAGGTAAATTGCCGGCATTTAGTTAATTTTATCGAAAAAAGAAGAACTGGAGTTTTCAAATAACTTGGTTTCAGCACCAGTGTTCCTTCAGTTACCTGTGCCAGGGCCGCAAACACGCCCGCGATCCTGGCCTCCTGAAGTGTCAGTGGGCCATGTCTGTCGAAGGATCTATGGCTGTTGGAACAGGCGAGTTCAATAAAGTGGGAGCGCTACAAACTAGGTATTAAAAAGGAAGATTTCATTCGTGTCAAGAGGATCATTGGCAATGATAGGCTCGTCGTGTCGAAGCTCCAAGGTCTTGAGCATCGACGCCGCCAGGTCCGTTCCATGAGTTCCATCATCGGACCACCAGACGTACGGCGATGCGCACAACCGGTATACATGGTGGACATCCCACCCACACCCACAAAATGTTTTTAACCGACTTCGAAAATGGAGGAGGTTCTATGTTCGACTGTATGTATGTTTAATTTTTTTTTCTGTGTGAGTTTATTAAGTTGCTCTGTATTGTTTCCTCCAATTACGAGTATGTTTAAATTCCACGGTCCATGTTATTGAAGTTTTGAGTTCTGGGGTGTAACAACTAAAAAGAGATTTTTTTTTTTTTTACCAAAATAACAACCGATTTCCAAAAAAGAATATAGGTACTTACACTAAAAATATTATTAAAAATTATTAATATTAATTATTATTATTAAAAACATTTAAAAAAAATTAAACGCCGCGGTACCTGACAGGTATATGGTACTCGTATATCCTTCTTTCGAGTAGAAAAGGTTAAATTAATCAAGACTTAATTTCAGATATGTATCAAATGTTCTAACAAGGCATAAGGGGAGGACTTGCCCAATGTTCTCTAAGATATGCGAAGGCAAATAATAAATATCTTCCAAATTATACATGTTTTTTATTTATAAATGAGGCCCCTTATTAAGTAACTACATATGGGGCCTCAGTATCCTGTCTACTGAACTCAGTAGACAGGATTCGGAAAGCAAAAAAGGTTACTGGAACAAGAGCGAATTACGAAAATTGACAGAGTATCAATGGTTTCATACTGAATAATAGGAATGATTACATACTAATGTAATATTAGGCGGCAAATACACGAATGTTTGCTGACAGCTGTAACCTGGTTGCTGGCTGGTCTTCAAGTGAATAGGTTACGTTCTAGACAAGCCTTCTCTAACGTCGACAACATCATCGCTTACCATCTGCATGTGTATTCGCTAACTTCAATTTGATAGGCACTATGCAGTACATTGCTGCTTTGACGTATAGGAAAACAAATATGTAAGTACTATGTAGAGCCTACTATAATCGATGTCCACCGCGCAAAGCAGCAATGTACTGCAAAGTGCCTATCAAATTGATGTCAACTGAGTTAGCGAATACACGTGCAGGCGGTGCAGGTATTTAGGTGCGATCGCAGTCAAGTGCTAGCCTAGGAAAGATTTATAAAAGAAAAAGTTCAATATAAAAAAAAAAAACTATGTAACCCCAATTCTGAATTCATTGTCTTCCAATCATTAAAATCAAATCAAAATTTTCCATGAACAGCACCTACATTAGTACCTACTTACTTAGTTTCTAACATAAAATGTGCATAAGAAAACTAATTTTACTTGCAACGGCGCGGTTCATTCACGCACACAGTTATAGAGTGCACCAGTGTGTGCGTAACACAATCCAGCGGAATGGCGCTGGGTGGAATTTTCCCACCTTTCGCTGACAACTTAGTTTTGAACGAAGCGAGTTTTTTTAAGGTGCTTGATAAACTGTAATATTGTAGGACGTTATTGGGTAGGTATAGATTTGTTAAAAATTAGAGATTTTCTGCGAAAAAAACCCTTGTTATAATAGGATTTTTTTTCCGCGTATTGGTTTTCTGTTTCGAAAAAAACCCGACTGTAAAAAAAACCGGCAAAGTGTGTATAGGACTTCGCACATTTAGGGTTCCGTACCAAATGTATTTTTGACAATTTGTATGGCTTTGGGTCAACAAGATGCTTATACTGTGAAAATTTGAAGACTGTGGCTCCAACCGTTTGGCTGTAAAACCTGTGTGACAGACGACGGACAGACAGACAGACCAATAGGTACGTGAGTGACAGCAATAGGGCTCCGTTTGGACCCTTCGGGTACCTACGGAACCCTAAAAACAACAAAAAAGTTCCAAACAAGTCACTTTTCAAGCACTGTTATGCAGTTGGTGGCAGTTGTGTTCAATTATTTGGTTTCATGCCACCAACTGCATCAGTCTTCGACTGCTTGAAAAGTGTCTTGTTTGGAAGATTTTAGTTGCTTTTTTTAACCGACTTAAAAAAGAAGGAGGTTATTAATTCGGATGTTTGTATTTTTTTAACCGACTTCAAAAAAAGGAGGAGGTTCTCAATTCGACTGTATTTTTATTTTTTATTTTTTTATTTTTTTTTATGTGTGTTACCTCATAACTTCTTAGAACGTGAACCAATTTTGAAGATTTTTTTTTTTTATTTGAAAGCTGTTGCTTTACATTTGGTCCCATTTTAATTTGGTGAACATCTGATGAAGAACTTCGGAGATACACAATGGAATCTTCAATAAATGATAGCAAACCTTCCAGAATTGCTGCTATCGCATGTCTGTATATTGTTTTCACCACTTCACAACATTACATCACGCTGATACGCTCTAAAGGGGTATACAGATTCGTAGAGTTCACCCTGATACACCCTAATTTCACCAACTATGTTCAAATTCCCTATTTTTAGGGCTATCAGTTCGGGCATAACTTTACTATTAATTTAGTTTTAGAATGGGGTACAACAACTAAAAAGTGAAAAATAAAAAACTTTTTACAAAAAAAATACAACCGATTTCCATAAATAATACTAAAAAATGCAAAATAACTTTAATTTCGGAAGTCGGTGTCAAATAACGAAGAAACCAAACTAGAAACACCGACTTCCGAAATTAAAGATATTTTGCATTTTTTAGTATTATATATGGAAGTCGGTTGTATTTTTTTTGTAAAAAGTTTTTTATTTTATGTACATGTTCGGGCATAACTCCCTCATATATTGACGGATTTGCAAAATTATTTTTTTGTTCAAAAGGGATTTGTTTCGAAATGGTCCCATTTAAATTTCATATAGATCTGATGATGGATTTCGGAGACAGACAACGGATCTCTTCAAAAATTGACAGCAAATCAACCGCGATTGCTGCGATCGTATGTCTATGAATTGTTAACACAGTGTGAAGGGGAACCACAACTAAAAAGTGAAAAATAAAAAACTTTTTTACAAAAAAATAGAACCGACTTCAAAAAAAAGTGTAAAATAACTTTAATTTCGGAAGTCGGTGTCAAAAAACGAAGACACAAAACCAAGAACATCATGAAAATATTCAATTTTTATTTTTTACGTTATATTTTTGGAATCTCCTCCTCAAACCCTATAATTTGATTTACATAATTATATGTATTTTATTCGTCAACTTTCATTTTTTCTTTTTCACAATATGGTGGGTGGTTGTCGTGTGGTTGAATTTTGATTACTGTCATGTCTTTATTGGCACTCACAAGATTATGAAGAATCAATTGACGTAAGAATTATCAAAATCGGCCCACGAGTTTGGTTTCTAGAGCGCCACAAACGAACGAACATACATACATACATACAAGTAGGTACATAGGGTGATAAACACATCACCCCTCCTATGTGTCGCGCAGTCGGGTAATAAACACATAACCCTTCTCGCAGTCGGGTAAAAAGCTGACATGCCAGATTTTTTAATTTTTTTTTTTACTGTTCACGGAGAGGGAGGCCAAAGAAAAGATGGATGGATTTTGTGAGAAGTGATATGAAAGAAAAGGGAGTTAGTGATAGCGTGACGGCTGACAGGGCTGAATGGAAGAAAAAAACGTGTTGCGCTTGCGCCGACCCCAAGTGGGCAAAGACTTCAGTGATAGCGAACATTTTCAAGACACACAATATTTATTTGTTACTAGCCGACACGACAGACGTTGTCCTGTGTTAGCTATGAACTGTCAAAGGCGCGAAGTTTAAATACTTAATCGTTAAGTTTTCTGAAATTTTCTAATTTTCCGCGCAACTTTCTTATTTTAAAACTGAATTTTTTAAAAGAGAATTAGCGAAATCGGTCCAACCGTTCACGCGTGATGCCGTGACCAAGGAAATAGTGATTAATTTTTATATATATAGATAAGTAAAAATTGTAAAAGTATGAAAGTGCAAGATGACGATAGATAAAAAGAGAATAAGGAAACAGAAAAACTTACGTCAGTCCCGTTAGCTATGCAGAATGCAGACGTGACGGTGCTGCATAGTGATGTAATAAAAAAAACAACGGGTTGCACTCCGGGAGTACCGGCAGAAGTGAAAACTTGAACATTAACGTTGTGCATTTTTGAATATTTTGGAATCGTCGTACGAATTTCCGATCAGGTCACGTGTCCGGACGCGAGTTTAACATTTTATACCAATCCCAAGAAAAGTGCTCAACGCCGCTAAAAAAGTTTTCACTTCAAAAAAATGTTTACTTTTTGAATGCGTTCCATTTCTGACGAATTTCGATTAGAAGTTTTGAATTTCGACTTAGAGAATATTTTATTTTTCTTTTTGAAAAAAGTTTATGAAAGAAAGGGTTTTTCATCTTTCTATAATTGTGCAGAGTTAGTGAGGGCCAACATTTTGCAGTGTTAGTAATTGGTAGATCAGTAAACTTATGTCATCATGATAATATTCAGCTTCGATAGTTTTTTTTTTTAAATATGATGGGCACTTGTCGACAGAACGGATCGGATCTGGATGTTTGGCACATAGATAGATTATAGTCTGTAATATCACGTCATAGGCTATTATTTATAGTGAGGGCCACGCGGGCAAAGCTGCTGGAGAAGCTAGTTTTTTTAAATACTTACTCAAGTTACAATTTATGCTACTATGAAGCCAATATCTAATTTGTTTACATATATTACTTACGTTTTCTAGAATTAAACATAACAATTTCAAGAAAATGGCCATTAATAGCGTGGTAAGCAGAAAATACTGTTCCGTAGTCGATCGTAGAGTTCTTAGAAACACAAATCAACGCCGCGGGTACAGTGACCTACTAATTTAACAAAGGACTCTCGACTTCTAGCGTAATATTGTATGGACCGTAGTTTTAAACGGTTTATGAGGGCCCGGGAAGATTTCTTTACAAACATAATTAAACATTTTAAAGATACTCGCTGACTGATTGACTTTTTGTGTAACCTGAGGGCTGGCTCGTTCTTCGTCTTAAGAATTAGCATTACCATTCAATGTGGCAATGCTGCCAGTCTTCTGGTCACGTTTCCGGCTGGCCTGTATGACAGCGGCGTGGAGGAGTACTTCGACGCCTATTGTATTCTGTTTTGTATATTATTTACCTAGTTAGGTTATAAAATAATAGTCATTCCAGAGTAAGTACAAAAGCGGTAGCGACCTCTCGCGCCCGGCCCTGGTTCAGGCCATGGTACGGGGCGAGAGGGAATGGGATGCCGTCTCCTCCTTCTGCAAAGCAGTAATGCTCGCGAAGGCGGAGGCGAGAACGGTGAGGGAAGCTCAACGGAGTGGCCCTCACACCCGCGGCTGCTGTCGCCGCAGGAGAAGCACTGGGCGTAGAACGTCGAGAGACGATCTCCGGCCACCGTAGACACGGGCCTGCGGACGGCGAGCCGTGGGTAGCTCGCCGTCCGATCAGCACCAGGCCCGAGAGTCGACGGCGCGTAGTGTTCCACGCGCGCCTCTAAGAGATGTTGTCAGCCACCACTGACGGGGCCATCGTGGCTGGTGCCTGCATGCCTAGGGGTAGCGGATAAATTCTTAACAGAGTTACCGAACCCCTGGGCACCCAGGCAGGGAAGGAACAGGGGTGGGTTTTAGTCAGTAAGAGTCTGACACACCCTCCCGCTCCAGCCAGAGCAGGAGATGACATTGGATGGTTTCCCACCCCGCCAAAAAAAAAAGGGTAGGTAAGTACAAAAATAATATTTTTATTTAGTCCGAAAGCTAGATTATCAAAACCAATAAAAAATTACAGATAAAATGCATCAAAGTGGGGGCGTCACTTCTAGCTAAAAAACATTTTTACAAACAAAACAACCGACTTCCAAAAAAGAAAATACAATAAAAATTTAAAAATAACCTTTTGTTGGGAAGTCGGTGTTTGTATTTTATTAACCAACTTTGATTTCTTCGTTATTTGACACCGACTTTCGAATTTAACGTTATTATTAAATTTATATTGAATTTTATTTTTTGGAAGTCGGTTATTTGTTTTTGTTTAAATGTTTTTTATTTTTCACTTTTTAGTTGTTATACAAGAGGACTAAGGTTATCGACATAGCCCGAAGAATCGCCAAACTGAAGTGGCAGTGAGCACACATTGCTCGCAGAACAGATGATCGATGGGGCCGAAAAGTTCTGGAGTGGCGACCGCGTACCGGAAGACGCAGCGTTGGAAGGCCTCCCACAAGGTGGACCAATGACCTGGTGAGGGTCGCATCGCGGGTACCCGATGGATGCGAGACGCACAGGACCGACCATTGTGGCGACACTTGGGGGAGGCCTATGTCCAGCAGTGGAAGTCTTTCCACTGAAATGATGATGATGATGAGTTGTTATACTCCAGAACTCAAAACCCCAATAACATGGAACGTGGAATTTAAACATACTCGTAATTGGAGAAAACCAAAACGTCATCTAGGTATACATATTTTTCGTTTTTATTCAGTTTTTTAATAACCGCTAAAGCAGTGTTTATAAAATTTATATGGGACCACCTTGGTAGTATATTCTTTCGGATAAAAAAAGAATTTTGAAAATCGGGCCACAAATGACAGAGAAATCGGTGGACATACATAAAAAAACATACAGTCGAACATAGAACCTCCTCCTTTTTCGAAGTCGATTAAAAAATGGTACATTTTTGTGGTAGGTGTGACGTTATGCTAAACTTCACCGCACTGTAGTCCTGTAAGTAGGCCTACAGTGCGGTGAAGTTTCATTTAAATACGTGTCCAAAATTTGTTGGTAATCTAACGGACGGGCCAAATAGATTTTTTAGTTATCTACCCTATGAAAAGTTATAGACGGAGCGTCATTGGACATTAAATGAAGCAGGATCGTTGAAATGTGTGAGTGACCTTGACGAACGTAACGATGACGTATCGGCTTCTCATTTTGTCTATGTGAGCTTATTTCGTGTGTACAGTTACAAGCCGGCTTCTCATTCTGATACTTCAGATTGCTGGATTTTGACACTCCGTCTATAACCTTTCATAGTCTAAGTATCTACCCTATTACTCATTCATATCTGAACAAAGTCTAGCTAGCCTCTAGACAAGCAAGATAAGGTTCAGGTCATAACACCTGACCTTTTTGCTACTGATAATACGGAATGCCTAGCGTTTGCTCTAACAAAGATTCTTTACTAATTGACGTTCGCAAACAACTTTCATTTCACTCACTCATAGAAAATGATATTGTGATGAACAGCTTCACGTGGTATTATAAGTCTTCTCCCCATTATACATTTTAGCGTGATATTCTGATGTATAAGCTACTGCTAGGCTGTACTTTCCCTATAAAAAAATAAAGCCTATGTGTTATCCAGACTAGGTGAGGCATACTGAAAGTTTCTGGATCTGGCCACTTACAATAAAAGAATGAAAAAACAATTATGGAATTCGAAAATGGAACTCTTTGGGAACATGTTAGTTTTTCATTTGCAGAACTGTCATTTTGCTTTTTAACCGACTTTCGAAAAAGGAGGAGATTCTATGTTCGGCTGTATGTTTTTTTTATGTATGTCCGCCGATTTCTCCGTCAGTTGTGGACCGATTTTCAAAAATCTTTTTTTATCCGAAAGCATATACTCCGAGGTGGTCCCATATAAATTTTATCGAAATTGCTTCAGCGCTTTTTGAGAAACTGAACAAAAACGAACAAATACGTATACCTAGATGACGTTTTTGTTTTCTCCAATTACGAGTATGTTTAAATTCCACGTTCCATGTTATTGACGTTTTTATGTTGGGTATAAAAACTAAAAATTTAAAAATAACAAACTTTTTTACAAATATGTCAAATAACGAAGAAATAAAATACACACCGACTTCCGAAATTCAAGTTATTTTTTTTTTTTGATGTCGTTTGTTTTTTTTTTGTAAAAAAAGATTTTTCATTGTAGCTTCCTTTCGAATTGTGTGTCGCTATTAAAATGAATTTAACTCGTGAAAATTTTCGTTCAATGATTTTTATGATTTTAGCTTAGTGGCTTAAGTTGACAAGAGAATTCCCAGAGACTTCAATTGGCATTTCGTGATAAAGCACCATGTCGCAGCACTGTGTATTCGTGGTTTGGAGAATTTAGACGTGGTGGACGTGATCATCTCTATGACGAGGTACGTGAAAGTCGGCCGGTGACTGCGGTTACAGAATCTAATATTGATGCCGTACGACAAATTATTGAAACTGACAAAAAATTACTTGTCAGCCAAATTCGTACTTTGCATTGGAATGAGCCAAGTGCAAAACATTTTATATGTGCATCTGAAGGTTCGGAAGCTTTGCACTCAATGGATAACGCATGACTTAATTAAAGAAGGATCAGAAACGACTGCGTGTCCAGTGATGCCGTAAAATGAAACGGAGGACAGTCATTGGCTGTCTATAATATCGTGACAGGTGACGAAACCTGGGTGTACTGCTTTAAACCCGAAAGAAAAAGCCAGACGGCAGAGTGGGTCTTTCTTTTTGAAGATTTGCCGACGAAAGTTAAGAAAAGTCGAAGCATTGGTAGAAAAATGGTTACTTCTTTTTTCGACAAATCAGGACATTACACTACAGTATCGCTTGAAGATCAAAGGACAGTGACTGCAGATTGGTACGTCAACACTTGCTTGCCCAGAGTCTTAGAAAAAGTTCGCAAAAAGCGTCCACGAAGCAATGTCCTCCTTCACCACGATAACATGCTCTCATTCCGCTAAGGTAACGGAAGCGTATTTGAAGGCTTCAAATGTGGATCTGATGACGCATCCGCCGTAGCCCTGCGACTTCTTTTTGTTTCTAAAAATTAAAGACAAACTTAGAGGCACACATTATAAGAGCCTTGAATCAGCGGTGAATGTATTCCATGAAATCATTGAATAGGTCCCTAAGAGAGACTGGTCCAACTACTTTGTACAATGGTTTCAACGAATGCAAAAATGCATTAATTGCTAGGGAATATACTTTAAAAAACAATAACCTATCGTAAGTCTTATAAATTTATCAGAATTTAGTAACTTTCAGTATGTAGGTATAATCTATCTCTGTGCTAAATTTCATCCAGTTCCTTTCTACCGTTCTGGCGTGATTCAGTAACAAACATCCATCCATCCATGCAAACTTGCGCATTTATACAGGGTGTAAGGGGAACACTTACGAAGCCAGAACTTAGATTATATACAACCTAAATGCAAATGGATAACAGTAATCTTTCGGTTTACTTCGGTGTTATGGGGACGTAGGGTCGTTTGCCGCGCGGCTGTCAGCGAGCGCGCATGCACTTTTAACTCGAGGAATGCGCGAGCGTCAGCTGATATTTTACGAATATTACATTGCATACTAAAATTGTAAAGAAAAAGAATGTCTTTAATTGCAAAAAAATCGGTTTCATTTACTTAACTGTTCTCACAGCACAGTGTACGCAAAATGCTATAAAAATTAGGTTTTTTTTTTTTCTTTTTGATGGTATCGTATCGAGAACCACTAGCCTTATCGCCTGTCTCCGTTTTCCGTACACTCTATATAAGTAGGTACAATTATAGTCACAACCTTATGTTAACGGGTCTGTGCCGGACAAACTGGCAGGTTAGAATATTCTAGAAGTATTGGAAAGCCGGTTGAAATTAGAAAGAGTAGAGAAGACATTTGTTTTAGGGTTCAGTTCAGCTAGCCCGGCCGAAGAGGGCACACATGTTATTATAATTGATCAATATAGTTACTCTGAGTGCGCTATTCCTCTTTCTTTTGTAACAATACACACCGTAAGCAGTCACTCTCGTACACCACACTCTCGCGTTGCCAGCGAGTGCGACAGTCCCTAGAATTACGAAGAACCCCCAGGGTCCCTGCAGTTCGTGAAGGTGCTCCAGGTTCCCACAGTACATACCTATATAAAGTAGGATCAAATTAACAAGTTTAACAGCCCAAAGTCAGCGAACAGCTAAACGTTGAAAGTTGTTGTATTTAGACCGTCATCTAGCTCATCACCATCATTTCAGCCAAAAGACTCCACGAGCCTCCAACCAACGTCTCCCCCATGACGCCACAACGACCGGTCCTGTGCGTTTCGCATTCATCGGATTCGCGCGACCATCACCAGGTCTTCGCCACTCCACCTACCATGCCACGCCATGACACTCAACCTAGTCTCACCGGATTCAACTGAATATCTACTGAAGTATCAATGATAGGCTCGCGATGACAACTGTCTCACCTGATGATAAGCGATGATGTGGTCGAAGATGGAACACGCTTGCCTAGAAGTAACCTATTCACTCTCGACTTAAAGACTTCCAGGTTGTAGCTATCAGGAAACACAGACTCTATACATATAATAATAGTAATAAACCTTTATTCAGACATAGTAAAACATAACATTAAACATTTCACATTGTTGACTCAATTTATTATGAGTCAACTTCAAGAACCTAGTCTGTTTGCCCTGCTTTGGCAAAGGCCTTCTCCATGTTTTTCCACTCAACTCGATCAAGCGCTGTCCTCGTGCATGTCCTTGCTGCTGTTGCCTTAATTTCATCTTCCCACCTATGACATTGGTGCCGATTCTGCTGTGCACAAACTAAACTTCATTTGGGCTTTTGCTATATTTTTCTCTGTAATAAAATAAGAAAGAGACGGACGTAAATTAGAGCTTTCAAATTTAGTTGAACTAATATTTCCATACACATTAAGAGTACACGTAAAAACATGTCAACTAAAAACACGGTAAAGCCTAGTTTGACATCTATACCTTAGTTAATCATAGCTATAGCCGTCCTTTTTTCGCACTGCCTTTTAGTAAAAGATAGCGATTCTCTATTTTAGTTTAGTAACCCCCGTTCTTTTTTAGGGTTCCGTACCCGAAGGGTAACCAACGAGACCCTATTACTATGCCTCCGCTGTCCGTCCGTCTGTCAGCAGGTTGTATCTCACGAATACTCACGATCCGTAATAGCTACGCAGTTGCAATTTTCACAGAATGTGTATTTTTGTTGTTCCCTTTATTTTATTTTTATTATCTGTTGTTATAGCGGCTATATGTAGAAATGCACGCTGTGTAAATATTTCAACTGTCTACCTATTACGGATCATGAGATATAGGCCAAAAAAAACCCAAATAGACACGTTTCTAGAAACATGTTTTTTTTTCAGTTTATGGTACGGAACCCTTCGTGTGCGAGTTCACCTCGCACTTGGCCGGTTTTTTATTTCTAGGGTACCAGAACACAATACTTTTCTGAGCTCTACAGCCCAGTAACTGGGAAACCCATTGGCAAGGCTGGCTGTCAGACACGGCTCCTGACTACCCGTGACGACTGTCAAAGATCTAGGTCACAAATGTCAGCCGGGGCCCATTGTTTACCGTGTTTTGCGATGCACGTAGGGGTTTCGGTATACAGGGTGTAACGGCAATCGGTGGTGCAACTACTTCTGCCCATGGAAATGTACAACCTCCTTCAAATTCTAATTTCCGTACAAAATTATCATCAGCTGATCAAAATTAGTAAGGGAGGTCCAATCTTTTTGAAGCGAATACTTCTTTAGGCGCGTTGGGCATTTTTTAGATGGGAAAAAACAATTGAACTCGTCACCGACACCGACCGCTATTTGGATTGAAGTGAAAACTTCTTTAGGCGCGATGGGTAATTTTGTTCAAGTTTTCACTTCTGTCGGCACTCCTGGAGTGCCACTCTTTTTTTTTTTAGACAGAACCTGTATTTAAAATAATTAACCTTCTATTCCCGTTACACGCTGTATAAGGGATGGTGATTCATCCAGAGACCGAACACGGCAAGCGTCTCTAAAGTGGCTTTTATTATTTGGCCACGAGCCCCTACAACCCGATGCATCTTCATCAGGCAGGTAGGTATGTCCCTATCCGTAGTAGACGCACCGCCCGGAGGGCGCGGAACGAAGTATTCCCGTTTGAGCACCTATTTTTTGAGCACCTATCCATTGAGCAGTGAGCACCAATGGTATTCCCATTTGAGCACCAATCAATATAGTACCAGTTGCAACAGAATCTAACAGATTCGATAATCCAGATGTAACAGATCCGCAGGTAACAGACTTGAGGGGTTTGTTACCTGAACAGACAAAAGCGCGAGACAATGCATGCGGGATTGCGGGCCAATACCTGGCCGGGGCGGGGGAGCGTGATGAAATGCGCAAAGCACTCCAGCATTCCGACCAAAGGCAGCTGTAGAACACTGGGACGTTTTAGTCAGAAAAAATCTGACAAACCCCTCCGCCCACCCCAGGGTGTAGGACATACATACATAAAGAAAAACCGGTAATGTGCTTGTCGAATTTCGCACATTTCGGGTTCCGTACCAAATATTGGTATTTGTTAGTAAAATATACGTAATAATAAAAGTTATCACCAAATTTCAAGTTCATAGGTCAATGAGAAGTTAAAAAAGTGTATGTACGCACGTAAGAAGTTATACTTCTTTGGCGTTACAAAATAAAAAACCATACTGTCACAAAGTTTACAAAAGCAAAACAATCATTATTCATGAACCACAGACCATAGCTAACTTCAGGATGTCGGTTCTAGCTAACTTTAACGTGTAAATTTTGTGTGACAGTGATGTGACGACGGACAGACAGGGCTTCGTTTGGACGCTTCGGGTACGATATTCACCAGTTAATTTCATTTGACCCTATATACCGCTGCGTTTAACAGATTTCGTCAAGTTGTTCACTAAAGGCAAGTATCTTCTAATTTCTAAGCGATTTAATCACTTTTAATTTGTCACTTTGTACCCACAGCGCGTACGAAATGCGAAATTAATTCAAAAAGCGTTTTCTATTGTTTTTTTCAAGTACAGTCTGTGACATAGTCATTTAACAAAGTTTACTTAAAATTTAATCATAAATGGCATTAGGTCCGCTTAAGTACAGAGGACCTAATGCCTTAGGCATTCTCTAATAGTCAATGGTGCCGATTCTCTTGTTCAATAGCTAAACTAAAATGAATTAGAGAATCGCTATCTTTTATTACAAGGTAGTGCGAGAAAAGGACGGCTATAGCTATGAACTGAGTTAGAGATGTCAAACTAAGTAGTTTACGCCTTGCGCTTTACCGTGTTTTTAGTCGACATGTTTCTACGTGTACCTACCCTTTTAATTTGTATGAAAATGGTGCCAATTCTTTTGTGCACAAACTAAACTTAATTTAGGATATTGCTATCTTTTTCTCTCTAATAAAACAAGAAAGAGACGGACGTAAATTAGAGCTGTCAAATTTAGTTGAACTAATATTTCCATACAAAATAAGGGTAGGTACACGTAAAAACATGTCGACTAAAAACACGGTAAAGCGCAAGGCGTAAACTAGTTTGACATCTCTAACTTAGTTCATAGCTATAGCCGTCCTTTTCTCGCACTGCCTTTTAGTAAAAGATAGCGATTCTCTAATTTTAGTTTAGTTATTGAACAAGAGAATCAGCACCAATATTAGTTCAACTAAATATGACAGCTCTAATTAACGTCCGTTTCTTTCTTGTTTTATTATGGAGAAAAAGATAGCAGTAGCCTAAATTAAGTTTAGTTTGACAGAATCGGCGCCATTGACTACCAAAACAATAGATCGTCAAGACTACGTAAAATCTAAAGATCTACTTGAATAGGTAAGTTTCTAGTCTTTTGTAGAAATTTTACCGTTGGCCTCTCTATCCCATCCATGTTACTACAGCCCTGTGTGTGTCCCCAGATGCCTAATCTGAGCCTGTAAAAACAACCAAGACGAAGTAGGTATAGTAAAAACTTAAAACTCAAACCTGCTGAGTGTGACCCGTGCTGTAGGTGACTTTTAAGGTAGGTACGGAATAAGAGTATTAATTAGTTTGTCTGCGACACAGATCTGAGGTCGGAGGTACCCAATAACTTGATTTCTGTGAGATTTTATTGGAATGTTAAATAACCTCTGTCACAGACTGTACGTACAATAGATGTGGAATCTAGCAGTGTTTATAGAATTTTTATTTTAGAAATAAAACATTGTTAATATGGTGTCCCACTTATTAACTCCTTTCATTAAGGAGTAACTTGAGTAAAAGTTATTATTGTTCTAAGTGCTATAAATAACACTTTTTTGACATAACAAGTTTTCTGCCCGCAGGAACCGACCATTTTATCTCTTCTCTACGTAGTACATATAAATAAATTAAAGTTGATGCCCGCGTCTGTCTATTACTCCGCATACTCCTCCTAAGGGTGCGTTTCGACTGAAGCGGAGCGGAGCGGAGTGGAGCGGAGCGGAGACGTGCAGGAATCGACCAACCACAATGGTTGAATGGTCGCGTCACTCGTCTCGTCTGTGATTAGACGATTCCTGCACGTCTCCGCTCCGCTCCAGCCAGAGCCTTTAGACAAAATAGTTTTCTGTTAACGTTAACGCTAACGCTTCGTGCAAAATGTATGGCAACGACATTACTGGGTGTGAGTCACGTGACAGTTCTCTCCGCAGGTAATGTCCTTGCCATACATTTTGTACGAAGTGTTAGCGTTAGCGCTATTATAAAAGTTATTTGGCTAAGGGGGCAGCTCCGCTTCAGTGGAAACGCGCCCTAAAAGCAACGTGTTTTATTGTGATTTTCTCTAATAGAAAGAGCTTTAAACGAGGAAGGTTTGTATGTACGAGCAAGTATACAATTGTTTTTTAATTATAATTTCATCTATGTTGTGCTTGTAGGTAAATGTACACATCCTTAAAAGGAACAACAGGGTTTTTGTTACATACTGTATAATTTGTACTGTGCGGAGTCGGGGCGGGTGGCTAGTCCAGGATAAAAAGTAGTCTAGATATAATACATTAGGATCTGAGGAAGATCTTTGGAGAAAGATGGTGGAACTGTTCAATAACTAACAGCAAATGACTCGTGAGTACTGCGATCGTTTGTATATGTATTGTTTACACAATTTAATGGGGAACCACAACTAAAAAGTGAAAAATAAAAAACTTTTTTACAAAAAACAGAACCGACTTCCAAAAAGTTATTATTTGTGACATGGTGATTATGTGGGGTTTCATGATAAAGGTCTCGAGGAGGCGATTCCAAAAATATTATTCACTAAAATGTGGAAAATAAAGAAATGCTTCGAAAAGTCATACAGGCGTGAACGAACCAGTAATAAATGTCTTAGTTTCAACTCTGAAGAATACTGAACAATATTTAGTTAGGTCAACAGCCCAGAGGAAAGGGTTAACGATTTTAATCACAGATGTTTTAGGGACAGGGCTGTCAGGCGGGGCGACGAACGGCCGTAAAGCGTACAAACCGAACTAAAAACCTAGGTATTAGGTTATTAGTTTTACAAAAAATAAAAACCGGCCAGGTGCGTGTCGGACTTCGCAAATTGAGGGTTCCGTACCAAATATATTTTTTACTATTTGTATGGCTTTGGGTCAACAAGATGCTTAAACTGTGAAAATTTGAAGACTGTAGCTCCAACCGTTTGGCTGTAAAACCTGTGTGACAGACGACGGACAGACAGGCGGTCCCGTGAATGACCGCAAAAGGGCTCAGTTTGGACCCTTCGGGTACGGAACCCTAAAAAAAGAGGACGTTAGTCAGGCTATGTGGAGAGGCGGTCTTCGCAGATAAGTTGATAAGTTGCCAGGTAATGATTTAATCGTAAATAACGTCCTGTTTTGTTAGATTCCTGTAAAACACTATTTAGTCTTGAGAGCAGTGGTGGCCCAGTGGTATTGGCCGCGACTTACAAGTTGTAGGTCGTGAGTTCAAACCCGGGCAGGCGCTTTACTTTGTGTAAATTATTTCATCACTACTGCTCTCTAAAACGGTGAAGGAAACATCTTGAGGAAACCGGCATGTCCTAGAACCAAAAATTCGAAGACATGTGACATCAACCAACCCGCATTGGGCCCGCGTGGTGGATTATGGCCCACACCGACTCACAGAGAGGAAGCCTGTGCCTAGCAGTGGGGACATTAAAAGGCTGATGATGATGATGATGATCTACTTCTAGTCCGTCAGTTAAATTAACAATAAAACATTGGACGTTTATTTTTTTACGCGAAAAAAATTGCAGTGCGTTGAAATTTTGCGTGACGTCACAACTACATAAAAAATGTACTTACCACTTTTTACCTAGAAGTGTCGTAACCAGCCTCCACTCCTGAACTTTGATGCCAGCATTTTACATAGAGCGACTGCATATCTGACCTCCACAACCCAGTAATTCAGTGACACGATATTCCTAGGCAAGACTGCTGTGTCAGATTTTTTGGGCTGTGACTATCGGCAACGCGTGTTAGATCTACAAATGCCAGCCCTATTCTAGACACCTACTGTTTTATTTTATTTATTCTTCATTTAATTAAGGATTTTTATAAACGCAATGCGACAGTCCCGTCATCTCTCTCTCTCTCCCTCTGTGGTCGGTCTCTCATGTCTGAGGATCGTGGTCAGCATCAGGGTTGCATATGGAGCGGATGATTTGCGTCCACCGGTTTCTGTCCAGCGCGTCTTTTACGACCGTGTAGAATTTGGAAGAGGACGAGTCTTTGACTTGATCGGTCCATCTTGTCGGTGACCGGCCGCGCGATCTTTTACCTTCAGTGTTCCCAACCACAATCAACTTCTCCAGATTTTCGTCATCTCTTGAGCATCGTGTGGCCGAAATATGAAAGAATGCGCGGTTGGCATATGGTGGACAAGCGAGTCTTTATTCGGAGCTGAGTCAGGATCGATACGTTGGTGCGTTTTGCAGTCCACGGTATTCCAAGCATTCGTCTCCAGCACCACATTTCGAATGCATCAATCCTTTGCCTTTCTCGTGCCAGGATTGTCCACGTTTCCACTCCATACAGGAAGATAGGGAATACCAGGGCTCGTTTTCATTTTGGTTTTGATACCAATTCCTCTCTTCTTCCAGATTTTGTGCTAACGGGTCATAGCATCTTTTGCCATCCCGATTCGCCTTTTTACCTCGGGGACAGAGCTGCAGTCGTTGCAAATTTGGGAGCCCAGGTATATGTAGTGGTCGACGATATTAATGCCAGGAATGTTGCAGGTAATATTTGTTAGCTTTCTGGCTCGGTCCACTATCATCACTTTTGTTTTCGCTCTGTTCACTGCGAGACCAATATTCCCACTTTCCAGCTCGAGTTTTCAGTCCCATCATACTCTAAATTAATTTTCTGTAGTCTAAAAAAAACTAGAAAAGACACTTTATTTTTTGTGTTCTCAGCAAACCCTTTAATTTACTACCCATATCATGAGAATGCATACAAAATAACTAGGCCGCCATCTTTGAGAGTCCGCCATTTTGGATCTCGATCCAGAATGACGTCACTTAGCTTTTCATGTGTGATCATCCAAACTAAATATGTAGGTACGCAAAATTACAGCTAAATCAAATTTAACTTATATGATTTGTTTACATAGTTACAACTTTTAACTTACAAGTGAAGCTAAACTGCGTAAAACTAATATCAATCAGTCAATTTACATTTGCGCGATGAACTTGAAAAGACTTCGCATCATTCATTACTGTTCTATTATTTTCCCATTAATGAAACCGGTTTAGAGTTAGCAACCCTAACCGCGGTTCAACAACCGCTCTGCCCTGCTTTTAATTGTAACTTTTAACTTTTTGGTTATTTATTATTAACCATACCATAACGCACCGCAGTGAATGCGATAACCTTTGGTGAAAGCTTTCCAAATTATTTGATTTGTTTTCATTACTTCGCATTGCGTTGCGGCCATTTTTTATTTTTATTTTTGTGGGAAATTGATGGATTGCTCTAAAGAAGCAAGAAATAGAGGTGTCTGTTGAGATGATGGCAAATAGAGATGTATGAAAGAAAAAAACATGCTATGCTGTGTCCGAATAAATTAGAATCATCTACCCGCCCCGGGTCCGAATGGGTACAAATTATTCACACACACCTTCCTCGTTTATCGTTCTTTCTATTCAAAGTCATTGTTTCTACGAGTATTTGTGAAAACAGCATTGAAATCAATTGTGTGTTTGCGGAGAAAGAGACAGACGTGTAAAGCGACTTTCATTTATACTATGTAGAGATAGAGAAGAGATAGGAGCACGAGAATGTTAAAATTATTGAGTGAGAATTTGAAATATAATTTTGTCTATTCTGCAGGCCCTGACCGAATGCAAAAAAGACACGAAAGTCATCTTTAGATGAAGAATGAAGGAAAATTGTTAGATTGAGAAAAGAATTATTATACAATTTTATACAATAAAAAATTGTATAATATAAATATTATACAATTTTCTTATTAATATAGTAATAAACTTAACACAGATTTAATTAAGTTTATAACACACAGGGTGTAAAAAGACACATCACAAAGCTGTTAACTTGCGCGAACCCAGGTAAGTGGAGTTAAACCCCTCCCCTTCGCTCTAAGCCACGTAGGTACTTGTCGGATACGTTTGATATTCATTGCAATTTTGTAACTGCAAATGTGTAATTTCGAAATTTCGTAAAAAAAAACGAAAATTCAGGTAGTTTAGTAGTAAGTAATAAATAACACTTGGAATTCATTTTCATAAAAAAGTAAAAAAAAAATTACGACTGTGACCTTCAATATTCTCCAGAACCAGTGGATTCCCAGGTATGGTCTAACGCTGTTGACTAAAGTAATATCAGCCGCACGAGTCGATCCATCAGGTTAAGCTACGCTTGCAGGGGTTAGTTCATGGATGGGTGACCATCTTTACATACCGTGACTCCTCCGTGCCTCGGAAAGCACGTTGAGACGTTGGTCCCGGCTGTCAATCTATCGAAGCCATCAAGCATCTTCTGAGGGTAGCAGAATCATTGCTACCTAACTGTTGCCAACTAGAAATAACGACTGAGCAAACTCTTTACAAACCTTTAGAGAATTAGTATGTCTTAAGTAAAGAGATCTCATTACAAATAATTTAAGGAAAAAACACATGTTTTCATGTTAGCCATAAGCCAGCAACCAGATAGGCTCCAAGATAAGTAAACTTCCGCTAGGTACAGATATCAAACAAAAAAGTAAAATATAGGTACAACGAGCCGAAAACTTTGTCCTTTGCAAACAGACTAGACGGTCGGACTGTGAAAAATGTGCAGCTGTTTTGGCCCTCGCGTACTGAAGTCTTACATCCAACACACTCAAAAAAATCTATTTTGGCGGGACGTCCGCCATTAATATTTTGGTATCTTGCCCGTCCGTGTGTGGCAATGCACACATAGACACCATCAATAACAACAATCGAAAATAAACTTTATGACTGTAAACATAGGGTTAAAATTAGCAATGACGCGAAAGTTTTGTATTCGAAAATTCAAAACGGTCCACACACGCGCCGCGTGATCGATTTTTCGAAATGGCGGCGGAACTTCGAGGAACAGTCTCCCCCCGCTCGCCCCACCCCTCGCACTTCTATTACCCCGCCAATGCCTTTTTACGGCATTTTTATTTTTTTCTTTTTTTATTCCCTCCTTGGATCTCAGGCTCCGTTTTACAGCCTGACCCAACTTTTTTATATTTTTTTTTATTTTATAGCCTATAGCTATTCCGCTCCGACGATGACATTTTATATTATGGTAATATGGAGTTGACGTTCATTGCAGAGAGGTCGATTTGGTCACAAACACTACTGAAGTAAGTAAATTAAGCATTTTTTGGGTTAAATTAAACTAAAAGGCAAAACTGATAGCTATCTATTACAAGGTGACAAGTTGCCCGCTAAGTACTTTAAATACGTAAAGTGTTACCAGAAACCAGACAAGCCCAACCTTTATAAACACTAAGTAGAAAGCAAATTGTGGACGAACAGACTTTCAAATCGACTTTTTCAACCAACCATAGATAAACAGCTATAGCCCAAAGGTTAGGTCTCTTTAAGGGGCAATCGAAAGGTCATGGATTCAAATCGTGGAACGAGCAATGGCGGATCAGAAGGGAATTCTAACGGCAAAGTAAATGAATGTTACTCAAAACTGTAATTTAAACGTTGAAGTGTATTTTTTTTGCAAAAAGGTTTCAATCAGCAGCTATGTTGTGGTCATACTTGCAATGGCAATGCCTTTCATTTTTACAATTATTATTCAATAATGTTGTCCAAACGTTTTTTTTTTCATTTTGTGGTAATTATTGTTTACCTTTTATCATTACAGAGAAATAAATACATAACTTTCTTTTTATCATTGATAGGCTCACCTGAAAGCGATGATGTGGTCGACAATGGAGATAATACTATAAGTGTATACAGATACCTGTAGAAAGAGCGTAGGTACGTCGAGGATGAATTTATAATGAATTTCTTTCAAAATCCTTCATATTATGACTGTATGTTGTTACGCTATTGTTTTGCTGTAATATATTCATACATTTGAAGTTTCGACACTACTTAGGCATTACCAAAGCAATACCTTTGTCAAGAAAAAAGTATAAGCGTCAAAACGGGACCAAAAAGTATCATTACTCAAATCAAAATTCCTCCCGTTCAGTTCCAAAACGTCATATGAACATAGACATACGAAACTCGCTCTAGACGTTTAATATCCTATTCCTTGGCACCGGATTTTGAGATAGGGAGGCAAAATGGGGAGAGGTGGCTGTAAAATTTTTTATATCTTCGCGTCTGCGTGGATCAAGAAAAAAATCGAATCGATAGCGGCATGACGTACAAGTTTTATAGACATTTTTATATTAGATGATTATGTTTTTTTTTTAACTGTTCGGTGCAAACTCGTTAAGTCTTCGGCCTATCCCAGTGTAATATCACAGGGTTGTTACTGGCGTAAAGGGACACTGTTCTTTGAATGGTGAATAAATTGCATAAATAACGACGCCCGCAGACAGGCACCACGACGCAATTGGGTAAATGATTAAAAAAATCTAATTTGTTCGTCAGTTAAATAACCTAAAAATATTGGACACGATTTTTTTCTTTTGACACGTAATCAAAAAATTAAGACGATACAGTGAGTTGAAATTTCGCGTGACGCCACACCTGAGTTAAAATTGTACCACTTTTTAACCGACTTCAAAAAAGGAGTTTCTTTATTTACTCAAAAGTGACGTAACAAGTCCCCACTCCTGAACTTTGATGCGATTTATCTTTGTCATTTTTAATTGATTTGATAGAGAAAAAAATACGTGTCCTATATTTTTTGGTAATCTAACTTACGGACTAAAAATATATTTTTTTTTTACCCTGGAATAATCATCCCTATTATGCGACAACGCGTTTTCGTACAAATTGCTTTAAGAATTAGAACGATTTCGCGAGAGTCTTAAACTGTATGCTTTTTTTTTTGTTATCGGAGGAAATCCTTCAAAAGGCGCCCGGACTTTTAAGGAAAAGACCAGAGTGTGTGGGATTTATACCTCACTAAAACCATTCCGCTGATCACCATAGATCTGCACATGGAAGAGGTCCCATTGCAATCAATCAATCTACCTAGCCTTTTCCCAACTATCTTGGGGTCAGCTTCCAGTCTAACCGGATGCAGCTGAATACCAGTATTTTACATCGAACGAATGCCTATTTGAGCTCCACAACTCAGTTACTGGATAGTACGATAGCCCTTGATAAGACTGGTTGTCAGACTTTAGGGCTTCTGACGACCCGTAACAACTGTCAAAGATCCAGGATTGACAGCCGGGACCAACGGCTTAACGTGCTTTCCGAGGCACGGAAGAGTCTCGGTATGTAAAGATGGTCACCGATCCATGGTCCAACCCCGGCAAGCGTAGCTTAACCTCATGGATCGACCCGTGCGGCTGTTATTACTGTAGCCACGTCCCATTGCATGACCTCTTAACATACCACTCCGGAACCCCCTCTGTACTTACAAGGCCTGTTGGGTCACATCGCTGGGGTAGAGTGTATACTCTACCCCAGCGATGTAGACGAGATGTGACGAGGTGTGTGTGTGTGTGTGTGTGTGTGTGTGTGTGTGTGTGTGTGTGATGTGTGTGTGTGTGTGTGTGCTGGGGTATCCCAGCATACGCTTATCTGGGACCAGAGAGTCAGGACCTAAATTTTGCTGACGATAAGGCGCAATAATACGACTTTTAATGTTTTTAATTGAACATTATGTCTAAACGACTTGTCTTATTTCTTTGAAAAAAATATATGCTACTCTAGACATTTTCAGTCGTAATTTGATCTCACAATATTTGAAATTATATTTTTATAACATTGTGTAATTAATTTATAAAGTTATGTCTAACGCGGATAAAAAATTGAGAATCACGCAAAAACTATAAAGAGTATTTTTATGAACCATTTTAAAGATCATTTAATTATTTATAATTTAGTGTCAGCGTTTTAGTTTAATACTTGTTGTTTTATGTGTAATAAATAATTAATGCATCTGATTTCGGACAGCGCTCCTTGATGGGCGAGTCCTATTACTGGGTGGACGTATGACGCGTTACTTGAGCTCAGCGCAGAACACGCAAGCTAACCACTCAAGGTCATTGGCAGCTAAAACTTTAAACATTTTTTCTCTAGAGATTTTTTTGTTACTCAGTGTAACGTCACTAAGCCAGTGGATGAGCAAGACGCTCTCAACGATACCTTTTTTGTCAAATTATGATAAGTAGTTTAGAAGTTATGAACATACATGACACATACACTATACTGCCCAAAATAATAACCTTTCTTTTGGCTTCGCTGTTGTTGGGTAAAAAAGGGTACACGAACTTACACAACAGGACCAATCCGCCTTGGATAGAATAACTATATAGGTACCAAAAAATTCAATGCTATAACACCGTAAGTTTTCCTTCAATAGATCGATACATTAATTTTTTTTGCGTTCTCGAATATAATAGAGTCACGCTGACTTCAAGTGTAATGAGAATTTAAAAAAAAACTTTTTTGTATTGTTTTTTTTTTACAATCAGTTTCTAACTAACAAAACAGCTACATTGTTGTTTCAGGGTTCTGTACCCGAAGCGTCCAAATGGAGCCCTATTGTTGTCACTCACGTGTCCGTCTATCCGTCTGTTCGTCCGTCGTCTGTCACAAAATTTGTTACGAAATTTTTTTTAAGTTCCCATTGACCTATGAACTTAAAATTTGGTGATAATGTTTATATGTTATTACGTATACTTTACTAACAAATACCTACCAATAATGGTGAGATATCCGACACGCACTTGCTCAGTTTTTTTTTTAATATTGACTCGGCTCCCGCTTGACCACTATCTCACTTGTTAAGATGTGGTCGGAGATGGAGCACGCTTGCCTAAGATAACCTATTCACTATCTTAAAGACCATCAGGTTGTAGCTATCAAGAAACACAGACTCTGACAGGGAATTCCACTCCTTAGCTGTACGCACAATAAATGTGTTCCCAAAACGTTTTGTGATTGTGGGTGGAATGGTCACCGTGATGTATAGGTCCATTTCTGTCGGACCCTTTTTTT
The DNA here is from genome assembly GCA_951329385.1 of Polia nebulosa. Lineage (NCBI taxonomy): Eukaryota > Metazoa > Arthropoda > Insecta > Lepidoptera > Noctuidae > Polia > Polia nebulosa. The sequence goes on from OX589615.1 coordinate 12,267,947, forward strand.
TTTTTTTTTTTTTTTTTTTGGGGGGTGGGAAATCATCCAATGACTTCTTCCGCTCTGGGGTGGAGCGGAAGGGTGTGTCAGACTTTTACTGACTAAAACCCACCCCTGTTCCTCCCTGCCTCGAGTGCCCGGGGGCGAGGTAACTCTTTCGAATTTATCCTCCACCCCCGGGCAGGCACCGGCCTTGGCAGGCCCCTACACTTGGCTGACAACTCTTTGAGGCGCGCGTGGAACACTACGCGCCGTCGACTCTCGGGCCTGGTGCTGATCGGGCGGCGAGTTACCCGCTACTCGCCGTCCGCAGGCCCGGGTCTACGGTGGCCGGAGATCGTCTCGCGGCCCCTGGCGTCTCCTGCGGCGGTCGCGGCTGGGGGCGCTAGGGCGACTCGGCCGTTGCTGAGCCTCCCTAACGTGTGCCGCCTCCCTCTTCGCGAGCATTACTGCTTCGCAGAAGGAGGAGACGGCCTCCCATTCCCTCTCGCTCCGTACCATGGCCTGAACCAGGGCACGGCGCGAGAGGTCGCTGTCGCCTATCGCATCCACGAGGACACGGCGGTGCTCTGCCCAAGCGGGGCAAACCTCCACCGTATGCTCCACCGTGTCCTCTGGGCGATCCTCGCAGTGGAAACACTCAGGGGTCACCTCCGCCCTGATCCGACACAGGTACCTCCCGAAACAGCCGTGTCCGGTGAGCACCTGCGTCAGGCGGAAGGTGAGGGCGCCGTGACGCCTCTCCAACCACTCCTCAAAGAGGGGCACCACCGCCTCGATGGTGGCGTGCCCAGCGCTGGGTTGCGACAGTCGCTCTCTCCATGTCACCATGAGATCCTGCCGGAGCTCGGTCCGCCGAGCCGCGAGTTGTCGCGGCAGCGGAGTTTCGCCCCGGCGTTTGGCCTCCTCGCGCCACTCGTACAGGTGCGCGAGGATTTTTGCCTCCAGATCCCACGGTGACAGTCCGGCAAGGAGGCTCGCCGCCTCACGGGAGATCGTGCGGTATCCGCGGATGATTCGGATCGCCATGACCCTCTGGCTGTCGGACCCTTTGGGAACATAGTAGTCATGTTATGTTAGGTTTATGTTTCAAACCGCGACTGTTAAGTGTGAGGTCCTGGGTTTCATTCCCGTGTCAGCGAAAGTGTTATTGGATTTTTAACCGACTTCGAAAAAGGAGGAGTTTCTATGTTCGACTGTGTGTATGTTTTTTTTTTGTAAGTATGTCTACCGATTTCTCAGTCAGTTCTGGACCGATTTTCAAAATCCTTTTTTTATCCGAAAGTATATACTCCCGAGGTGGTCCATATCGAAATTGCTTCAGCGCATTTTTGAAAAACTGAACAACAAAAACGAAAAACATGTGTACATAGATGACGTTTTGGTTTCCTCCAATTACGAGTATGTTTATTAATATTCCACGTTCTATGTTATTGGGGTTTTGAGTTCTGGGGTATAACAACTAAAAAGTGAAAAATAAAAAACGTATTTACAAAAAAAAAAAACAACCGACTTCCAAAAAAGAAAATACACTAAAAAATTTAAAAATAACTTTAATTTCGGAAGTCAGTGTCAAATAACGAAGAAATAAAATACAAACACGGACTTCCGAAATTAAAGTTATTTTTACATTTTTAGTGTAAGTATTTTCTTTTTTGGAAGTCGGTTGTTTTTTTTGTAAAAAAGTTTTTTCCATTAGGAATATCTCAGTAGCAGCCCGGCGTTTGGAAGTCGGTGGTGTGGCCTCCATACTTCGGAAAGCATGTAAAAAAAAAAGAAAACCATGGGTCAACAGATTTTATGCGCGATTTCCTGATTTTTATTCGTGAGTTCAAACACCCCTTTTCAGGTTGTGTTTTTTATTTCAATTACGAGGGTATACCTTGCGTTTGATTTATAAATGGTTAAAAAATTATGGTAGATTCTATGACGCATATTTTATAGTTTGCATGACAAGGCAGTGTCGGTAAAAACTGGGCAGAATCGGACGAACCGGTGGGTCCAAAATCCTGATCTAATTATTTCAGATTTAAAAAAAAATTAAATACATTAAAATTGGTTGAACATGGTGAAATTCACAAAACGAACGCAACTGGCATATTACCTAGGTTACATATAACCTGTGTTAAAGATACCAGAAGTGGTTGACTTATTTTGTTGAGTACTGATGAACCTAGCAATGTTCTTAACAATATGTTCAACTGCCGTTCGTTAAGGCGCAGTTAAATGACTTTTAATGGTTTTTAATTGAACATTACGTCTTATGCTCGAGCGGTCCTTGATGGGCGATATGACGCTATGACGATACGACGCGTTACGTGAGCTCAGCGCAGAACACGCAAGCTAACCACTCAGGGTCGTTGGCAGCTAATAGCGCCTAAGCCTAGTAGTGGTTTAGGCAAAGTCAATCTGCCTAGCCTTGTCCCATCTATGTTGGGGTTGGCTTCCAGTCTAACCCGATGCAGCTGAATAGCATTATACATGGAGCGACAGCCTGCCTGACCTCCACAACTCAGTAACTGGGTAACCCCGAAACGACTGTCAAAGATCTACAAATGATAGCCGGGACAATGGCTTAACGTGCTTTCCATGGAGGAATTTCGGTATGTGAAGATGGTCACCCATCCACGGACCGACCTCGACCACCGGTGCTTAACCTTGAAGGTCGATCTTGTGCGTCTTTTATTATTCAACGTCGAGCTAGAACCGCATGGCAACCGATTGCCACATAACTTCTCAGTCATCGATACCGGTTAAAATAAATCAAAATACCACTAAGTAAATGACAAATGTTAGAATTATTTAAACAAGCGAGTCTTACGATATTAAAAATAGATTTTGTTCCATGTATGCTTTGTAAAGATTAGCGCTGTAAACATTGATCGGGTGTGCTCGGAGGCGCTCGTCAATTTCCGTAATTTTGGGGCCACGAAGCTTGCGGGTTTTTAGAAAATATTTCAGACTAAAAAATGCCTTGTGAAACAAACACGAAAAGACGATGATTTCATGCATTACAGTAAGATTTGATAGCGTAAGTTACACTTCAATTTGTCAAAAACAGTGCGTAAGGGCTACAGATGACTATAATAGTAGCAAGCTAAGTGGTAAGAGATTATTATTATACTCTTTGGGTAAGGGCCTTACTTATAAAAAAAATACCATGTGAGTAGTTTACAATGACAAGCAGGTTCTTAATTCAAAATTTCTATGAAAAATTGAATATAGAATTCACTAGCCAGTATTTAAACCAAGCTTAGGGCCGATTTTCATTCCCTCTATAAACTAAGTTTTACTGAAATAAGCTTAGCGTAAAAAATAAAAACGATAAAAAAGATTAAATAGTGATATAACCTTATAAGATAGATATGCTGTCGCGGACTTTTTTTTAGAACTTTAAAAGGAGAACAATTCCGTCATACACAATTATTTCGTTTACGCAGCGCACGCAACCGAAGCTCTCAAAAGGATTTTTTTTCCCGTGTTGGTCGCAGCGTGATGTTATATAGCCTATAGCTTTCCTCGATAGATGGACTATTCAACACCACAACATTTTTTTCAATCGCTCGTTAAACCAAACAAACAAACAAACCCTTCAGCTTAATAACAGCGGCTAAACGCGTTTAAGTGAGTTTAACTGGGTGTTTAGAATTGGTGAAATCGGCCCTTAGTTACTGAGCTTTATAAACGATGTTTGATAAGATTTTGACGTATCGTCTCCGTGACACACCGCAAAAAAAAAATTAAATAAAGAAAAGGGTGTTAATGCACCTCAATGGTCGACGGCGCATCGATGTCTATCACAATCTGTAGGATTACGAAGGAAATTTCGAATCTAATCAATGTCAATAGCAGTGGTATGTCTAAATGAAAGGCACAGGATGATCAACGAAGATTGTGATTTGTGAACCTTGTCGAATGCAATCTATTAACTCGCAATAAATCAACCAAAAAGAAATTCAGGCAAGCCTGCCACACTATTCCCAACCACTGCAACTCGTGAAAGCCAACAGCCAACAGTAGCGACCACCAGAAAAACGCCGAGGCAATGAAGCTCGACGAGTCCCGGAGAAAAAATTTAACTGTATTAGGTCCGCTAAGAAATTAATAGGAAAAGAACAGCGGAGGAGTAATAAAAAACATAATTTCCACTTCCCTCCTTAACAAGCAGGACAGAGCAAAGCTAGGCCAATAGGAACAAAGGGACTTTCCATTCAGGCAGACGATTTTCCAAATGAAAGAATATAAATTCTAATTTTTTTTTCTTTTTTCATGTCCTGGTCTAGAAATTTTAGTGTCTGGTTTATTCTGTCCGTCGAAAATCGCTTTCATATATCACCTTGAAAAGAGTCCGCCCTTTTCTAACTCCGCTAACCTTATGGCCCCAAGCCCAACGCGCGTAATGGCAAAACTATTTACGGACAGCGCCCTTTGCCTAGCGAATCTAACTTCTAGCACTTGGTAATAAGGGCCATTTTACCCAGTTGCGATGCCCTCGAAAGACCGAGACATATTTTTTGCTTTTGCCTTGACATGTTACAGCGACTTGCCATTTTAATATGTTCTTTATAGTGTAACTTTTAGTTTAAATAACGAAAGATTTTGCTATATTTTTTTTTCTATTTTATCGGCCATGGATTGTGCTCTAGCGTGGTGAAAAATTGGCAGTCAGCATTTCGGAAAGGCGAGTTGGACTAACCAGGGTACCTACGCGATGCACGTTATTGCCCTCCATAAACGGACTAGAGCAGTCGTGTAATGGCTGGAGTTGACTCCAACCCAACTGCTCTAAGCAGACCTTTTGAAGTTGTTGTACAGTTTTGTTTGACCGCAACACGACTGCTCCAATGCCGCTGGTCATTCAGTTGCTGGCTGCGCGGGGCGCAAAGAGAGGCAGCGAGCGGCGAGTAGAAGGAGAGAACCGCTGCAAGCGATCCGTGTATGGCAGGGCGAGCAGCTCTTTGCTGCCGGCGGCACACTGAAACTCGACCGCACGCTGACTGCATTTTTAGCTGCAACTTCAAATGAACTTGAGCGGTCCGTTGTGAATGTCAATTTTGAATTGACACTGCGGATCACCCATCAGCGACCGCTTGGAGCTGCCGGCACTGACTGTTCCAAGCAGCCCGTCTATGAAGGCTCAAGGGTGTTTTTTTAGGGTTCCGACTGCCGACTATAAAATGAAAACGGAACCTTAGAAGATCACTTTTACAATAGTCAGATACTATGAACAATCCGCACATAACAAACTAAACGTAATATTGGTGCGGATTCTGTTGTGCACAAACTAAACTTAATTTAGGCTATTCCTATCTTTTTCTCTCTAATAAAACAAGAAAGAGACAGACGTAAATTAGAGCTGTCAAATTTAGTTTGAACTAATATTTCCATACAAATTAAGGGTACACGTAAAAACATGTCGTCTAAAAACACGGCGAAGCGCAAGGCGTAAACTAGTTTGACATCTCTAACTTAGTGCATAGCTATATCCGTCCTTTTCTCGCACTGCCTTTTAGTAAAAGATAGCAATTCTCTAATTTTAGTTTAGTTATTGAACAAACGAATCCGCACCATTATGAAAGATAGTGTTCATTTTAGGTTAAAGAGGTTAGGTTGGGCTAAAGAGGAGCTCGTGGCTAAAGTAATAACAGCCACACGGATCGATCCGTCGGTTAAGCTACGCTTGCCGGGGTTTGGTCCATGGATGGGTGACTACCTTTACATACCGAGACTCCTCCGTGCCTCGGAAAGCACGTTAAGCCGTTGGTCACGGCTGTCAATCGTGAATCTTTGACAGTCGTTAAGGGTCGTCAGAAGCCTGAAAGTTTGACAACCAGTCTTACCAAGAGGTATCGAATTACCCAGTAACTGGGTTGTGGAGGTCAGATAGGCAGTCGCTCCATGTAAAATACCCGACCCCAAGATTGTTGGGAAAAGGCTAGGCAGATTGATAGTGTTCAGGTTACGTATATTTTTTTTTTTGGTTGGGTAGGAAATCATCCAATGACATCTCCCGCTCTGGGTAGAGTGGGAGGGCGTGTCAGACTCTTACTGACTAAAACCCACCCCTGTACCTTCGCTGCCTGAGTGCCCAGGGGAGCGGTAACTCTGTTACGAATTTATCCGCTACCCCTAGGCATGCAGGATTGCAGGCACTGGCCACGATGGGCCCCGTCAGTGGTGGCTGACAATCATCTCTTTGAGGTGGACTTACCCCCGTTGTAAATGTCCCATTATGCCTATTGGCCTAGCTTTTTTCTGTCTGCTTGATAAGGATGGAAGTGAAAATAATGTTATTTTCTTACTTCTCTGCTATTCTTTTTTGTCTAATTGATTTCGTTGCGACCCAAGACACTTTGAGAGTGTCTCCGGGACTCGACGAGCTTCATTGCCTCGGCGTTTTTCTGGTGGTCGTCTCTATTGATTGTGGCTTTCAGGAGTAGCAATGGATGGGCATAATGTGGCAAAACAAAAATAGTCAGATAAGTACTTTTTTCCGTAATAGTAAACCAATTAGCCAAGGTTGTTCAACGACATTTTTCAGACCGGTAAAAGAAGAAACGAAGAATTGTGACCGTTGGAAGGAATGGAGTTAGTAATAATAAAGTAACAATAATAAGTAAGCCAATTATTTTACTTTTAACATTAATGAAATAGCAACCCTAAATCAACAAAAATAAAAATCACTGAGATGCGAAATAACTGTGAACGGACTGTCACTTTCATTTAAAAATAAATGAGAATAAAAATAATGATAGGTTGGCTAACTGTTTTCAAATGCTGTTCTAACCGACATTTTTATTATTCCTAAGACTACAACAAGTTTTCCAACTATTGAAGAATTCTGCCTTAAATATTGCCACTGGTTGAGAATTTTTGGCTGATTTCCATATTTTTCAGTTTTTTTGGTAGTTTACCCACCTGCTTACTTGTTAAAGGTGTTCACAATCCAATTCGGTGCAACGAAAGTTTGTTTGACCATTTAGTTCCGTTTAAGATAACTAGATGGCGTTGTTAGGTGAGCGGTGATTCCTGAATCGCGGTGTTAAGATTTTCCGCCGCTCACCTATAGGGTAAATTAATGTTTGATTTATTTTGAGATCCCTCAGAGGAAATTCCAGTAACTTGGATTCGAGCGGCCGGGGCTTGGCCTTGGGGGGGCTCCCCTAGCCAACCGGTTAGCCGTTACCTCTCTTGCAGCTTACACACCTGGTGTCGGTTGGTTGGGTGTCTCTACCCCTTCGCACCAGACTCAGTAGGACCCGGCTTGCACATTAAGACTGGCAGCCGGTAAAAACCAAGCATACGGTAGGTTCACGCGCGCGCGTTCAACACTACATTCAACGTGCACATTCACCAGCGTGTAAACGGTACGCCCGAGCCCGTGAACGCGCCTGTGAACGTGAATGCCGCGAATCGGGCAAGTGTCGGTTTTTTGGCAAAGTTCAAAGGATGAATGTGCGGGCGCCCGGTGACTGTTTACACGCGCGTGGGCAGTCAGTCTCTCCCGCGCTTTCGCGACGAGTGGATCTTCATTCAACGTTACTTCTAAGAAAGTCGCTACGATCGGAGATTACAACATGGCGGAATGGTCAAACGAGACAATTTTGACGTTCCTGGAATATTACCAGGAAGAAGAAGTATTATGGAACCCCGGACATAAATTCCATAAGGACAAGAAAAAAATTCACGATGCTTGGACGAAAATTGGTAGATTACTAAATGTGTCAATCAAGGATTTGAAAACAAAAAAGGAGACCCTAATGGGAACATTTAGGCGCCATCTGAAGAAAAAAACAAGAATCTATGCGATCTGGTGCAGGTAGGTACTTATGTTTACTTTACGTACAGTTGCACCTTTTCAAAAGCTAAAAATAAAAATTAATTATTTATTTTTATTTTACCTAGGCTTAGGCCAAGATTGGTTTGGTTTCAAATCCGAAGGTCCCAGGTTTGATTCCCGTATGTGGTACAACATTTTAGTGATTAATCATATTTTTCAGGGAGTGACGAGATATATGAACCCATTTGGTTTGCATACCAGATAGTGGAGTCCTTTCTGCTGCCTGTTTATACCAGTAGAGCTACACTCAACACAGAAGAGGTTAATAAATTAGTTTCGTATGTTTTAATCAATATATTTAAATAAAGGTACTATTAGTATTAGTAACTTAGTAGGTACATATTATGTAGTTTGATAAAAATAGTTAGTTTTTTTTCCTGGCGGCACGGTACGCCGGAGGTCATGGGTTCGAGTCCCGCCTGTGTCATTTATTTTTCAGTTTTTTCTATTCTACATGCGTTAAAACAAAAAAGTTATACATTTATATAATTTTAACATAATATGTAGGTAGGTACATTGTTAGTGGATAGCCCTATAAAAATATGAAGAAAATTCGTCCCTGATTTCTCTAGCGTTCAGAGGTGATCTTCATATTGGCAAATCTCTTATAGCGTTATATCCACCTGCGTTTGTTCGCCACGATCCAGGCCTTGTCAGATTGCCGTTATCATCGTATTCATCAAACGTTCCTGGAGGAGTATATCTTGCTGCGGAATTTTTACTGTTTCTGAGAAAGTTGTGTAGCAGTACACATGTCATTGTCAATTGTGATACAATATCTGGATCCAGATCAATTGGTCGTCGAAACATTCTAAATACTGCACTTAAGATTCCGAATGTGTTTCCACCACAACTCGGGATCTGGACAGACATTTATTAAATATCCTTTTTTGTGAATCCGAATCATGATTGCCAGGGTATGGTTTCATTACATGTGTACTGAGTGCAAAAGCACCATCGCCTATGAAGACATATGGCACATCAATATTTGATCCGGGAAGAGGACATGGTGTGGGTAGATCTAATTCGTTTCTACAGATTTTTTTCCATAACAATGAATTGTTGAATACACCACCATCACTTATTCTTCCTTGGCTTCCTATGTCGGCAAATATAAATTTATAATTGCTATCCACTAGTGCCATTAGAACAATGCTAAAAGTCTTCTTATAGTTATAAAACTCGGTTCCACTGTGATAAGGGTTTTCCATTATGATATGCTTTCCGTCTATTGATCCGATACAGTGTGGAAATTTTCTTCTAAATCCTTTTTCGATATCTAACCAACCGTCCGCTGTTGTGGGCATCTGAAATAATAATAGCATATATTATTAGCATTAAATTAATTAAAATACCTTTTTTACAGACACCATCAACGTCATCAGAATCACATGATTCACAAATACCAAAGGAACCTTTTGAAGATGAAACAACACCGGAACTACATGAAGCTATCGACAACGAAAGAACTGATAGCTAATCTGTAGAATAGAAAATCTTTGATTACTATAATCAAGATTTCTGTTTTCTTTTTTTTTTAGATTCTCTTATTGGAGTTTAACTCCCAGTTCTCTAAAGACCGTGACCCCTGAGTTTGTTCCGGCAAATTCTTCTCAGGGTGAGTCGTAGGAATTGCCGAAATCCCCTCTAAGTTAGGTCCCAATTACTCCCTAACATAGATAGACCATGTCTGACGCAATTATTGCGTTTTTCACGGAGGTCCTCCTAAAGGACCCCGACTTTCAGGCCAAATATGGCCAAAGGTTTGCAGCCCTGCAAGCCGACCTATTCTCTGACGCGCTAGTCAGCCCCCCCTCCCCTCTAGACGCCGACGAGTCGTCTACTAGCTCTTCCGACGCTGGCGTAACGCACACACCGTGCGTTAGCCCAGCGAAAAATCCCAATTTAGATGATCTAGATCTAGATCTAAATCAGACCCCGAAATCGGACGATGTCATGGACACGTCCGCCCCCGCCCCCTCCCCCTCTGCCTCTGACTCGGAATCGTCCGTGATCAGCTCCTCCTCGGAGGACGATGATTACGTTCCGGTCGGCCAGACCAGCTCGCTACTGCCGCCTCTGCGTCACAGAGCAGCAGCATCCCCCGCTCTAAATCAGCTGTCTTTCTCTCATTGAGAAAGCAGCGTGTCCCACCCCCCCTGTACATACAGGAAAAAGCCCGTTGGACCGAAGTGTCCAAAATGTGTGTGGATCGTAAGATCCTATACACAAACGCCCGTGCCTGTGCAAACGGCATTAGGGTGACGGCACAGGTGACGGTAAAGTCGTCAGACGATTACCGCAACCTGACCCGCGCACTCAAAGAACGCAATGTAAGTTTCCATACTTACACTCTCCCCGAGGACACGCCCACCAGAGTGGTGATTTTCTATGCTAAGATACGATTTTTTATTCAATGAGGGCGCCACTTATGCGGAGGTAGGCCCTTAAGTTATCTTGTGTATTGAAACTGCAGATCGCCCATCAGCGACCGCTTAAAACTGCCGGTACTGACTGCTCCAAGCAGTCCGTCTCTCCCGGCACTTACTGACTAAAACTGCCGGTACTGACTGCTCCAAGCAGTCCGTCTCTCCCGGCACTTACTGACTCCCACCCGTGTTCCTTCAGTTGTCTGTGCCAAGGGTCGCGGTAACTCTTTAAATCACTCCCACGACCCTGGCAGATTAGGTAGGTACTTTATAAATAAACAATTTTTTTTTTATTTATTTATTCATTTACAAATTATATTTGGCTTACAATACATGTCGAGGAACCTCCATTTAGGCATGGAAAATGCCTGTATTTGAAGGTTCCGCTCCACCCTTACATTTTAAACTTCTAAATAGTTACAAAGGAAAAAAAAAAGTACATATTATAATTGTATGTGTGTGTGTGTGTGTGTGATGGTGTGTGTATGTGTGTGTGTGTGAGAGAGAGAGAGAGAGAGAGAGTTATATTTTGAGTGTACATGAGCGACAAAATAAGCAAATAATATCAATGTATATTATTTATTATTAAGTCACACGTTGCAAGAGTAACTCTGTGTCATCATAATTTAAACTGTGTAGCCATATTATTAAGTTTTTTTTACATTCATATTTTTTTTTATCATAAATGTATATTAGTTTATTTATTTTATTGTATAAGAAGGCTGAGCGTTTTTTATATCGTCTGCTGGCAAATTCTGTTTTAGTAATGGGAACGTTTACTATGCAGTGTCTATTTCTTTTTTCTAGTATCTTAGGATCATATGGTATCTCTTTGTGCGTTTTGAGAATGATAACAAGGATATACAATTTTCTCACTGACAGCAGATTACATAATTCATAAAGCTTGTCAGTGGAGAATATTCTTTTTTTGAAGTACATCACCTTAAGTATCGCTCTTTGAACACGTTCTAACTCTAGAAAACGTGATTTGGCTGCTCCACCCCACGCAGTTATGCAATACACTAAAACAGACTGGACCAAAGATACATAAATTTCATTTAATAGATTTCTTTGGTTGTCATTTTTTTTTATCTACACTTATTCTCCTTGGCACAACATATCTCAGCTCTTTGAATATCCATATGAGTTTACGTACTCTACTCATGACTTGTTCCACTTGAGGATACCAGGAAAGACGCTGGTCAATAATCACTCCCAAATATTTTGTTTGGGTAACCTGTTGGATAGTAGGGCAATTGCAGCAAGTTCTATATGTAGTAATATCGCACGTGTGGATTCTTAAATTAAATTCTTTATCTGCTTGAAACTGATTATATATGTTAAAACGAATGAAATTGGTTTTGCTAGTGTACAGAGTGAGAAGATTTTTTTTTAACCAAGTTGCAATAAGAGCAAGCCCTTCTTCTGCACTATTTTTAACATCATCCCATGTTTTCCCTGTGAAGACGACAGCTGTATCATCAGCGTAAGAAAATACTTTGGCATTATTAATCCTCATGTTGCAGAGGTCATTAATGTAAATTAAAAACAGTGTTGGTCCTAGTACACTTCCTTGTGGTACGCCGTATGATACATCCGCGTCCCCACCAACAATTTGTTCAAGTTTCACTTTTTGTGTTCTACCAGAAAGATAATCTTTGAAAAGTGCCAATGGTATGCCACGAACTCCAATAGCTTCAAGCTTGCGTAAAAGAATGGGAGTAGAGACGGTGTCAAAGGCTTTTCTTAGATCCAGAAAGGCTGCCATACATTTATTTCCTTTGTCGAGTTGTTCGGTTACTAGAGAGCTTAGTGCTATAACAGCATCTTCAGTTGACTTTTTTTGTCTAAATCCAAATTGAGAAGGTGACAGAATATGAAATCTATTCAGATACTGCAAGAGGCGTGTATTTATCAATTTTTCTATAATTTTTGAAATTGCAGTTAAAACAGAAATAGGTCGATAATTGTTGACATCGTCTCTACCACCACCCTTATACACAGGTGTAACAATGGCTTTCTTTAATGGGGGTGGAAAAGCACCTTTTTGAAGACATAGGTTGGCAAGGTGCGTGATAATTGGTACAACTTCGTTTTTAGCAAGTTTCAGGAAGCAAGTGGGTATATTGTCCCATCCGGGGGCACTGACAGATCGTAGATTCATAAGCGTACTACAAACTTCGGATTGATCAGTTTCCAGAAGTACCATTGAGCTTATATGGGATGACGTTTTATGTAGGAATTTGCTAAATGAGTTAGTAGCAGATGTTATGTTTTGGACGAGATCTCTGCCTATACTTACAAAATATTTATCTATAAAGTTAGCGGATTCTATGGGAGATGCTTTAACTTGCATCAATTCTAAGTTCTCTATTCGTGATTTATTGGTGTAAGTGATATGTTTTATATTTTTCCAAAGAAGTCTATTGTTTTTGACAGCGTTAGTAATTTGTACCCTATTATATCTTCTTTTTAACTTTTTTATGAGATTATTGCAATAGTTTCTATACCGCGTATATGTCATTTTGGCAATTTCATTGTGAGGATCATTCCGTGCCTTTTTCTGTAACGCATTACGATTCCGGATACATCTCAGAACACCCTGAGTAATCTAAGGTTTTAGTAAACGTTTACTGCTTGGAACGGTAATAGTGCGTGTATTAGCAGTCAAAGATAAAAATAAAAATGCGATCTTTGTTTTTTTTTTATGCACCTGCCATATTATCTCTCCACCACCCTTGGTTGGAGCAGTGGTGGCACAGTGGTATTGGCTGAGACTTACAAGTTGTAGATCGTGAGTTCAAACCTAGGCAGGTGCTTTACTTTGTGTAAATTATTTCATCACCACTGCTCTCAAAACGGTGAAGGAAAACATCGTGATGAAACCGGCATGTCGTGGAACCAAAAATTCGAAGGCATGTGACATCCACCAACCCGCACTGGGTCCGCGTGGGGGATTACGGGCCACACCCTCTCACAGAGAGGAGGCCGTTGCCCCAGCAGTGGGGACAATAAAAGGCTGATGATGATGATGACCCTTCGTTGGCTGGTAGAAAATGCCTAAGGCATTAGTATTAGTTATTATTAGTTTTATTATTTTAGTTAGTCCGCCTTTGTACTTTTGTTGCTTAAAGTGTTAATAAATAAATAAACTACATAACATGTAAACCCGTGAATAAAATACGTTATAAGATTATGTTTGGCCCTAGCATATCTCCGGTCGAAAACTTATTTGTAACTCTTGTAAGCAAAGCTGACTACCAGACACAGTATTCCAACGTTCTTCAAATGTTTCAGAGCGGTTCTGCGATGTGACGCTGTACTGCTCGGCCAGCTTCGCCACCCAGGTTGCGGGGAAGGACACCGTCGAGCCACAGAACATACGAGGAGTCTCGTTAAGAGCACATAGGTCCCAACTAACAATTTAACGTCGTTTAAAAGTTTAGTTTGCATTGATCGTAATACCTTAGTCGCACTAACGTAATAATAACGTTTACTAAACGCGAAAATGGCCCCAGTTATACAACCAACATTGTCGTATAATGGACATACAAAGTCACAAGCTGACTTCGGTAATTTCATTCAAAAGTCGTATGAACGTTATGGAATTACCAATTTCGTCGCCCAGAAGTCGCATCATAACTTTACAACGACTCGTTTGTTGTATTGTCGTCATACAGGTGTTTTTGAATGACTAAAACGTTTTATTTGAGTCAAGGAACAACACCTGTAAGACTTATTCATTTTTCTTGTTAGACACGTACGTGTACGGTTTTGTTTCGAGATTTGAGTGCAAAATAAATAATTACAAGGAAATAAAAGGTGAGTCTTATTTAACTTATAATTTTAAACCTCGCTAATAACTGTATCATTCTGTCTTTCATGCCGTTTAGTTCGACTGGGTATTAAAGTTATATGATAATATACCTATGTGTATTTATTGCAGATTTTCATGCCCCCTCGCAATTTTGTGTTTAACTTATTATATTTTTATTAATAAAAATATATTTATTTCTCAAAATGTAGGACATGTTGCTTTTGTCACACATTTATCTCTTTACGACGTTGTAAAGACATAAAGTCGTATTAAGGTTATTTCAAGACCATGCAATACGCCATGACAGCTAGCTATTAGGGTTCCTCATAAATTTAAAACCCTTTTCATATTGCAGGTCACAGTAAAAGTGCAGTCCAGATTTCAGGGGTGAACCTACCCAAGAAACCGAACAACTTTCCCTAAGAAACATGGGTCGAAATATGAAAAAAAAAAAAATTTTTTTAATAAGTTTTGCTGGCATTTTTTTTTACAACCTGTATAGATTAATCATTTTAATATTTACTGATTAAAAACGAATCAATCAACACAACATTTACAGATAAATAACGAATTCAATATCAGAAGAAATCACACGCAAAATTTTTATAGAAATAATAGTTATTTATGATACTAGTGCGGTAAGTTGGTTTTTACAAACGAGTAGACGAATGTAAGCCCGAGACGTAGTCGAGGGCTTACCATAGTCACGAGTTTGTAAATACCAATCCGCACGTGTGTCATACAACGTTTTTCAACACATTTGCGAGAAAACAGTACCTACTAGGCAATGAAAAAAACTTTTGTTTTTGATGTGAATCATCTATTGGCGCGGCTTGGCAGTAAAACCGACTCGAATGTCGTGACGAAAAACGGCATGACGCCGTCGTGCCACGATGCCCCCACTCTCGACCCCCTTCTCCCTAGTAACATCTATGCGAAAAAAAGGAACACAACAGCAACCAACAACAACAACTAACAACAACAACAAACACAACAACAAATAACAACAACAACCAGCAACAACAACCAACAACAACACTACCAATAACAACAACAAACAACAACCAGCAAAAACCAAACTACAACCAGCAACAACAACCAACAACAACAACAGGCAGTAACAACAACTACAACTAACAACAACAACCACAACTAACAACAACAACACCTAACAACAACAACCACCGACAACAACTAACAACAACAACAAACACAACAACAACAACCAGCAACAACAACCAACAACAACACTACCAATACTAACAACAACCAACAACAAAGAAAAACCAGCAAAAACAAACTACAACCAGCAACAACAACCAACAACAAGCAGTAAAAACAACTACAACTAACAACAACAACCAACTTCAACAACCAAAACTAACAACAACAACACCTAACAATAACAACAACAACCACCGACAACAACACCACTACCAGCAACAACAACCACCACAACCAACACCAATAACAACCAACTACAACAACCAACAACACTACCAACAACAACCACAACCAACAACAACAATCACAACTAACAACAACACTACCAACAGCAACCACCACCACAACCAACAACAAACAAACAATAACAACAACCAACAACACTACCAACAACAACAACAACACTAGCAGCAGCAACAACAACCGCCACAACTAACAACAACAACAACAAACAACAACAAACAAACAACAACCAACAACACTACCAACAACCTCCACTACCAACAACAACCACAACTAACTACAACAACACTACCAAAAACAACCACCACAACCACCAACAACACAAACAACAAACAACTACAACACAAAAAAACAACCACCACAACCACCAACAACACAAACAACAAACAACTACAACACAAAAAAACACAAAATGCGAAACTCCTTGGTGGTATTCTTAGGTAAATTTTTTATAAGGAAATAAAAAAAACCGTAAAGGATACGCACGCCGCTATACAACGGAGCGTGCGGTAAAATAGGTACTTAGGTGAGAGTACCTATTTTACCACACGTTCAATTGTATGGTGCGTAATTTTGAACTTTCGAACAATGTATACAGGCTTCGTAAGTGCATTTTTTGAGCAAATGTGTTGAAAAATAAATATTGATACTGAACCTTTTTGTTGTTCATGTGTTGTACACTTTTCTTCTTCAACATTTGTTATTAATGCCACGGTTGTTGGCGTTGTACTTTTTAATAAAAGGAAATCTCGATTTACTTTCCTTTTGAAAGTTCCACTACGTTTAAGTTTTCTCCACGAATTTTTTGCTTCCATTTTTCGTAGTAAATTTAATCAAACTTTCCGTAAATATGGCGGCCTAGACGTTTTAAAGTCAAAACCTGACTTAAATGCGCCTACAAGTTGGATTAAAGTCAGGGCATGACATTAAACGGACATCATGTAATATATAGGTTATATTTGAGTATTAAATAAACAGCCAAGTCATTTAAGAGTCTCCAATTGACCGCTGTAAAACAGAATAGTGATCGTTATATAAACGTCACTGTGAAAACGTCTATACAACTGCTACGTTATATAAATGTCATATACAGGTTTTTCAAAGACCTAATTTGGTCAGTTCAAAACGTTTAATGGACACTAACGTTAGTATGACTATTGCGTTGACGTACAAACGTTTTAGCTAAGACTGTAATATAACGTCGTTTAGTTTAGTCTTACAAACGTTGCTAAGACCAGCTTATTATGACATACTCGTCGCACGACTAATAAGTTAAATTTAAGACGTCTATAGGACCAAGTAGTCATCTCACTATCATTATAAGACTGCTATCCAACTTTATGTCGTATAAGTCAAGACTTATATTACGTTTTTGTTTGTTGGGGTGAGGCAGTCTTAGTTTTTATTAGTCCTATTAGTCTTACTATCCTACTAATATAATAAATGTAAGACTTTCGTACCGGAGGGGCTCAAGGACTTTATTCAGAAAGCTGTTCTTCTGGACACGGCTCGCATTGTCAGTAGGTGGTTCCTCGAGCCCTGACCGCTGCTAACTTGGACCCTGTTCCCGATACCGGTGGGAAACTATTTTTTATATTTTTAAATGTTTTTTTTAATTGAAATACATATTTTAAAATAATTATATTTGTATAAT
This sequence comes from Polia nebulosa, assembly GCA_951329385.1. Taxonomy (NCBI): domain Eukaryota; kingdom Metazoa; phylum Arthropoda; class Insecta; order Lepidoptera; family Noctuidae; genus Polia; species Polia nebulosa. The sequence goes on from OX589615.1 coordinate 12,285,145, forward strand.
ATATATGTATAATATAATAATTATATGTATTTGTATACTAATTAATGAATAAACGTTATAAATGTTAAAAGTTTGTGAGGATGTAGGTATGTGTGGATATTTAGCTGTTATTAGCTCGCAAAAACACCTGAGCGGATTTTCATGAAACTTTACAGGTGTTTACAGTAACTAAGCTTCAGAAAAATCAATCTGCCTAGCCTTTTCCTAACTATGGTGTCGGTTTCCAGTCTTACCGGATGCAACTGAATACCAGTATACCATGGAGCGACTGCCTAACTGACCTCCACAACCCAGTTACTGGGTAATACGATACCCCTTTTTTATTGGGGTGGGAAATCATCCAATGACATCTCCCGCTCTGGGTGGAGCGGGAGGGCGTGTCAGACTCTTACTGACTAAAACCCACCCCTGTACCTTTGCTGCCTGAGTGCCCAGGGGAGCGGTAACTCTGTTACGAATTTATCCGCTACCCCTAGGCATGCAGGATTGCAGGCACTGGCCACGATGGGCCCCGTCAGTGGTGGCTGACAATCATCTCTTTGAGGTGGACTTACCCCCGTTGTAAATGTGCCATTATGCCTATTGGCCTAGCTTTTTTCTGTCTGCTTGATAAGGATGGAAGTGAAAATAATGTTATTTTCTTACTTCTCTGCTATTCTTTTTTGTCTAATTGATTTCGTTGCGACCCAAGACACTTTGAGAGTGTCTCCGGGACTCGACGAGCTTCATTGCCTCGGCGTTTTTCTGGTGGTCGTCTCTATTGATTGTGGCTTTCAGGAGTAGCAATGGATGGGCATAATGTGGCGGGCTTGACCCAAACTAGTATAAAACAAAAATAGTCAGATAAGTACTTTTTTCCGTAATAGTAAACCAATTAGCCAAGGTTGTTCAACGACATTTTTCAGACCGGTAAAAGAAGAAACGAAGAATTGTGACCGTTGGAAGGAATGGAGTTAGTAATAATAAAGTAACAATAATAAGTAAGCCAATTATTTTACTTTTAACATTAATGAAATAGCAACCCTAAATCAACAAAAATAAAAATCACTGAGATGCGAAATAACTGTGAACAGACTGTCACTTTCATTTAAAAATAAATGAGAATAAAAATAATGATAGGTTGGCTAACTGTTTTCAAATGCTGTTCTAACCGACATTTTTATTATTCCTAAGACTACAACAAGTTTTCCAACTATTGAAGAATTCTGCCTTAAATATTGCCACTGGTTGAGAATTTTTGGCTGATTTCCATATTTTTCAGTTTTTTTGGTAGTTTACCCACCTGCTTACTTGTTAAAGGTGTTCACAATCCAATTCGGTGCAACGAAAGTTTGTTTGACCATTTAGTTCCGTTTAAGACAACTAGATGGCGTTGTTAGGTGAGCGGTGATTCCTGAATCGCGGTGTTAAGATTTTCCGCCGCTCACCTATAGGGTAAATTAATATCTGTTTTAATTACCCAACTGGAACACGTCGCATTGCAGCCCCGGCTGCGACGCCAGTGAGCCAGCCCTCAGCTAGTGAAGAGGAAAAGAGTGTAGCCCTCACCATTCTCGAGGCCTACCAAATCTTTAGAACCCCAGAAGCCCGTGCCTTGGCTGCTATCTTAAAGCAGACCAAAAAGGCTGGCAACTACACCCCAGAGACGGCCCGAGAAATATGGGCCAACTTCAACGGCATCGCTAAGATGCTTGACCAACTAGACTAGTTTTAAAAACCCAGTAATGGATACAAAAACTATCGTAAATTCCCATAAACCACGATCCCTTAGAATTGGATATTTCAATGCTAACGGAATCGCAGGCCAACGAGATGAGATCGCTGAATTCCTACGCGACCATCAATTAGACATTTTCCTCGTGCAAGAGACATTCCTTAAGCCTCACCGCAGCGACCCTAGAATTGCCAACTATAGAATAGTTCGCAACGATAGGTCACGCTGTCATAAAGGAGGCACCCTTATTTACTACAGAAAAGAACTGTATTGTACCCCTCTAGACCCCCCCGCTCCCCTCTCCGAGATCGAGTTCTCTGCCTGTCGGCTGGGCATGACTGGTCATCAATCGATTACCATCATCTCCGCCTACTTCCCACCGGTTCAAACATCAGCGCCACCAACTATTCCCAGCCCAACTTATTATGCTTTTGACCGCCATCTTCAATGGCGCCTTAAGTAATAATATGTTCCCTCAAGCGTGGAAACAGGCCACTGTCATTGGTATTCCAAAGCCAGGCAAGCCAAAATCCGACCCCACTAGCTACCGCCCCATTAGTTTACTCAATGTTCTCGGCAAGATTTACGAGAAGCTTATTCATAAGCGACTCAAAGATTTTGCTGAGGCTAAGAGTCTCATTCCCAACGAGCAATTCGGATTCCGCTCCGAACACTCGTGCGTCCAACAAGTATACCGAATGGTCGAGCATATGAGCGCTGGGTTCCAGCGTAAATACACGACCGGTGTCTTGTACTTCGATATAGCGAAAGCGTTCGACAAAGTCTGGCACAATGGCTTAATTTATAAGCTGTATCAACTAGGTGTGCCAGATCGTCTCGTTCTCATCTTGCGAGACTACCTGTCGGATCGCACCTTTCGCTATCGCGTAGAGGGCGCTCTATCCTCCCCCCATCCTATAAAGTCTGGTGTCCCCCAGGGCTCTGTGGTATCCCCCCTAGCCTTCACGCTGTTCACTAGCGATATCCCTAAACCCAAAAAGGCCCAGTTAGCATTATTCGCTGACGACACGGCCATCTTCTACTCGGGTCGTTCAACCGCTCAGATAGGCCTCAACCTCCAAACCTACACTACCCAGCTGGGCCAGTGGTTCCGGAAATGGAGAATTGAGGTCAACCCTGAGAAAAGTCAGGCAGTCCTCTACTCTAGACCGCGACATACGGTCAGACCCCCTCGTCCGATCACCATGTACGGCAGGCCGATCCCTTGGGAGAAGCAGGCCAAGTACCTAGGCGTAATCCTAGACCAGCATCTCACCTTCGTCGAGCACATAAAGCAAGCTCGCTCGCGGGCCGCCTTTGCTCAAGGTAGACTCCACTTCCTCCTAAATGGTAAAAGCAAATTGTCACTCAAGTGCAAATTGCGTACCTACACCGCGGTCATCCGACCAATCATGACCTATGCTTGCCCAGTGTTCGCACATGCCAAGCCCCGTCACCTCCACAAGATGTCGACACTGCAGCACCGCTTTCTCCGCAAGGTGGTGGATGCCCCCTACTTTGTGAGGAACGAGGAGCTGCATGTTGACCTCAAAATCCCCACCCTGCAGCAGTTCATGAAGCGCTCCACCAAGCGCTTCCTAGAAACTGCTGCTAAACATCGTAACCCCCTTATCGCATCGGCTACTCGATACGTTCCCTCTCAAATTTCTAGGATTCGCCGCCCCCGGCATACCCTCCAAGTCCCTGATGACGCCACAACCCTGCGCCAAGAGAGCCGTAGGGAAACCAGCACTATCAAAAAACACTACAGACCGCCGATTTTCCGACCTCGCCGGCGAGGCCCGTCGCGAAATCTAAGTCATTGCCCTCCCCGTCTCTCGCCAGCACGTGCCGCTGAGCCAGTAAACTCCCCAACTAATGGTAACCAGATCCAGCCTTCCCTTGCTGCCCCTCAGTGACGCCCTAAGCCGAGGCCCGTACTCCGCAGGGAGTGCCCTTAGCGTGGTCACTTAGTTTTGTAAGTTTAATAAGTCCTGGCTGGAGGCTTTAATATATTAAAGCCTACACAGGCAAGCCCGGTTAAGCAGACGACAGCCTCAGAGGCTGACCTGCAAGACGCCCCACAAAAAAAAAAAAAAAAAAAAAAAAGGACTCCCAACTAACGCACTCACCGTGCGTTAGCCTAGCGTCAAACTGTGTCCTCACTCCAGTAATGGAAGAAGTGATGGACACGTCCGCCCCCGCCCCTTCCCCCTCTACCTCCGACTCGGAATCGTCCCAAGTCACCTCCTCCTCAGAGGATGATGACTACATTCCAGTCACCGGAGGGAAGAGGAAAAAGAAAGGGAAGGCCTCCAGGCCCTCCAACCAAGGCCAAGAAGGCCACTGCCCCCTCCCCCACCCCCTCACCAGTCCCCTCGTCTTCTAGACAGCCCGCTACAGCTGCCCCTGTCTCACAGACCAGCAGCACCCCTCCCCCTAATGGCTCAATTACACCTTCCGATTTCAAGGGACCCAATTTAGGAAACAGGAAGGTGTAATAGCAGTTAGTGTCCGATTTAGTGAGATTGAAAGGTCCCGATTTGACTTCCTAAATTGTGTACGATTTAGGATAGTGTAATCGCATCACCCCGATTTAGAGCTAAGTGTTGCCAATTTAGAGACTTTGTCGCTACAAATGGGCTAGTAGTATTTTTGTTTGTGTTTAAAATTAAATTATATTTCACAAAGTCCCTTTCCCAGAAAAAAAATCTGTGTCCGCTCTTTTTATTTTTAAGTCCGCTCCTGGTAGAATCAGTTTTTAAGAGACTATAGAGCGACTTTTGATATTCTGATTAGGGACTCGAATTTGTAAGAGTTGGCAACACTGCCGACTTAGGAGTTCAATTTAGGATAGTGTAATCACTCGCTTCCTGCTTCCTAGTTAGTTTGTTCCTAAATTGGGTCCCTTGAAATCGGAAGGTGTAATTGAGCCTTAAGTCAACTGCTTTCCTTGCCTCGAGGAAGCAGCGTGTCCCACCCCCGCCCCCTGTACATACAGGAAAAAGCCCGTTGGACCGAAGTGTCCAAAATGTGTGTGGATCGCAAGATCCAATACACAAAAGCCACTGCCTGTGCAAACGGCATTAGGGTAACGGTAAAGTCGTCAGACGATTACCGTAACCTGACCCGCTCACTCAAAGAGCGCAATGTAAGTTTTCATACTTACACCCTCCCCGAGGACACACGCCCACCAGAGTGGTGATCAGGCGTGTACCTAAAGAAATCACCCCCGAGGAGATCAAAGAGGACCTCCTTCTTCAGAAGGTCCCAGCGATCTCTGTCCACCGCCTCCACAGAGCCCGAGGCGGGGAAGTATACGACATGGTAAGTGTCGTATGCGAACCCACGGAGGGTTATCACCCCATCTTCGGGGTAAAATCCATATGTTCGCTTTCCGGCATCTCGATCGAGAAGCCGCATAAGCCAACCATAGTTGGGCAGTGTCATCGCTGCCAACTATATGGACATTCCCAGTCCAATTGTTTCGCCAAGCCTAGATGCGTCAAGTGTCTAGGCGAGCATGGCACAGCAGATTGCCCCCGTCCCAAAGACCGTGCGCAATGCACAGAGCCCCCCAGCTGTGTGCTGTGCGGCCAATCAGGGCACCCGGCTAACTACCGGGGCTGCCCCAAAGCGCCCAAAATCGCCCCTAAAGTGGCCAAGCGGGCAGAGGCCCGCCAAAAGAGGGAGTGCCCATCTGGGAAAGCTCCCTCCTCCCAACTCCCTAACCGTCTCGCGCCACAGAGACCTTCCCCGTGGAACAGGCTTACTCACCTCAAAGCCTTCCCAGCCTTAGCGGCCCCTTCCACCTCAACACCCTCCACGAAAGCCGCTATCCCCGCGCTGATGGACGCTCCCACAGCAGCGCTAGCCCCCACGCAGGCGGCTACAGTCGCCCCCCAAGCTGCATCACCAAGACCTGCTGCCTCAGCAGCTGCTGCAAAGAGGCCTAAGGCCCCCGCAGCCAGTGCAGCTTCCCCCATCACCCCTTCACTTACTCCCCAGAAGAGAGTGTTGCCTGCACCATTTTGAGGGCATACTCTATCTTCCTCACCCCCGAGGCGAAAGCACTTGACGCAGTGCTTAAACAAGCCTTCGCGTCAGGCAATTACAACTTAATGTCGGCCCATAAAATATGGTCCGACTTTGCTGGCATTGCCAAGTCCCTAGACAACATGAATTGCGCACCGTAATGGATAATCACGCAAAAATATGTTGCCTCAAACCCCGATCCCTTAGGTTAGCTACATTTAACGCTAACGGCTACAAAAGCCAGCGTGATGAGATCGCGAAATTTCTTCGCGACCATCAAATAGACATCCTCCTCATACAGGAAACCTTCCTGAAGCCCTACCGCAGTGACCCTAGAATTGCCAACTATCGCTTAGTTCGCAATGATAGACTGCAAAAACACAAGGGAGGCACACTAATTTACTACAGGAAGGAACTTCACTGTATCCCTCTCGCCCCTCCCGCCCCCCAATCTCTCCTTGAGTACTCTGCCTGTCGGCTAGGCATGACTGGCCATCAGCCAATCACAGTCATTTCCGCCTATATCCCACCTGACTCAGCATCCTCTTCTGATGAGATTGATGCCATCTCCAGCGACCTCACTAAACTCTTCGGCATGAGTAGTTCCGTCATCTTAGCAGGTGATCTCAATGCCAAGCACCCTATATGGGGCCACAATTACTCCAATTCCAAGGGTAGGCTCATACATAATCTGAGCTCTACCCTCAACTTCGACGTCATCGTACCGATGAGCCCCACTTACTACCCCCACACCGTAAGTTATACTCCCAGTGTCCTAGATGTGGCACTTCTAAAGAATGTAAACTTACGTTTGCATTCGGTGGAAGTGTTGCATGAACTGGACTCTGACCACCGACCGGTGTTCCTACACCTGGGCTCCCGCTCAGGTGAGACCGACCCAAATCTCCCCGCCCCCCCCCACCCAAGTAATCACTGACTGGAAGAAAGTAAGCGAAAGTCTGAAATCTACCACGTCGGTTCACTTGGACTCTATCCCAGACCACACAAGCTCAGTCGCTGACACGTCAGCGGCGATCGACTCGCTTACGGATCACGTGCGAACCGTCTTGAACGACTGTTCAAGAGAGGTGCCAGTGACGGAGGACCGTCGCTGGAAACTCCCAGCGGATGTACGGAGTCTGATAACTGAGAAGAACGCTGCCATTCGTGCATACAGCAATTTTCCCTGTCACGCAAACAAGGTTCACATGCGTCACTTACAGCGTGCTGTAAAGAGACGTACTGCTGAGCATCGTTCTGCGAACTGGGAAAAGACGCTGAGTGAACTCGAGCCCAACCACCTGGCTTTCTGGAACCTCCAAAGAAAGCTACGTTCCAAGTCTGAGGCCTCAATGCCTCCTCTCATTCGTCCTGACAAGAGTGTCGCTTTTGATAACAACGAAAAGGCGGAATGCCTGGCCGACAGTCTAGAGTCCCAATGCTCTCCCAGCTCTCAACCAGTAGACCAGGCTCACCTAGACATGGTAGATGCTGAGGTCGAAAGGAGAGCTTCCCTCCCTCCGGTCGAAGATCCTGATGACCCGCTACCCCCCGTCACTCCCGAAGAGGTAGAAGACGTCATCAGGAAACTTCAACCCAGAAAAGCCCCAGGCTCTGATGGAATATCCAACAGAGCTATAAAACTATTCCCAGCCCAACTTATTATGCTTTTGACCGCCATCTTCAATGGCGCCTTAAGTAATAATATGTTCCCCCAAGCGTGGAAACAGGCCACTGTCATTGGTATTCCAAAGCCAGGCAAGCCAAAATCCGACCTCACTAGCTACCGCCCCATTAGTTTACTCAATGTCCTCGGCAAGATTTACGAGAAGCTTATTCATAAGCGACTCAAAGATTTTGCTGAGGCTAAGAGTCTCATTCCCAACGAGCAATTCGGATTCCGCTCCGAACACTCGTGCGTCCAACAAGTATACCGAATGGTCAAGCATATGAGCGCTGGGTTCCAGCGTAAATACTCGACCGGTGTCTTGTACTTCGATATAGCGAAAGCGTTCGACAAAGTCTGGCACAATGGCTTAATTTATAAGCTGTATCAACTAGGTGTGCCAGATCGTCTCGTACTCATCTTGCGAGACTACCTGTCGGATCGCACCTTTCGCTATCGCGTAGAGGGCGCTCTATCCTCCCCCCATCCTATAAAGTCTGGTGTCCCCCAGGGCTCTGTGGTATCCCCCCTAGCCTTCACGCTGTTCACTAGCCCTAAACCCAAAAAGGCCCAGTTAGCATTATTCGCTGACGACACGGCCATCTTCTACTCGGGTCATTCACCCGCTCAGATAGGCCTCAATCTCCAAACCTACACTACCCAGCTGGGCCAGTGGTTCCGGAAATGGAGAATTGAGGTCAACCCTGGGAAAAGTCAGGCAGTCCTCTACTCTAGACCGTGACATACGGTCAGACCCCCTCGTCCGATCACCATGTACGGCAGGCCGATCCCTTGGGAGAAGCAGGCCAAGTACCTAGGCGTAATCCTAGACCAGCATCTCACCTTCGTCGAGCACATAAAGCAAGCTCGCTCGCGGGCCGCCTTTGCTCAAGGTAGACTCCACTTCCTCCTAAATGGTAAAAGCAAATTGTCACTCAAGTGCAAATTGCGTACCTACACCGCGGTCATCCGACCAATCATGACCTATGCTTGCCCAGTGTTCGCACATGCCAAGCCCCGTCACCTCCACAAGATGTCGACACTGCAGCACCGCTTTCTCCGCAAGGTGGTGGATGCCCCCTACTTTGTGAGGAATGTGGAGCTGCATGTTGACCTCAAAATCCCCACCGTGCAGCAGTTCATGAAACGCTCAACCAAGCGTTTCCTTGAAACTGCTGCTAAGCATCGTAAACCCCTTATCGCATCGGCTACTCGATACGTTCCCTCCCAAATTTCTAGGATTCGCCGCCCCCGGCATACCCTCTTAGTCCCTGATGACGCCACAACCCTGCTCCAAGAGAGCCGTAGGGAAACCAGCACTATCAGAAAACACTACAGACCGCCGATTTTCCGACCTCGCCGGCGAGGCCCGTCGCGAAATCTAAGTCATTGCCCTCCCCGTCTCTCGCCAGCACGTGCCGCTGAGCCAGTAAACTCCCCAATTAATGGAAACCAGATTCAGCCTTCCCTTGCTGCCCCCCAGTGACGCCCTAAGCCGAGGCCCGTACTCCGCAGGGAGTGCCCTTAGCGTGGTCACTTAGTTTGTAAGTTTTAATAAGTCCTGGCTGGAGGCTTTAATATATTAAAGCCTACACAGGCAAGCCCGGTTAAGCAGACGACAGCCTCAGAGGCTGACCTGCGAGAAGTCCCACAAAAAAAAATAAAAAAATGGCCCCCCAACTGGAGCACGTCGCATTGCGGTTGCGGCCCCGGCTGCGATGCCAGTGAACCAGCCCTCTGCTATGGAAGAGGAAAAGAGCGTAGCCCTCACTATTCTCGAGGCCTACCAGATTTTCCGAACCCCCGAAGCCCGAGCCTTGGCTGCTATTTTAAAGCAGACCAAAAAGGCCGGCAATTACACTCCAGAGGCGGCCCGAGAGATATGGGCCAATTTCAACGGCATCGCTAAGATGCTAGACCAATTAGACTAGTTTTTAAAACCCAGTAATGGATATAAAAACTTGCGTAAATTCCCATAAACCACGATCCCTTAGAATTGGATATTTCAATGCTAACGGAATCGCAGGCCAACGTGATGAGATCGCTGAATTCCTACGCGACCATCAATTAGACATTTTCCTCGTGCAAGAGACATTCCTTAAGCCTCACCGCAGCGACCCTAGAATTGCCAACTATGGAATAGTTCGCAACGATAGGTCACGCTGTCATAAAGGAGGCACCCTTATTTACTACAGAAAAGAACTGTACTGTACCCCTCTAGACCCTCCCGCTCCCCTCTCCGAGATCGAGTTCTCTGCCTGTCGGCTGGGCATGACTGGTCATCAATCGATTACCATCATCTCCGCCTACTTCCCACCGGTTCAAACATCATCGCCACCGGATGATCCCGTCGATATCACCAGTGACCTTAAAAACCTCTTCGGCCTGAGTGACTCCGTCATTATGGCGGGTGATCTCAATGCCAAACATCCAGCTTGGAACAGCAGCCTGACAAATTCTAGGGGCAGGCTCATCTTTAATCTGAGCTCGTCCATAAACTTTGACGTCATCGCTCCGATGGGTCAAACTCACTTCCCCCATGACCCCGCTCACACGCCCGATGTTCTCGATGTGGCGCTTCTGAAGAATGTTAACCTCCGTTTGCATTCGATAGAGGCAATACACGAACTTTCCTCTGATCACCGCCCTGTGATCATGCACCTGGGCCCCGCTCGGGTCAACCCGACCCTGTTCAACCTCACATGACCCAGGTGATTACCGAATGGAAGAAAGTAAGCGATAGGCTGAAATCTACCACGTCGGTTCACCTGGACGCCATTCCCGATCATATTGACTCAGTCGCTGACACGACGGCAGCGATCGACTCGCTTACAGAGCACGTACAGTCTGTCTTGAACGATTGTTCAAAGGTGGTACCGGTGACAGAAGATCGTCGCTGGGTGCTGCCGGGCGACGTGCGGGCTCTGATAACCGAGAAGAACGCAGCCATCCGTGCGTACAGCGCTTTCCCCTGCGACGCAAACAAGGCTCACATGCGCAAATTACAGCGAGTTGTAAAGAGTCGCATTAGTGAGCATCGTCCTGCGAGCTGGGGAAAGATGCTGAGCGAACTTGAGCCCACCTATCAGGCCTTCTGGAAACTCCAGAAGAAGATGCGTCCCAAGACTGAGGCTACCATGCCTCCTCTCATACGTCCAGACAAGAGTGTCGCCTTTGACAACTCTGAAAAGGCGGAGTGCCTAGCCGACAGTCTAGAGTCCCAATGCTCACCCAGCCTCCAACCAGCTGACCAGGCCCACCTTGACAGGGTGGACGCTGAAGTTGAAAGGAGAGCTTCCCTCCCTCCCGTCGAAGATCCAGATGACCCTCTACCCCCCGTCACTCCAGACGAGGTGGAGGACATCATCAAAAAGCTCCAGTCCCGGAAGGCCCCTGGCGCTGACGGCATCACCAACAGAGTTATCCAGCTCTTCCCCGCCCAATTAATTTTGCTTATGACCGCCATCTTCAATGGCGCCTTAAGCAATAATATTTTCCCCCAAGCATGGAAGCAGGCCACTGTCATAGGTATTCCCAAACCTGGCAAGCCCAGATCCAACCCTTCCAGCTACCGACCCATTTGTCTCCTTAGTAGCTTCGGCAAGATCTATGAAAGGCTTATTAATAAGCGGCTCAGAGATTATGCCGAGGCTAAAAATCTCATTCCAAACGAGCAATTCGGCTTCCGTACCGAACACTCGTGCGTCCAACAAGTACATCGGATCGTAGAACATATGAGCGCTGGGTTCCAGCGCGGTATGACGACCGGTGTCTTGTACTTCGACATAGCGAAAGCGTTCGACAAAGTCTGGCACAATGGCTTAATTTATAAGCTGTATCAACTAGGAGTGCCAGACCGTCTCGTACTCATCTTACGAGACTTTCTGTCGAATCGTACTTTCCGCTATCGTATAGAGGGAGCACTCTCCTCCCCTCACCCCATAAGAGCAGGAGTCCCTCAAGGCTCCGTAATATCCCCCATAGCTTTCACGCTGTTCACCAGCGATATTCCAAAAAATAAAATGTCACATCTAGCATTATTTGCTGATGACACGGCCATCTACTATACTGGCCGTGTACCCAATCGAATAGCTCGCAATCTCCAATCCTCCGCAACTACACTGGGCGAGTGGTTTTGGAGATGGAGAATCGAGGTAAATCCCGACAAAAGTCAGGCTGTCCTCTACTCGAGACCCCGACACAAAATATCCCCACCCCCCCCGATCACCATGTACGATAAACCTATTCCTTGGGAGAAAAAGGCTAAGTACTTGGGTGTCGTACTCGACCAACACCTAACCTTCGCGGAGCACATAAGACAGGCCCGCTCGCGGGCCGCTTTTGCTCAAGGTAGGCTTCATAGTATCCTTAACAAAAACAGCACTATGTCATTCAAGTGCAAAATGCGTACGTTCACCACGGTCATTCGACCAATCATGACGTACGCTGGCCCTGTCTTCGCACACGCCAAGCCCCACCTCTTACATAAAATGCAGACTCTTCAAAACCGCTTCCTCCGCAACGCGGCGGGAGCTCCCTACTTTGTCCGTAACGAAGAGCTGCATGTAAACTTCAGACTCCCTACCATCCAGCAGTTCTTGAAACGTCTCACCAAGCGTTTCATGGACACTGCTGAAAAACATCGAAACCCCCTAATCGTATCGGCCGCCCGATACGTACCCTCCCGCATCTCCAAGGTGCGCCGGCCCAGACATACCCTACTCATACCTGATGACCCCACCACTCTGCTCCAGGAGAGCCGTAGGGAAACCAGCACACTACGCAAACGCAGACCGCCGTCGTTCCGCCCTCGCCGTCGAGGTCCGTCGCGAAGACCCAGTCAATGCCCTCCCAGTCTCTTGCCAGCACGCGCCGCTGAGCCAACTGAGTCCCCAAATAATGGAAACTTGATCCAGCCTTCCCTTGCTGTCCCTCCCCCAGTGACGCCCTAAGCCGAGGCCCGTACTCCGCAGGGAGTGCCCTTAGCGTAGTCACTTAGTTTGTAAGAAATTATAAGTCCTGGCTGGAGGCTTTAATAAATTAGAGCCTTCACAGGCAAGCTCGGTTAAGCAGACGACAGCCTCCTAGGCTGACCTGCGAGACGTCCATCAAAAAAAAAAAAAAAATGGTTTTTTTGAGATGCGTCAAGTGTCTAGGCGAACATGGCACAGCAGACTGCCCCCGTCCCAAGGACCGTGCGCAATGCACAGAGCCTCCCAGCTGTGTGCTATGCGGTCAAATAGGGCACCCGGCTAACTACTGGGGTTGCCCAAAATCGCTCCTAAGGGCTTGTCCAGAAAGGGCGAATCACGCGCGAGTCGAGGGTCTGGCGTTATGCACGCGATTTACGCGCGTATTTTGAATTCGCACGATGCTTGTGGACGCGATGTATTCGTGCCTAGTATCTCAATAGCGCGCGAATGAATTCGCGCGAAACGTTTCGCGACGAATTCGCTTCTTCTGGACAAGGTCTAAAGTGGCCAAGCGGGCGGAGGCTTGTCAACAGAGGGAATGCCCTTCGGGGAAAGCCCCCTCCTCCCAACTCCCCAATCGTCTCGCGCCACAGAGACCGTCACCATGGAACAGGCTTACCCACCAAAAAGCCTTAGCGGCCCACTCCCCCTCCACCTCTACTCCCTCCCCGAAAGCCGCTATCCCTGCGCTGATGAACACCTCCATCGCAGCGCCATCCCCCTCGCCGGCGGCACCAGTCGCCTCCCAAGCCGCAGCACCAAGACCTGCTGCCCTAGCAGCTACTACAAATAGGCCGAAGGCCCCCCACAGCTGATGTAGCTACTCCCACCTCCCCCTTCACATACTCCCCGGATCCCCCACAGCTAATGTAGCTACTCCCACCTCCCTCTTCACATACTCCCCGGATGAGAGTGTGGCCTGTACCATCTTAAGGGCATACTCCAACTTCCTCACCCCCGAGGCGAAAGCACTAGACGCAGTGCTTAAACAAGCCTTCGCGTCAGGTCAATACAATCTTATGTCAGCCCATAAAATATGGTCTGACTTTGCAGGTATTGCCAAGTCCCTTGACAACATGAATTGCGCACCGTAATGGATAAGCACGCAAAAATATGTTGTCATAAACCGCGATCCCTTAGGTTAGCTACGTTTAATGCTAACAGCCACAAAAGCCAGCGTGATGAGATCGCGAAATTTCTTCGCGACCATCAAATAGATATCCTCCTCATACAGGAAACCTTCCTGAAGCCCTACCGCAGTGACCCTAGAATTGCTAAATATCGCTTAGTTCGCAATGATAGGCTGCAAAAACACAAGGGAGGCACATTAATTTACTACAGGAAGGAACTTCACTGTATCCCTCTCGCCCCTCCCGCCCCTCAATCTCTCCTTGAGTACTCTGCCTGTCGGCTAGGCATGACTGGCCATCAGCCAATCACAGTCATTTCCGCCTATATCCCACCTGACTCGGCATCTTCTCCTGATGAAATCGATGCCATCTCCAGCGACCTCACTAAACTCTTCGGCATGAGTAGTTCCGTCATCCTAGCAGGTGACCTCAATGCCAAGCACCCTATATGGGGTCACAATTACTCAAATTCCAAGGGTAGGCTCATACATAATCTGAGCTCTACCCTCAACTTCAACGTCATCGTACCGATGAGCCCAACGTACTACCCCCATACCGTTAATTACACTCCCAGCGTCCTAGATGTGGCACTTCTAAAGAATGTAAACTTACGTTTGCACTCGGTGGAAGTGTTGCATGAGCTGGACTCTGACCACCGGCCAGTGTTCCTACACCTGGGCTCCCGCTCAGGTGAGACCGACCCATTTCTCCCCCCCCCCCCCAAACCCAAGTAATCACTGACTGGAAGACAGTAAGCGAAAGTCTGAAATCTACCACGTCGGTTCACTTGGACTCTATCCCTGATCATATATTAAGCTTAGTCGCTGACATGACAGCGGCGATCGACTCGCTTACGGATCACGTGCGAACGGTCTTAAACGACTGTTCAAGAGAGGTGCCAGTGACGGAGGACCGTCGCTGGAATCTCCCAGCGGATGTACGGAGTCTGATGACTGAGAAGAACGCTGCCATTCGTGCATACAGCAATTTTCCCTGTCACGCAAACAAGGCTCACATGCGTCACTTGCAGCGTGCTGTAAAGAGACGTACTGCTGAGCATCGTTCTGCGAACTGGGAAAAGACGCTGAGTGAACTCGAGCCCAACCACCTGGCTTTCTGGAACCTCCAAGGAAAGCTACGATCTAAGTCTGAGGCCTCAATGCCTCCTCTCATTCGTCCTGACAAGGGTGTCGCTTTTGATAACGCCGAAAAGGCGGAATGCCTAGCCGACAGTCTAGAGTCCCAATGCTCTCCCAGCTCTCAACCAGTAGACCAGGCCCACCTAGACATGGTGGATGCTGAGGTCGAAAGGAGAGCTTCCCTCCCCCCGGTCGAAGATCCTGATGACCCACTACCCTCCGTCACTCCCGACGAGGTACATGACGTCATCAAGAAACTTCAACCCAGAAAAGCCCCAGGCTCTGATGGCATATCCAACAGAGCTATTCAACTCTTTCCAGCCCAACTTATTATGCTTTTGACCGCCATCTTCAATGGCGCCCAAAGTAATAATATGTTCCCCCAAGCGTGGAAACAGGCCACTGTCATTGGTATTCCAAAACCAGGCAAGCCCAAGTCTGACCCCACTAGTTACCGCCCCATTAGTTTACTCAATGTCCTCGGCAAGATTTACGAGAAGCTCAAAGATAAGCGGCTCAAAGATTTTGCTGAGGCTAAGAGTCTCATTCCCAACGAGCAATTCGGATTCCGCTCCGAACACTCGTGCGTCCAACAAGTATGCCGAATGGTCGAGCATATGAGCGCTGGGTTCCAGCGTAAATACTCGACCGGTGTCTTGTACTTCAATATAGCGAAAGCATTCGACAAAGTCTGGCACAACGGCTTAATCTTTAAGTTGTACCAACTAGGAGTGCCAGACCGTCTCGTACTCATCTTGCGTGACTACCTGTCGAATCGCACCTTTCGCTATCGCGTAGAGGGCGCTCTATCCTCCCTATAAAATCTGGTGTCCCTCAAGGCTCTGTGGTATCCCCCCTAGCCTTCACGCTGTTCACCAGCAATATCCCTAAACCCAAAAAGGCCCAGTTAGCATTATTCGCTGACGACACGGCCATCTTCTATTCGGGTCGCTCACCCGCTCAGATAGGTCTCAATCTCCAAACCTACACTACCCAGCTGGGCCAGTGGTTCCGGAAATGGAGAATTGAGGTCAACCCTGAGAAAAGTCAGGCAGTCCTCTATTCTAGACCGCGTCATTCGGTTAGACCCCCCCCGATTACCATGTACGGCAGGCCGATCCCTTGGGAGAAGCAGGCCAAGTACTTAGGCGTAATCCTAGACCAGCATCTCTCCTTCGCCGAGCACATAAAGCAGGCTCGCTCGCGGGCCGCCTTTGCTCAAGGTAGACTGCACTCCCTCCTAAACGGTAAAAGCAAATTGTCACTCAAGTGCAAATTGCGTACCTACACCTCGGTCATCCGACCAATCATGACCTATGCTTGCCCAGTGTTCGCACATGCCAAGCCCCGTCACCTCCACAAGATGTCGACATTGCAGCGCCGCTTTCTCCGCAGGGTGGTGGATGCCCCCTACTTTGTGAGGAATGAGGAGCTGCATGTTGACCTCAAAATCCCCACCTTGCAGCAGTTCATGAAACGCTCCACCAAGCGCTTCCTTGAAACTGCTGCTAAGCATCGTAACCCCCTTATCGCATCGGCTACTCGATACGTTCCCTCCCAAATTTCTAGGATTCGCCGCCCCCGGCATACCCTCTTAATCCCTGATGACGCCACAACCCTGCTCCAAGAGAGCCGTAGGGAGACTAGCACCATCAGAAAACACTATAGACCGCCGATTTTCCGCCCTCGCCGGCGAGGCCCGTCGTGAAGTATAAGTCATTGTCCTCCCCGTCTCTCGCCAGCACGTGCCGCTGAGGCAGTAAACTCCCCAATTAATGGAAACCAGAACCAAAAAAAAAAAAGATTTATTTTTAGTTTTGAGACGTGTATTGAGATCAACGCTAAGATCTGATAATACAAAATAATACTGTCAAGGTATTTCGGTCTTTTATTTATCCGAGTTCCGCGAAGTATTGTACAAAAGAAATTAGGTAGTTTGTGGTAAAGAACCAGTCAAGTGCGAGTCGGACTCGCGAACGAAGGGTTCCGTACCATTCTTTCTTCTTTCTTTCTTTATTTTTTAAAAGACGTTGCCCACACTAGGAATTACTCCTGTGTCGTGGGTGCGTTCACAAACATGTATCCTCACATACACAAGACACCCAGACCCGGAACAATATCTGCAGGTCATACAAATATTTGTTCCGTGCGGGAATCGAACCCGCGACACGCAGCGCGGCAGCCGGTTGTTTGTCGTGTGATTTATCTAAAAAAACGGCAAAAAATCACGTTTGTTGTATGGGAG
Organism: Polia nebulosa; assembly: GCA_951329385.1. Taxonomy (NCBI): domain Eukaryota; kingdom Metazoa; phylum Arthropoda; class Insecta; order Lepidoptera; family Noctuidae; genus Polia; species Polia nebulosa. The sequence continues at coordinate 12,302,047 of OX589615.1, forward strand.
CCCCCTTAAAGATCAATTTTATTCTGTTTTTTTAAACTGTTTTTATAGCGGCAACAGAAATACATTATCTGTGAAAATTTCAACGGTCTAACTATCACGGTTCATGAGATACAGCCTGGTGACTGACGGACAGACAGACGGACAGCGGAGTCGTAGTAATAGGGTCCCGTTTTACCCTTTGGGTACGCGTCAGGCGGAAGGTGAGGACGCCGTGGCGCCTCTCCAGTCACTCCTCAAAGAGGGGCACTACCGCCGCAATGGTGGCGTGCCCAGCGCTGGGTTGCGACAGTCGCTCTCTCCATGTCGCCATGAGATCCTGCCGGAGCTCTGTCCGCCGAGCCACGAGGTGTCGCGGCAGCGGAGTTTCGCCCCGGCGTTTCGCCTCCTCGCGCCACTCATACAGGCGCGCGAGGATTTTTGCCTCCAGATCCCATGGTGACAGTCCAGCAAGGAGGCTCGCAGCCTCACGGGAGACCGTGCGGTATCCTCAGATCATACGGATTGCCATGACCCTTTGGGACGCGTTCATCTGGCAAGCTGATCGCTGCCTCAATGAACGCGCCCACACCGGTGCCCCGTGAAGGGCCATGGACCGCACACTGTCAAGACCCCTAACAGCATCTTATTGGATTATACATCCTTATTCCGAGCACGATTGCTCTTGCGAATCTCCACTCAAGCCAGCCAATAAAGGCAAGAGAGAAGTGGGAGCTCGGTTCCTCGTCAGTGTTTCTGATTACATCCGGTGTAAAAAGACAGTTTCCGAAGCCGAAAGCCACCTATTCTACCCATTATTTGGATCATTTTTTTCCACTAGACCATACCTGGGAATACACTGGTTCTGGAGATATTGAAGGTCAAAGTCGCAATTTTTTTGTTTTCTTTTTTACGAAAATGAATTCCAATTGTTATTATATTACTAAACTTTTTTCCAAACAAACATTACCTGAATTTTCGATTTGTTTTTTTCGACATTTCGAAATTACACATTTTCAGTTACAAAAACGCAATGAATATCAAACGTCCGACAAGTACCTACGTGGCTTAGAGCGAAGGCGCGGGGTTTAACTCCACTTGCCTGAGTTCGCGTTACACTGCGCGCAATAAAAAATAGTGATTTTTTTCATACCTAAAAATAAAAGTTTCCCAGCAATATTTTTTTAAATCGACGAGGACAAAGTCGCGGGCGAAGTGCTAGTTATTATACAGGGTGTAACGGAAAGGTGTGGTCATATTTTAAGAACTGCATCTGTCCATCGATATGAAGCACTCTCTTCAAGAAAATCTTCGGAAATTAAAAAAAAAATGTGTGCCTCCCATACAAATACTGATCAGCTAATGATAACTTTGTATGGAAAATCCAAATTGTTTTTTGAAGAAAGTTGTTCATTTCCATGGGCAGAACCGGTTCTTAAAATATGACCACACCTTTCCGTTACACTCTATATACAGCTAGCCTGTCCTGTCCCACAGCTGGGCCAAGGCCTCCCTCCCTCCTCCCTCTTTCCTTCCATTGTTCCCGGTTCTATGTCGCTTCTTTATTCTTCGTAAGGCATCCATGTCAACCCGCCTCCTTCGTGGACGGCTCCATCTTGCGGAGTTGCCTTAGCGGAAAATATTCTGTTCTATTTTTCTCTATGGCAATACAATAGAGATGCTGCCTGGATAAAAAATAATAATTCTACTTGGTTCGTTAGTTAGATTATCAAAAAATATTAGATTTGTATTTTTTGCTTTATCAAATCATTAAAAAATTAAGAAGATAGAGCGCTTCAAAATTCAGTAGTGGGGGCTTGTGATGTCACTTTGTTAGTAAAAAGTGTAGCAGGACGTGACGTCACGCATAATTTCTGTTTCACTGTACCGTCTTTATTTTTTGTTGACGTGATAAAAAAAAGGAATACGTGTCTAATATTTTTCGGTAATCTAACTGTTACTGAAATACTGACGTACCAAATAGACTTTTTTAAGAATCTGCCCATATTAGTGAAAACTATTTCCGGGAAGCAACTTTTCTGTCGCCTGCCACCTAGTCAGTATTATGTACACTTGAAACCACCACAGAGTACTTTTTACTTGGAACTTTGGAGACTGGGCTAAATTAATCAAAAAATCCATTTCGCCAGTCTCCAAATTGCTAAAGAAACATTATAATGGATATTTTTTGCTACAAAACTTCTTACACGTGGCTGTGGCCGCATTTAAGAAGCATGAAGATAAAATAGACGTCATATCTTGAACTCTGACCGTTTTGAGAAAAAGTTCAAAAAATTTCATTAAATCGTGCCCCAATTGCTTAAAATGCGATAAGGTTTTGATAGATATATTGACTTACGATAAGAACTGTTGATATTATTTCGTTTATTCATGGTATTTACATATTATTATTTACATTTAAAAATATAAAAATACCGGTCAAGTGCGATTTGGACTCGCGTATGAAGGGTTCCGTACCATCGTACAAGATTATACGTGTATACTTGTTGCCATTAAAGATCGAGCAAAAAAAGCCAAACAAAAAACACGTTTCTAGTAGGGACCTCCTTTAATTTCTAATTTATTTTTACTCTTTGTTGTTAGAGCGGCAACAGAAATACACATTCTGTGAATTTCAACTGTCTATCTATTACGGACCATGAGATACAGCCCGCTGACAAACAGACGGACGGACGGACAGCGGCGGCTTAGTAATAGGTTCCGTTGGATAATAAAAAACTTTTTTACAAAAAAAACAACCGACTTCCAAAAAAAAAATACACTAAAAATTAAAAAATAACCTTAAATTCGGAAGTCAGTGTTTGTATTTTACTTCTTCGTTATTTGACACCGACTTCCGAAATTAAAGTTATTTTTTAATTTTTAGTGTATTTTTTTTTTGGAAGTCGGTTGTTTTTTTTGTAAAAAAGTTTTTTTTTTTTTCACTTTTTAGTTGTTGTACCCCAGAACTAAAACCCCAATAACATGGAACGTGGAATTTAAACATTTGGAGAACACCAATACGTCATCGAGGTATACATATTATTCGTTTTTGTTCAGTTTCTCAAAAAGCGCTGAAGCAATTTCGATAAAATTGATATGGGACCAACTTGGGAGTATATTCTTTCGGAAAAAAAAAGAATTTTGAAAATCGGTCCACAACTCGATCGATCGACGACACGGTTGGCGTAGTGGTTGAGCGTTCGGCTGCTGCGCTGCGTGTCGCGGGTTCGATTCCCGCACGGAACAAATATATGTATGGTCTGCAGATAGGTTGTTCCGGGTCTGGGTGTCTTGTGTATGTGAGTATACATGTTTGTGAACGTACCCACGATACAGGAGTAATTCCTAGTGTGGGGCAACGTTTTTTTAAAAAAAAAAAAAAAAAAAAAAACTGACGGAGAAATCGGCGGACATAGGTACTTACATAAAAAAAAAAACACATACAGTCGAACATAGAACCTCCTCCTTTTTCGAAAGTCGGTTAAAAAGTAGCCTACTGGTAGCGGAAACAGGGTCTTATCTACCTGTAGTCAGGGCTTCAGACAAAGAAATCTCCTAACAATACGAGTCGTATTAGGTAATGCTTTTTGAATTAAGCCCTTGATTCAGCTACCGAACAAGAGCCACCTGAGCTGATCGAGACTTATGGTTATTAAGCCATTGGCTGACACCACTATCGGTACAATGATCGCTGAGTCCACATCCCACATGTCGACAACCTCGCAATTCAAGTCAAGATAGGTTCTTGATTTGCTATCTATCTCGGTTTTCACGTGGTTCTCGTCGTGCGGGATGGTTACTATATCTACAATCATGGCACGTCTCTCGATTCGGTCCACCACCACAATATCAGGCTTATTAACTACAATAATCATATCAGTGACGATGGACGATGCCATTTTCGTGAAACCCTATAATATGGTACTTCCGAAAGACAGAATAGAAACTTTACAGAGAAGTACGAGTGAGTACCGACCTCAGATTGGGAGTATGATGTTGATGAACATTCTTGCATAGCTTATGCATAATCAGCCTATTAACGTTCTCAGCTTCCCACTGCTGGGACATGGATCTCGATCTTCTCTGTGAGAGGGTATGAGCCTTAATCTACCTTCGGACCCAGTACGGGTTGGTGGATGTCACATGTCTTCGAATGTTTGATTCTGCGACTCACTAAAAGGGAGGGATTGTGTGACGTCATAATTTTTTGGGTGGTGTAGATGCCGATTCCGCTTTTTACGATACATTGTTTAATAAGCATAATGAGTTTGTAATGTCCCCACTGCTGGGACTCAGACCTCCTCCTCTGTGAAAGGGTGTGGGCCGTAATCCACCATGCAGGCCCAAAGCGGGTTGGTGGATATCACATGTCTTCGAAGTTTTGGTTCTAAGACATGCCGGTTTCCTCACGATGTTTTCCTACACCGTTTTGAGAGCAGTGATTATGAAATAATCTTCACAAAGTAAAGTGCCTGCCTGGGTTCGAACCAACGACCTACGACACTCAAGTCGGAGCCGTTACTACTGAGCCACCACTGCTCACATTCTTGCATAGTTCGCGGCAACACGCGAGAAGAATATTACAGTGGGCCAAAAGACTGGAGGTCAATATCAGGCTAAAGAGTAGGTTCGTTTTTATTACTATCTCTGGTCTAACACTGGCCTGATTTAACATATCAAAGTCACGGCTAGTGGTCCAGCACTCCTCAGTGATTAGTTTAAATCTAGAACAGACTGTTGTCCTTAAACTGGTGAGAATATGCCTACTCGTGGAAAAACTAGACCACGAAATGCGATAGTGGCATTAAAAAAATCGTTCCATCTAATTAGTCTATGGTAACTTGGTAAGCAAGAGGGCTTAGAAAAAGTGACATTCTATCAGTGATAACTAATAAGGTAACAATATTGTCAAAATGCATGGGGTTAACTGAAGAACTGATCGAAGATTTTTAAATGTCCGAAGACTGTATTTAAATGTCAAACAGTAAATTTCTCCAACCATCAAACTAACTGCCAGAAAGAGAGGGACCCAAGGCATGGAACTGATGCATGGAAATCGTAATGCGTCTCGTATCGTCCCCTTATAATCTGGGGGTCATGGGCAGGCAGATGACATTATTATTGCCATCGCGGGGGAGCAGGTAACTTTTTTTTTTTGAGTTCAGTACAGAAGGTTGGCACAAGAAAAGAGAGTCATATGTAATCTGTGGTCATATGCTCAACAGTGGCGAAATCGGATTGTAGATGATGATGATCCACGCTTATAATGCCATGAAAAGACAACGTAGCGGCAAAAAAGAACCGATACTGAGTGCCTTATCCAAACCAAAATTTTGCCCATTCTATTCAAATTCCGCACTTGTTAGATAAGTGCCAAAATTCTGTTATCGTAGTTCAAAGAATTTGGAGCGTATCGCTTGGGATTGTTGCCGCTTTTACTGCACGTCAGGGGTCGAGAGGGCAGTGCGGATGTTGCTCCAGACCCAGAAATATGTTATCTGTGGTCGCCCTAACGAGGTGACAGTCCGAATATTGAGATCTCTGCCTCGTGTAAAAGTGTGACGTATTTTTGGATTTTGATATTGTTTTTATCGGTTTTGGCTTTGAAAGATTTTACGCGTTTGTTTGTGAAGCGAGGCGCGTTGGGCATTTTTGTTCAAGTTTTCACTTCTGTCGGCACTCCCGGAGTGCCACTCCATTTTTTTTGAGGAGTAAAGACTTTTTTCAATTATTGAAAGGCTCACCTGATGCTAAGCGATAATGTGGTCCACGATGGAGCATACTTGCCTAGAAGTTCAGATTCACCCTTGATGTAGATTCTGAAGGCAGATTCCAATAATTTGCTTGTGTGTGCCCAATTCTGCTCCATTAAATAATATCAGGTTGGGCATAATATTCTTGGGGTACAATATTACCCGGGCCTGCGGACGGCGAGTAGTGGGTAACTCGCCGTCCGATCAGCACCAGGCCCGAGAGTCGACGGCGCGTAGTGTTCCACGCGCGCCTCAAAGAGTTAATATAATAATATAATATTCCACAACTATCACACAACGCCATCTAGTCCCAAGCTAAGCAGAGCTTGTGTTATGGGTACTAGACAACTGATAAACATACTTATATATTTCTAAATACATAAATATTATAGATAAATTACACCCAGACACAGAACAAATGATCGTGCTCATTACACAAACATTTGTCCTGGGTGGGAATCGAACCCACGACCTCCGGCATAGCAGTCAGGGTCACTAACCACTAGACCAACAGGCCAGTCAGCAAACACGACGGTGCCCGTCATGGCCGATGCCTGCCCAGGGGTTGAGGATAAATTCGATAGAGTTACCTCGCCCCTGGGCATTCGGGGCAGGGAAGGAACAGGGGTGGGTTTTAGTCAGTAAGAGTCTGACACGCCCTTCCGCTCCACCCTAGAGCGGGAGATGTCATTGGATGATTTCCCACCCCACAAAAAAAGGGGTAAGTACAATATTAGCTAGTAGAGTTTAATGCTCATTAATAATATCATTTGTCTTCATTTTAATCTCTGTTCCTTAAGGTGGAAGCGCCAGTGTAGCGCGCGAAATTCAAATTTTCTTACGTTTTTTGCAATTTGCAGGTCAGTATCAGGTTATATCTTGGTCAAAATTTTATTCGCGGCCGTAGCAAGTATGTATTTATATAATTATAATAATTAAAATCATCAATACCACTCTTTCAGTTAGAATTGATGCCAAATATAAGTATTTCATGAAATCATGACATTTGGCATCAATTCTAACTGAGAGAGTGTTTTTAATGATTTTAATGATTACAGTTCTTTAAATACGTACTTGCTACGGCCGCGAATCGTATTTTAACCAACATGCAACCTGATATTGACCTGCTAATTCCAAAAAACGTAAGAAAATTTGGATTTCGCGGGCTACCCTGGAGCTTTCACCTTAACAGCTGGTCTTACCCTAGTTGTATTTTTTGAATTGACTTTGGATTAGGTTGAATTTATTTGTAATTATACTAAATATATCTTGTATATATATATACACATAATATATATATGCAATACTAAAAATAGGAAAGGACCAATATTGAGCCTTGTGGGTTAAAAAGTCAAAATGGACCCCCCATTTATTATTATATTACCATTATGACTTGAGTGCAAGTTTACCTTAGTCCTATCCTATAACAGTATAAATCAGATTTTTCTTTTTATAATTCCCTCATTTGGTACGGAACCCTAAATGTGTGAAGTCCGACACCTACTTGACCGGTTTTTATAAATAAGGCCCAATGTTTTTTCTTACCTGAATAATGCTGTTCTTATCTGAATAATTTCGTTGTAATGTGTACATCACTGCTCTCAACAGTGAAGGAAAACATAGTGAGAACATGACAGTAAAACTGACCCCACCCAAGTCTAAGACGAAATATGTAAAAAAGAGTAGATAATCAATTTGTTTTACACCATGCCAATGACTCCTAACTCGTATGTCATGACGTCAAGTTACAGTCATAAATCAATGATTTACGGCTGTTTACAGCTATGAGAATATTATTTTTATTGGATAGGCCCTGGTTTGACTACTATCTCGCCTGATAGCAGGCGATGGTGTGAAGAAGCCAATTTCAAAAGCAAATCGAATACCAGATACTCAAATATTTTTTGTGAGGTTAGAAATTGATGGTCTGTCTAACTTCAGCAAATAATAGGTTTCAATTTTAATTTTTTAATTAATAATTTGAATCTAGAGTTAAGATCATGTCATTATATTGTACTTTGGCACTATTTGGTCTGCAGGTGTATTCGCTAACTCAGTTGACATCAATTTGATAGGCACTATGCAGTACATTGCTCGGTGGACATCGATTATAATAGGCACTACGGTTTTCCTATACATCAAAGCAGCAATGTACCTACGGCAAAGTGCCTATCAAATTGATGTCAACTGAGTTAACGAAATACGCCTGGCCATAAGCGCAGGGAACGCAAATTGAGGTTCGGGAGCTTGTCCCGAGGCAAGGCGCTATGATGCAAATTCTTTGATGAAGTAGAGATTTTGTTTACAAAGAATACTGACCGGCTCGAGTTGAGATAGTGCTGTTCGGCTCCATATGTCACTGTCTCTGGGCAAGGGCGTAGTACCTAGGATTTTGTTAAGAGGAGGGAGGGGGGGGAGTTGGGGGCAGGCTAGACAAACCAAGAATATATCTAAGGTAAATGCTGCATGAGCAATGGGACAGGTTACGTTAAAAATGAAAAACAAAGTAGTCGACAAGGTTCTTCAGAAAATTGTTTAACACCTCAGATTCAATTGTATCCTTAGTTTTAACACCTCAGATTCAATTGTATCCTTAGTTTCTTGTAGCATGGTTCGGTGTACACTGAGCATACATATGCCGTTCAAACAGTTTTCAGTCAACGTTGATCTCAGCCATGTTTAGAAAAGGACCTCTATAAGCATAAGCTTTCTTTGCTGCCTGTATAATTTCGCTCTTGACAACTAAACCTTTCATATTCAATCTTATAAAATTCGCCTGTCAATAGAATCAACTTTGTTTTCTTTTATTAAGGCATATATAGCCGCCAAGTGGCGCCCTCATTGAATAAAAAATCGTAGCAAAGCGTAGAAAATAAAGATTAAATAATCCTATATTGCGTTTGTTACTAATAGGATAAAGTATTTTTACGTTGTTGAAATAGGACTCAAAGTGTTTCGTATCCAAAGTGGTAAGCAAAAGTACCAAAAATTATCCTATTAGTAACAAACTCAACATAGGATTCTTTCATCTTTATTTTCTATGCTAAGATACGAATTTTTATTCAATGAGGGCACCACTTATGGGGAGGTAGGCCCTTAATAGACTACCTACTTTAATCTACTTTACTTGGTAGCTTAGTGAAACAACTCTGGCTATGAACAAAGACTGTAATGTATTCACAAATTACGACTCTCTTGCACAAAGGTTAGTTTAAGACTGCTGTAATAATCTCTTAATATTAGCTCGTCGACACGCGGCGTCTTGTTTTTTGTTTCCATGGTACTTGAGTCTCGCAGTACGGCGTCTGCACCCACGCTGGCCTTGTTTTTGTTCCCATGGTACCTGCATCTCGGGGTGTGGCGCCAACACTCGAACCCTTCGACCGCATCTGGTGACGCCACTCGAGTTTTCTTTTCAAGAGAGCACAGCGATCGCCAACACGGCCGTCCTGCCAGGTGCCTGTCCCATCAGGTACCCCACGAGTTCAGATAAAATGCTGAAACACAAATTATAAATAATCAGTTAGATTACCACCTGCATACATATTTATTGTGTACGGATGTTCTGAAATCTTAATTGCCATCTCTCATTATCTATTATCTCAACATTGCTTTCGAGAGCAGGTTCAAATATTAAATCATGTGCGCTAAAAATAGAATTGTATCTAGTTCACCAGAATTACATGCACTCAAAGGGCATCTCGCCTCACTTAAGTGTACCAAGTTTACCCCAGAACCACTTGCGCTGAACGGGCATACGCCTCACTTCAGTTGTACCAAGTTCGTTCCAGTAGAATTTGCTTTCCCCAGAACCACCTGCGCTGAACGGGCATACGCCTCACTTCAGTTGTACCAGGTTCATTCCAGCAGAATTTGCTTTCCCCAGAACCACCTGCGCTGAACGGGCATACGCCTCACTTCAGTTGTACCAGGTTCGTTCCAGCAGAATTTTCAGTGAAAGTATACTTCGCAAGTTTGTCCCAGAACCACTTGCGCTGAAAGGGTATACACGCCACTTCAGTTGTACCAAGTTCGTTCCAGAACAATTTGCGCTGAAAGGGTATTTCGCAACACTTTTCCATTTGAACCTACCACTCGTTATTCTTTTTTCTTTTTTTTTTTTTTTTGTAATTTAGGGACCATTTATGATTACTTAAAGCATTTTATATTGACTCGCACATACGTTTAGATAAATCTCACAGTACCTTCCTCGCCAACACGGGTAGGGACGGTTTAAATCAGTGTATGTTTAGTTCATCTCCCAATCATCAATATGTATCCATGGTTTCATGTTTTCCGCAGCGGTCACTCCTGTATACTTTTTAGTGCTCCTTTCACTGCCTCTTAGATCCGTCACCTCATATCTATCATTCCCCAACACTTTCTTTACTTGAAAGGGGCCTTTGTAAATTGGTAATAACTTTCGACTTTTCCCATCATTGCTCTGGCTTTGTATTTTAATAAGTACCAAATCTCCTTCGGAGTAATCTCGTGCCGTTGTACGGTTTTTATCAAAACGCTGTTTTTGTGATTCCGCATTGAGCTTAATATTCGTCTCTGTCCTATCGCGCAATTCTGTTACATCTAATTTACAGCGGTCGCCAATCTCTGGACCCAAACTATCGCTATCAGTTCGTAATCTATACCCGAGAAAAACTTCGCTAGGAACAGTTTTTGTTGTTTTGTGAACTGTACTGTTTATACCTTGTTGTAAGGCTTTTATATACTGATCCCACCTATCGTCTGTGTCATTAGCACCTATTGCTTTTAATGCTTCTAGAATAGTTTTGTTAAAACGTTCAACCTGACCGTTAGAACGGGGCATACCGGTTGCCACTGTGTGTAGACGTATGTTCCTATTCGTACAATACTGCGTAAAACTATTTGAAGTGAAGCATGTTGCGGCGTCCGTTATGATTCTATGAGGATTGCCAAATGTCTTAGAAATAGTTTCTAATTCTTTAATTACGCAAGAAGATTTTGTTGTTCGAATCGCTAGAATGAACACAAATTTTGTAAAAGCATCTACGATAACCAACAAATATTTATTTTTAGATTTAGTCGTAACGAATGGGCCTAAGTGGTCCATATGGAGTGTGTGAAAAGGTTGTGCGTACTTTGGCAACGGGTATAACTTGCCTTCTTTTGGACCCCCTTTGTTCTTAAAATATATACAACTTATGCAGTTTCTAATATACTTCTTTATGACATGTCGCATTTTGGGAAACCAGTACTGGTGGCCCACTCGTTCTACAGTTTTATCAACAGAGAAGTGCCCGAGGTCGTCATGGTTACACTTAATTATCTGCCAAATGCATTTCTTTGGGACCACCCACCTGCGACCTCGGCTTGTTCTCCTGTAAACTTTGCCACCCAGAACGACGTATTTGTTAAAAATATCTTTATTTTCTTCGGCCTCTCCCGATTCTATAATCGCTCTAATACGTTGTAACTCGGAGTCTTGGAGTTGAACCGAAAGCAACCAGTCCGCTTCCGTTATTGACATTATAATCTCGGTTTCTGATTGTTCGCCGGACTGCATTGGGTTACGACTTAAGGCGTCTACATGTTGCATTCGCGTGCCTTCTCGGTGCACTATATCGAACGAGAATTCTTGCGTTGACAGAACCCAGCGTGCAATCCGGGGAATAATCTCTTTTTTCGTCAATGCGAATCGTACGGCGTTGCAATCCGTCACTATTTTAAAAGATGATCCGATTAAGTATAATCGGAACTTCTGAAGCGAACTAACAATTGCCAATAACTCTAGTTCAAACGAATGGTATTTTTTTTCATCTTCCGTAGTTTGTCTACTATAATAATGCACTGGTTTTTCACCCTCGTCAGTGATTTGCATAAGTATACCGGCAACACCGTCTCTACTGGCATCCGTGTATAATACGTTATCTTTATTCGGATCAAAAATGGATAAAACGCTTTCAGATGTCAATTTGTTCTTTAATGCCCGAAATGCGTCTTCATGAACCTTATCCCATTCCCACACAGAGTCCTTCTTCAACAATTTCGTTAGTGGAGCAGTAATCATAGCACAATTCTTAATAAATTTCCGAAAGTAGCTTACAAGGCCAAGAAACTGTCGGAGTTGGTGTACTGTTTTGGGAGTGGGATAGTTTTGAATAGCTGCCAATTTTGGTTGATTTGGCATCACACAATCCTGCTTGATTTTGTAACCTAGAAATTCAATTTCGTTTTTGAAAAAATGACATTTCTTTAGGTTTAACGTGAGCCCGTGTTCCCTAAAAATCTGTAGGACTCGCTCTAACAATTTTAAATTCTCCTCTACCGTTTCTGTCACTAAATACACGTCATCCAAATACAAAATAACATTCTCGAATCTTAAATTTCCCAACACCTTGTTCATCATTTGTTGGAAGCAGGATGGTGCGTTAGCCAGCCCAAACGGAAGTCGTAAGAATTCGTAATGCCCATCTTCAGTGATAAACGCAGTTTTTTCAATAGATTGTGTTTGCATTAATATTTGATAATATCCACTTTTTAAATCTAAACTGGTAAAGCATTTATGACCCCGAAGTCTATCAACAAGATCTTCAATACGCGGCATTGGGTATTTATCTTTAATAGTTATCTTATTTAGAGCTCTATAATCAATGCAGAGTCTTTTTTCTCCATTTTTCTTATTGACAAGTAACGCAGGGCTCGCGTATGGTGACTTGCTCTCACGTATGATGTTGTTCTTCAAAAGTTCATCCACCATTTCTCGAATTATCTTTCTGTCTGCGTGAGACGACCTGAAGGGTCTGCATTGAATTGGTCGAGTATCAGTTAAATTAATTATCATTTCGTGACCGTTTACCTTTCCTAGTTCCTTGATGTCTGAAGCCACACAGTCATCGTATTTTTGAAAAAGTGTTACTAATTCATTCTGATGGTATTCGCTATCGAACTGGAAATTATTTATTTTGTTACAAAACTCCGTAAATGTGTTCGCATAATCAAACCTGAATTTTTGACCCACTCGCGAGTATATCAGGTCGGACCGTTCCGTCACGTTCCTCCCAATCAATATTTCACAATCAGCTAAGTTATCGATTACATAGAAATCAACTTGACTCAGACACACAGAATCGACTTTCAGATCAACTGTTATCTTGTGAGTTACAAATTTGGAGCTTTCTTTTGAGAAACCTTGCAACAAAACTGGGGCGGGCAGCGCAATGCTATTAATTGAATGCCTTTTAGCCAACGATTCAGAAATTAGCGAGCAACTGCTTCCCGTATCAATTAATGCTTCATGACACAGATTACTATTAATGTATATAATTTTCACAAACTTATTTCGCGGGTCAGGGATTGAAACGCATTTTGTTTCTTGTGTCTCTGGTTTAACAGTATTCTTTTTTTGATAACATGCCGATTCTAAATGACCTCGCCTACCACAATAATCACATTTAATTGATTCACACTGACGTTGTCTATGGTTACCACCGCAAATAAAACACTTAATCTGTTTCCGGTGTTGGGCCTGATACATGTCCCTATTATTGCCAGTAGAAGCGGCTTGTACTACCACGTTCGCTTGGGGCGCAGTCGTTAACGTCGTGGTCGCGGGTATCTGATTCTGACTGACCAGTTTCTGACCATCGCGTGTGTTTGAGCCTATTTGTTTCGTGCTTCTTGATGTATACGTTCGACCGTGTAGAAAGTTAGCTAAACTATCGCACGTAACAAAATTATTCGCTTCGATCGATGCCCCTATACCACTATCTCCTATATTACCTACAATAATAGAAATAATATCTTGTTCCGAAAATTCCAAAGTTAAACGATCTATTTTACATTTTTGTTCAAAATAAAACTCATAAAGCGACTGATTTTCTAACGGTTTTTTAACAATAATATCTTTTAAAAGTTCGTACATATTTCGACGGATTTGGAAACTGGAAGCCAATTTTCGATTCCAGTCGTTCCATTTCCACGTAGGCCAATGAGTATTCGATCGTAACAGTGAATCATACCATACTTTTGCGGGACCCTTTAATTTGTTAAGAGCTTGATAACGAATCGTTTCATCGGTCCATGTAAAAGTTTGAGCGTAAGACCGGATGATACTAAGCCAAGCGTTCACATCATCTTTCAACGGATCAAACTCGGGTATGATGCTATTCAAAGTGTTGTTTGTACTCACAATTGAGGTATCAGCCCTACGTGATACCTTTTTCCTGGATGTCGGCGGAGGTGACGGAGTCTTGGCACTATTATTGCTGCTAGAACTCCTGGCACTGCTACTGCTGCTTGAACTGGAGCTCGAACGCGTTCTTTTTCTAGATTTTATACTTTTATTGCGTCTATTTCGTTTACCCATAATGTGTGTTAGTGTGTGTGGGTATCGGAACTCACTTCTGATTTAATCTACTTTACTTGGTAGCTTAGTGAAACAACTCTGGCTATGAACAAAGACTGTAATGTATTCACAAATTACGACTCTCTTGCACAAAGGTTAGTTTAAGACTGCTGTAATAATCTCTTAATATTAGCTCGTCGACACGCGGCGTCTTGTTTTTTGTTTCCATGGTACTTGAGTCTCGCAGTACGGCGTCTGCACCCACGCTGGCCTTGTTTTTGTTCCCATGGTACCTGCATCTCGGGGTGTGGCGCCAACACTCGAACCCTTCGACCGCATCTGGTGACGCCACTCGAGTTTTCTTTTCAAGAGAGCACAGCGATCGCCAACACTACGTAATATTACTTTCCGGTTTGTGAGCATTCCCTCATTTTCTAGGCTGAGAAATGCCCGTACCTCGCTACGACCTTGTCTCTGGGCACAGAATATTATGAGTTACTGGCGATTGCTAGCATACTCTGGAATGTTAACAGCGATGGCTCTCTTTGAAATAGATAAGGAAATAGATAAGTATCAACAAACATAGGTGACGGAAACCAGTTAAATTTGATACCAACCAATGGGCTTGTTTACTACAACCAACAAAAACAAATAAATAAACCTAATATATTTTTAATTGAATTTCGAGAACGGAGAAGCCTAACTTCACCCTATTTGCGAATGGATGCAAAGTTCAGCATTGACGTCAACGAACTAGTTCTAACTGTGCCAATCACAGTTGCCAGTAATCAAAAATCGTGCCTACGTCAGTCCAACACGTTTTTTAATACCTTTTTAAGGTTTCGCAACCCGGTGAACACTCGAAACTAGAATCTTATTAATTATTTGTTATCCTTTACCTATGGAGCTCGTGGCTAAAGTAATAACAGCCGCACGGGTTGATCCATCGGATTTAGCTACGCTTGCTGGAGTTGGTCCATGGATGGGTGACCATCTTTACATACCGAGACTCCTCCGACGCTCGGAAAGCACGTTAAGCCGTTGGTCCCGGCTGTCAATCTTTGACAAAAACGGCCATTTCTGACACTTTTGCCTAATACTTTGGATACGAAACATTTTGAGACCTGTTTTAACAACGTAAAAATTCTTTATCCTCTTTGTAACAAACGTGAAGTTGGATTTTTTAATATTTATTTTCTGTGCTATGCTACGATTTTTTATTCAATAAATGAGGGCGCCACTGGACCGCGAGAAGGGCCTCAAGTTGTTTTTGAGTTTAACGCGAACAGACAGACGCGACAGGGGACTTTGTTTTATAATACACTAGCTGCGCCCCGCGGTTTTACCCGCCTAGACCGGAATAAAAGGTAGCCTATATGTTAATCTAGGCTATAAGCTATCTACATACTTACTAAATTTCATCCAAATCGGTCCAGCCGTTTGAGCGTGAAGAAGTAACACACACTCACAAACTTTCGCCTTTATAATATTAGTGTGATAAGTAGTGATTTTTCATGTTTTTCTGACAGTACTTTTTATTTTCAATAACTTCTCATTTCGTTATATACAAATTAAATTAAATACGACTATTTATCATTGGCGATGAGCTAAAAATTGTTTTTTATAAGCTAATTTGCTATCTTGCCTAAGCAATTGAAATATATTATGATGAAACGCAGAAAATAAAAAAAGTACTGCGTAAATGAGTTTTTTTGCTGGAACAGGTCAGAGGAGTAATACATAAATAAATTACTTATTAACATACTTAAAACAGCAGATTTCATTTATGTTCCCTTGTGAAACCTATCTTCAAGATATACATAATTTTTTTAACGCATAATGTGTTGAGACTCTTCGCCATCTCATCTTCCTAGCTCCTCGTGCTGCGCTTTTTTTTTCAGGGTGGGAAAACATCAAATAACTTCGCCCGCTCTGGGAGGGAGAGGGCGTGTCAGACTCTTGCTGACTGAAACCCACCACTGTTCCTTCAGATGCCTGTGCCAGGGCAAGGTTAATCTTTTAGTTCTAGAGCGGGAGAAGTCATTAGACGATTTCCCACGCTCCAAAAAAAAAATGCAATCCAGTTGTGCTGTGCTGGCACTGCCGCTACGGCTAAAAAGAACCTCAAGCGGCGGAAATATTACAACCTTGTCAGTAGTTACATTTTCGAGCCGTTTGGGGTTGAAACTTTTGGGCTGTGGGATCCAAGTCCTCATACACTATTTAAAGATTTAAACAAACGCCTAGTTGACGCTTGGCGTGACCCAAGGGCTGGCTTTTACCTCGGCCATGCGTTAAGCATTGCCATACAACATGGCAATGCCGCCAGTCATTTGGGCACACTTCCAGTCAACAGCGATGCGGAGGAATTTTTGACGCTGATATTTTAAGTTTTATTTAGTTAGTAGTTTTTGTTATAGTTAGATATGTACCTATTTTATAAATATGTAAGTCTAAGTGTATGACGATCAAAAAGCGGCTTCCGAGTAGGTACAGGAGTCCTCTCCATTTTCACGGTTTTTTTGTTTTCTACTAAAATGGAGCAGGAGAATTAGTGACCCAGTGGCAACGGCCGCGACTTTCAAGTTGTAGGTCGTGAGTTCAAACCCAGGGCGCTTTACTTTGTGTAAGTTATTTCATCACCACTGCTCTCAAAATGGTGAAGGAAAACATCGTGAGGAAACCATGTCTTAGAACCAAAAATTCGACGACATGTGACATCCACCAACCCGCATTGGGCACGCGTGGTGGATTACGGCCCACACCCTCTCACACAGAGGAGGCCTGTGCCCCAGCAGTGAGAACATTAAAAGGCTGATGATGATGATGAGAGGAGTCCTTTTATTTGGGGGAGGGGGGGGGGGGCATCATCAAATAACTTCTGATGCTCTGGCTGAAGCGGGATGGCGAGTCAGACTCTTACTGAATTAAACCCAATAGGCATCAGCCTAGCGGGCCCCGTCGTTTACTGCTAACATCTCTTGTTCAGCGCGCATTGCCCGGGCCTGGTCCTCATCGGACGGCAGGTACAGGAGCCCTACCATGACGTATTAAAATCATCATAATTCCGGTTCGAAGAGAGACGGAGCTATACAGGAAGCACTATACCTTTCACACACCGGAATTAAGATGATTTTAAGACGTCATGGTAGGGCCCCCGATCGTCTTGGTAGGGCCCCAGATCGTGGTTCGCGGATAAATTCGTAACAGTGTAACCGCGCCCCTGGGCACTCAGGCAAGGCCGAGTGCCCAGGGGCACGCCCTTCCAGAGCGGGAGAAGTCATAGGATGATTTCCCAAAACAAAGAAGAAGAAAAAAGGCCCTGATCGCGGGATCGACCTTCGAACCCAGCCAGGCGCTTTTCTTTGTGTATTTTATTTCATCACCACTGCTCTCAATACAGTGAGAGTTTTTGGCGGGATTTTCACGAGTGAAGTTCAGTGGCTGTTTTAATTATTCGCTTATTGATTCCTTATGGCTATTGTGATGTAAAATTGGTGTAATTTTGTGTCTCAAGTGTCTACGCAACTGGACAATATGTGGAATCATTGAAATAGCGCACCTATTTCAATGATTCCACATATTGTCCAGTTGCGTAGACTCTCTCTCGGTAAAATAGAGCTGAGAATTTTATTGTAGTAAAGACTACCTCAGCAAAGTTTGCTGAGAAGGCTGACTCGACCCATTTGTTGCCAAATACTGAAAAATACATTAGAATGTGTTACATCTGCATTATAATAGGAAAAAAGAAAAAGTGATAGTAATCAAATTAAGACTTGGCTTAAAGGTCTTGTAACCAAGCCAGTGGCATAGCCACAATTGTTAAAAAAATCTCAATACGGTGAAGGAAATCATCATGAGGAAACTAACATATCCTAGAACCAAAAAACCGGTCAAGTGTGAGTCGGACTCGCGCACCGAGGGTTCCGTACAAACTTGTAGGCGTGTAAATAGTTCGGCAATGGAGATGTTTCATGATGTTGTTAATACCATTTTAATGCAATGAAATTAAAATATACAGGGTATAACGGAAAGGTGTGGTCATATTTTGAGAACTGAGTTTGCCTATGGATATGAACAACTTTATTCAAGAAAACATGAGGAAATTCTCAAAAAATTTTTTTATCTCCCATACAAATATTGATCAGCTGATGATAACTTTGTATGGCAAGTCCAATTTTTTTTTTTGGGAAAATCTATTTCTTCTTACAGAAAGTTGTTCATTTCCATGGGCAGAACCGGTTCTTAAAATATGACCACACCTTTCTGTTACACCCTGTACATCAAAAGCAATAAATTAGTGAAAGAATTTTTTAAATCCATCAATAAAGGGACAAATTGTTTAAGTTTACGCACAACGATTGCGGTCTCTCACTTGAGTGTGACGTCATTTTACCTAGGCGAGAACTTTGCACCACAAATCATTCAATCGATCAACAGTTACTAAGTCGCACGTGAGCTCTCACGCTGTCCCTAGTTATTTTATGTACAATTACTGCTTGATTTTAATTAGTACAGTGTTTTTTTTTTATAATTTCATCCTTTCGGAAGAAGGTAGGTGCCTAGTGTAAAGTCACATGCTATCCGCCCCGTGAAGCGAAATTATTCTTGCAAGCGCAACTTTATAGTTCCATAACTTTTTCATTTGTTGAGATATTTTAATGGGTCTTTCATATATTTTTTTATATTTTACTCAAATTAAAATAATATCCGCCGTATTTATCGCTATGTAAACTTCGGCGATAAAAAGTGTAAATGGTATTATTATTTAAATTTTTTGTCATAAATCTAAAGACGTAAGTATATTTTCAATTTATGACAAAATAATTAAAAATCTGTTTAGCTTATGCTAAACTGTAGGGATGTCGGAACCGGGCCTGCGGACGGCGAGTAATGGGTAGCTCGCCGTCCGATTAGCACCAGGCCCGAGAGTCGACGGCGCGTAGTGTTCCACGCGCGCCTCAAAGAGTTGTCAGCAAACACGACGGGGCCCGTCATGGCCGATGCCTGCCCGGGGGTTGAGGATAAATTCGAAACAGAGTTACCTCGCCCCCGGGCACTAAGGGCAGGAAGGAACAGGGGTAGGTTTTAGTCAGTAAGAGTCTGACACGCCCTCATTCATTGGATGATTTCCCACCCCAAAAAAAAAAAAAGCGGGATGTCGGAAATGCTTCTCGCTCTAAGAATTAGTTTATTCTAATCTTACGTTACGAGGTAACTAACGTAAATAATAAACTTAGTATAATAAAGAATAACGAACATTTTTTGAACGAGCTATAAAATATAGTAAAGTAAAAGTACATAATTTGTTAGTCGGTCTGAAAAAAAATATCGATTTTAATACCTTTTCGATAGTTGGAATTTTATATCGATACATCATTACATCGTAAAATTAAATATAACTCAAAAATATCGATACATCGAAAAAATTACATCGATATTTTTGAAAAGCTTAAGCTAAAGAAACCTTTTCATACGGTACCTCAAAAAATACAGTCACTTTAAAATTTGGACCCGATTTTGTTGTATTTATACTTTTTTTGTAATTGAATTAAAAAATTACCTACTGTTTTCAGTTTTGCCCCATATTATCGGACATTGCTTCTTGCCAAATTTCATGATTGTCGGTCAACGGGAAGTACCCTGTAACTCCGTAGGTTTTGATTACCTTGCGAATGTCAAAATATGCGGCAATATGTGGCATTACTAGCTGTATGTGTCGATTGTGTTAACTTATAAGTTTATTTTTTTTACAGCGCCAAGGGACTGTTTTCAAGTCAACTTATGAACGGACGGACGGACGTACAACAAAGTGATCCTTTAAACCAGTTTCTTTTTAGGTACGAAACTCTAAAAATTGAAGATATATGACACCGCACCGGGCCCGCGTTGAAGATTTCAACCTACTTAACAGTGGAAACATTATACTTAGACCGATTATTATGTAATAGCGGATTGATCAACCGATTTATACTGCCAGCCAGTGGAGTAATTGAATATCACACAGTCGAAGGGCCAACCCCTTTCATTCAGATAATTCAACAACGCTCATTTGTTATGGGTGGCGGTGTCGAGCTGGCGAATATGATGCAATGGATTTTGACATTTTTTCGAATTGTCACAGAACGGGTGTTACACAGTATTGTCCTACTGCAGGGCAAAAGTCTACTGCCAAGGGTCGCGGGAGTGTTTGGAGAAGAAGGAAGGAAGGAAGGGCGGGCAAAGTTGTTTGGTGATTATCCACCTTAAAAAAAGGGCGGAATACTTCTTCGTTTTTTTTTCCTACTAAAGTGGAGCAGGAGCTGTGTAGCCCAGTGGTAAGGTAACGGCCGCGATTTACAAGTTGTAAGTCGTGAGTTCAAACCCAGGCAGGTACTTTACTAAGTTATTTCATCACCACTGCTCTCAAAACGGTGAAGGAAAACATCGTGAGGAAACCGGCATGTCTTAAAACCAAAAATTCGAAGACATGTGACATCTACCAACCCGCATTGGGCTCGCGTGGTGGATTACGGCTCACACCCTTTCACAGAGAGTAGGCCTGTGCCCCAGCAGTAGGGACATTAAAAGGCTGATGATGACTAAAGTGGAAGTCCTTTCGGTAGGAGTAGAACTCTGTAGCTAGCTGACACACCACGGGAAGTGCTTATAAACAGTTTTTTGAGGGGAATCACACATCTTCTATTTCATTTCTAAAATTAGAATTAAAAAATATAGATAGGTACTAACCACACTTCATTCAAAACAACAACGAAAAAGTGACTCGTGCCATTTATAAAAAAATATATTTTTCCAAACAGACCCGAGTTATCGCAGAAATTCTAAAAACAAAAACAAAAAATGGCGTCATCGACATTATGGCTTGCGTGTCACATACTAGAAGGAATATATTTTTAATTAGCTTCGCACTCGAGAAAAGTATTTTACTATCCCAAGGGAACATAATATCGGGATAAATTTATCCTATGTCCTAAAACAGGACATGGTCCAAGCTTGTGCCAAATTTTTATACGAATCCGTTCAGCCATTATAGCGTGAAAGGTAGCAAACAGAGTCCGTTCGCATTTTAAATATTAGGTATGGATGAATTATTAATGTCTTTATCATTTAGTTTAAAAAAAATAGAACGCAGCATTCTCTGTGGTCCAAATTGGGAAGTTTGAAGGTCGAGTTCTGCACGTGTCTATGGCGTAGAATATTATCGGATGCTCTTTTTATTTATGCCGATTGTGATGTAACTCGTGTAAGCATTATCAGGCTGTTTACTTCTGAATGTTATGCTTATAAATAAACCTACAAGAAACAGAGTCGAGGAAATCATTCATCTCGTAGTCAACTATAAACCGTAGGATTAAAACCCACAGAACATAGAATTGCTAGGCCATGATGTCATTAGTCATTACATATATGTTGATCACTGAAGAAAAAAACAACAAGCGACTTCCAAAAAAGAAAATACACTAAAAATTAAAAAATAACTTTAATTTCGGCAGTCGGTGTTCCTGGTTTTGTTCTTCGTTTTTTGACACCGACTTCCGAAATTAAAGTTATTTTTTAATTTTTAGTGTATTTTTTTTGGAAGTCGGTTGTTTTTTTGTTGTAAAAACGTTTTTTATTTATCACTTATTAGTTGTTATAAGTACCCCAGAACAAAAAAAAACCCCAATAAAATGGAACGTACCACAGTCAAAGTTGTGATTGAAGGATAACCTATCGTCTAATACAGTGACTGATGGTTGCAAGAAAAAAATTGAATATTTTGATTTTTGCATGTTCGCAGACACAGGTGGTCTCTGTTCCTTTACTCTCATAGTCCTCAGGGACGGCAATCCGACATGACTGGGGAGAAAACAGGCGCAGGACCAAGTATCAAAGGCTTCACGAGCTTTCCGAGGCACGGGGGTGAAAAACCACCAACTTCCAAACTCCGGGTAGCTACTAAGTCATACCTAATGGAAAACCCAATAGTACTTTTTGCCCAACCCGGGAATCGAACGCAGGACCCCACGCTCAGCAGTCGCGCTTGCGATCATGAGACCAAAGAGCTACTTAGCTAGCGTCAGCCTACGAGAGGCACATGCACAGACCTCCGAGACGCCTCGGTACACTGCAGCTTCGTAAACGGCATTGTCAAATAAATGAATTGTCAAAGAAGAAAGAATGGTAAGAATTCAAATCCACGATGGAATTTAATTCTTTACTCAGATATCACCATAGCTCATAGAAACTGACAACTCGGGGAGTTTTTGACGGGCATTTTTCGAGTGAAGTTCAGTGGCTGTTTCAATTATTCGCAAATTGTATATAATAATTTTGAAAATCGGTCCACATGTCACAGAGAAATCGGTGGACATACATACAGTCGAACATAAAACCCCCTTCCTTTTTGCGAAGTCGGTTAAAAATGAGTTCCTAGTGTCCATTTAAGTATGTTAGGTTACATATTTTGTTACCTATACGTATTTATGTAGTTAAACATTAAGTTTAAGTTTTTTTAATTGCACCGTGTAGCCGGCATAATACGTTCTAACGTATAATAATACTAGTGCTGCCAGCGGCTTCACCCGGGTCTCATTTGTAGTTCCCTTAATTATAAATTAGCCTACCTATGTGCTTATCTCTGTGCCAAATTTCATCCAGAGCCGTTTAGGGGCCCAATTCTGTAACTTTGAGTTAAGCAACACGCCATCGACACTATCGATACACAACAGACATTATTTTCCCACTGTTACAAATTTGGTTTTCTGCAAAAACTTCCAAATGCTATTGACATATTATATGATTATATATGATTGAGTAAGAAACATCCTTCCGTTCATTCAAACTTTTAAGGCTCAGTTATACGACTTCTAATGATTTTTAATTGAACATCACGTCTATATGACTAGTTTTATTTCTTTTAAAAAAATATATGTTACTTTAGACAATTACCTTGGTATTTTGATATGTGAATATTTGAAATTTATATTATTCAATTATATTTTCATAACATAGTCTAATTAATTTGTAATGTCATGTTATGTCTAACGCGGATAAAAAATTGAGAATCACGCAAAAACTATAAAGCGTATTTTAATGAAATCTTCACCATTTTAAAGATCATATAATTATTTACATTGTAGTATACGTGTTTTAGTATAATACCTGTTGTTTTATGTATTATAAATTAATAATACGTCTAATTTCAGACAGCGCTCCTTGATGGGCGAGTCTGGGTGGTAGTAACGACGCGTTTCGTGAGCTCAGCACAGAACACGCAAGCTAACCACTCAAGGTCGTTGGCAGTTAATAGCGCCTTAAGTATAAAATAAGTAGGATGCAAGTGAGTTAAATAAAATAAATCAACCATAAAATCAATTAAGAATGAATCTGCAAAACAGTCAACATAATTGAATACAAGCAAGAAGCCACATTATAAAATCAAGTCCAAAATATCAAGAAACCAGTTTGAACAAGACGAGTTTATATAAAAATTGCTTATTAATGGCGGCCGAGCTAAAAATAGCATCACAAAATGCTTGCTTTCTAATTTTGGCTCGCTTACATCACACAACTGTACAAAATACCTACCGAGCAACAAAAAATGTGAATAAAAACACTTATTGATAAAAAACTTGCTTCTTTTTTGTTGTTTCGTCTGTTACACTGCAAGTTATCGGAGAAGGTAGACTTTGATCGAGTCTAGTTTTACCATAAGTACTGATATTCCGGGATAATAACCCCTTTAGATGGGGCCCGTCATGGCTGATGCATGCATGCCAAGGGGTCGCGGATAAATTCGTAAAGGCTCAATTACACCTTCCGATTTCAAGGGACCCAATTTAGGAACAAACTAACTAGGAAGCAGGAAGCGAGCGATTACACTATCCTAAATTGAACTCCTAAGTCGGCAGTGTTGCCAAGTCTTACAAATTCGAGTCCCTAAACAGAATATCAAAAGTCGCTCTAAAGTCTCTTATAAACTGATTCTACCGCAGGAGCGGACTTAAAAATAAAAAGAGCGGACACAGATTTTTTTTTCTGGGAAAGGGACTTTGTGAAATTTAATTTAATTTTAAACACAAACAAAAATACTACTAGCCCATTTGTAGCGACAAAGTCTCTAAATTGGCAACACTTAGCTCTAAATCGGGGTGATGCGATTACACTATCCTAAATCGTACACAATTTAGGAAGTCAAATCGGGACCTTTCAATCTCACTAAATCGGACACTAACTGCTATTACACCTTCCTGTTTCCTAAATTGGGTCCCTTGAAATCGGAAGGTGTAATTGAGCCATAACGGAGTTACGGCGCCCCTGCGCACACAGACAAGGAAGGAACAGGGGTGGGTTTTATTCATTAAAAGTCTGACACGCCCTCCCGCTCCACCTAGAGCGGGAGAAGTCATAGGATGATTTCCTAAACCAAAAAAAAAAAGAAAGATACACAAAATTTATTAAATTTGATAAACTTTTTATTTTTATCTTCAGCAATGACTAACCCCATTTCATGTGTCACTGTCCATTTCAGGTTACCTGGAAGACATCGCAGATTGTGATATGACCCATGTGTTTTAGTGTCTATTGTTCTTTTTAGGGTTCCGTAGTTCTAACAAGGACAGTGAAACCTTATAAAGAAAAAGAAAGTAAAGAAAGACCTGGATCGTCCTGAATCCGTCCGTCCGAGGTATAGCCTAGAGACTGTTAGTACTAGACAGCTATAAACAACAGATATATTAATCACGCCAAGAAAACGAAACACAATTTGTAAAGTTTTTTTTTTATGGTAGCTCCCATACATTAAAGTGGGGATGATTATTATTCTTTCGCTTATCCTATATTGTGGGCTGTGGGGTATCGTTAGAAAGGCCTTTCAAAATCATTGCGGTGTTGTGTTGTGTTGTCAATACTATTTTTCGATTCAGTGATTCGTTTGCGAAATATTAAACTTTAAAGGTATATTTTTTGTTCGAGTCGAGCGGCCCCTCCCTAAAAGCTAAACTGTTAGCTTAAAAAATCTGAAAAATTTTGATGGTAGTAGTAGTCGCCCAACTTATAAAATGTAGGTACTACTTGGATTGTCTTATGACAATCCAAGTAGTACCTACATGGCCATGCACAGTGTAGGTTCCGTAGTCGCCCGTTACAACATTAAGAATTGTGTTATCACAATTCTTAATGTTGTAACGGGCGACTACGGAACCTACACTGTGCATGGCCATGTTTGCACTTGTTTGTTATGTATGTGGTGTAATTTAAGTGAACCTTCTTATAAACCTTTTTGGTGGGCCAACTTAGTTAAGAACGTTGGCCGTACTTTGATCTTTTATGATTTTGGCTCAGTTTTGTTCTAAATATAGGTAAGTACTGGATGGCGTGGGGTTTTCCTTATAAAAGTCCAAAAGAAGAGTGATGGAAAAATCAAAATATGATTTCACGGTACCTACTCTTAAAATATACTGATCAGAGTTTTATTATCTTTTTAGAAGCGTTTCCGGAAAAAAAAGCATCCTAACTTCGTCTTTAAAGATACCTAGTACTGTTGCTGCATCCAGCGAGACTGAAAGCCGACTCCAACATGGTTGGAAAAAAACCTAGGCTGGCTTTTACGATTTCATCTGAAAGATTTTATGTAGGTAGGTATTTACCCACCCAGTGGACACCACCTATATCTCACGCAAGAATTGCCACAAAGACCAGTCTTGTATGCGCACACCCAACCCTATACAACATCCAGTCTCTTACATTCTTCCAACCAGTTAACCATTAATCCCAGCCTAAAGCAGTTGATGCTGGAAATTCGCCAGTCCAATCGCACGCTGTTCCTACCTATAGGTACGTAAATAGATTACAATACCACAAGGAAAATAGTGCCTCCAAAAATATTATTATCAACGAACTACAGGCGACGTAGACACGTCTAAAAAGTTCCACCGGACACAAACGGAAAAATACTCAAAAGATGGCGCAAAAACTTTAGTGACGCAATATCAAGAACCTGGTTGTTACGAAAGTTAAATTGACGTTTATTTTTGACAAACTGGAGAGTTGAACTTGGATTAGACGCGTTACGTGCACTTTGAGAAGGCGAAACTAGAAAGAGACATTGAATAGGTAAGCACGCCACAAAGGGATTCTACGACGATATGTATTGTTTTCAATATGTAATAATAATAATAATAAATCATTTTATTTCGGACAACTAAGAGATCCATAAATTGTTAGTAACAGGTTTGCACTTAAACACTATTGTTAGTAACTTAACTAAAGACGAATTAATGAGAAGACCACCCATCAACTAAACGAAATACTAGGGTATAAGTCTTCTCACAAATTGCCTTATTATTGTAGAGGAAGTATCGGCCGCCACGGCCTTCAGGATGCTATTGCGACTGCCCCTTATTCTGCTCAAGAGCGAGGCCGTTTTCTTGCGGATGATGGCATGAAACCCATCGGTATGGGTTACCGCAAACATTTCCGAGGCACTGCAAAAACGAGGCAATCGCAACAGCATCCTAAAAACATTATTATATTGTACGTGCAGAGCATCCAGCGATCTTTTCGAGTAGTTGACCCAAAGATTACCGGTGTAAAAACTCTGACAATAAGCTTGAAAAAGCGTTATCTTTACTTGATCAGTACACCGAGCAAATCTTCGTGCCAACATATTACCCCTGACCGCCAGAGCCCTACGCTCCCGTTCAATGTCAACATGGTCACTGAGGTCGTCGGTAAGAAAATGCCCAAGATATTTAAATTTTCTCAACCTACGTATTGACGTACCGTTTATGGCAAGCTCGAGTGTATTTTCCCGGCACCTACTAGCGACCCCAAAGACCATATATTCACACTTTTTGGCGTTATAAACGAGTCCATGTGCAGCAGCGAAGGTCTCACATACCCTAAGCAACTCCACAATCGCTCCAGGTGACGGGCCCAGCAGCACCATGTCATCCGCATAGCTGATATTGTTGCAACTAACACCATCAACCCGGCATCCGACACGCATGCTGCTGAGCTCGGCAATGAGGTCATTAATATATAGATTGAAGAGCCGGGGAGACGACAAACCACCCTGCCTCACCCCGCACTCCAACCCATATGATTCCGAGAGCGCATTAGACCATTTAACACAGTTTGTCTGGCTACAATACCAATACTGCAGCACACTGAGCAGTTCCTCCGGTATACCACTACTCCTCAACTTGCTCCAAAGCACGTCGTAAGAAACAAGATCGAAAGCCTTGGAGAGGTCAAGGAAGCAGGCGTACACCGGCGTCTTACGGTCAGTGTAGTATTAGACAGTATGCTTGACACTTAGGATAGCACTTTCTGTTGATAGTCCAGGACAAAACCCAAACTGTGCATCGTGCAACTTAACATAATTTGCCAAACACGAGTCAAGCATACTGTCCAACACCTTAGCCATAACCGTTGCAAGAGAGATTGGGCGGTAGTTGCTAATGTCCGAGATGTCTCCGGTCCTATCCTTCACGATGGGTACTACAATGGTCTTGATTAAATCTGCCGGTAGATACGAATGGCTGAGACACATCGTACAGAACAAGGCCAGGACCCTCGGGATATGCAAGTCTGCATATTTTAAATGTTCTATACTAAGCCCATACTATTCATCACCGATTTTACTTGCTTCGAGGTGAAGCGTAGTAGCGGCTCCTGCCCCCGAACATGTGACACAACTCCAATTTTCGATACTGAGGGACCGAGTGGAGACCTTAATTTGAAATAGTCTCTAAATAAGTTAGCAATGTCCCCATGCTCAGTAATAATATTATAATTTGTTTTAAAGGTTTTTTTTGTGTATGATTTGAAATAGGTATCTACATAGATAAAATTATAATTTTTATTTAGAGATAATAATTAAACGGAATATTGTACTTAATTAAAAAAAACGAAAAAACATGCTTTTCGTGTTTTCACAGTAAATCCTTTCATTTGATACCCGTATCACGGGAATGCATAAAAAATAACTAGTCCGCCATATTGCATTTAGAATAACGTCACAAATATCCATTGCATTAGCATCCAAACTAACCATGTACTATGTTCCTATGCAAAATTTCAGCTCAATCGGAAACCGGAAGTGGGTCACTTCTGAAGATTTTTTTTCATGTTACAGGTATAGCGGGTGCAGCGTGTCAAAAACTTCAAATTATGCACTGAATTAATAAGTGCAGGCCTTCATCTAACTGTCGAGAAGTCGAACTTGCAATTTTTTAAATAATTTGGAAATGCCACTTGTTTGCATATAGGTATGTACAATGTATCAAGTTCGTGTTGTAAAAGTTAGTTCAGAATTCAGATGCTCATCTTGACGGAAACTCTTTTTTTTTACAAAATTCCTACTGATTGAAGAACGGCATCCATTTTGGATTGCACAGCAAATCAAACAAAAACTGCCGCTGACCATGGACAGCAAAACAAATACTAAATACTCACCGTACTTTCAAAAAACGTAAAATTGCGTCAACAGGTTTTTATACCAAAATTATCTTTTTACTTTTTTTGGCTGAATGATTTCAAGATTTGAGATGGACAAAAAAAACAACAACAAAGTGGACGTTTAACAAGTTGGTGTCTGGCAATGATTGAATCGCAAAACTAATTATAAACGACTAAATCTTTTATCATCAATTCAGCCGAAAGGCGACCACATATTCGCCTAATTCTGTTATGTCTCCTGCTTGAGTCGCCCTAACGCCCTCAGCAGCAGCCGCCGCAGGAGACGCCAGGGGCTTCGGGCGCCGCGAGATGATCTCCGGCCACCGTAGACCCGGGCCTGCGGACGGCGAGTAGTGGGTAACTCGCCGCCCGATCAGCACCAGGCCCGAAAGTCGACGGCGCGTAGTATTCCACGCGCGCCTCAAAGAGTTGTCAGCAAACACGACGGGGCCCGTCGTGGCCGATGCCTGCCCGGGGGTGGAGGATAAATTGGAAAGAGTTACCTCGCGCCCATTCAGGGCAGGAAGGAACAGGGGTGGGTTTTAGTCAGTAAGAGTCTGACACGCCCTTCCGCTCCACCCTAGAGCGGAAGAAGTCATAGGATGACTTCCAACTCCTAAAAAAAAAAAAAAAAAATGTCTCTTGCTTATTATGAAGACAAGTAGAATTACTGATGTTTTTTTATTATTTCAGCTATTATTTTCTGATTAATTTCGTTGCGTTTTTCAAGACAGTTCAATCGTTTCTCCTGGACTCTTCGAGCTGCTCTCGGAGATTGTCTGTCTAGTCGCCACTGTTTATTACCTACTTATTAGGAACTAGCGACCCGCCCAGCCTGCGCACGGGTACAAATTATACACTTAAACCTTCCTCATTTATCGCGCTGTCTATTGGTGAAAACCGCATGAAAATCCGTTCAGTAGTTTTAAAGTTTATCGCGAACAGACAGAGAAACAGACACGGTGGGGACTTTGTTATATGATATACTAGCGACCCGCCCCAGCTTCGCTCGGGCACAACTTATACATACAAACCTTCCTCTTCAATTACTCTATTTATTAAAAGAAACCGCATCAAAATCCGTTGCGTAGTTTTAAAGATTTAAGCATACATAGGGATATAGGGACAGAGAAAGCGACTTTGTTTTATACTATGTAGTGATAGTGATGATGTAGTGACAATGTAGAGAAGTCCCAAAAAAGTACTAGGTAAGTTCTGCAAGGAAATCCTTATAACTTGAAACAAAAAAGATTGAAAGCTACATGATAAGCAATTTGATCTTTCACTAATGCCTATCTATGATGATATGGCTAAACAGGTACACGAGTTCATTTGCTGACGGCTACAATACTTACATTGGACCTTAACTTCGTAACAGCACAGTTCATTTTACTTTAGCAAGCCCAAGTTGCATGACGATGACTTATATTGGACACTAAGTCCTTTTACCACGGTGCATTTTACTTGAGCAAGCTGATGGAATGGGCTACTTGCACGAGTTTACACGAGCCGTAATTCACTGAACCCGTTTGTTTTTATATATTTCTTTTTTACTTGCAATCTGCATTGTCATCTTACTACTACTCTTCGTACTAATATTATAAATACGAAAGTTTGTGATGGATGTATGTTTGTTACTCAATCACGCCAGAACGGCTGAACGGAGCAAGATGAAATTTGGCACAGAGATAGATTATAGTCTGGAATAGCACATAGTCTATAATTTATAGTGGGGTAAGTACTAATTCCATGCAAGCTAGTTGATTATAAAGAAGACTACTTAGGGCTGATTTTTCAATAGTAAGGTAATTTTTATTAGAAGAATAAATGTGGCTGTTTGACATATTTTCTGTTCTAAATTTGTCAAACTGCCATTTTTATTCCTCAGTTAAAAGTATATCTGACTTTTGAAAAATCGACCCTTAGGTTCATAGGTTTGACTGTCTCCTTGCCAAGCGCGACTGCTGAAGATCGTGAGTCTTGGATTGTCAGGTCGGGCAGGGTTGGGTTTTTTTCATAACCGGGACAGAAGTTAGGAGTTCTGCTCTATTTCTTAATAGCAACCCGGAATCTGGATTTATGCTCGGGCTCGCCTTCTTTCGGACTAAAATATAACTGGTTAGTTAAAGGAAAAAGCAAATTAAAAGCGTGCTCCATCTTCGACCACATCATCGCTTACCATTAGGTGAGATGAGATAGTGGTCAAACGCGAGCATTTATATGACAAAAAAAAAACTGGCAATCCTAGGTAATGCTACTAGGTTTTTGTTCAAAAGAATTTAAGTGGATGGCGCCATCTACCAAAATTTTTTTGAACAACGTCTAATAGCGACATCTATATTTTTACTAAACCAACTCTGCGCGGTGTGTCCACCCTCGAGGTGCGTCATTCCTTTAATAACCGCTAGATGGTGCAACACGCCTGAAGCTCATTACCCCTTTTGCCTAGAAGTGACGTAGTAAGTAGCCCCCACTCCTGAACTGTGATGAGGCTTTATTATTGACAATTTTTATTCGTTTGAAAAGCAAAAAGTAGTCTCCCAATATTTTTTGTTGATAATCTAGCTAACGGACGAAATAGAATTATTTTATGTATTTTCTAATAGTAGGAAATAACTAAATACATGTACCTACATAGAATTACTGTGTAATGTGCTCAGATAAATACAGAAGAAGCACAAGATCGTGCTAGAGGATGAGGACAAGGAAGCCGACCCAAAATAATGGGACAAGGTCAATTTGGAAGAACATGTACTTAGAATGGGGAATTTTACTAAAAAAATCACATTAGTCAGTCAGTTAAATAACCACAAAAAATATTGGACACGTATTTTTTCTTGTCACGTAAACAAAAAATGAGGGCGATACAGTGCGTTGAAATGTCGCATGACGTCACGCTGCACGACACTTTTTACCACCAGGGACGTAACTGAACTTTGATGCGTTTTATCTTTTTTTATTGGTTTGCTAAAGCACAAGACGTACGGCGAAGTGCCACCGGTTCATGGTGGACATCCCATCCATACGCACAAAGCGTTTTGAGAAAACATTCATTGTGTGTACAGCTAGGGAGTGGAATTCCCTACCGGAGTCTGTGTTTCCTGATAGCTACAACCTGGGAGTCTTTAAGTCGAGAGTGAATAGGTTACTTCTAGGCAAGCGTGCTCCACCTTCGACCACATCATCGCTTACCATCAGGTGAGATAGTGGTCAAACGCGTGCCTATCAACAATAAAAAAAAGCAAAAAAAACTTGTTCAATGTTCTTTGGTTATTTAACTGTCGGATTTAGATTTTTTTAGTAAAATACCCCATTACCATTATATTTACCCAGGAATCATCCCCACTTAGTCCAACCATCTAAGTGAAATGAGACCTCCCCCCCTCGAACGCTTGCCGTCGACCTTGCAAATAACCATTACTTATTCCAGGTTATGTCCATCTTTTCTCGCGATGTGAGAGTGGAGGAGTGTGTGCTCTGAGGGTTAATAAAGGTAAAAAACAAAGAAAAGAAATGACGTGATCCACCAACCGCCAGTTTATTATCATACAATATAACAAATAAAATAGTTTTAAAAACCTGTGCAGGTGTTATTAGCTAATACATAGGAAATCATAATATTCTTTTATAATAATTAAAATATAAATGTATTTTTAATGAGAACAAAAAAATACAGATGTCTTGGTTGGTTTTTAAAAGTAACCGATCGCATTTCGAACTTACGTGTCGCACGAATTTGCGATGTAATGGCGCGATCGTCAACAAAATACTGTCATGTTCTAATTATTGCAATGGACTGTGACGATCTGCGACTAAAGTTCATAAAGGAAGTTCCAAATGCGATCTGTATCAGTCGATAATGTGTGCCGTGTCTTATAGCAATACTTCAGGTGTAAACCAGTGGTTTTCTTGTGACATGGTTTTATATCAGTCTTTATTTTCTAAAATGACAAATTTATTGATAAAAAAATGGACTAATAATTTTTCTAAAACTTCTTTTCTTGGATTATATTTATACTTTTCTTTAAAAAAAAAAAGAAAAAACATTTAGTAGCCGTTTCTGCCATGGTTCGTGAATAGCGATCGTTATTATTTTCTAGCCTCCGTACACATAATTTAACTGTAAACAGACTACAAAAAAAGAAGCAGTTCCGATCCTTTATGAGTATTTTAATGTACAGAACTCTTCTTTCACACATTTTTAACATTAACTCATTGTTTTTGCATTGTCTTCCTACAAGTCTTGCAAAGAGGTTTCGTGTTACCTAATTACAGGGATGTGGAGTTCTTTTCAGCAAATCCATTCATGCAGTAGTAGTTTCCCAGTAGTAGGATAGTCCGCAACTCGCCTTGAACAAGCGTGATGATTAATGCTCGTACTTTAATCTGTATTATGAGAGGTTTACCTGAAGTGGAACTGTAACAAGCTGGTATCATATAACCACTGGTTTAACGCCTTCAGACTAACAGTTCTTTTTACAACTCATTCAGCAACAGACAACATTAATATATTTTATATTGCAAACTGTCAGTCTTGTAGTACAAATGGTGGTATGCTGTCAAATAATTACTTGAATTAGTTTGATCTGATTTAAGAGTGTCCATAGAGTTTCTTGCACGTTCTTCTCCATGGACATTCACGCTTTGGAACGTGCCGTTAGTTTGATATTTCTGACTGACGAAGTCGATTTTGACCATTGGTCATAAACGTGGGCAAAGTAAAAAAGTTTGTAACGATTGAACCGCAAAGCATTGTAATTTCTGCCTATTCCCATGAGAGAACAGCGTCGGTATATTTCTATAGTTGAGCATTAAAATATGACAGTATACCACCATATAATAATTAATTTGAACTTGTATAATTCAAATTAATTTAAACAGCGAAACTTCACAGGCAAATCATCAGTTCATCTATAACTAAGTGTGTTTACTCATAAATTGTCAGTTTAAAAAATATTTTTATTAGTTTTATCATTATTAAATATCGATTTTAGATATTCATTGAGCCTGTGCAGTTTCACCAGCCAATGAGGGTTTTCTGAAATGACTTACACCAGGTGGCAGCACTGAGGCGTCAGGTCCAGCCATCTGCCAAAGTTTTTACATTTTCTGACATCAGTTAAATTGACGTCATGTTCACGTGAAAGTTGAGATAGTGGTCACGCAAGCCTATCAATGATAAAAAAAAGTTAGGCATCCAATACACGCTCATACAAGCGTCGCAATTTTTCAGAATTAACACTGGATGGATGAAATGGCGGCAGGTCACCGGGACTATCTGCGACTCCCACATTCCCCTTAAACGTAAGGGGAAGATTTATAAAACAAATATCAGACCTGCTGTCTTGTATGGTTCAGAATGTTGGGCCACAAAAGGGATGAATGAAAAGAAATTGCATGGCTACTTATAGCCATCCACATCCATACACAAGGCTTCCCCTACTCTTAAGTAGGGGAAGGCCAAAGTAACGATGGATGGACTGTGTGAAAGAGGACCTACAGAGATGACGACTAAAAGACGAGTATGGAAGAAAAATACATTTTGCGCCGACCCCAAATAAATTAGGATAAGGGCAAGAGAATGATGACAAGCGTCGCTCAATTTCAATTCATGACTGATGTTTGATTTTTTGATGCAACCATCAGTATATACAGCGAAACCTACTGTGTAATTGGACGCCTTACATTTTCATAGCGGAAAACATCCCGCCGAAGTGGCGCCAGCTGGGGGCGTTAATTTTCCTGAAAACCCTCATCCGATTCGAGCTGACATTCGTAAGTAAAGGCACACATTGATCGCAGCGGTGCGACACGGCACACAGTTGCGACAACGCGAAGGACGCGACTAATAATCGTCGATGTCGTACAGGTTGTCGATCTCTTCGTCGTCGAGTTGCATCGATTGGAAGTCCACCTTGTAACGGAGTAAACCTGTGGACAACGGAGAGATATTAGAAACTGTTGAAGTAAAGGAGAAATTCTGTCACCGTTTTTTTGTTTCTGTGGTCAAGCAAAGTCTTACCAGCTGATTTTGAATGCTTTTAAAATCTGACAATGGGTGGGAAATACTTTTTAATATCACCAGTGGACTATAGGGTAGATGACTAAAGAAAATATTAGGTTCATTAGTTTGATTATCAAAAACTATAGAACACGTATTTTTATTTTGTCACATAACTAAAAAATGAGGAAGATACTCGTAGTGTTGGAATTTCGCGTAATATATTGGTATTTATTAGTCAATTGTACGTAATGATAAACATTATCACCAAATTTCAAGGTAATAGGTCAATGGGAAGTTAAAAAATTCGGGCTTACGGACACGTGAGCGAAATCAATAGGGCTCCATTTTACGGAACCCTAAAAATGTACCACTTTTAATTTTATTGATTTGGTAAAGCAAAAAATACGTATCCAATATTTTTTGATAATCTAACTTATGGACTAAATAGAATTGTTATTTTTGTACCCTGGAAGGTTTTTTCAGAATCCCACCATGATAGCTTAGGCAAAGCTAGCTGTCATCGTCATCTGATGCTCGGATTTGACAGCTCATTCTACCTAAGTTTTCGTGGTGAGATTTGCATAAAATAGCACAGCTACACTAAGTATCGTAGTAATTCAGAAAAAGCGAAAGAAATTGTTTCATACATTTTCATTTGGGTTAGCAGCTTTTGTCAATTATTTCAAAATCAGCCGGTAATTTCGATGTGCCTGTATGTCACAGTTTTATTTTTTAGTTGCATACTAAATTTACTAATAAATATTTTTTTTGTATTTTCACACAAAACTTGCATGCAGCTTTTTTAAAATCCGTATTATAATGTACGAGATCTGGAAAATATTTAAAGCGCCCAGCACAACTTATAAGTTATTTTTTTAAATTAGTAAAAAGTTTATAACACCATCCATGCAGAAAACTTAAAATTACGAGTACATAAATAAATATAACACACGCACGCTACAAAATGTTGAAATTACCTCATCTCCGGTGGTAGCATGTTAGTAAAAGAAAAACATATTAGTAATACGTATAAAATGTTGAATTGAATTATGTAGTATTTATAAAATGAATAAGGTCCCGTTTATGATGAACGCAGAGTACACTTATAACATTGTAACATAGTAAACTTTAATTCGAGTGACATTAGGCACCTTATGTCACTCGAATTAAAGTTGGATTAAACTGCAAACGCGCAATTTCTGCTTGAGAAATCTGCTTCCATATTTATACAACTTTAAGCCTTATATCAATTTAGACAAAGTATATTATCCAATGTTATCAGTATGATCACTTTGATCTGCGCTCCTGTCGACTTACGTGCCTGAGTTTGTAGGTAATGAAAAAATCTAAATTAAAATCAAGTCAATTATGATATGCTTATTATGAACGATCATTCATTCATTCAATTTGAAATTGGATGAAAGTTGAATAAAAAAACTTTTCAAACACACTTACGTAATTAATTCTTCCTTAGACTTAAACTGAAGGTAAAAATAAAATAGTTTTGGGAGTTGGCAAACTATTTTTTTTTTTTTTTTTTTTGTGGGGCGTCTTGCAGGTCAGCCTCTGAGGCTGTCGTCTGCTTAACCGGGCTTGCCTGTGTAGGCTTTAATATATTAAAGCCTCCAGCCAGGACTTATTAAACTTACAAAACTAAGTGACCACGCTAAGGGCACTCCCTGCGGAGTACGGGCCTCGGCTTAGGGCGTCACTGAGGGGCAGCAAGGGAAGGCTGGATCTGGTTACCATTAATTGGGGAGTTTACTGGCTCAGCGGCACGTGCTGGCGAGAGACGGGGATTGGCAAACTAGCTGGCTGTCCACCTGATAAAGCGGGGAATACACTAAACGGACTTTTCTGTGGGCTCTATTTATTTATTTATTAAAACTTCATGCAACACAAATGTACAAAGGCGGGCTCTATCCGCCAGACTTCGTTACTACGTATGTATACTTCGTTATACAGGGAGAATTAAAGCTTATGGCGGAACGGAACACTCCGCGGGTCGCTGCGCAAGTTTATGGGACAGGGTTAGGGGTGTGGTACTGCTGCGCAGGGAAACGTGAACTTCAGAGAGGTAATTCTCGTATTTTTAACCGACTTTCGAAAAAGGAGGAGGTTCTATGTTCGACTGTATGTATGTTTTTTTTTTTTTTTATGTATGTCCGCCGATTTCTCCGTCAGTTATGGACCGATTTTCAAAATTCTTTTTTTATCCGAAAGAATATACTCCCAAGTTGGTCCCATTTAAATTTTATCGAAATTGCTTCAGCGCTTTTTGAGAAACTGAACAAAAACGAAAAATATGTATACCTCGATGACGTATTGGTGTTCTCCAAATGTTACGTTCCATGGTTTTGGGGTTTTTAGTTCTGGGGTATAACAACTAAAAAGTGAAAAATAAAAAACTTTTTTACAAAAAAAGACAACCGACTTCCAAAAAATAAAATACACTAAAGATTAAAAAATAACTTTAATTTCGGCATTCGGTGTCAAATAACGAAGAAGTAAATACAAACACCGACTTCCGAAATTAAAGTTATTTTTTAATTTTTAGTGTATTTTTTTTTTGGAAGTCGGTTGTTTTTTAATGGAACGTTTCACATTCGCATCTCAGTATAAAAACTGTCATAAATACCTCTAACTGCCAAGACTTGTCATTTATCTTCGCTGAGATGATAATTCGGCTTGAATGTGAACGATTTTAAAGTACGAGAATATGATTTGCCGTCTGTATGCGATGGTCAAACACATGACAGACATATTAAAAATCTATAGGAGCGAGGTCTGGTGGACATGGATTGTACGCTTTTTTTTGCGGGGTGGGAAATCATCCTATGACTTCTTGCGCTCTAGGGTGGAGCGGAAGCCCCGTGTCAGACTCTTAGTGACTAAAACCCACCCCTGTTCCTCCCTGCCCTGAATGCCCAGGGGCGAGGTAACTCTTTCGAATTTATCCTCAACCCCCGGGCAACCCGTGCTCCTTCAGTTGCCCTTTGCTTCCCAGGGCCCCGTCAATTATTGCTAACATCTCTTTGAGTAGCGCGTGGAACACAAATGGCTCGTATGCTTGCCCACAGAAAAGTCCGTATAGTAAACTCCTCGTATAAATGGTCACCGCCTAATGACATCTGCAATACCAGAGACATCACAGATGCGTTGCCATCCCAGAGACAAATATAGAACGCCTCTTAAATGGGTAGTAATCATAATAAAGAATAAATACCATTGCAAACTCTTTTATATATAAGAAAAGCATACAATCCAACCTTTTACCTTAAATTTTTAACACACCCTTAATTAAAATAATTTAATTTGTTACAGCTCTTTCTTATTGCACTATAATAATAATAATAATTAATTGGATCATTTGTCTCACTTAATTTTATAAAAACCTATTTTCGTAAAAATATTTTGAAAACGAAATTTTCGAATCCTGCTTGCAAGCAGCGATTTATTTAATTTACCAATTTCGTTGATTTTTCTTTAATCAATTACCAATTATTTTTATGCTTTCTTCTTTAGTTTGGTCCGCGGATCACATTAAAATTAATTTTCCGGATTTTCATAATCGGATGTTATAAAATAGTCTTAATTAAAAAAATCACCTTCCCTATAAAAACCCTTACAATATGCTTCTCTTTATATTTTCAATAAGATGAATAAATATGACTGTCGTAAAAACTTGTCCAGAAATATTCGAACAGCTAATAATAATGTTTAAATATTTTTTATACTCTTTGATTTTTGGGACACGATATAAAATGTGTCATTTAGACGATGCGTTCAGACTGTTCCTATTTACACTACTTAGTACGCCATTTTCCCTAAATTTCGACCTAGTTTCATAGTTGCCAGGGTATTTAGACCACGTTTTTCTGCACAAAGGAAACAGTACATTTGCCTCACTTAAGGGTCCACTACGGGCCAAGTGGCGCCCTCATTGAGTAAAAATTCTTAGCATAGCATACAAAATAAATATTAAAAAATCTAACGTCACGAAAGTAGTAGGCAAAAGTACCAAAAACGGGTTTTTGGTACTTTTGCCTACTACTTTGGATACGAAACATTTTGAGACCTGTTTTAACAACGTTAAAATACTTTATTAAC
Source organism: Polia nebulosa (assembly GCA_951329385.1). Classification (NCBI taxonomy): domain Eukaryota; kingdom Metazoa; phylum Arthropoda; class Insecta; order Lepidoptera; family Noctuidae; genus Polia; species Polia nebulosa. The sequence goes on from OX589615.1 coordinate 12,340,661, forward strand.
AAACGTGACGTTGGATTTTTTAATACTTTTTTTTATGCTATGCTAAGATTTTTTATTCAATGAGGGCGCCACTTGCCCCGTAGTAGAGCTTTAGGATAAAAAATCGCATTGATTTATGATTTGATTGTTACAAGACGCGGTCAGAAAAGGCACAAAATGAGTTTAGTTTGATTTATTAATATTTATAGGAATCAAAAGCCAGAAGAGTAGTTAACCATCGTTTTTTTTTTTTGAGGGTGGGAAATCTCCAGACGAGATCTCCCGCTCTGGGTGGATCGGGAGGGTGTCAAACTCTTACTGAATAAAACCCCTCCCCTCCTTTGCGATACAGGCCCGCGATGGATCTTTCGAACAATCCTGCGACCCTGGCTAGTTAACCATGCTTGAAAGCATTGTTTAGATTACAAGTTTTACAAGGCATTTTTTTAGAGTGATAGACTAGCCGGCGGCCCACATGATGGTCAGTGGTGATCGCCGTCTAACACCTGCAATGCCAAGGGTACTCGCAATTTTTCGCAAGCCACGTATTCTTAGTAAATAAATAATGAGCTATATGTTTTGTGGAGATGTGTAACAGGAGGACATACATGGTTGAAAAAAAAAAGTCTGGCAGAATGTTGATAAGTCAAGTCAGCATTTACGTGCGGTCCAATAAAAAAGATGTATTTTTATATGGAACCAGCCTGCCACAATATTCCCAAACTCTACAACTTCTGAACACCAGAATAGACAGTGGAAAACATCACAAAAGCGCGCCGAGACAAAGAGACAGGACGAGCCCTTGAGAAACGTTTCAAGTGTTTCAAAGATCCGCAACGAAATTATTTAGAAATAACATCGTTAGAAAAAGTTATTTCACTATTTCAACTTCGCTGTCTTGTTTCTAGACTGCGTTAGACTGAGAACGCTGTATCTGGCAATATTTGAAGTTATTTGCATCGCGCCTGTATGCCCCGAAGGGTCAGGCAGAGTTGTACTTTTACGAACTGACCTCTTTAAACGGTTGCTCAAAATTTCTTTACCAAAAATACGTCGCTTTAAGCAAACCCTGGCAACATGAGGTTTAGTCAAATTAAATCCGCTATCGATTGCTTTTACTCTTATAATTATAAAGCTTATTCACTCACGTAATTATAATAATTATTATTAAGCGGAAAATTCGCTAGAAGGATGGTAGGTTTAGAAAATCTACAACCTATCCTGGATTCTAACTTGCCCAGATTTTTTGTTTGGTGTTCTATAAAATTACGATTGTACGTTTTATTTTCACTTTGGACTTTTTGGAGTCCGTTACATTGCTTTCAATTCCAAATTTATATGACAAACAGTGTAAAGATAGCGTCACGTAAGTTTGTCGCTGTGAAACCAGGTTTTCCGATGCGCATGGCATGACGCCCTGTTGTTTTAGTATGAGATTTCCTACTGCGCAGTACTCCTCCGTGTCTCGTAAACACGTTTTTTTTTTTGTAGATCTTTGACAGACGTTACGGCAGTCAGAAGGTAGAAAAACTGACGCCAGAATTGCCAAGGGGTATCATGTTACTCAGTTACCATGAGTCGGGGGCCCGGAATACAATTACATTCACGTGAACCCGACTAGTATCGGGCTGCCATTGCTAGGCCGATCCAACAACCGCACATACTCCCATAAAGGCGCGCATGGAAGTCACTTGTAGGTTAGCCTACTTTACAGCGGCAAACTTACATGACACTAACTGTACGGTCTTTATTTATAACCTAACTGCAAGAATCCTATTAGTAATATACATATATTTTGATGAATGCGTTTATTAAGTCCGTTTACATTCCTAGCTAAGCGTTTTATTCATTGATATAAACTATGTTATATAAGTAATTAGGTTCATTTATTTTCATTAATTTAAATCTAATTATGCATTTTAAGGCTCTTTTGTTGATTACATTTTCAGTGCCAATGACGGCCCGATTTTATGACTTATTTTTTATTTTATTTTGATAGGCTCGTGCTGACTCCTATCTCACCTGATTTGACACATTTAAGTTTGACATCCAGTCTTACCAAGTGGTATGACCTCCAACACAGTTACTGGATTGTTACCCAGTAACTGTGTAGTGGAGGCCAGACGGGCAGCTGCAGCCGGTAAGACTGGAAACCGAGCCCAACGTAATTGGGTAAATGCTTGGTATATGATATGACACACACACAAAAACAATTTGTATGACTGTTGTAACAAAGCGTAAATATCATTGAAGAGATATCGACAGTTATTAATTTTTTTAAACAATTGGATTTTTGAATGCGTTTTTTTTTAATTTTTTCTTTCAATTCTGGACACCATTTAACCAAACAGCGAGGAAACTAATACGATAATTAAAAAGGTACTAGAGTTGTGCTCGTTTTCAGTAACACAAGTCATATTCCGTATCCAGAATAATCGTTTAAAATAATCGGGCCATTACATTCTGGGCGTTGTCAAGGTAAATTTACTAATAATACTACTTCTAGCTTTTCAACAATATTGCTAACATCTTCTCGTTTGCACTAATTCTTCAGAAAAGAAATATTTAGAAGTCAATCTGAGGTTAGAAAATCATTCCAAATAAATATCCACTGTCGAATTAAGTTGATTTTTGAATGGCTAGTTTAGTATTAAAAATTTTAATCCGAAATCATTCTAAACTGCTGTTCAGCAAATATCAACCTTACAAGAGTCTGTATAAAGTTGACTTTAAAATGACTAGTATAGTACAAAACTAATATATATTCAAATTACAGTGGAAATTAAACTTTATCACGTAAGTTGGAAAATGATTGATCGAGCTTGGATTAACTTCTATAACATTTATATTCTCTCTAACACTACATTTCCTTATAATAATGTGATAATTACAACGAATTTGGAATCATTCACCCTGCGAGGTTTTCAATAACCGTTAAAATTTCCTGTTTAGGTACACCCTCTTTGTTTCTGTAATGTCTGTTTGCGTCGTTTTTTTAAACGAGGTGTCGGTTTGCTATCTCGCCACGTAATTATGTTCCTTAGGCCAGGAACGAATAGAGAAATTTTCAAGCGAAATTCCCTGAAAATTACGTATTTCAAGTTGAAACAACGCAGTTTCTTGATCAGAATTTACGTTTTTATTTGTAAAATGGTAAAAAAATCGTTTTAGGAGATCTAATCACGTTCAAAAGTGCTGATTTTCAGCCTGATTTTTAAACGTAAAAATATGAAAATTATTTGCATACAACGATATTTGTACAAATGGCACAAAATAGTAAACATATCAATTAAATTTTGCGTCTTACTGTAACGTCTAAGTTACTCGTACCAATTAAAAACAGGTTTCCAGAATATACTCATACAATGTGAAGACGGCAATACAACAACAAATGAAAACACGCAAGAGTCATCATTATGAACTACTTATACAATGAGACCAACCCCGAAATTGTGAAAATAAATCAGCTTGCCAATACATTTGTTTGCATAACCCGACAGAATGTACTGAACAGCTGTTCTATGTAGCTGTTATTTACATTTATTGTTGTCTGTATTATAGTCATCACCTTGTATTTTGGTTTGATTCTATTTTACCCGACTGCGCGACGCAAGGTAGGGTAGTGTGTTTATTTATTGAATTTGTTCGTTAATGTGGCGAGTTTGCAAATCAACACCTTCCTAGTCTATTTATTTTAAGTATAATTATAACAACACTAATTGAACTATGGCTTCATGAATACCGATATTGATACATTTTGAACCTTATAACTCTCTATCATATAAAATATTACCTGGTTTTACAGCCTTCGGTAAAAAAGTGGTATAGCTTATATTAGAGTCATCTTTTAAGTAACATTTTGAAAGGAGTCATCTCTTTAATAATTTCAAAATTATTTTTTTCATGTGACAACTCCATCAGAATGTTAGTGCTGCCAGCTTATTAAATATTTTAGCGATGAAGATTAAACATGGATATGACATCGAAATACATTTTAGTATTATGTTAAAACCAGTACTTATAACAACATAAGGGTTATTGCTTATATAAAAGTCAACTATGAGATTGACAGGTCTTATATTAGAATGACTGTACTTTGGCCACGGTTTAACAATATAAAGTGCAATGGAAAATCAACTGTATTCTAACTACAACTATGCCTGTTTTAACATGAAGCGACATTTAAAAGAATGCTTTAATAGAAGCGCGCTGTTTGATATTTTGCGACGAAAGTTGTGGCTTTTGAGAGCAATCTATTGAATGTTGACTCCCAGGTTACAGCTATCAGAAAACATTCGTTTATTTGTCGCCTAATGTATTGGAAAACGGGCATTAGGACACTAATTGCAAGACCAAAAACTGACTGACTTGTACTTTCAGCACGAACTTTATCGAAAAACTTGTTACCAGTAACTTGACGTAAGACAACACATTCGTACTATCGTTAACACAGCCTTGTTATAAACGTACAGTCCGTTCACAGTTATTTACCCCAGAAAATGCTCTTTATTCTCACAGCTATAAGATTGCTCTTAGAGATGAAATTACTGTGAAAGATCTGTATGATCAGTTGCTCACATAATCGTCAAAGAAATTATAATATTAGCTAGTTGTAACTCTAAACGAATATTTAGCGATAGCACTTATAATACAATTTGCTTTCTCTTTCTGGCGTTAATCTGTCGTGTAGCGCTATCTCGCTCTACAACTCGATCGGCCCATACTAGCTTGTCCGATCTTTAAATAAGCCCAGTCCGATTGAGGCCGTACGAGCTGGCCACACTAAGGAAGGACCCATTAACGTCATCAAGTCCATGCATTGGTATAAACAAATTGTCGTCCCTATCATACACATGTATTTTGACAGTTGTGCGAGTGAGACAAGAATAACTCTCAATGGAAGTACGTGCTAAGTAACGTGAACTCGGTCTTAAGTTCAGGCCAAAGGAGCGAAATTTGAAGTTATGTTTTTTGATCAGCGCAATTTTTGCTGCACAAGTTCAGTTTGTGCCATACGACGACGTAAAGTGAGTTGTGTTTTTATTACGCGCCCAGAATTACTCTCGTTTGGTCTTTTAGAGCTAAACTAAGAATACGCAACATGTTATGTTGCGATTCTGAGAAACTTTGATTTCTTCTCGAGTCAAGACGTGTATGTAGCAATCAACTTCAAAAAATCTGTGTTAGGTCCGTCAGTTAAATTACCAAAAAATATTGGACACTTTTTTTCTGTAAACAAAAAATGAGGATTGTTAGTGCGTTGAAATTTCGCGTAACGTCACACTTACATCAAAAATGTACCACTACCTAGAAGCGACATAACGCGCCCCCACTCCTGAACTTTGATGCGTTGTATATTTGTATTCTTTATTGGTTTGGTAAAGCAAAAAATACAAGTCCAATATTTTTTGATAATCAGACTTACGAACTAAATAGAATTATTATTCTAGTACCCAAGATTGATCCCTATCATATGTCCACACGAAAATTCATTTGTGGGTGTATCTTACTCGAGTGCCATCGCCAAATAACAATAATAAGGAAAAGTGCATTAAAAAACAGTAACTGAATACATCAAAACATTATCGATCTAGTGTATAAGAATATCAATCAAGTTTAGTAAAGATTCGTTCCAAGTTAAGCGTGTTACATCGTAAAGCAAGCGTTGGGACGTGGGCGGGCAGAGGAAAAACATTCCTTTGTTACCGAACTGCAAAGCTCAAAGGGGGGGTAGTGTTTTACCGACACTTTTAATGTAGCCATCTACAGTAACGATTGCTTATTACAATCATTTTTTTCATATGATGACTCCATCAAGTTCGGCTAGTTTAGGAATTACATTGGCGCATCTTTTAGCGCAAACATTTTTAACATGTTGTGTGGCGGCCCCGGGTCCGATTTTGGACACACGCCAAGTGCAGCTTTAGTTAAATTGCAGCCTATGAACACTTTCTCATTTTTCCTTTATTTTAATGTACTGTGATAAGATTTATTTATATCAGGCTTATTAAATTCACGTTGCGTTTAGATTTCATTTCAATTTATTTTCGCATCTTCGTGCAACTTTTTATGATCAAAGATCGTTCGTTAAATGAAACCAACTACTTGTAGATTTTTTATTTCTTTTTTTAGTCCCGCCCATTCCACACATACTGCTCTCCATGCATTGAATAAGATGAATACACTAAAAATATATAAAAATCTGTACAACACTTATAGGCAGGCACGGAATAAAAATCAATAGAAAATGTTAAAACTAAATACGTACAATGATTATGTCATTTATATCATAAATATAATATGTTATGTATTAAAAAATCTATGCAGTAAATAGTTAGCGAATATTTCTGGACAACATGTATTAAATAATTTAAATATTATATGTATATGTAATAATATTATATATGGTCGTGTACGCGTTTTGTGATCAATTTGGTTCTATTTATAGGTATTTTTTTGCCTCTTAAACAAACATCTATTCAACATAGGCGCCACGGACAGCCCTCTCCGCAGAGGCTGCTTTGACGCCAAGGAATCAGCCGTCAACGTCATCCTGGAAAGCGAGGCCGTTGCTACTCAACGTGCACAAATCCTCGGAACAGTGAGGTCGCTCCGCAAAGCTTGTGAAGCTCCCAGGAAGCTTCTGGGCGGAGTTAGGCTGGCTATATTAGCCAGGACTCCCATGCACAACGGACCAAATGTGAGTCTTAGTGCGGACAACGGAGTCCCTATACTAGGTATTTTTGGGGGTTTATTTAATCAAGTTTTCTTTCGGCGTATCGATTTACCTAGTTACTTCTTCTTTTCGTTTCGACGATAATTTTTTTTTTAATCATACTTTTTGAGCCCAGTTGGTGGCCACGTTTATTCCTTCGTTCGACGCAATAAGGCGTTGCTGAGGTGTTCAACGGTGCGGGTAAACGGACATTTGGGCCACTCCAGCAAATGGGTCAACATGAAAACCGCTCTCGCACTGGGTGTGTGAATCAGGGCTTGAAATACCGTTAAAAATATGGTATCGTTACGGCCTTTTGATGCAGATATCGTTATCTAATAAATAACGTTACCATATTTAACGTTATATCTGGCACATTTTATCGTTAAACATATGTAACGTTAAAATCTACGCTATCGTAAATTTTATCGTTATGAGTTAGTTTTGTTACCGTCGCTATCGTCCAATCGCAAAAGAGTGTCAGACAGCAGCGACGTTAAGACTGTTCCGTACGACTATTTGCGTGTGTAATTCTTTTAATTCTCTTTGCTATTCTGAGTTGTGAATGTTGCCTTCCACCCGCAACGTGCAATCGTAAAAAAGCGAATCTGACTGAAGCCTTTTCTTTAGCCTCAAAATGGGTAAGTTCAATAAAATGATCATTGAATATTTTGTGATTTTTTTCTATATTAAGCGTACCTAGCATATACCTACCTAATTATATTTGGTTTTATTTCAGCAAAGCGAAACAAGTCACCTGACGTATTTACATGTAACTGGAATAACCAATTCGAAATAGACGCGGCACTTAAAACTGAAATACGGACGACAATGCCAAAAAAAATCAAGCAAGAAGATACATGTGAGAACAAGGAAGTAGCTGGAATGGTTACAGAAAGTGAGACCAAAAAAATACCTAAAACGGTTACAGAATGCACCTCCGAGAAGACCTGTTCAGACTGTGTCATATTTAATAACTGTATTGGGAATGATGGGAGAAATGAGAATTTTTCACGCCTACTACAAGGAGAATTACAGTTTATCCAACCCTGCATGCGGACACGTGTATATACGAAAATTTTACATTTTGTAGACACTATCAGAAATTGTCATTCTAGTGAAATAGATTTAACAGACTCAGAGAAAAATAATTAAATTTACAATATCTACGATTACAGTGTAGCATAATGTAACTGATTGGTATCGATTAAACTCACAATTTAAAGTAGGTAGTTCAGAGTCACTATCTATGCGACTCATGGTGATCAGCTGTCGTTACTTAAAATTATGAGAGAGTCGAAAATAAGTTTGTTTTTTCTTGTTACTATTATGTTAGAATATACAGGGTATCAAAGTATGGTAAGTTGAAGCCCAGAGATAGAAGACCCCTAGATAATCCTGAATAACCCTTATGCATGTTCTACGATTTTTCGTAGTTTTCGAGTTATGACTGATTTATTTTTTTAATACCTAACATTGAAAGAAAAAAATAATGTATTTTTTTTTGCTTTAGCCTTCAATGATTTTATAAAATCTTATATTATATGTTTCGCGGGATTACTTTTTTTGTTGCTCTGTGTTTACATCTGAGGACAAAGGTGATGATTTTGTTTGTCTAATCATGTATCCAGCAAAGTGAGAAAAAAAATGTGGCCTGCATCTATGCTATCGACATTACTGTAGGTACACAAATTCTACACTAATATAATAAAGAGGTAAGTTTGTTTTTATGTTTTTTTGTTTGTAGGAGGTAATCTCTGAAAGAACTGGTCCGATTGCAAAAAACCGATAGATAGCTGCTTTATTCCTGAGTGACATAGGCTATATTTTATGTAAGCAGGCGAAGCTGCGGGTAAAAACTAGTGTCTTATATGTCAGAAACTGTTAAAAATTAAACTAAGGAAAATCGTCTAGGCCTGCCGGTTTAGGTAGTTAACTAAACGTAAACAATCTTGGTATGTCTTTTTATTTTAACAAAGTCGTATAAAAGACATACATAAATTATTTAAATTTAGTTTATTACCTAACTTTGATTTAGGTAAATACCTAATTGTAAACATTTTTAAATAAAATTTTTAGCCAACCTCTAGATTAAAAGACATGCCAAGATTGTTTACATTTAGTTAACTACCTAAACCGACGGAATGTTGACTCTAGGGATTATCTATCTCAGGGCACCAGCTGTACCTACTATACTTTTGGGACATATAATATGTAGACACGTAAACATAGGCAGTTAACATATCTAGATTGATATCTTACATTCATATCAATTATAAAATAATTTATATTTTAATAAAATATTTTTCAATAATAATAATAATAAGTGTGAACTATAAAAGTATTTACTAGTGATTATTAAATTTACGGAAAAGGTATAGGAATACATATAATAAATAAATCAAAGACAATTTTAAGTACAAAAACTATATATTTCGGACTTCAAAGCGATACATTAATCTATAATGTTGAATTATGATTACTTAATTAAAAATAAAACCTTCAAAGTTTAATAAAAAAATTGTTTTTTTTCTTTATGTACCTAATCATTACGGATATAAAAATACAATAAATGCACCACCTATAAGGACAGTTTGGAGGTACTCGCCAGTCTCATTTAAAAAAAAATATTCTGAATAATAACTTTGAGCTTTCTATTGAAAGCTACTTATTAAAAATATTATTACTACGTATGAATAGTAAATCTTCAATGACGTCGTCTTTCATGGAGTATCTGTAATTAGATACTACAAACTTAAGTGAAGAAAATAACCTCTCTACACTAACTTGTGTAATTGGTGCAGCTAATACGATGGTAGATAATTTGTACAAAAGAGGAAATTTATAACGTGACCTTTCCCAGTACGTCAAGACACTTTCTGTAGACTGAAGAAGTGGCTCTTTTAAAAAGGCATCAAAAGATTCCTGTAAACTGTTCAGCACGTTACGGTCATTTCTATCCAAGTCTAACAAATCCATTAAATCATCGTGTCTATTTATATAACTTGCATTTAAGAAATCGTCTAGTTCAATCTGCGCTTCAGAATGGTCATTTGTTGTTGTACTATTGATGTTACTATTACTAATGTTATTTTCTTTGTTTATCTGTTCCAATTCAAAATTTGTTAAGTATTGTAGGATTAAATTTTCTTTTGCTTTTTTCTGTTGTACAGATGTCAACACTGAATTTACTCTTGGGTCTAAAAACATTCCATTAATAAAAACATCATTTTCAAATAGAAGTTTTTGCCTTTCTTTCATCGAGTCAATTATGTTTTCGGACAGTCTGGTCTTTATTTTGGATAACTTGAATTGGCACATCATCCATGCCAGATAAAAATCTCCGACTGTCAGTTGTTCCTCCTGTAGTTTTTTTGTCAACTGTTTTGCAGGTGTCAAAGATTTCAGAATTTCTGTCAAAGTATCCCATGTTGAGTCAGGTAAATGAAGCCGGACATCAGTTGCACATATATCTCTCAGCGATAGCAAACTTTCTACCATGTCAGTTACAGAATGCCATCGGGTAGAGCAGTCTAATTTAGGTACATTTTTGTTATGTTCTCTAATAATTCTCACAAACTGTGGTGTTCGCAAGCGTCGTACAACTTCTCTACAACTCGAAATCAGATTAGAAAAGGCTACATCATCACAAGCATCATGTAGCGCTAACTGAAGAGTATGTGCGGCACATCTTACTATGCCAATTTTATACTCAACATTTTCGCCAGTAATATGAGTAAACTGCGCTCTGAGTATATTTGTTAATTGTGCAGTATATGCTTCTTCAACGTCAAAATAAAAATCAGAATTTTCAAAGTCTGTATCAGAAACATTACATGTATCTGCGTTTTCATCATCACATTGGCTGGAGCTGGGGCCGGCCTCTATAGTGTTCCTGTCAAGGGTAACACAATTGTCCATATCGTTAAGGAGCTTGGTCATTTTAATCATGTTAGCGCCATTGTCAGTTGTGATGCAATAAATTTTTTTATTAATTTCCGTGTCAATACGGAACCGCTGAAGGTTGTACACCAGTAGATCTTTGAGGTGCTCTGAAGTATGGCGCTGAAAAATTTCGATCACTCCTAAATTTCTTAATACAAGCTGCCCCTCCATTAAATATTGACAATTAATCCCCATAAAACTTCTCGTTGCAAGCGAAGCGATGTCTATTTTCAGCGATATAATTTTATCTTGTAACGTAAATGCTAATTCATCTCTCATTTTTGTAGCCATTAAGCGCACGTTTTCTTTAATATTAATAGCGTTAATAGTGCTGGTATTTCCGGGTATCATAGATAGCAAATTTTGGAAAGCTTTATCGTTAACCATTGAAAAGGGACGACCATGAATGGCTACCAAATTGGTGCATTCCTTAAGCACAGTGTCAGATACAGTAGTTGACTTAGTGGCCATATCGGGATCTTGACGACTATTATTCATTTCTACGATTTCTTTATGTATATCTTTATGCACATGCTTTAAATGTTTTAGCAAATTTGCGCCATGCTGCGTCTGCAATAGAAAAAAAAAAAACATGCAAAGCAAACTGGCAATAATACAGAATTAAGAACACAGAGAAAACAGCATTTTTGAGGTCTCGGGTTTTTTTAGAGATACAGTTTGAAACAGCACCAGCACCAGAAGTAACGGGAAATTGAAATAAAAACTAGCCAAGTTCGAAACGGATTCATATGCAAGTTCCAAGCGAATCTCATTTTTGTAACATGTTACTTTAAAACTACAGTCCGTCGGTTTAGGTAGTTAACTAAATGTAAACAATCTTGGTATGTCTTTTTATTGTAAGAAAGTAGTACAAAAGACATACATAGATTATTTAAGATCTAGTTTATTACCTAACATCGATTTAGGTAAATACCTAATTGTAAAAACTTTTAAATAAAATTTTTAGCCCACCTTTAGATTAATTTTAATTGTTTACATTTAGTTAACTACCTAAACCCACGGACTGTATACATATATGGTGACTGGTAATTAGTGAACAATATTTAAGTACCCTTCATACGTGATTGTACTCATGATTACAAACAACTTTCCTGAAGAAATTTTTTGGTATACTTACTCATCAGTTTTGCGCCTCGCCGCTAACAACTGATTGGGTGGCGGCGCGCACGTGCGAAGTTTGAACTTTCCGTGTGCGCCAGCTGTTTTGTTATTGTGAAAAAAATAAAAGTAATGTGTTTAAAAAAATGTTTGTTTGGGAAAGTTGTTTGTAATCATGAGTACAATCATGTGTTCAAATATCGTTCACTAATTACCAGTCACCCTATATCCAGTGTCTTTTTTAAATTTTAATTTTAAAATGAAAAATTCCACCACTGGAGGGTCCAGAATCATGTACCAGATCCGTGGTATTCGTTTGTGCATCGATGTCAAAGAGACCTTGTATAAGTATTTCTAATAGTCCTGTAATCTACGCAAAAACAAAATAACTATTATTTGTATATTTTTTCAGAATTTCTTTTTAAGAAAAAACTTAGTGGGGGTCATTCGATACAAAATTGTGCCATAAACAACAATCATTCATTTCATAATAACTGACCGAAAACAGCAAAATGTTAGGTACTTTTTATTTGAATATCCCACAACGAATGCTTCGAATTATCTAAACACGAATTAAATATAGGATAGTAGGTACCACAACCAAAGAACTGGTTGTGGTAACAGGCTGTTCACCTGCACTAGCACTAGCATAATGCTACGCAGCCCAAATGCAAACTCCAAGCACAAATTAAAATTACGTTACGTTGAGCAAACAGAAAATAGTAGCGTATTCGCATGTACACACGTAAAACACAGGCAAGTAAGTAGGTATGAAGTAAGTGCCAATTTGCCAAGCTGGTGAAATATACTATGCTTCAACTAAGAACAGGATGACATTGGCGACGTATTCATTCATGCACGTTTTCTTATAATCTTCCTTTTATTTTCTTTCTTATATAAACAATAATCATATTAAAATAACACTAACAAGATAATAACGATAATAAACATTATTGAAAATTAATTTGCACAAAGTAGGTATTTTTTGTTAAACGTAATTGTTATCACTATATTGCGCCAAGGTCATCTTATAGGTACTTAGTTGAAACGCATAGAAACACGTTACTTACACACTGTGTAGATACCGACTGAGCGAGACGCACGCAAACCAACTCTAAGGGCCAAAACAAAACACATGTAGGTATTTGTGTATGAGTGGTAGGTACGAGGTCGCGGGACTGACTTATGTCTATTAGGCACATACTGATCGGAAAGGCTGGCTTAGCTAGAAATTATTATTTGCATCTTATAATTTGCTTAATTCGGGTTTTTTAACCACTGTGTAGCGGCGTTCGACCCTGGACGTGCCTGGACGTCGGAGTTTTTATGACATCGTAATGTGTGTAATGTGTTTTGGCCCTAAGATGTAGTTTAGGTAGGTATACTTAGTAGGTAGGTAGCCGACCGACGGCGACAGTGGGACCAATTGAAGTGGTTGACTGTGAAATAACATTATTTTATTACTTACAATAAGTTTGAAAATGAAGATAGAAATATAAAAATATCTCATTCTCAACTTCAAATAAGAGGCCAAGATATAGGTAGTCCATAAGATTGTTATAATCGCCATGCAGTCGACCATATAGAAAATCAGCACTGAGCTACATAAGTACAGAAAATAATGAAGTATTTTAAAACTTACCTTTAATTTTTTTCTACACTCTGGCACTAAACAAGTTGAGGTGTTGTCATCATTTATTTCAAAATATCTATAGACGACATTTCTTTTCTTACGCCCCATGTTGAACTTTTTGTAATCGTTGCTCAAAACACAAAAACTAAATCAGCTGTAGTAGCTAATCTAAATTGAAGTAATAATTCGCGAGCGTGTTCTGTAAGCGCGTCCGACTGCCGTAAGAGTTGAGAAGACGACAAACGAACGAAATGGCAACAGCGCGTCAGAGGGGCGCGCGCCGCCGCCGCTACCTACCCGTCGCGCGTCGCCGTGCCGCGCCCGCGCGGCCTTGGAAAAAACGGCAACGTCGCATAAAATAACCAAAATATACCGTTTACTTGTTACCACTATTTTCACAATAACATTAAAAATACCGTTAATTTTTAACGCAATTTTTAACGTTCTTATAATGTTATGCTACTAAGTAACGCTACCAAATCATACCGATATGCAAGTATCTCTATGGAAATACCGTTACTTAACGTTATTTTTAATGTGAATTGGTAACGTTTTCAAGCCCTGGTGTGAATGACCTAGTAGGTTGTAGATAAGCAGTCTGTGTAAAATACTGGTACAGCTTCATCCGTTTAGATTGGAATCCGTCCCTAACATAGTTAGCTCGGCAGATGGCAGATTCAAATGGAGCGTTATTTTCGGACCTATCAGTATTTGAATTGTCTTTGCATTTTTTTAACACGCTTTTATTAGTTTCATGTAACTATCTTTTAACTAACTAAATATTTATGTAAAAAATCTATGAAGTTAAATTTGACTCACTTGCCGGTTTCCGATCGAGCTGAAAGTTTGTATGCTTGTTTAGTTTGGATGACAATGCACGGTTAGATAAGCGATGTCATACATTATTTTTTTTGGGTGGTGCGAAATCATCCAATGACATCTCCCGCTCTGGGTGGAGCGGAGGGCGTGTCAGACTCTTACTGACTAAAACCCACCCCTGTTCCTTCCCTGCCTTGAATGCCCAGGGGCGCGGTAATTCTGTTTCGAATTTATCCACAACCCCTAGACAGGGTTCCTTATTCTTATGATTTACGTAATCTCTTATCAACTCTCCTTTTCAGATATGCTGGCAGAGATTTCTTTAGACGAGCATTACCTTTTTCCCATTTATCTGTTCCTCTAGTCAATTTATTAATTCGCTTTCCGCGTCTGGCTGTTTCTCCGCTAGCTCCGCATAAACTACGCAATGGATTTTAATGCGGTTTTCAATAATAAAAAAAGTGACAAACGAAGAAGTTTCGTTTGTGTTATAATTCGTACCCGTGCAAATAAGCACGTTTTAAAAAGGTCGATTTTACATCAAAAGAACCACAAATCGCGTACCGACTGTAATATATTTATATCCTTTATTTATTTAGATGTATATTATTGCTGAGATATACTGATCACCTTAATGTTGAGTACGCAGATTACATGTCAAAAAGTTTTCTATCAAATCGGGATTATTACGCCGCTTTTGAGAGGGAAATTATATCCGTAAAGACTAGCATATTCCTTTATTTTAATACTTTTCTGTCACTTAGAACTACAATTCACTAAAGTCAATGTCTGTTATATCCACTTGAACAAATATTAACTAACCTATGCTTGGATTATTCCCTTTGTATCAAATTTCCCACTGGTATGATATAAATAATATTTATACATTGAGATTCAGTACTTATGATTCGACGCTTGTTTTAACTATGTCTAAAAATACTTCTAATGTTTTTTAAGGCCACTAATTATTTGACTCGCATTTTTATGATATACTTTGTTAGTTACTGCAGTAAAGCAGGGAATTACTGTTTAGTTTTTATTCACCTAGTTACTGGCTTGCGAAGGTTTGGTCTGCATCCGATGAGTATGGAAGCTGGTCGCGGACCAGACATCATCTTCCTGTCCCATGTTACTTGGGGTCGGCGCAACACGTTTTTTCTTCCATTCAGTCCTGTCAGCCGTCACGCTATCACTAACTCCCTTTTCTTTCATATCACTCCTCACACAAACCATCCATCTTTTCTTTGGCCTCCCTCTCCCTCTCCATCCATCCACATTTATATTCATAACTGTTTTAGTGACATGTGTTTCATCCCTCCTCTTCACATGACCATACCAGGATAAGCGGTTCCCTTTCAACTCTTCTGTCACTAGCACCACTTTTAAACTACCTCTAATGTACTATGTGTAATGTGTGTCTAATGTATTTCTCACTTTATCCATTCTCGTTACTCCACACATCCATCGGCCGCGACCCATACATAGTTGAGAAAAGGCTACACTGATAATGGTTTTATCGATGCAAGAAATTCTTAGCTGAATGGGCTCGTGCATTTGTGCCCGTTAGAAGGCAAAAGATTCTACTGTGAATAGTGTCCGACCGAAGGTTCAGTTTCGGCCCATAAAACTGCTTTAGCTTGAATGAAACTACTGTCTTTGAGCTCTGAAGGTTAAATAGAGACCTAAAAACTGAGTATCTCGTTTGTCTGTGTGTAATCATCGTTTTACTCACTTATTTAGTATTTTATGAAAGTTAAGGCTGGATTTTCAATGGGCTGATAACTTTTTCAAATGAAATAATAATAATATTCCACAACTATCACACAACGCCAAATGTTTTGGTTTTTGTAAATTTCTCTGTTACCACATGCGTTTGTTTCGGTTTTGGCCAAAAATCGTATTTCGGTCGGAAACTAACTGTAATATAACAAACCATTGTAAGGCAGCAGTATTTATAAAACTAGTTTCTATTACACTAATTTAGGCATATGTTTGTATGTTGGTTTGTGTGTTTATTACTCCTTCACGCTCAAACGACTGAACGGACTTGGATGAAATTTGGTACCAGGATAGCTCATATCCTGGATTAAAACCTAGGCTATAAATTAAGGTACTAATTTCACGCGAGCGGAGTCGCGGGCGGAAGCTAGTCAATAATAAAATATGTATGAAAGTACTAGGACTACCAAGTATTTCAATTGTTCTGTCTAATAATATACTCTCCACGTAACAAAACTTATTTAAAATATCTTTCAATTTCTTTCATTGTTTTTTTTTACAAAAGTTTATTTATTTTTATATTTTCATTTTTTTTATTCTTTCTTTTTTACTTTTCTTTTTTCATTCGTTAAAAACTTCGTAATAATCCCGACGTTCAACATCAAAAAACAACAAATAACAAAACAAAACTACTAAGTAATTGGAAGAGGGAAAATGTATAAAACGCGTTGTGGTTTAAAAGCAATAGTTACTAAATAATGAAAATAGGTTCAACTAGAACTAGAGGGGGAATATTACTAGAAAAAATTTAGGTCGCACTGGGCCTTTGAGCGCTGCGTTTTTGAGGTGTGTAGTCCACTCCGACGGAAATATATCTTGGAGACTAAGAGCGATTGTTTCAATCATGATCACATTATTGATTTCATACTTTTAATTCAAAACAACAACACATGCAATAACAAAAAACAAATAAGTATGAAAACAATAATGTTCAACATGATATGACTGCCATAGACTTTGTATGAATGAGTGTTTTCTGTATTGACGTACACCAGATGGCAGCACTGCGACGTCAGGTCAAGACATCTGTCAAACGCATAATGTAATGTCAAAAACTGACATATGTCAAGTTGACGTCATTATGTTTCACGTCAAAATCGCTATTAAAGCTCATTTCAGACTACGCTATACTATTCTGCTATATAGTACAACATTAATAGCTAATTAGCTATACTATATAGCATTGCGTTCACATTATGCGACATAATCGGCAAGCAAATACATAGTAAGTAGTTCCATTTTGCAGTCATAGGTCCACCATATAAAAAATACGATAAAGACGGTAAATTTTTGTCACTCGTATCCACAGGCTCGTGTCTCCAGACGTGTCATTTCGTTCGTCTGTCTTACGGAGTGAGCGGGGAGGAGAGCGCCGCGCGATCTTAGGTTAGTTTGTCGCTCAATTTCATAGCGTATAGCAAGCCAATAATATATAGTATAGCAAAACGTGAACGCGTTCTATAGTAATGTATGGTGAGCGATATTCTTGTGCTATATGCTATTATATTATAGCGTAGTCTGAAATGAGCTTAACCCGTCATGAAATCGATAATGTTCGCGTTCACAGTCAAAGGAACAACGATTTTGACGTGATCCGGAACGCGGTGAAAGTAAAAGACCTGTCGCCTAAGTCGTGCCAGCTGGTGACGTAAAATTTCCTGACAACCAGGCCACGGGCCGTCAGTTTATATGAGCTAACGATGACAACTCACTGACTCGCTTGCTTTGTATGGAAAGTATTGACAAAGCCGTCTCTAGCAGCCTACACTACCTACTACTGAGCCTCTGATGTTTAATATTACTCTGTAAAATAATTCTGTCAACTAGCCGAGGTATGTGTGCAACATATTGTTGGACCTCCGATAGTCTGTCAAAACATCAGATAATGTAGAGTAGAATTCCAAAGGTATGTCATAGATGATCACCCATCCTTGACATATCGACCACCTCTGTGCACGCTTTACTGAGTCATTGAAGTTAGATAAATCGTTCCATGTAAAATACTGGTATTGAACTGCATCTCACATACACCACAGATTAGAAGCCTATCTCAACATAGTTGAAAAGGCTAGGCAGATTGAAAAGTTTGACAGGAATCCATCGCCTGTTATACTGTAGCAGAGTCAGAGGCTGAATACTCAATATATTTGCCAAAAAACTCACTCAAAAAACGCAGCGTCAAAGCAATACGACCAAAGACACAATCATAATGCAAGCATAAAATCCTATACTAAGAGTCGAAATGGTGTTTTTTTATGTTTTTTTCTCATATACGTGAAACGTATATTTTTTAATAATCGTCTAAGTCTACGTCGTCTAGCGGCTCGTCGAGCTGCAGAGATTGAAAATCCACTTTGTAACGAAGAATGCCTGTTAATAAGGGTCATATTTACGTGCGTTTGTCCCACGGCGTCCGAGCAGCGGGTAGGAACAAGAAATAAAGACAGTTAGTGAGTTGTTTAAAGCTACAGGCACATTGGTGTGTCGTGTCGTGGGATACACCAATCAAACGACTCTTTTCAAGCTTACGTAATATCACAACGAGTTTTGTAGCCAATTAACTGTGTCAGAAGGCGCCACGACACGACACGACATTATTGATGTGAACCTAGCTTAAGGAGTTTTTAAGCGAGTGGTTGGATGGAGTTTGACGCTGCAATCTGAGCTCGAATATTTACTATGACCACTGTTTTGAAGAAAATTGACAACCATTCTAAGGGATAACATACTCAGTTACTGGGTTGTGTCAGATAGGCAGTCGCTCCATGTAAAATACTTGTATTCAGGTAGATTGAAAACCAACCCCAACACGGTTGGTAAAATAATAGGCAGATTGAATACGGAACATGCTTTAGTTATTGGTTTTCGTAAAGTAACCTAGTGTTATATTTGTATAAACGAACTTATCCCATCTCAAGGTGAATGCTCTAGGGTAGCCCGCGAAATTCAAATTTTCTTACGTTTTTTGCAATTTGCAGGTCAGTGTCAGGTTGTATCTTGGTCAAAATTTGATTCGCGGGCGTAGCAAGTATGTATTTATAGAATTATAATCATTAAAATCATCAATACAACTGTCTCAGTTAGAATTGATGCCAAATGAAATAATTTCACGAAATCATGACATTTGGCATCAATTGTAACTGAAAGAGTTGTATTGATAATTTTAATGATTACAGTTCTGTAAATAAGTACTTGCTACGGTCGTGAATCAAATTTTGACCAAGATACAACCTGACACTGACCTGCAAATTGCAAAAAACGTAAGAGAACTTGAATTTTGCGGGCTACCCTGGAGCATCCACCTTAAGCTAATTGAAGCGTCAAACTCCATTATAACATTTTAAGTATCGATAAGAATACACATACATATTTATTCATTGAAACAATTTTCCAAGAAAAGGTTTTTAGCAGGCCAAGATATTCATTATAATAAACATACATACAATAATATACAGATAACAGTTGTTTTGCGATTCCCAAAGCATGTTAGTAATTTTTTTGTTTGTTAGATTAATATTATGCATCTGTGTAGCTGGGTAGAGCGTTGGGATTTGGCAAGTTATTCAATAAAATATGTATTTATTGATAACGGTATCTTTATACTATTTTAGTGAGTATTTTTATACCCCACATGATGATGTCACAAAAAAAAAAACCAATTACCTAATGGCGGCCGCCATTATTATTTTTTATTTTTTCAAAATTCATATAGCCTATTTCACTTCGCCTTTCAAACCAAATCTAATGATACTTTGTCTCAAAACCTGCCTGTATTTATCACAACACTCTACTCACTAACACTTTGGCCTAATTTATAAAAAAAATAACCATGATTTAGTTTAAACACTGATTAGAAAGTTCTCATTACAACATTTTCTACCCAGAAGAAGGTAGATGATGATGATGAAAGAAGATGGAGGTTTTGTCCTTTACACAGTTGTGGATGAGACGTGTTATCTTGAATTAAAAACCCGCTAATCAGTATTTAACTAAGCACATAATTAGCGAATTTTATAAATAGGCTATTTATTACTAGGTAAAGAAAAAAACACAAAACTCACCTCCAATCCCACCGAAACCCCGCACAAACTGGCTTCCCTCTTGACTCTTGTCTGTAATAATCTCCAGGGTGGCTCCGAATGACTTGTAATTGTTGGCGAGCCACTCCAGCAGCGGCTGGCACTCCACCAGCTCTAGTTCTACGCCGCTCTGGGGATTCGAGAGTGTTGGATGAATTGTAGTGGAGGATTAGGTTGGGTAGTGTGTGATTGTTTAGCTCGTGCTTGTTGTGTGTAACCAGTGGACTAAAGGCCGTACTGTGACGTGGCAATGACAAAACGATTCCGTTCTGAAAGTAGGATAGTGATATTTGTCTTGCTAGAGAGACGGACTCATACTGGGTACTTTTGGGATGGGTAAAAACACTGAACTCGCGTGAACGCCACACTTAGATACATATACAGGGTGCAACAGAAAGGTGTGGTCATATTTCAAGAGCCAGTTCTGCCCATGGAAATAAACAACTTTCTCTAAGAAAAAAATGAAATTTCCAAAAAAAAATTGGACTTTACATACAAAGATATCATCAGCTGATCAATGTTTGTATGAGGTAAAAAAAAAATTTTAGAATTTCCTCGGCTTTTATTGAAGAAAGTTGTTCATATCGATGGGCAGATGCAGTTCTTAAAATATGACCACACCTTTCCACTACACCCTGTATACAGATGTGTGTGTATATACCCAATGATTAATACGTTGGCACGTTTGGGCACTTTTGGGATGGGGAACTTTTTCCCTGAACTTGGGTAACCGTCACGCGAAGTCGCGCCGTCGCGTGAAGCTAAGAAGTTTTCCCCTCGACCTTGCCTGATGGAAAGCGATTGACGAGGTCTAGTGAATCCATAAGATGATTGTTCACTCTTCCTTAGAAAGCTGATGGGTTATGGGTGGTAAAGAGTATAGATGCTGGCTGAGAGCTCCTCTTTTTCACAATGGAACAATTATGTTTTTAACACTTCATCTCGAGCAGTTCTATGACCATATTTCAGAGTAGATCAAGCTTCACCACAAATGGTTCAAAATAGCTTAATACTTAACACGACATCTCATATTTTTTAATTTTTTAACAAATATTGAGTGCATGGAAACACTATTGACTGCTCAGTGAGTAACCGCAATGTGGTCGTAAAAAGTACAGACATAATACTCCATAATACCAAGCTGGGAGAGAAACTCTAGCTGGGCACCGGAAAACTCAGAAACCCATACCATAACGTTTAGGTGAGATAAGCAGACAGTAATAGCTGTACCACATAAGGTATAAAATTACTTGACAAAACCTTTTTTTCTTTCTTTTTTCAGAGATACTGAGGGAGACACTTACACATGAGACATTACAGTTTTGTGTCTGTGATAACAAAGTACCTGCGATATAATCCGGTCTGCAATTTAACCATCCAATATTCTCTTATAAAAATTAAATATTCCCTTTGTGCGTTTGTGTGTGAGCTACTTCTAAACTACACAAGGGATGACGAAGCGGTTTTCACCAAACAATAAAAAAAAAACTGTGACATATAGGTGAAATCACATTTACTCGCAAATAATAGCATTTTTATGTATCTCCATCTCTTTCTGTCATCCAGGAGTGTGGTTCGTTAGAGAGAGAACTCCAATCGCACGTAAAAGCGTTTTGATGCGAATGGAAGCGGATGGTGCGAGTGGATTCTCCGTCTAGCGAAGAACGCCTCCAACTCCCGCACTTGGACAGATCATTTCAGCAGATTTTTTACTGTAACCATGTTCTGAGATACAAGTTGTCATTGAAATAACTGAAAGAGGGTTATTTTATTCATCATTATAAACCAATGTCCCTATCGCCTGCACCTGCACTATGAAAGACCTTTATGAGGCAAATGCTAAGACTGTCTATGTGGCTGAATTTTGGGTGCAATTAAATTGAAATCATTGATATGATGAAGATGGTCAAACCAGACCTGACATTTCAAACGAATATTGCAGTTCCCAACATTTTACCAAGTTATGCAAACAGACTTGTAACAAGGTAGATAGGGAATATGCATGCAATTTTTTTACTTACTAAATATAATACCAACTATGCAAGAATTTTATTAATATCTACATGAACACCGAAATTATGAACCATCAAAGGCCCATACAGCTTCCATAGAAAACGGCGTTTTCGAGAGAGGGACAGATGTTTGTTTAAAACTGTTATATCTCGTCTGCTTTTCGATCAATTTTGATTCTGTTTTTACTGTTAGTATTCCATCTTTGTATATTTATCAATAAACCGGTTAGATATGAAATAAAAAAAAAAACATACATATGCCCTATTGTAGAATTTTTCCGCAATATAGGTTTGGCTCTGTAGAAACTGTTCATAATGATGAGTACAATGATTCCTTTTCAGGCTTTTACATATTTCTATTACACCTTGTTTATGGAACTGATTGATTATTTCATTCGTTCATCTTCGCATTGTAAATAATGTATTGCTTTTAAGATGACAGCTCCACCCTAGCCCGCGAAATTCAAAATTTCTTACGTTTTTTGCAATTTGCAGGTCAGTGTCAGGTCTTGGTCAAAATTTGAGTCGCGGCCGTAGCAAGTATGTATTTCTACAATTATAATAATTAAAATCATCAATATAACTCTCTCAGTAAGTATTAGTGCTAAATGTAGTATTTCATGAAATCATGACATTTGGTACTAATACTAACTGAAAGAGTTGTATTGATGATTTTAATGATTACAGTTCTATAAATACATACTTGCTACGGCCGCGAATCAAATTTTGACCAAGATACAACCTGACACTGACCTGCAAATTGCAAAAAACGTAAGAAATCTTTGAATTTCGCGGGCTACCCTGGAGCATCCACCTTAACAGACGTATCCAAATGCAGGTGTACGAAAATCACAGAAAGAAATAGAGACGCAAAAAAAACTGCTACAACTCACTCGCAAATACAACAGGGTCGACGACTAAAAATATATAATTAGTTCGTCAGTTAGAGTACCAAAAAATATTGGACACGTACTTTTTCTTTCGTCACTTTAACAAAAAATTAAGACAATACAGTAGGTTGAAATTTCGGATGACGTCACACTTAAATTACAATTGTACCACTTTTTACTCAAACGTGACGTAACAAGCCCCCACTCCTGAGCTTTGATGCGTTGTATCTTTGTAATTTTTCATAAATTTGATAAAGCAAAAAATCATGTCCAATATTTTTTGATAATCTAACTTACGGATTAAATAGAATTATTTTTACCGTCTTCATCCCTATTCCACCCAAAAAAATAAAAGTAATGAAAAAAAAAAGCGGAAAATAGCAAATAAAAAAATAATCACCTCTTTGTCAGTGAAATGTGACTTAGAAATAATAACCTCTTTATCAGTAAAGTGTGACTTGTCCTTCTCTTGTTCCGGAGTCAGGTGGAGGATAGTTTCCTGGTTGGTGGCGTGGAGCTTGAGGACGTATCTGGAATATTTCGCGGGAGATATTAAAGAATGAGCGACAGACAGCCCATCCAGCTCCCTGCAGAGCTGCATGGAGGTGGACGAGACAGCAGCTCATCTGCTACTAAACTGCCCAGTGGTCGCTACATACAGGGCAGAATACTTCGGACACCCAGGTACGAGTAACCTAAGCGAGATAGTAACACTAGGGTGCTGCTGGCCTTCTTTGAGGAGCTGGGGTGGGTCGAATGATAAACCTGTCCCAATTGTACGCAAAATACGCGCCTTGAGCGTGGAGTTGCTGAAACCAGCCCGACATACTTAAATACATTAAATAATGAGCAGTGTTGGACCAGTGGTCCGGCCTTGGACCAGTGGTCCGGCCTTAACTTTTTTTTCTTTTGTTTCTTTTTTTTTAAACTTTTTCCCACACTAGAAATTACTCCTGTATCGTGGGTGCGTTCACAAATATGTGAACTGACTTACACAAGACACCCAGACCATGTACAACTATCTGTAGGCCATACAAATATTTGTTCCGTGCGGAAATCGAACCCGCGACACGCAGCGCAGTAGCCAACAGCTCAACCCCTGCACCAACCATGTGTGTGTTGTAGCTAGTGGGTTTGAACCCAGGCCTGGCGCTTTGCTTTGTGTAAATTATTTCATCAACCACTGCTCTCAAAACTGTGTAGAAAAACATCGTGATCAAACCGGCGTCTTAGAACCAAAACTTTGAAGACATGTGATATCCACCAATCCGCATTGGGCCTGCGTGATGGATTACGGCCCACACCCTCTCACAGAGGAGGTCTGAGTCCCAGCAGTGGGAACATATGTTTATTAAATATTATATCGTAAAAAGCTGATTCGGCATCTACACCGCCCAACAAATTAGACCTGACGTCACACAATCCCTCCCTTTCGAGTTCCGTCGCATTCTGCTAATAATAGTTACGCGAAATGGATTCGAATGTAGGCAGGTAGATTTGTTATTTCCGGCCTAAGGTACGCTACAGACTAGGTTCAGGGATACAAGACGTACCTCTGTATGTCGAGGTTCTCCCAGCAGATCAGGGTCTCAACAGCGCCGAGTTCAAGAGCGCGCAGCGTATCGTCTACACCGAAGCAATATTTTCCGGTGTCCTGAAACAGGAATAATTAAAAAATTAATAAGCAGATACAGAGTAAATCATGGTTTCCACTGAGTCGTAAATGGTATTCATTTCTTGTGTGCTGGTAGAATTAAAGCTTATGGCGGCTCGGAACACTCCGCGGGTCGCTGCGCACTAGCACATTCATGTGACAGCGGGGTTGAGGTGTGACACACGCGTCATTAACTTTGAATCGGACTATACCACGATACTAATAAATTGTCGTCCGGAATGGTAAGTCTCTAAACAGACGAGATACATTTGAAGTGCACGTCTTCTGTAAAGTTGCAGTTTGGATGTCAATTTTCCACCACTGCTTCAAACTAGGTTAGATAACATACTAGGATAAATTGGTTTTAAGCATAAAAATTATAGATATTAACTCCAGTCTCGACTCGACTCGGGTTACACAGGATAACTATCGAAACTCTAATACTAAACCTCCGCTGTCCGACCGTCTGTTTTTCAGTGGGCTGAATCTCATGAAGAGTAGACTATTTAAAATTTCACAGTGTGTATTCTATTGCTGCTATAATAACATATCACTACATATTATGAAACAAAGTCCATGCGCGTCTGTTCGCGATTAACTCAAAAACTACTGAACAGATTTTCATGCGGTTTCATCAATAGACAGAGGAATTCATGAAGAAGGTTTAGGTTCATTATTTGTACCCGTGCGAAGCTGGAGCAGGTCGCTAGTTATAAAAATAAAATGGTATGGAACCCTGCACTTGCACTTGACCGGCTTTTAAGTATATGCAGGCAAAAATATAAAAGTTTACCTGTGAGATCTCATCAAAGTATCTGCCAATGAGTTTCTTCTCTTGAATAAACTTGACATTCTGCAGCGACTCGGCGGCCAGTTCGATAGCCTGGTTGAAACCGTTCTCTCCGCCGTACGACACGTCCACCAGCTTGATGATCTTGGCTTGGAGTCGCTGAGAAAGATAAATTAGAAGTTAGTGGTAACTCCGTGAGAGGACGCCCTAGACAAAAGAAGGGATAAGATAACCCTATTTTTATGTGGTAAGCCCTCACATGACTTCTCCCACTTTGGGTGGAGTGGGAAGGCGTTCTTTCAGTTGCTTTGCGTTCCAATGACCCTTTTGGACAACCTCGCGACTCTGAGACAGACCTTACTGGTGATGTTCTTTAGAAAGGTCTCTCTTTCTCAGTCCTTCATATCTCTCAGACTGTTCATTAAAGCCTATGAGCCTTTTTATCTTATATGTATATAAAAACTGAGCATACTGCAATTTTTTGTTTAATATTGCTATGATAGCAATGCTATCCGTACTAATATTATAAATGCCAAAGTGTCTGTCTGTGAGATGGATTGGATCTTGGAGACGGTCATTTTATAAGGTTTACGTTCCCTTGGGAGGTTTCACTGGCAGAAGATCATGTTATAAAGAGCATCTTATAAATACTCACCGGATCAAACATATCAGACTGCGACAACTCAGTCTTGAAATCAGCAGAACCGGCCAGGATCAATCCCGCCACATTCGGCCGGTCGGCACTGATGAACAGCTGGGTGGCAACCTCGGCGACCTTACGCACATAATTGTGACGCTTCTCCATACGCAGACGCGCGAAACGTAAGGCGGACTGACCACCACGACCGTGCTTCTTGGGGAGGTCGACGGTGAATTTGTGGAGTACCTGGAATGGAATGTTGGGTTATTAATTGATGTGACACTCGATTTTCAGTCGAAACCGTAACCAAACGTTTGGTTCCTCTGCTAATATCATTGTGGAAGTCAGTGTGTCTAGATGTTTGTAAATTTTAATGTTTGTTAATAGCTTACACCTCAAACTGAACGTTTCATCCTGTTTATTAACGTTATATCCCATATCCGTTTTCCGACTTTATCACCACGTGAGCGACGTCACTGTTAAAACCTAGTCCATACTCATTATAAATGCGAAAGTATTATACAGGCTCTAAGGAACAAGATACCGGAAACTTCGCGAAAAGGTGACCTAATGCCACTGACAAAATTATGATAGTCATTAATCTCGGTAATGATCGATTACAGAAATTGTCATTTTTGAGCGCGTAAATAATGAGATCTCAACGCTCCGCACTACTACTTAGCTATACTCGCGTCGGCCGTAGGTATGTAGGTATTAGGCCAACGACGTGAATGAACTCTAGCGAAACAGCTGTACTTACGTATTTTATTTACATTGCTGTTTTTTGTGTAATTAGCGATATAATTACTTTTTAATTAAAACTCTCATTGTGTTGGATAGGAATAACGATTTTGAACAGTCATAAAATCATCAGATTCAATTCAAAAAATTCAAAACAGATTTTGATCAGTAAAAAAAAACTAATGTTAAAATTTAAAAATTGAGGAAAACGCCGGCGAAACGTTCCAACGGTCCAGAATCATGTAATGAATCAATGGTACACGTATGTGCGTTTATATGCCTTACACGGTGTAGTCTGTCTGTTACCTCTTCACATCTTAACGGCTGAATGGATTTAGATGAAATTTTAAACACGGGTAGACCATGCCCAGGAATAGGACATAGGATATCCCAGAAGTATGTTCCTTTGGGATAAATTCAGACTGCAAGGCGGGTGACGTCACTCTTAAAACCTAGTTTGAAGTAAAGCAACGAAACCAATACACACCTCCCTCGTATTACCCTGCAGCGTACCGAACAGGGCTCCGTTACCGTCCATAACAATGAAGCCGAACTTGTTATCGTCAGCCAACAAGGCGGTCAGGGCTTCAGTGTGGAACTTGTTGTCACACAGGTACAGAGATGTATTGATGGGTTTGAACGGCTCGAAGTCGATGTTGACTTTCTTCTCCTTGCCTTCTTCGGTGACGATGGTACCGCAGTAGATGACGAGCCCGTTTGGTGGCACTGTAAGAAGAGAAAAGCTAAGTTTAGTTACGGGATTTCCACAACCTTCATTTAATTATTAATTAGAATTTTATACTTCTAGTCGAACAGATGGAGCTGAATACCAGTAATGTACAGAACACCACAACACTCACCGCTACATCGATTAGTTGACACCTACAATAGGCAGTTTAGCTCAACTGATATTATGTTTCTCAAGCAAGACTATATTTCGAAAAGAAATTGTTACTATTTTAAGTGATCTTAGCCCTAATAATTAAGTAGGTAATGTTTACTTTTATTCTGTTTATTTTTATATTGTTCCTTCTAACAACTAGTAGCTATCTGTTTAGTAATATGTGGATAATGTTGTGAGTAGTATATTTATTACCTCTATTATTAAGTTCTAATTTATGTCTACTTATTATTACACTGCTGTTTGTGGTCCCTAAATAAATAAATTTTTGGGAGAGAATTTTATGAGGAATTATGAAGATCGTAGGTTGCGGGCATGCGCTGAGAACGGGCGTAGCAGCCTGTCCTAACTGTGGACGCCTTTGGCTAAAGTGATCATGAACAGAATTACTGTAATCTCCAAATAACTTACACTTTTCTTTTTAAATCAACTTCGAATACCTACTATTTTATGCCGAAAACGCATCTGCTGTACGTTTCCTAGGTTTTATTGCCGAGTCTGTTTTTTTTTTCTTGACCACTATCTAACCACATGATGAGCGATGATGTGGTCGACGATACTAGAAGTAACCTAATCACTCTAGACTTTGCCACCTCCAGATTGGAGCTATCCGGAAACACAGACTCCAGCAGGTCCAAGCTAACATTTAGCAAAACGACGATTTAAATAGTTAAATCGTCGTTTTGGTAAATGTTACCCTACAGAGTTACGTGATGCGAGAGCTCAGTCCTTCGCTCACTCAAGCGTCAACACTCGTCCCTCACCACGCAGCTATAGTTCGATTCAAATTTAAGAGGGAACAGGGCCTGCGAGGAATTTACAAAATAGGTATTTGAAGAAACTATTGCCGTCGTGCTGCCTCTAGCGTAGCCCCGTAGAGTGCGATAGGGACAGCTGCAGCTCAGACCGATTTTATCACAACATTTTTGACGAGGTCGGTGTTCGTATTCCCCTCTTTTCTCCTCGAAAACTGAACCAATTCAATTAATTTTGGCACTAAACTTTTAAGAACGAGTATTTCTAGGTGCCTATTAATGTTTTATGTTAAATTTTTTTGAATATGTCTGGTAGACCTCTAATAACGGCGTTAAAAATAGGGTCATTTTTGTCATTTTTGGAGGGTCATATTTTATTTACTTTTTAGTTGATGAAAAAAAGGAAATGACAGTGACGTGTCTATAGCAGACCTTGACTTTATGAAAAAAAAAAAATATTGGTCTAGAGGCATTATTCAGGAAGAAAAATGGGAAATATATTTGTATGGAGAATCGCAGCCCCCGTTCCCTCTCAATGACGTGTGTGAAGTTAGCGTTTCTCTGCACACCCACGTCTCAAACCCGTTGTCACATGAATTTGCTACTGCGCAGCGACCCGCGGAGTGTTCCGATCCACCAGCTTTAATTCTACCTGTACCCTATGCACCGTCTCAATTAAACGGTACGCCTGTATAATTATTATGATTTGTTACCTTTAGTATACAACTTGAGTCGATGCTGCACAGAAGTAATGGCCCCCAGCACTGACAGACGGTTGACTCGCGACTTGATGTTGGACGCTGTCCCGAACTCGTCCGCCAACATCTTGGACACTCGCGAGATCTGATCCTTGGGCGGAATAATCAGGGATATCATTGAGGTCCCGTTCCTGGAAAAAGAGGAGACATACATTGAATAAACACGCTTTTATTCAAAGAAGAACTATGTAAAAATCTTAGAAGTTAAATTTGACCCACTTCCCGATTTCCGATTGAGCTAAAATTTCGCATACATGTTTAATTTGGATGACAATGCTTGGCCCGCCACCACGTGACGTTCTTGGGTCAAAAGAGCCCCTGCCTCCCGGTTGTGATTAGCAGTGGCCTATTTGGAAAGCAATGAATCAATTGTGTACCCAAATAGGCCGCTGCAAGTATAATTTGGCGAGGTGGAGGATCATCGATCCATCGCATACACAGTGCGAGTGCCGTGCTCCTTAACAAACTGTCTCATCCAATGAAGTGTCCCAAATTTGTTTTCACCTACACCCTCGATGATATGAACAAAGCCTCAGACGCCGCTATAAACGTGGCTATTTACTGGGCCTAAACAGTATAACTTTAATGCATGTACCACGACACGAAAAGAAGATGCTTGGTTAGCTAAGTGACGTCATTCTGAATCCAATATGGCGGACTAGTTATTTTCTACGCATTCCCATGATAAGGGTATCAAATGAAAGGGGCTGAGAAGAATACGGAAAATAAATAGAAAAGCAAGAAAGCTTGTTTTTACTTTTATTCTTAAGAGGGAACAGGGCCTGCGAGGAATTTACAAAATAGGTATTTGAAGAAACTATTGCCATCGTGCTCCCTCAAGCCTGCCGCAGACCGAATTTTTCACAAAATTTATGACGAAATCGACGTTTCGTATTCCCCTTTTTCTCCTTGAAAACTGAGCCGATTCAATTACTTTTGGCACCAAATATTTAAGAAAGTGTATGTCTAGGTCCCTATTAAAGGTTTTATGTTAAAACTTTTCGGATTTGTCTGGTAGTCCTCTAAGAACGGCGGTAAAAATAGGGCCATAAGAAAATGACAGGGACGTGTTAACAGCAGACCTCGACTCTATGAAAAAAAAAAATATTTGCTCCAGATGCATTATTCAGGAAGAAAAAAGGGGAAAGAATACATTTGTATGGAGAATCGAAACCCCTGTTCCCTCTTAAACTATAATATTTTTATTGAATACTGGTTGAAATTACTAAGGTGGCTGGGTAAGACTAGATGCACGAGGCGGAGGACCGGGTATTGTGGCGCAGTCTGGAAGCTGTATATGACCAGCAGTGGCCTGTAAAGGGCGTATTTGATTGGTTCATTCTTGCAATCATGTGCGCGTGAATGTGGCGAAGTTTTGTGCAGCAAAATTGAAAAATTTACCATACCATCGAAACAGAGTTGAATTCTTTGAATAATAACGTTCTACGGTTTTCCAGCGTGACATTATCAATGCCACATTTTCCCCGCATGTTTTTATTTTTAATTTTACCTTTCGGTGTACACTGAAGAATGGGATCTATCTTTTTTTATCATTGACAGGCACGCGTTTGATCACTATCTCACCTGATGGTGAGCGATGATGTGGTTGACGACGGAGCACGCTTGCCTAGTAACCCATTCACTCTCGAGTTGGGATGCCCATATTTGCATAGCTACCGCTATGAACTTTGTAAGGGTTGAGTCAAACAATAGACCGAGAGGGTAGAATCAGTCGACGACCTATCGATCGTTTGACAACCCTTCCCGCGTCATTCAAAGTAATTTAACTAATATTTGCTTGTCTAATTGAATGTGTTTTATTTTCGGATAAAGCTGTTTAGAATTTAAGTATTTTTTCTTGTCACGTAAACAAAAAATGAGGACGACAGTGCGTTGAATTTTTGCATAACGTCACACCTGCGTCAAAAATGTATCACATTTTACCTAGAAGTGACGTCCAAGTACCACCCGCTCCTGAATTTTTATGCGCTTTATCTTTATAATTTTTTATTGATTTGGTAAAGCAAAATAGTTATGTATGTCCAATATTTTTTGATAATTTATCATTCGGAATAAATAGAATTATTATGTTTGTACCCATCATACTGTAACGTAGTGGCGTTACAATCTTAGTACAAACATAAACATACTGAATAAATCCAGAGACCAAAAGCCATTGTGATGCCTTTGGTAGGCATGGACAATTTTAGTTGACTGACAACACTATTGTCTATGAATACAATGACATCTGTCAATGACGGCGAAGATATAAAAACCCGATAAACGACATCGTGGTCCCTTTTTCATCTGAATCCAGCTGTTGGCGTTAGACCTCATGCTCACCTTGTTCTGTCGAACACCCTTGAGCCGTGAAGCGATCGCCAAGTCCTAGCAGCTGCAGTTTGCATTGGCAAATAGTTGCCAACTTATTACGCGATTCCAACCCCTGTAATTGGGTGAGTGTTTGAACAGCATACGGGTAGCTTTGTGCATTCTGTGTTCCTAATCTTGTGTATAAATTCTTTCCAGAACATGTCTTCCTTAATTTCATTTCCTAGCATTGTATAATCAAGGCTCATAACCTATAAAAGATCTGTCGCACATTGTAATCACGCCTTCCGCGTGATCAGCTTAACTATGCACATACATATAGCCTTAGCTATGTACATGCTGACTTGCGCGTGGCTGCTGCTGCTCTTGAATGTCATCATGCTTTTCCTCCTCACCAATGTAAACTCCGTCTGATTTTGACAACCACACTTGTTAGCGCACGTACAGCCGCTTTGCTCATGCCTAGGTGTCAAAATCAGCGGAGAAGCTTATCATCCATCCTTGACACGCTGGACATTGTTCCCAGGGTCCCAGATCCGGATTCCCACATCTGGATTCCTAGCATCGGAGGAAAGATTTGGAGCCCTAAGCTCCGAGCACCACCTACATCGTACCCTATCGCAGCCATCCCGCCGCAAAACATCGTGCCGCCGCCACCAGGCTGCTCGCCACGTTGGCTCGCACTACGCCGGGTGCTGATTTGCCGCGTGGTACCTGCCGGTCGTCGCCTTCCGGGCCCTGTCGACCTACGAGTCGGTGGCACGCTCCACGCCGGGTATTCAGTTACCCGCGTGGCCTCAGCAGGCCGTCTCCGAGCCGGCTAGACCAGCTGCCAGCCGGCCCACCCTGGTTCCTGTCGACCAACACCTCCGGGGCAAACGCAACGTGGCTTCCCAAAACACCAAGGCTGAGCCAGGGCAGTAGCGTGCTATCTCCCGGGGAATAATTAAAATTGTGACTGCAGACCTACCCACACCCTTTCTCTATTTAAAATATATTTATTTAACGTTGACCGAGTTACGTGTTGTTCTTTTTTCTATCCCACGAAGGCTCCTTACGTCACACTGGCGCCCAAAAACGTGGTTTTGTAGTCACATTCTTGCATTGTTCCCTGGTGGGTATTTTTTTTTATATAATTGTGTGTGTTGTCCAAGTGTAGAACGTTTTTTTTCTCATGGTTGACAGCAACTGATGTGTACTCACGGCTATTAAGATAATATCGTAGTAGTAGAGCTATTAGTGAACGGCTCGCCCCGGGGAAGTACTACCACCAATCTTATTTCTATCGGTTAGCAACTAGCGGTGTGCCGGTAGAAGAGATTGGGTGCCGGGTATAAATTACAGGCACAACCAGACTAAACAACTAGTCTTGGAAGGAAGACAAATTCTAGCAACTTCTAACTTTGCACATAAATTGTCAACCTACCTTCTTTTTATTTTTTTTTTTAAATTTACAATGTTACCTTCAAATTTAAAATCATACTATAAAAAACTAAACTTTACATAACTATTTAATAATTTACTGTAACTATCATATTCATATAGAACAAACTTTTGATAATTCAGTATCATAATTATATCCTGTACAATAACCCAGAATACTACAAGATCATAACAAACATATTTTTGTATAGAACTTAGTAAGGTTATCATTTAAAGTACAGTCAACAACTAATTTTGCTTGTAACACTTGAGTGTTCAAACGAAAATAAAAGTTTAAACTTGTTCTCTTTAAAATTAATATTCACAAAAAAAAAACTTAGAACCATTTAATCAAGTTTGAACACTTAGGTTTTTTGAACAAAGATTTTTAAATTTGAAAAAAACAATATTTAAATCTTATATTATAAATAATTTTAAACAGTTTCTCACTGCAGAACTTAACTTTAAGACGGTTACTTAGCCAGTAAAAACACTGGTTACTTAACTAACAGTTGTTTTTTAATTTATTTTTAAACAAAAAAATAAATCCAAAGGACAACAACCAAAGGAAAGAAATATTTTTATTTTTTCCTCTCTTAAGTTTTTTTTTTTTTCACTTGAGAATTATAAATTTACAGTTACTTAGCCAGTGTAAACATTACTTGCACCAGTTACTTAACAAACAGTTGTTTTTTTACTTTATTTTTAAAAGCAAAAATAAATCCAAAGGACAACAAAAGAAAAAAAAAAAAATTTTTTTTTTATTTCCTCTAACAGTTCTCACTTGAAAGATAATCTTAAAGAGGATACTTAGCCAGTGTACACACTAGTTGCACCAGTTGCTTAACAATCAATTGATATAATCAATTTATTTAAAACAAATCATAACTAACGGACATCAACCATAACGTTCAAACAGTTTAAAAATATTTTGTAACAGACGGAGTACTTCACATTGCTTTTGTTTGCTGTTTCGACACTCGCCCTTTTGCATATCATTACCTTAATTAACAATTCCTTACAAAAATTTTACTTAAATCAAATTATCAAAATGTCTCTCCAAATCAAATTTATGTCATTGCACAAAACAGAGCTCGAATATGAGGTGGCTATCAGAGGTGAAACACCCGCATCCACCGTTCAGGACTTACGTAAACAAATAGCGAAATGTGGACCAATGTTTCCCGCAGAGGATATTCTTACTAGTCCTTTTGACATTTCGGAGGATCTTAGTGGCGTACTAGAGGTTTTAACCAAAATAGATACCACTTTGGAAACTGAACCAGCTGATAGAAACTCCTTGCTTAGGATGCAAAATTTATTGAACCACACATACCACAGATTAAACAGAATCACGTGCGGTAGCAAACATAAAGGGGATTATGATACGTGTGTAAGCCATTATAAGGCAATGGTCATCAAGTTAAATAAGCTCCTCGCAACAGCTTCAGACCCAATGGCCATCACGGGTAACCTACCTTGCTCCGCTCCAGTAAATGTAGCTACACCGATTAACGTGTCTGTCTCATGTGACGGCGGCAACAATAAATTTTCAAAATTAAAATTTGAAGGCAACTCTTGCGTGCGCTCTTTCTTACAGCGGGTTAATGAACTTTGTCTCGCAAAGGGTATTACGTCAGACAAGTTCCTCTCACACGCGACCGAAATATTTTCCGGTGGCGCGCTCCATTGGTACCGAAGTGTCAGAGATTCAGTATCTAGTTGGGACGAATTAGCCGTTTTATTAAAACGAGACTTTGATCAGACAGACTACGATTACAGGTTGTTATCGGAAATCAGGGCAAGAACTCAGGGGGAGTCTGAAAACATAGTGATTTACCTGTCAATAATGACAGGCCTATTCTCAAGACTGTCAAAAGAATTGACTCAGGCAGACAAATTAGAGCTTCTTCTTCATAACATACGTCCTTGTTACGCTAACACCTTATCCTCTGTAGCCGAGATCAAGTCAATAGACGAATTAAAGTCTCTTTGTCGCAATTATGAGAACGTACAAGCGCGTCTTGCTCAATTTAAAGAACCACCACGACCGTCCTCTATGACTTTAGCACCCGAGTTTGCTTACTCAGGGAAGACACCTGATAACGATAATAAAAATTTTAATAAATTCAATAGACACAACTACACTAAAGATAGTAACAATAAAGCGGAAGCTAAGAAAACAGTAAACATTACCGATACCAACATCTCACCTAACTTTATACATGCCTTAGATAAAAATACACAACAAAGGCCTCTCTACTGTCCACGCTGTCGTTCAACTGAGCATCACTACAGGCAGTGTCCTAAGAAGACAGACGAGATCTTTTGTTTTGGCTGCGGACAGAAAGACGTTAAGCGTCCTGTATGCAAAAAATGTAATAAGCAAAAACCATCAAAACCAAAAAACTAACAAAGGAGAGTTGTGTCACTAACAATTTTGATAAACAAGACTGGCAAAATTGGCTGCACACAATTAAATTATATCAACAGTCATACAAAATTCACACAATTCTCGACAAAAAATTAGATCATGACAATAGACCATATGTATCAGTGCAGATTGAAGGTATTACAGCCACCGGACTTTTGGATTCCGGCTCGGCCGTCTCAATTATAGGCAATGGAGCTCACTCTGTTTTAGTAGAACGTGGTTTACCATTAATAACCGAAGACCGTATAGCAGTCACGGCAGCTGGCGGACAAAACTTACAGAGTATAGGACATATTAACATACCAGTACATTTTGAAAACCAGTTTCACACTTTGAAAGCTTTTGTTATACCGGGTATTCAACCAAATTTAATACTAGGTGTAGATTTCTGGCAGAAATTTAATTTATGCCCCAAGTACCTTGGCAGTGTTATAGTTTCAAAAAACTCATATGAAAATTGCACGTTAAAAGTAAGTAAACAAACTTTCGTCAAAGGTTATGCAAACTTGGACGATTCTCAAAAACAACTAGCAGACAA
Source organism: Polia nebulosa (assembly GCA_951329385.1). Taxonomy (NCBI): domain Eukaryota; kingdom Metazoa; phylum Arthropoda; class Insecta; order Lepidoptera; family Noctuidae; genus Polia; species Polia nebulosa. The sequence goes on from OX589615.1 coordinate 12,376,595, forward strand.
TGTGATTAAACAGTTCGAACACATCTCATCTCAGCATAAGGGTCTCGGCGTTACTAACTTAATAAACCACCGCATAGACACCGGTGACAATCAGCCTATACGACAGAGATATTACCGTTTATCCCCTGAAAAACAACGCATCCTAGTGGAACAGGTGGACGAGATGCTTTCTCTCGACGTCGTCGAGCCCTGTGAAAGCGCGTGGTCATCACCTGTCCTCCTTGTCACTAAGAAGAACGGACAGCCAAGATTTTGCTTAGACAGCCGAAAATTAAATTCTATAACAAAACGCGATGCTTACAACCTACCTTATATCTCAGAGATTTTAGACAACCTTAGGGACGCGCGGTACCTTACCAGCATAGATCTATCAAAGGCCTTCTGGCAAATTCCGTTAGCAGAAGAGGACCGCGATAAAACTGCATTTTATGTACCTAGCAGGGGCACATTTCGTTTTAAAAGGACTGCATTTGGCCTTACGAATGCCCCAGCCACACAACAACGCTTAGTGGACTTGTTGTTCTCAGAGTTCGACCTAAAGGTTTTCGCTTACCTAGATGACATAATAATAGTCAGCAGTGATTTCAATAGTCACGTGACCTTACTTTTGCGTGTACTAGAAAAGCTGAAAAAGGCGAATTTAACCATCAATCTTGAGAAATGTAAATTTTTTAGAACAGAGCTCAAATACCTAGGTTACGTAGTCGATAGCACAGGGTTGCGAACGGACCCAAGCAAAGTCGAGGCCATTGTGAAATACCCAACTCCAACCAGTAGGAAGGATCTCAAACGTTTCTTGGGTACTGCTACCTGGTATAGACGTTTCGTACCCAACTTTAGTTCTGTGGCTGGTCCTTTAAATAAATTGACGTCTACTAAAAAGGGCACCCCACCATTCAAGTGGACTCCCGAGGCCGACTCCGCCTTTCAAAAGCTAAAGGAGAGCCTAGTGTCAGCACCAGTCTTATCTTGTCCAGACTACAGTAAGCCCTTTGAGGTGCATACAGATGCAAGCGATTTCGGGCTCGGTGCAATGCTTACACAGACTATAGACGGCAAAGAACATCCTATTGCTTACATGAGTAAGTCATTGACAGGTGCTGAGAAAAATTACAGCATCACCGAGCGCGAGACGCTGGCCGTCGTAACCGCCCTGGAATACTGGCGCTGCTATATCGAAAATGGACAGCAATTCACGGTGTACACTGACCACAGCGCCCTCAAGTGGTTCCTGTCAATTACCAACCCAACAGGTCGTTTAGCACGATGGGGAGTGCGCCTATCGGCGTTCAATTTCGTTCTTAAACATCGACGCGGAGTTGATAACGTAATTCCCGACGCCTTGTCTAGGACCGTCCCAGTTAGTGCCATCAGTACTTCCAACTCTTATTTGGACACTAAAGACTCGTGGTATAGAAAGATTTACGACGGCTGCCTAAACGACCCATCGAAATATAAAAATTTCTTAATAAAAAATAACGCTTTATATCGCATATCGAAAAATAATAACAATTTAACTTCAGAATTCACGTGGAAGGAAGTCATACCAATCGAGTTTCATATGGACACTATCAGGGAAAATCATTCAGACCCAACGGCAGGTCATATGGGCATATTCAAAACATACCGTCGTCTTGCCTTATCTTACTACTGGCCAGGGATGTATCAGGCCGTAGTAAAATACATTAGCACTTGCGACAAGTGTTTACAATACAAGTCCCAAAATCACCAGGTCCTAGGGGAAATGGGTCGCCCGAAGCAATGTGCACGACCATTTCAGATGATTTCCATTGATCTTATGGGGCCGCTACCTACCACGCGAAAACAAAACAGCTACATTTTAGTCATTACATGTTGCTTTTCAAAATATTGCTTAATATTTCCAATAAAGAGAGCCACTGCAGACATCGTTACTAAAATAATAGAGGAATGCGTATTTCTTATACATGGCATACCACAAACAATTATTATGGACAATGGTACCCAGTTCACTGGCAAGGTCGCGAAATCCATGTTTAAGAGATACGCAATACCCAACGTGTTTTATACCCCGAAATATACCCCACAGGTCAATTTAGTAGAACGTTTCAATAGAACCATAATAACCTGCATTTCGACTTACGTAGAGGACGATCACAGAGCATGGGACCTATACATTCCCAAAGTACAATTCGCCATTAACAACTCCGTTAACGAAGCTACTGGATTTACTCCAGCCTTCTTAGTTTTCGGTCGCGAACTCGTTACCTGCGGAACTCATTATACGGACAACGACCTCGGTGACGAGATACAGTTCCTTCCACGTGATACCTACGCAGAAAACCTGGGTGGATTGTCGGGGGTCTTTGATACTGTACAATCCAGACTTTGGCAGGCTCACGTAAAGAACACTTCTCATTACAATTTGCGTCGCAAGTTTGCTGAGTTCAGTGTCGGTGATCTCGTAATGAAGCGCACTTATTTTTTGAGCGACAAGGCAAACAAGTTCTCTAAAAAACTAGCACCAAAATTTATTAAAGCAAAAGTGATAGCAAAGAAATCACCACTAGTTTACGTACTACAGGATATGTCGGGGAAAAACATAGGCTCTTGGCATATAAAAGACCTAAAATTGGTAGGTCTCAACAAATAAAAAAAAAAAAAAAAATATTTTAATATTATATAAAAAAAAAAAAACATTATTATTAAAACACAATTGATCTTTACTACCAATAGTTAAACAACTCTTTTCTAATCTATATCTTTACTGGAGCGGGTAAGATACTCCTTAAATAAGCCATAGTCCTTAATGTTATTATTGTTTTCTTAATTAAAACTCATTGTGGTTTCGAAAATTGGTTCAGAAATTGGTCTCGTAACTCGTTGTGGGTTCGATTTGTGATTCCGTTTATATTAAGGCCCTACCTTTTCTACAATGTTTTTTGCTTTGAACCAAGTTTTTTTTTTCCTTATATACAACTATGGGTCCTTTTTATCCATAGTTTTTATTTATTTTGCTATCTGAGCGGTTTGCAACTCAATAAATAAGCCATTGCAGGGGCGGTATAGTTACTCCTTAATCAAAACCTAAACTAGAAAAAACTTTACTTCTTGATTTTATATATCTATTTGAGCGGTTTGCAACTCAGTAAAATAAGCCTCTGCAGGAGCGGGCGGAGACTCCTTAAACAAGCCTTAATCCAAAACAATATTTTATTTATTTCTTTATTAACTTTGATATATATATTGGTTCTTAGTAATAAACATTCACTAACTAAGTCTGATTTACGCGAGTATTTAGTCAAATAAGGACGATCTACTCTTACATACTTGTTAGGAAGCGGACTCACTTCTTTAATAAGTGGTCTGCTGGTATGATAGGTTTATGAAAGAATGAAATGAGCTAATGATGAATGAATGAAGATGAATAAAAGGGTCGTATTTCAGATGGTGGCTAGTGCAACACCATAAGGATTTTTACCCAGGTAAAAATCCTACCTTTTTTGGGGGGTACTGTAACGTAGTGGCGTTACAATCTTAGTACAAACATAAACATACTGAATAAATCCAGAGACCAAAAGCCATTGTGATGCCTTTGGTAGGCATGGACAATTTTAGTTGACTGACAACACTATTGTCTATGAATACAATGACATCTGTCAATGACGGCGAAGATATAAAAACCCGATAAACGACATCGTGGTCCCTTTTTCATCTGAATCCAGCTGTTGGCGTTAGACCTCATACTCACCTTGTTCTGTCGAACACCCTTGAGCCGTGAAGCGATCGCCAAGTCCTAGCAGCTGCAGTTTGCATTGGCAAATAGTTGCCAACTTATTACGCGATTCCAACCCCTGTAATTGGGTGAGTGTTTGAACAGCATACAGTAGCTTTGTGCATTCTGTGTTCCTAATCTTGTGTATAAATTCTTTCCAGAACATGTCTTCCTTAATTTCATTTCCTAGCATTGTATAATCAAGGCTCATAACCTATAAAAGATCTGTCGCACATTGTAATCACGCCTTCCGCGTGATCAGCTTAACTATGCACATACATATAGCCTTAGCTATGTACATGCTGACTTGCGCGTGGCTGCTGCTGCTCTTGAATGTCATCATGCTTTTCCTCCTCACCAATGTAAACTCCGTCTGATTTTGACAACCACACTTGTTAGCGCACGTACAGCCGCTTTGCTCATGCCTAGGTGTCAAAATCAGCGGAGAAGCTTATCATCCATCCTTGACACGCTGGACATTGTTCCCAGGGTCCCAGATCCGGATTCCCACATCTGGATTCCTAGCATCGGAGGAAAGATTTGGAGCCCTAAGCTCCGAGCACCACCTACATCGTACCCTATCGCAGCCATCCCGCCGCAAAACATCGTGCCGCCGCCACCAGGCTGCTCGCCACGTTGGCTCGCACTACGCCAGGTGCTGATTTGCCGCGTGGTACCTGCCGGTCGTCGCCTTCCGGGCCCTGTCGACCTACGAGTCGGTGGCACGCTCCACGCCGGGTATTCAGTTACCCGCGTGGCCTCAGCAGGCCGTCTCCGAGCCGGCTAGACCAGCTGCCAGCCGGCCCACCCTGGTTCCTGTCGACCAACACCTCCGGGGCAAACGCAACGTGGCTTCCCAAAACACCAAGGCTGAGCCAGGGCAGTAGCGTGCTATCTCCCGGGGAATAATTAAAATTGTGACTGCAGACCTACCCACACCCTTTCTCTATTTAAAATATATTTATTTAACGTTGACCGAGTTACGTGTTGTTCTTTTTTCTATCCCACGAAGGCTCCTTACGTCACAATACCCATGTAGTCATCCCTATTGCACCGGCGTAAAGAAAATCATACGACAAAGATAATTATGTAGCCCCCCTCAAATCATTTGCGGGTAAAAAAGCATAACGCGCATAAAGGTTCTTAGAACTTAACACCTAGTATCTGGGGGGTTAGACAAAATACTTTTCTGTTAACGTTAACGCTAACGCTTCGTGCAAAATGTATGGCAACGACGTTTTCCACGAAGCGTTAGACAGAGAACTGTCACTTGACTCACGCCCAGTAATGTCTTTGCCATACATTGCACGAAGCGTTAGCGTTAACGTTAACAGAAAAGTATTTTGTCTAAAGGCTCTGTAACGAAAATTATTATCAGCAACACTGAACTCGCGTTTAATTTGTGATGTGTCATTAACTTCGCCCCAGAAATCGAGTGTAAGGCGATTAACACACTGCCACGCACCACGCAGCGTAGCGCGTCAATACGTACTCTAACTGATTGTAAGAATCTCCGTTTGTATAGAAAACACTCCCGAAAGTACGCGCGTAGGTGCGTTGACACGCAACATGCAGCGTGATGCGTGGCAGTGTGATAACCGCCTAAATCCACACCTACTTTTAATTGCGTTAGCCGTGATTTTGACAGCTGATGTTGGTTTCCCATCCCAACCATTCAGTAATTTGGCACACTACGCTCGGGCGTAGGCCCGGACGGAGTGTGCGTGCCGGTTCCTACATGGTCCCTTACCTTAGTCGGTAAAAGTCTGACATTCCCTGTGTCAGACTCTTACTGACTAAACCCCACCCATGTCCCTTCAATTGCGCTTCGTTCTAGGGCCGCGTTAACTCTTTTCCCTGGAACTGTACACGCCTAGGTGGACAATGGATATGACACATTACTATTTTGTCCAGTTACAAGTCCAAGCTTTGACTCACCTATCACAATAACGTTAATATTTAACGACACAGATGACCTATACCAAAAACTCCTACAATTTTCCCAACGAAATAAATTATAGGCACAATTATTAACATACCCTCCCATGCGCCGGGCCCATTAATAACATAGTTAGCGTAGTTAATTACATAGCAACTGAAAATTATGTTTGCTTTCGCTGTGGTGTGGTATTTGAAGCGAAGTTGCCATGGGGTTTCGCACACGAGGCGCTGTGTTTTTGAACATATGGAAAAATCTGAATTTATGTTATAAAAAGGTAAAATAATGATAATTTCTGGGTACAAAAATAATATGTTTAATTAGTCCGTAAATTAGATTCATCAAAAAATATTGGAGACGCTTTACCAAATCAATAAAAACCGGTCAAGTGCATGACAGACTTCGCGCATTTAGTGTTCCGTACCAAATGAGGGATTTATTAAAGAAATAATCTGATTTATATATACATACAATATATTGGTTAAGTAAAATATACACAATAATAATAAACATCATCACCAAATTTAAAGTTCATAGGTCAATGGGAAGTTAATTTTTCGGAGCAAAATTTTGCGACAGACGGACAAAGATAAAACGCATCAAAATTCAAGAGTCCGGCTTGTTACGTCACTTGTAGGTAAAAGTGTTTAATTTTTTTTTTACGTAGATGTGACGTCACGCGAAATTTCAACGCACTGTATCGTCCTCAGTTCATGTTTACGAGAAAAAAGAAAAAGTACGTGTCCAATAGTTTTAGGTAATATAACTGACGACGGACCAAATAATTTGGTCATCTAACCTATTGTTTACTCAAACTTTAGAACTAAGAATATAAATGCGTAAGTTACTCCAAGAGCAATCAAATGATTCTTCGGGCCGATTTCACCAATTCTAAACGCCCCGTTTTCGACGTTTAAGCTCACATAATCGCGTTTAGCCGCTGTCAAAGCTGAAGAGTTTGTGTTTGTTTGCTAATCTCAGGAACTACTGAATGGAATTAAAAAAAATATTTTTGTGTTGAACAGTCCATTTATCGAGGAAGGCTATAGGCTATAAAACATCACGCTGCGGCCAACAGGAGCAAAGCATCAATGAAAAATGTGGCAAAAACGGGAAAAAAAAACCTTTTGAGAGCTTCAGTTGCGTGCGCTGCGTAAAAGGTTAAAGTAACACAAAAATTATGTACGACGGAATTGTTCTCCTTTAAAAGTTCTAAAAAAAGTCCGCGACAGCATATGTCTATATTTTATGGTTAATTCACTATAATCTTTTTTATGGTTTTTATTTTTTACGATAAGCTTAGTTCAGTAAAACTTAGTCTAAAGAGCGAATGGTGAAATCGGCCCATCATTTGTTACAATCCATCCAGCCGTTTATGCTGAAGAAATAGACAAACAAACATACATACTCTCGAAAAACATTACCCTCCTTCTGAGGCAATCGGGTAAAGACAAAGCGGTATAGATTGTTATTTAACAATTAAAACGATCGTCTTTGACGTAATACGCTTGTTTGATCTTTACCCCACATTACGTGTTGTTGTTTGCGGGGGACGTCCATATAATCTGCGAATGTTCACAGCCTGATATTTGATAACCTCCGTCGTTAGTGTCAGCGGTGTGGAATGCTGTTATCTTTTTATTTATAATACAGAAGATTCTTGATGACGCTTCTATGTATAGAAAATCGAAGTCTATTCAAATGGCTTTTGTTATAATATACTACTGACCTATCCAGCCATAAATGAAAAAAAAAAATGAATTAATACCATAACATCTAGCCTACACTCTTCGAGGGGTTAGGCAGTTGACACTCACAATTTCGCAGGTAAGATCCAAGTCAAGTAATAGGGTACGAATTATTATTTTCAGGTAAAAGTCCAGCCAAAGAGAACAGCTATTGAAAGGGAATTTAAAAAAAAAAATTTGCAGCTGCCCCATACATTTTATCTATACTAATATTATAAAGAGAAAAGATTTTTTGTTTGTCTGTTTGTTTGTACCGAATAAGCTCCGAAAGTACTGGACCGATTTTAACAATTTTTTCACCAATAGAAAGCTAAATTATCAGCGAGTAACATGGGCTCTTTATCCCGGCAAAACAGTTCCCGCGGGATAGTCACAGGAGCGAAGCCGCGAGCAAAATGCTAGTGTTTGTATAACTCGACAAAATGTACTGAACAGCAGTTTTTTTTTTACGATTTCAGGGTTGGTCCCATTTGCATTGTAAAAGTTGTTCACAATGATGAGTATTGCCAATTTTTTTCATTTAGTGTCGTATTGTCCTTGTATTTTTTTTTATTAACACTACATGCACAAAGTTACAAAGGCGGACTTAATGCCTAAGGCATTCTCTACCAGTCGACGGGTGGTGAAGAGATTTCATGGCAGGTGCATCGTTAGTCGGCTGAAAGTAAAAAAAAAAATGAACACGGGCAAAACCGGTGCGGGCCTCTAGTTATGATAAATGCAAGCTGTAAGCGAGTACAATGACCAAAGAATGTCAGTCTGACACAAAACTGAACCCAGAACCCTTTTTTTTGAGGGTAAGTAAATCACCAGATGACTTCTCCCGCTCTGGGTGGAGCGGGAGGGTGAACAAAAACAAAAAAAATACGTATGTTTAATTCAAATAACGAAGAAATAAAATACAAACACCGACTTCCGAAATTAGTTATTTCTTAATTTTTAGTTTTTTGGAAGTCGGTTGTATTTTCCCCTTTGGGTTCCGGGCCTCCGGTGCCGCGGTAACTGTTTCGAACGATCCCGCGACCCTGGCAGGAACCCAGAACCCTAAATGCGCAAGCCCAACTCGCACTTCGCCAGTTTTAACATCTACAAGACAGTTTGGAGGTACGTGGAACAGGGTGTAAAGTTCCACAACCTCCATTGAAAAGGGAGGATCCTCCGACCAGACGGGTGTTGTGTCTGGTCCGGGCAACTGCCCAATGGTTGATTTCGGACTGTTGATATGTTCAAATCGCGCGGAGAACTCTGCTTGCGCGATGTAGAATTCTTGCTATTTTTTAGTTCGTGTGCGGCGTCATAGATGTCGCTACATCACTCCCCTCCGGAGATCGGAGATCGATGGTTCTTGATGAGTCGTCCATACATCTTGTGATGCTTGCCGGGCCAGTGGAAGGTTGGTTCCAGTGAGTCGGAACCGGAAGAGCCGCATAGTTCACGGTGAGTCGGAACTGTCTGCGGTGATGCCCCAGTGAGTCGGGGTGTTGCTATCCCAGTGAGTCGGGATGATGCCCCAGTGAGTCGGGGTGATGATGTCCCAGTGAGTCGGGATGATGCCCCAGTGAGTCGGGGTGATGATGTCCCAGTGAGTCGGGATGATGCCCCAGTGAGTCGGGGGCACCAGTTTGGAGGTACGTGGAACAGGGTGTAAAGTTCCACAACCTCCATTGAAAAGGGAGGATCCTCCGACCAGACGGGTGTTGTGTCTGGTCCGGGCAACTGCCCAATGGTTGATTTCGGACTGTTGATATGTTCAAATCGCGCGGAGAACTCTGCTTGCGCGATGTAGAATTCTTGCTATATTGTGTTATATAAAACAATTGGCCAGTAATATCATTATCACCGAGAGCTCAATGTCAAAGTCGCGTCTGCTCAACCAAGGTGAATACTGAATATCGAGGAAGTAAATGCTATGTTATCTTTGTACAGTATGCATTCCGGGCTGCTGTAGACAGCGGAAGATAGATCATTTAGTCATTACGTTACGTGACGTAGTAGATATAAATGCCCTACACGAACGCCTAAATATGATGACACTGTTTATCAACTCTCATCGCTGAATTGAGCGTTGACAATTCAACAGCGCGCCTTTATTCAGAAGCGCGCGCGATGGGCGAATTCTAAATTCAAAATATCTATAAAAAAATTGAATTTAGAATCCGTGTCCATCAGTATTTAAACGCATGCTTATTTTACTCCTTTGCAACGTTGTATGCACGCTTGACTTGGGGAGTAAGCGGGTGAATGCGTGACGAGAGCGTTACGAAAAGTGTGATCGGGCGAGGCGAACGGAAGTTGAGAGAAAGATAAGTTAGTGAAGATATAAAGAGAGAGAGAGTTACGTTACGTATATTACTGTAGGGGCAAGAGAGAGGTGCGAGCACACATACATAAATAAACATCATCATTCTCCTGCCCTTATCCCAATTTATTTGGGGTCGGCGCAACATGTCTTTTTCTTCCATACTCCTCTATTAGTCGTCATCTCTGTAGTCACCCCTTTTTTACCCATATCCTCTTTCACACAGTCCAACCATCGTTTCTTTGGCCTTCCCCTACTCTTATAGCCATCCACATCCATACACAAGACTTTCCTCACGACATTTTCTTCATTCCTCCGCATCACATGCCCATACCATGACAACCGATTTCCACACAACTTTTCAGTCAGCGGTGCCACTTTCAGACTTCCTCTTATATACTCATTCCTAATTCTATCCATGCGCGTAACACCACACATCGCTCTTAGCATTCTCATCTCAGCTACATGCAATTGCTTTTCATTCATCCCTTTTGTGGCCCAACATTCTGAACCATACAAGACAGCAGGTCTGACCATTGTTTTATAAATCTTCCCCTTAAGTTTTAGGGGAATGCGGGAATCACAGATAGTCCCGGTGACCTGCCGCCATTTCATCCATCCAGTGTTAATTCTGTGCTTAACAGTCCGATCTTTTTCGCCATCGCTTTGCACGAGTGAACCGAGATACCGAAAATCGGAGCAGACTGGGAGAAGCGCGCCATCTAGCACTACAGCTTCAGAACTGGAGAGACCGCCGAAATCGCAGAACATGTATTCAGTTTTGGTTCTGCTGATTTTCAAGCCAACTTTCTCCAGCTTCTGTTGCCATTTCTCCAATCTGCTCTGGATCTCAGGTCCATCTTCACCGACCAGAACAATGTCGTCGGCAAACAGCATGCACCAGGGTACCTCTTCCTGTATTTCCGACGTAAGAGCGTCCATAATCAACAGGAAGAGGTAAGGACTTAAAGCCGACCCTTGATGCAAGCCTACAGCCACACTGAACTTATCGGTGTTGCCAGCAGCCGACCGGACGTAGGTACATACATAAATAAACATAATATGTATAATTATGTAGATGGAGTTAAAGAAGTTTTACTTCAGTCGTGTGGTCTAAAGCACACTCGTTTTTTTTTATACATGGCGAGTAGCTGAAATGAGCGTTCTAAAATGTTCGCAACCGTCAGCACTTCGCTCTTGGCGCATGCGCACGTATATCATTGCGACCGGTTACGAAAATTTGACGGTGACTCGCTATGCTCTAGGCGTTAGGCACTTGTCCCACCGCTGGCGATGAGCTAGTAGAGCTTCAACCTAAAAACGAGTTGGCGAGCAGCGAGTAGCGAGTGCTACGAGTGCTCGCACCACTCGCTCGGTTTGGTCTCCCGGCATGAGTTCTGACTTTTTTTTTTTTTTTTGTGGGGTGGGAAATCATCCCATGACTTCTCCCGCTCTGGGCGGAGCGGGAGGGCGTGTCAGACTCTTACTGACTAAAACCCACCCCGTTTCCTTCCTGCCTTTGAGTGCCCAGGGGCGAGGTAACTCTGTTTCGAATTTATCCTCAACCCCCGGGCAGGCATCGGCCATGACGGGCCCCGTCTCTTGCTGACAACTCTTTGAGGCGCGCGTGGAATACTACGCGCCGTCGACTCTCGGGCCTGGTGCTGATCGGACGGCGAGCTACCCATTACTCGCCGTCCGCAGGCCCGGGTCTACGGTGGCCGGAGATCGTCTCGCGGGGCCGGAAGTCCCCGGCGTCTCCTGAGGCGGCTGCTGCTGAGGGCGTGAGGGCGACTCCGTTGTTGGTGCTCTCTCACGCGTCCCGCCTCCGCCTTCGCGAGCATTACTGCTTCGCAGAAGGAAGAGACGGCTTCCCATTCCCTCTCGCTCCGTACCATGGCCTGAACCAGGGCAGGGCGCGAGAGGTCGCTGCCGCCTATCGCATCCACGAGGACACGGCGGTGCTCTGCCCAAGCGGGGCAAACCTCCACCGTATGCTCCACCGTGTCCTCTGGGCGATCCGTGCAATGGAAACACCCGGGCGTCACCTCCCGCTTGATCCGAAACAGGAACCTCCCGAAACAGCCGTGTCCGGTGAGGACCTGCGTCAGGCGGAAGGTGAGGGCGCCGTGAGGTCTCTCCAGCCAAGCCTCAAAGAGGGGCACTACCGCCGCAATGGTGGCGTGCCCAGCGCGGGGTTGTGACAATCGTTGTCTCCATGTCGCCATGAGATCCTGCCGGAGCTCTGTCCGCCGAGCCGCGAGTTGTCGCGGCAGCGGAGTTTCGCCCCGGCGTTTCGCCTCCTCGCGCTCCTCATAGAGGTTCGCAAGGATTTTTGCCTCCAGATCCCATGGCGATAATTCGGCAAGGAGGCTCGCCGCCTCGCATGAGATCGTACGGTATCCTCGGATCATTCTGATCGCCATGACCCTTTGGGACGCGTTCAGACGGCGAGTAGTCCGCTGCCTTAGCGAACGCGCCCACACCGGTGCTCCGTAAAGGGCCATGGACCGCACGATCCCCGCGTATAGCCTCCGGCAGGAGGCGTTTGGCCCCCTCAGATTGGGCATGAGCCGCCTCAAAGTAGCCGCGGCCCTGTATGAGTTCTGACTGACCGCTGAGCGAGAGTCGCTGAACGAGTAAGCTTTGGATAGCTCTTGTCACTTGTGGAGCGAGCCCTCGCCGGCAGTAGTTCGCACTGCGACAGTCAAACCATACTGATGATACCTCATTTGTTGAAATTCATCCAACTATTGAGGCTACAGAGCGTGCCAAAGAAATAGACATAGAAAAGAGTGGCACTCCGGGAGTGCCGACAGAAGTGAAAACTTGAACAAAAATGCCCAACGCGCCTAAAGAAGTTTTCACTTCAATCCGCTACGCGATGCGCTAGAGTAGAGTAGCGGGTCGGTGTCGCACGAGTTCAATTGTTTTTTTCCCATCTCAAAAATGTCCAACGCGCCTAAAGAAGTTTTCACTTCAAAAACTTTACCCTCAGTAGGCAGTCGGGTAATTAAAAACGGCAAAAAGTCGCTTAGCGAGCTATGGCAAAACCTATGTTTGGAGTAGTTGGGAGTCTTTGAAACGGTTTGACCATACTTTCTCTGTCGGGTAGCGAAAGTATGGGTAAACCAGGTGAAATCTGCCGGTACGTGTGAAACCAACGTGTAAGTACTTATCCATACATTTGTACCGGCCCTTAAAACTAGCATGCGATTCACATCGAATACGATTGTCTCTACATAGCCCACAGAATATGAGAGCTGAAGTCGCATGCCGGATATTATTGCCAGTGAACCGTTGGCACTTTGGGGTAGACTTGTTCTTGGTTCCACCACGGGACGAAGCCCGCAGACGGACAAAGCAATAAGCAATTCCGATTTTCGACACATTATTTTTGATGTGTAACATCTTTCCTCTTGCTTTCCTGCAATATGTGGCCTCTGTGTGATTTCGTGAAATGGGACGGATTTGTGTAACAGGAAGCCCGAAGCGCGCGCTATTTGATTTGACCATTTAGCGCGCGCGGTGGTACAGTTAGCCGTCAGATGGTAGAGCGCGCGTACGATAAGTCTGAGCGCGGTCGAAATCGGAACTAAAAGTTTTAATTATATTTTTCAGGATAGAATGTTATTATTGCTTACCGAGGTGAGATGTCAAATGTTTCACATTATTTGCGGCTACTGTAAGACTCGCTCGTTTTTTACTATTATTTGTTGTTGTACACCTACCAAGCAGTACCTATAAAGTAGTTTCTTAAACCTAAAGGTTGACTGGTAGAGAATGCCTTGTTGCATTAAGTTCGCCTATGTACTACTATTGTACGTGAATTTTAAATAAATAAATAAGAAAGATATGGGCAGTATCTAAAATATGACCACCATTTCAGTTACTGTATTAACGCCGAAGCAAAGCTCACCGGAATTGAAAAAAATCACGAAGGTAGCGTACTGGATAATGTTCAAACAAGCTTGCCCGTGTAATTACAACTACCCAACCGAGCGACTCGTCTAGACAGTAATGGGATTAAATACTTCTTTGTAAGTCTGCGGCTTAAACCTAACTACTACTAACTAGATATACAATCTTCAAAACTTCCTTCTTTGTCTAAAAGCCTTCTATCTATCGATCAGTCTATGGTGGACCATTGTATGTGGGCCGTAGCGGCCTTTATTCCAACCAGCCCTCTCCAGAAGCAGATTAGGCCTCCCAGGTTCTTCAGTGCGTATATGAGGGAATTTGGTGATTCTAAGGTTCGTATGTAGTCGACTTAGTAAGTCGTGAGTTCAAACCAAGGCGCTTAACTTTAAGTAAATTATTTCATAACCACTGTTCCCAAAACGGTGAAGGAAAACATCTTGAGGAAACCGGCATGTCCTAAAACCAGAAATCGAGTACATGTGACATCCACCAACCCGCATTGGGCCCGCGTGGTGGATTACGGCCCACGCCCTCTCACAGAGAGGAGCCCCAGCAGTGGGGACATTAAAAGGCTGATGATGAAGGTTCGTATGCGTATATCGGCGACGTCAGTGCACTCTCGACACAAGTACACAAAGCTTTTCAACTTAATATTTTTTATTTGGGTAGTCGATGTGTGGAAATCGGTTGTCCTGGTATGGGCAAGTGATGCGGAGGAATGAAGAAAATGTCGTGAGGAAAGTCTTGTGTATGGATGTGGATGGCTATAAAAGTAGGGGAAGGCCAAAGAGACGATGAATGGACTGTGTGAAAGAGGATATAGGTACAAAAGGAGAGGAGACTAAGGAGATGACGACTAATAGAGAAGTATGGAAGAAAAAGACATGTTGCGCCGACCCCAAATAAATTGGGATAAGGGCAGGAGAATGATGAGGTAGTCGATTGATCTGATTGGTTGTTTTGTTATTTACGATTTGAATTGACCAATCATCATCGGGCTTTCGCTGGGTACGAGACGCACAGGACCCGTCGATAAGGTGACACTTGGAGGCATATGTCTAGCAGTGGACGTGTTTCGGCTGAAATTATGATGATGAATCATCTGCCTAGCCTTTTACCAACGTCGGGGTTTGCTTATAGTCTTAGCTGAAAACTGGATTCAGTTGAATACTTTACTGAGTACTTTACAAAAAGCAACCGTGATGGTTGACCAACCAATCACAAGTATTACAATGAGACCTGACTAAACATTGTCTGACCAAATATTCTTTGGTCAACTTTTGATAAACGATTATTCGATCGACCACGTCACAAAATGGCTATCAAGTGTTCTTTGCGCGGCATACTACTAAAAAGTATGCATTATCAAGCTGAAACTATTGCTAAGTTATGCAATCTCCGCTTGTGGGTAGGTATACAATGCCGCTATGTAGAGCTAGCGACGTCTTTGCGACGCATACATAATGGCCTTGTGTGACTATGCTATACGTTCATACACGAGGAGATTCTCTGAGAAGCTGCATGTTAAATACTGGTATTCAGCTGCATCAAGGAAAACTCCAATATACGAGGGTCATTCAATAAATACTTAGCCTACAAAAAGTAAACGAAAATTTTGGAAAAGTGGCAATTTATTTTTCAACATAGTCTCCTTTTAGTTCGATACACTTAGCCCAGCGTTGCTTCAACTTTTTTAACCCGTCCGAAAAATAGTTTTTGTCAAACTCTGCAAATTAGGCCTCCGTGGCGGCGATAACCTCCTCATTCGATCCATATCTATTCCCGGCGAGTGATTTTTTCAGATTAGGAAACAGAAAGAAGTCACAAGGGGCCAAATCTGGAGAATACGGTGGATGGGGCAGCAATTCGTAGCGTAATTCGACCAATTTGGCCATGGCAACGGCAGACGTGTGAACCGGTGCGTTGTCGTGGTGAAACAGCACTTTTTTCTTCGCCAGATGGGGTCGTTTTTTCTTTAATTCGGCGTCGAATCGGCCCAATAAATCGGCATAGTAAAGCCCTGTAATTGTTTTACCCTTCTCGAGGTAATCGATGTAGATCACACCTTGTGAATCCCAGAAAACGGTGGCCATAACTTTTCCGGCCGATTTTACAGTTTTCGCCTTCTTTGGAGCACGTTCCCCGGTCTGGATCCATTGTTTTGATTGCTCCTTGGTCTCTGGTGTGTACCAGTGGATCCAGGTTTCGTCGACGGTCACAAAACGACGCAAAAACTCCGCTGGATTCCGCTTAAACAGCGCCAAACACGTCTCCGATGTGGTCTCACGGTTGCGCTTGTTTTCTGGTGTGAGTAAACGCGGCACCCATCGCGCCGACAGCTTTCTCATGCCGAGTTCCTCGTGAAGAATATGATGCACTGTTCCTTCTGAAATGCCTACAGTCTCAGCTAGCTCCCGAACCTTCAATCGGCGATCTGCCAATACGAGATCATGGATTTTTTTAATGTTTTCCTCCGTAGCAGCTGTTTTCGGTGCACCTGGACGTGGTTCATCAAAAACCGACGTACGGCCACGTGCAAACTCGTTGAACCAATTCTTGACGGTGGACATCGATGGAGAAGAGTCACCGTACACAGCATCCAAGCGCTCTTTGATTTCGATGCGCGTTTTCCCTTCCAAAAATAGGAATCGAATCACCGAACGATATTGCTCTTTTTCCATTTTTGTAAAACCGATCGACACGTTCGCTTCCATAAGTTGTCTAATTAAAACTAATGTTGGGATTGGAATGAAAGTAAGGTTAAATGAATTATAAAAGAATGTGCTACACTGTGGTAAAACTCTTTTGAAACTACAGCGCCCTCTGGCGATGAGGCTAGGTACTTATTGAATGCACCTCGTAGTCGGGAAAAGGCTAAGCAGTCACGAGATGGGAACGAATTCCAGTTTTGTAACAAAAGACGTTTCTAGCCTTTCTACAAGCGAGTATCAAGTACAGTATACCATGACGTCTTAAAACCAACTTCTTTTCGGTGATAGAAAGGGATAGTGCTATCCATCCTTTATAACGACGTCTCTCTCTCTCACCAAAAATATGGTGGTTTTAAAACGTCATGGTAGGGCTGCAGGCTGTTCACAGAAGTCGATATTTTTTTGTGCTTTCGGTTTTAATTTCGAGTTGTCGTAATTTTTTCATGTTCATGAGCTTTCAAGAAAGAGCACACGGGCGCAATCTTGGGCAGCAATGACCGCCGAAACTTTTTCATAGCCCGAGAGGAGGCCTGTGACCCAGCAGTGGGACAATTATAGACTGATTATGCTGCTGTTATATGCTATTCTCATATTATTCAAAGTCACATGACCTTCATTTCAGCCGAAAGACGTCCACAGCTGGACTTAAGCGCTCCCCAAGTATCGTCACGACACATCTACGTAAAAAATGTACCACTTTTTACCTATAAGTGACGTAACAAGGCCCTCTTCTGAACTTTGATGCGTTTTATCTTGTAATTTTTTAACCGACTTCAAAAAAAGGAGGAGGTTCTCAATTCGACTGTATTTTTTTATTTATTTTTTTAACCTCATAACTTTTTACTAGCTGAACAGATTTTGATGATTTTTTTTTTTGAAAGATGGTGCTTCACATGTGGTCCCATTTTAATTTGGTGAAGATCTGATGAAGAAGTTCGGAGATACACAATGGAACTCTTCAATATATAATAGCAAACCTTCCAAAATTGCTGCAATCGCATGTCTGTATATTGTTTTCACCACTTCACAATATTACATCACGCTGATATGCTCTAAAGGGGTATACAGATTCGTACAGTTCACGCTGGTACACCCTGATTTCGCCAACTATGTTCAACTTTCCTATTTTTGGGGCTATCAATTCGGGCATAACTTTACTATTAATTTAGTTTTAGAATGGGGTACAACAACTAAAAAGTGAAAAATAAAAAACTTTTTACAAAAAAATTCAACCGACTTCAATAAATAATACTAAAAAGTGCAAAATAACTTTAATTTCGGAAGTCGGTGTCAAATAACGAAGAAACCAAACTAGAAACACCGACTTCCGAAATTAAAGTTATTTTGCACTTTTTAGTATTATTTATTGAAGTCGGTTGAATTTTTTTGTAAAAAGCTTTTTATTATTGATTTGGTAAAGAAAAAAATAAGTGTTCAAAATTTTTGGGTAACCTTGTAAAGGACTCTACTATCTTGTTGTTTACGATTCTCAAGAGAAATTATTGATAATGATAATAGTTATCTTCTTTTGTCTAATGTGTGTACTGTGACGATTCTAGACACAGCCTAATTTCAGCGGGTGCGGCCGGCCTTTAGCTGGCAGTTAAGAATATTGTAAATTTTGTTTTATGGAAGACTGGAGTTTTGCCCTTGCAAGTGGGGGATACATGTAATTCTATAAAAATCAATATAGAGTATATCGCGCCCTCATCTCTTTTCTTATCCAGCTGTAGCGCAGTTTCCCTTTTATACACCGTACCCTCGCAGTAAGCCAGCGAGTCTCTAAGCTACGAAACATTCCCCGAACTTCGAAGAACGTCTCAGGATCCCTGCAGTACTGGTGCCTTGGGGTCCTACAGTACTAACATTAAGTTATTCATACTAAGTATATAGATGTTATTATCTATAATATAATTAGTCAATGTTGTTCGTTAGTGAATGTACAAGGGTCGTGGTACTATCTACCCCTCCTTAAGTAATGATTTGTGTATAAATAGTCACCACCGCTGTTCCTATAGACAAGTTCAGTTGAAGTTGGAGTTTTAATTAAGTTCACAATTTGTTTATGTGCTAGTTACCACTAACATTACGCAAACTCGTTCTCAACCGCGTCTAAAATGCGGCTGGCATTAGATCGATCGTGTTACGCTCAGCCACAAACACGAGGCTTGTACGGTTCCACTGCAAACACGTGTCGTGTCCGGACATAGGCCACTTTGCATACCGCAATCGCGTTAAGCATACCCGTTCGGTAACATATTAGTTAACAGATTAAAAATATTCTATGGATTCACGTATTAGTAATCCGACGAACTCTCATATCCTAATATTCACATAATCTGGGATTCATTTCACTTGGCACGGATCGAATTAACTCTGCTGTTCTCAGTGTTCTCACAGAACACTATTACTCCTTGACTGCTCTGTTTCTTCGAGAAGGGAACGAAGAATGCCGAATTATTGTATCGGTAATATCGATACGATGTTTTAAATTAGTGTTGTATTATTCAGTAGAACAGTCTAGACCATTTGACGTTCATAATCCACATAGCAATAATAAATACCGAGATGATACAGTCTATTGAACACTAATATAATACAGCCGTGATAGGAATTATTAGGTCTTAGTTAAATATCACTAATTTTAAATATTAGTTAAGATATTATAATATTACTACTAGACTATTAAATTCATATTAGCTAATACTGATAAATATAGTGTGGACGCCCAAGAGATGGGTTGATACCGCCCATCTCTCGGGCGTCCACACTAGCGTTCTTAGATCGCGACGGTACGGACCAAAGAACATACGAGGGTCATTCAATAAATACTTAGCCTACAAAAAGTAAACGAAAATTTTGGAAAAGTGGCAATTTATTTTTCAACAGTCTCCTTTTAGTTCGATACACTTAGCCCAGCGATGCTCCAACTTTTTTAACCCGTCCGAAAAATAGTTTTTGTCAAACTCTGCAAAATAGGCCTCCGTGGCGGCGATAACCTCCTCATTCGATCGATATCTATTCCCGGCGAATCCTTGTGAATCCCAGAAAACGGTGGCCATAACTTTTCCGGCCGATTTTACAGTTTTTGCCTTCTTTGGAGCACGTTCCCCGGTCTGGATCCATTGTTTTGATTGCTCCTTGGTCTCTGGTGTGTACCAGTGGATCCAGGTTTCATCGACGGTCACAAAACGACGCAAAAACTCCGCTGGATTCCGCTTAAACAGCGCCAAACACGTCTCCGATGTGGTCTCACGGTTGCGCTTGTTTTCTGGTGTGAGTAAACGCGGCACCCATCGCGCCGACAGCTTTCTCATGCCGAGTTCCTCGTGAAGAATATGATGCACTGTTCCTTCTGAAATGCCTACAGTCTCAGCTAGCTCCCGAACCTTCAATCGGCGATCTGCCAATACGAGATCATGGATTTTTTTAATGTTTTCCTCCGTAGCAGCTGTTTTCGGTGCACCTGGACGTGGTTCATCAAAAACCGACGTACGGCCACGTGCAAACTCGTTGAACCAATTCTTGACGGTGGCCATCGATGGAGAAGAGTCACCGTACACAGCATCCAAGCGCTCTTTGATTTCGATGCGCGTTTTCCCTTCCAAAAGTAGGAATCGAATCACCGAACGATATTGCTCTTTTTCCATTTTTGTAAAACCGATCGACACGTTCGCTTCCATAAGTTGTCAAATTAAAACAAATGAAGGGATTGGAATGAAAATTTGAAAAAAGAATTAAAAAAGAATGTGCTACACTGTGGTAAAACTCTTTTGAAACTACAGCGCCCTCTGGCGATGAGGCTAGGTACTTATTGAATGCACCTCGTACCTGGACCCAGGTTAAAGCATTTAAGCTGGATGAACCAGGCTTTATTCCTGTATCTGTGTTAGGTACATGTCTGTGAAAATTTTGAATATTAGATAGATTACAATACATGATGAATTTTCCAGTACAGGTTGGTTCTCAGTTTTCAGACAACAGCAAAAAAAAAAAGTTATTTTGCTTTTTAGAATTCTTCTAAAATTGTCATTTACGGCCAGTGAAGGATACATAATCCGCAGCAGTCCTGTTCTGTCTGGCTAATATTTGTACCAATGAATGTAGTTCGTGCCGCCTTTTTTAATTTAATATTATTCATAATCTTGCCTTGGACCAACTTTCGCGATATCGTAAATCGCGGTAATGAACTTCGCAACTATGATTTACACTTACTTCACTGTCTCACCCGATGGTAAGCGTTGAGTTTCAAGTATATATTGTTCTTACTGGCTGCATAGAATCCCAGATGCAATTGCGTGCTAACAATTTGACGTGTGTACTTGAGAAACCAACACACTATCCCTCCTTCATTTCTTTATAACCTTCAATACAATGGAAAGCTTATAACGGTCAAGGCTGCACTTGAAATCCGTTTAGATTGGCGACACGCGACGTGCCGTTAAGATTTTATGAGGCCTGAACTCGACGCTGCTACTGAATTTATGGCGTTTGGACTTGGTTACCATACAAAATTGTAAAATGAATTTTTAAACTCATTTCTAAAAAAAAAAATATGTATAAGGCCTATATAACTCACTAGGACGGAGGCAGGGCCAATCGCGTTACCAATAAAATGTATACAGTTTTACGCAATCAAGCGGCCACCAGGTTCAACCACCAGCTGCTTAACTCTTCGGGGGATACCAGCCCGATGTTGTTTTACCAAAAGTTAACCCGTTTAGAAGCATAAATTCGACTTAACTTTACTCCATGTTGAAGGACATATTATCTAGCTACGAGTCTGCCACGTTTGAATAACCCCAGGCAGTCTAGGGTGGCGAAAAGGGGGGATTCCGAGACCACGGCTAGACGAGTGTTTGCCGAAAGCAAACAACGAGAGTGCAATGCTCTGACTGCGAAGATAGTTCGAGAAAACTGTATGTGATTGAGGTCTCGGAGATTTTGATGCCTGAATCGTGTTCTATGAAGATAATTATATGATTATATGACTCAGAGGCAGACGTATTATTAATAAAAAAAATGAATTTTATTTTATAATTTAATTTTGATTTTTGATTTTAATTAAGGTTTTAAAATTTTAAATTGTAATGTTTACTTTTATTTAAATTATTTAATTACTACTTTTAAAAATAATTATGACATGTATTATTATTATAATTTTAATTTTATTTGAAATGAAATGATCTAAAGAAATGGGTTGAAATAAATGATTTTTGAATTTGAATTTGATAGGCGCGTTTGTCTGATAGGACTGCAGTAGCTTTCTTGTTTTATCATTGATAATCTCGCGTTTGACCACTATCTTATATAATGGTAAGCGATGATGTGATCGACGATGGAGCACGCTTGCCCAGATAATCTATTCACTCTTTTTTTTTTTGTGGGGTGGGATATCATCGAATGACATCTCCCGTTCTGGGTGGAGCGGGAGGGCGTGTCAGACTCTTACTGACTAAAACCCACCCCTGTTCCTTCCCTGCCGAGTGCCCAGGGGTGCGGTAACTCATGTTGAGAATTTATCCGCTACCTAGGCATGCAGGCACCGGCCATGATCGGCTCCGTCAGTGGTGGCTGACAATCATCTATTTGAGGCGCGCGTGGAACACTACGCGTCGTCGACTCACGGGCCTGGTGCTGATCGGACGGCGAGCTACCCACTGCTCGCCGTCCGCAGGCCCGGGTTTACGGTGGCCGGAGATCGTCACGCGACGTCCAACGCCCAGTGCCTCTCCTGCGGTGGAAGCGCCAGGGCCGTGAGGGCCGCTCCGTTGAGCTTCCCTCACGCAGAAGGAGGAGACTGCTTCCCATTCCCTCTCGCTCCGTACCATAGCCTGAACCAAGGCCGGGCGCGAGAGGTCGCCGCAACCTATCGCATCCACGAGGACACGGCAGTGCTCAGCCCAAGCGGGGCAGACCTCCACCGTATGCTCTACCGTGTCCTCTGGGCGATCCGCGCAGTGGTAACACCCGGGCGTTTCCTCCCGCCTGATCTGATGCAGGAACCACCCGAAACAACCATGTCCAGTGAGGACCTGCGTCAGGCGGAAGGTGAGGACGCCGTGACGCCTCGCCACTCCTCAAAGAGGGAAACTACCGCCGCAATAGTGGCGTGGCCAGCGCTGGGTTGCGACAGTCGCTGTCTCCATGTCGCCATGAGATCCTGCCGGAGCTCCGTCCGCCGAGCCGCGTGGTGTCGCGGCAGCAGACTTTCGCCCCGGCGTTTGGCCTCTTCGCGCCACTCCCAGAGCAGCGCAAGGACTTTGGCCTCCAGATCCCACGGCGACAGTCCGGCAAAGAGGCTCGCCGCCTCACAGGAGACCGTGCGGTATCTTCGGATCAGCCGAATGGCCATGATCCTTTGAGACGCGTTCAACCGGCGAGCTGGTCGCCGCCTCAGGGAACGCGCCCACACCGGTGCCCCGTAAAGGGCCATGGACCGCACGATCCCTAACCTATTCACTCTTGACTTACAGATTCCCAGGATGTAGCTATCAGGAAACATATTATTTTCGTCCTTGGCAAGTTCTGAATAAAACTAATTGTTGTAGATACGTAGACGATTTAAAGAACTAGATAAAACTCACAAAAGTTCACGCTAGTTCTCGACCAAAAAAGCTGGAATTTAAATAGACCCAGTTCTGTAAATGTGGTCTACAACTAGTGCCTGACACTGGTTTAGAACTACACATTTTTTTTTTGTGGGTTGGGAAATTATCCAATGACTTCTCCCGCTATGGGTGGAGCGGGAAGGCGTATCAGACTTTTACTGACTAAAACCCACCCCTGTTCCTTCCGTACCTGAGTGCCCAGGGGCGCGGTAATCTGTTTCGAATTTATCCGCTACCCCCTTGGCATGCATGCATCGGCCATGACGGGCCCCGTCTAATGTTGCTGACATCTCTTTGAGGTGCGCGTGGAACACTACGCGCCGTCGCCTCTCGGGCCTGGTGCTGATCGGACGGCGAGCTCCCATTACTCGCCGTCCGCAGGCCCGCGTCTACAGTGGCCGAGGATCGTCTCGCGACACCCGATTCCCAGTTCGTCTCCTGCGGCGGCTGGGAGCGTGAGGTCGACTCCGTTGAGTCTCCCTCACCTGTTCCGCCTCCTCTTTCGCGAGCATTACTACTTCACAGTTACAACTGGACCTGAGGTTGTGTGGACGTAAATCGATTTGGCGGTGGAGGTATTTGACGGTCCAGCTATGGGATGATACAGGCTAACAGTTCTTAATCTTCTTCGTCATATCGATGATTCCAAAATTAAATCTGTTACCAGAATACAGCCACGTCGACAGCGTTAGCAGTTGCGTCGTAATGGTCTTTTAGACTGCAGGTGTTGTTGCACAGAGAGACAGTGTTGGTTTTGGCAACACCATTGGAGGAGTACCTATCAATATTTTTTTATTATTTTTTTAAATTAGCCCCACACTAGGAATTACTCCTGTATCGTGGGTGCGTTCACAAACATGCAAACTCACATACACAAGACCCCCAGATCCGGAACAACTATCTCTGTAGATCATACAAATGTTTGTTCCGTGCGTGAATCGAACCCGCGACACGCAGCGCAGCAGCCGATCACTCAACCACTGCGGCTACCGTGCCGTCAAATATCTGACTAAGTTATGATGGTTTAGAGATTTCTAGGTGGGCCATGGCCATGGCATGCCACCGTTTTTTTCTTTGTTACACTAGACCTGTTGTCATTTATTGGTTTTGGTGACGGCAAAAAGCTGTTTCGACTCTTCAATCTGCCTTTTTATTTTTTTTGGGTCCTTCCTTGCCTGAGTGCCCAGGTAACTCTGTTACGAATTTATCCGCTACCCCTAGGCATGCAGGCACCGGCCATGATGGGCCCCGTCAGTGGTGGCTGATAAACATCTCTGAGGCGCGCGTGAAACACTACGCGCCGTCGACTCACGGGTTCAATCTGCCCCTTGACTTCTTTACTTCTTCTTGACTTGGTTAACAGTGAACAGTAACGACAAAAATATTACTTTAGACAACACGACGCTAAGCTCGGTTCGCAGAATACGTCAGAATCATGCCTTTTTGCCAGCGACGAGGAAGCGCGCGAGACACGCGTTTCCGCTGGCTCCCCATCAGGTGTCAACGTATTTTGTTTATGTTACCATTTTGTTTCTTGTTGTCTTGTTGAACTAGCGAACCGCCCCAGCTTCCACGTGTGCAAATTATTATTATATTGGTGAAAACCGCATGAAAATCCATTCAGTAGTTTTTAAATTTATCGTGACAGTGTAACAGACAAACATGGCGGGGGACATTGTTTTTAATATGTAGTGATAGAGCCTTTTCCCGTAGTTTCGCTTCAGGAGCTATCTTACAAGAACCATGTATTTTTTCGAGATAAATGAAGCCCTTAGCGATAGTGTAGCTTTTTATCAATGAGACTTTTTACAAATCGGTGCCTTCTAATTTTACAAACAAATCTAAAATCTTACTACCTACATAATATTAGCTAGATTTTGCAACCATTAGCTGTCGTAACTTTGTGGCGCAATTAATATTTAAAAGCATTGGCCACTATCGCGTGAGCGATCGTCGATACAATGTGCTCTGACAAGCTGGGGACACAGGCGTGTATTTGCGACTCAGACGCAATGCGCGGCAATTTCTTTTTGAGTCACGTCAAGTCTGTGTGGAGCTATATGGCAACATGGCACATGTGCGATTTTCCACTTTAAACAACAACATTGCTTGGTTTTCCTCTTTTAAGTCTCTAAACTTATATTTTAAAAAGGAAAATTGTTCAGTTTGCAGGAAGTAATCTCAGGCAGTACTGATCTGATTACAAAAAAATATTTCACTGAAAGAATTCCACATTTTTGCCGAGTGCTTTATGGCTACTTATTATCGCCAAAAAACACAGTTCCTGTAAAATAGGACAAGAGAGCAAGACACGAGTAGAAGTTCTTCAAAATACAACAATGAGGTATAAGTCGACGCGTTTAGTGTGTATTCGCGAGACAAGACGCGTTAGTGCTAAAGTTTTTTTACTATAGGTTTATTTAGTGTTGATGGATGTGTTTGAGAAATCATTTATGCAATTTTCCACAGAAAATCTTTTAAGCTAAGGTGATCTATTATAGGTATATTCAAACTTGATGGTGGCTTGGAACAAGGCAAGTCACATAAGGGCAGAAGCAAGTTCATGAGATAGTGGGAGTGAAGAGTGGAGTACTGAGCAAAAAGCCAACTTCACAGCTGCCATTAATTCGGAATTGATGTTGGTATATTTAAATATTTATTTATTTGGGAAAAACAAACAATGCAGGCTAAAAAAACAGGGTGTATTTTAAGTTCTACAGTGCTTTTGGTACTTCTGCAGCATCTTCAGATGTGACCACATTTGCAGATCAAACTTGGCTCTGACCTCTTGGTCTCACACGATCTCTGGATTGTGTGAGACCAAGGAGGAGCCCATGCCTAGCAGTGGGGCACAAAATAGGTTAGAAAAAAAAAAGGTCATTATTTGGCTCCGGTTACAGCCAGAAGTTGACCTTCAGTTAGACACTGCAGTCATGTAATCCATACTAAAATATTAATGCAGAATAACTCTATCTGTCTATTTGTTACCTCTACACATCTGATTTGGTCAGATTTGGGTGAATCTTGGCACACAAATAGACCGAGTCCTGGATTAGGACATTTGTTAATTTTTATCCCAGGAGTATGTTTCCTTGGGATAATTTACAACTTTCATGGAGGTGAATCTACTGCCAGAAGCTAGTAAATTATATTAATTTAACTTTGGACCTAAACAGCGGCTTCAATGTGTGATAAAACTAATGTCTGGAAAATTTTAGTAAATGACTGGTAATTAGTGACTGATACTTAAACATGTTATTGTACTCATGATAACAAACAACTTTCCAAAGAAATATTTTATTTATACTCATTCACTTTTATCACATTAACACAACAGCCGTATGAAATGGCAGCGCACTGTGACCTATCAGCTGTTAGCCGCGTGCGCTGTCCTGTCTCACTATATGTTTCTTTGGGAAAGTTGTTTGTTATCATGAGTACAATCACGTGTTTAAGTATTGGTCACTAATTACCAGTCACCCTATAAAATTGAACTTTGGACCTAAACAGCCGCTTTAGTGTAAGATAAAACTAATGTCTGGAAAGGGAGAGGGTGACCTATGCAGAGGTACAATAAAGGCTAGGTAGATCTTATGCTCTAGTGAAACAACATAGGTAGTGAATATATGGTTTGTTTTTCTGTGACTCAAGTCTCAGAAATCTAAATAACACATGTCATTTGACTCAACAAGCAAATGAATTCATTTGCTTGTTGAGTCAAATGACATGTTATTATTTTAGTGAGCCATTAACAACGATAAGGATTGATGCTCTTGATCAGGCTTCTGAAAATAGGGTTATATTTCTAACAATAAAGCTGGTCGTAACAAAACAAAAGCCATAAAAAAAAATTGGAATTCGAATTGCGTAAGTCTGTGCAACCCTATAGCATTATGTGATAAATGCTTCATTGTATAGACCAAATAAAACGTGTCGCGTGGTGAAATCGTTAGTCATACATGATTTTTACGTAAAAGTTCATCGGCGCCCTATGTCCGCGCACGTTGCTAACATAAAATAACCAAAACTGACAACAGTCGCTACGCAACCCCCGCGTCACTAACAACCCATGGATAAGGTCGAATTTAGCCTCTTCGTTACCTCTTGCTACCGTATCAGCAAGCCAACGACACGCGCATCCAACAAAAGCGCATGTGCGAAAAGTGACGCAGCCTTGTTGGCAGTTTCGTCCAATCATATGGCCAAAAACATGCCACGGAAAACTTCATAACCCAAACAAAACTTAATGAAACACTAAAAAACTTTCGAACACTCACCCTCTTGCCATTTCCAAGCTCTTGATCAGCTTCTTAATCTTCCAGATTTCGACATTGCGATCCGCTGACGATTCTTCAGACATTTTGGATCGGTTTTATTTAACTAATACACCACAAAAACGCACTAATAGACAAATATAATTAAAATAATGTCTAAATAAAACACCACTAAACTTCCTACTAAAGGGATACGAAGGGAAAGGAGCCCGACCTGCGGTCCAAACTGCTCTAATCCAGATCAAACCGGACGGACAAGAACCTCGTTACTTTATTCACGCACTTTTGAGTTCACATTTACGTTTGCCGTCGCTCGTCGTACTTTTCGTCTAGTGCGGGGATTCTTGGATTTTTTCTTTATTCGGTTACCCCTAAGCATGTGGGACGTAGAAATAAGACATTACAGGGATAAAAGATGACGTTGAACAAACGATCGAACGAACGCTCAGTCGTCCGTCGATGATGAAATGAAAGAAGAAAAATGCGGTTTGCTGTTGCCAGCACTAAAAATTATATTGATTTTTTATTCTATTTTTGTAGTCGCAAGGCGATCTTTCATGAATATTCTTCTTAACAAAAAAATTAAACAAAATACAAAATTTTGTTTCTATATACGAAAGGAAAAACTAGTAAACCTTCAAAAATAAAAAAGGATAGAAATAAAGACTTTTTGATTAGACTGTAAAGCTTTTTTTGCACATGCAACAAATATCAAAGTGAGGTCTCGGTAAGTGCAGAGCTGCCATTATAATATTATAATAATACACTTAATACACTTTATTATAATAAACTTTTTAGTCGACATAAAATAAATTAAGCCTAGTGATGGGCAGAGGATAAATATAACTTGACTTTGACTTCCATTTCGGATAAATACTCTTTTTACCCATTTTTACCGGATATTTACTCAAAATTATGGATATTTATATTTTCTGCGAATCAGGTAGTTATTGTATTGTTATTTGGGCTTTTCAAAATAATGCGTTATTACGTTATTAGTTCTGATGTCAAGATGAAGCAACGTGTTTTTTTTTTTTTTTTTTGGGGGTGGGAAATCATTCTATGACTTCTTCCGCTCTAGGGTGGAGCGGAAGGGCGTGTCAGACTCTTACTGACTAAAACCCACCCCTGTTCCTCCCTGCCCTGAGTGCCCAAGGGCGAGGTAACTCTTTCGAATTTATCCTCAACCCCCGGGCAGGCATCGGCCGTGGCAGGCCCCGTCCCTTTGCTGACAACTCTTTGAGGCGCGCGTGGAACACTACGCGCCGTCGACTCTCGGGCCTGGTGCTGATCGGACGGCGAGTTACCCACTACTCGCCGTCCGCAGGCCCGGGTCTACGGTGGCCGGAGATCGTCTCGCGGCCCCCGGCGTCTCCTGTGGCGGCTGCGGCTGAGGGCGCTAGGGCGACTCTGCTGTTGTTGAGTCTCCCTAACGTATGCCGCCTCCCTCTTCGCGAAGCAACGTGTTAGGGTTGGGTTTAGAATTCGGTCGCCTGAATTTGAGGAGTCTGTCACTGTGGGGAGATCAAAGGGATTTGCAATTTTAGCTGCCGGAGCTGCGTCGATTTTTTTTTTAATCGATTTATTTACAGTAATTAACGCTTGAAACCGAACTTAAATTTCACTAAATTCTTACGTTTTTTAAGTTGCGTCTGTCAACATGCGTAAAATGAATCGTTATGGCGCCATTTTTTGACATTGACAGTGACAGATATCCTCGACTTGCGTCGTTTCGTTGCTTCCGAGTTTACGTGAATGTGTTCCTTATTATTATCTGGCTACGATTTTCGATGACTTTGAAACCCCTCTGGGTAATAAAAGTTAACATTTTAGTATTTTTTTGAGAGCGGGACTTGGGGCACCCCGACTCCAACAGGTTAGGTTAGAAGGGACATCCCCTTCGTGGTTATTTTTTTTAAACCATTCAGAAGTAGTTGCCACGCGACGGTGCCCCGACCGTCGACCACTTCACTTTATTGTGAATGCTCCAGGGTAGCCCGGGAAATTCAAATTTTCTTACATTTTTTGCAATTTGCAGGTCAGTGTTAGGTTGTATCTTGGTCAAAATTTTATTCGCGGCCGTAGCAAGTATGTATTTATAGAATTATAGTCATTAAAATCATCAATACAACTCTCTCAGTTAGAATTGATGCCAAATGTAAGTATTTCATGAAATCATGACATTTGGCATCAATCCTAAGTGAGACAACCTGATACTGACCTGCAAATTGCAAAAAACGTAAGAAAATTAAAATTTCGCGAGCTACCCTGGAGCTTTCACCTTAACGGCTTGCTGCCTATTTTGTAAATATGAAGTGAACATATTGAGGGCGCTGCCTGAGATGCCTATATCATTTAACTTCTGTAGTAACTTTTGATGGCTTACCGTATCGTACGCTTTGTTTAGGTCAATGAAAATACCTACTATTTACAAAGTTTTTTTGATCAATATGAGTTTTTATTTTTGTTATTTAATCTACTGACTCTGTGAGAGTACTTGATATAGGGTGTAAGCCATATTGTTGGTCAATTAGGAATTTTTCCTCAGTCAAACACGTATTTAGACGGCTGTATGTTGCTGTCCAGTTTAAGTTTTCTTATTATTATTATTTTATTCACACACTTGCTTATTCAATTTACTTTTGACATGGAAGAATAGTCGATATCGGCTCTCCCTACTTGAAATCAACAAAAAATAGAATAGAACAAACTCTCAACATTGAGTTAAGCTCGCCTTTGTACATTAACTATTTAATCACTGTGTACTTTTTTAGTTGTTTGGTGTACAATAAAGAATTAAATAAGAACACTAATTTAAAAAAAATCGAAATAAGGGGTAGTAATACCGGTCGATAGTTGCCGGGGTCAGTTCTACTCCCAGACTTGTAAGTCGGACTGACCCTCGCAACTTTAAGTGAGTCGGGGAAAATGTCGTCTTTCAATTTAATGATCGCGAACAATTTGAATTTCGTGT
The DNA here is from genome assembly GCA_951329385.1 of Polia nebulosa. Taxonomy (NCBI): domain Eukaryota; kingdom Metazoa; phylum Arthropoda; class Insecta; order Lepidoptera; family Noctuidae; genus Polia; species Polia nebulosa. The sequence continues at coordinate 12,406,826 of OX589615.1, forward strand.
GGTTTCTGCGTGTTCTGAAAAGACCAAACAGTGTTCGTTAGGAGAATTTTGTTTGGTTTAGTGACTTTAATATATCAACGGTTAATTTACAATGATATAGTACAACCCCTAATAGTTATGTAGACAACTTACAGGGCAGTGGCCACATAGAGACCACATTTATTTTTAACAAATGAGCTGAGTTTATATTATGTGGACCACAAACTTTGGGAGCAAATTTTTCACAAAAAAATAATTATTGTGGTATCCATTGAAACGTCCGGACGGGGACGCAAATAATATTACAGATAAATCAACTTATGTACTATCATAAAGTATTAATAAATATCACTTACCATATTTATTTTCGGCAAAATCACATCTAGAGTCAACATCAAATCCACGAAAACAATCGTGTATTTGACAATCATAACGTAAAAATAAAGTTAGGCGGTGTTTTTAGTAGAATGCCACAAGCATTCTATCACTATTGGATAATTAGCGGCATAATAGTGGCGCCAACTAGACTGCTGTAAAGAGTATGCACGGCAAAATAACGTGACCGTAAAGCAAGTTTGCTGACTTTTGATTTGTATTTGTACATATTGACTATTCTACTCGTAGATACCGAATCTAGTCTTAACTCAATACTACTGGACCCTTTTTGCTTAGACGCACACATATACTAAGTTTATATCATAGGTTTCAAATAAACTTTTACGATACGCGAATTTCTACATTGAAATTCTACATAGAAACTAATCAGTGTTTAAACTCATCACATGGGTTTATGGCGGGATTTTTTAGAGTGAAGTTCAGTTTCAGTAGCTGTTTTAATTTGATAAATAAGTCCTGAATTCGAAGTTGATGGTTTTTCCAAAGTATGCCGCCAAAATTGCTTCATTTTCTTTTGCTTTAATTATTCGCTAATTGATTCATATTGGATACATGTAAGGTAAAGTTGGTGTAGTTTTGTGTCTCACTCAAGTGTCTACGCAACTGGAGAATATGTGGAATCATTGAAACAGATGCGATCTCGGTAAAATGAAACAGACAATTTTATTGTGTAGGTAAGTATTGTAGCTTGCTTAGAAAGCTAACTCGACACATTTGCTGCCAAATACAGCAAAACACATTAGAATGTGTTTCATCTGCGTTCTAAAAGAAAAAAGTGATAGTATTCTATAATTTTACTAAACTTGACACTGAGTATTTTTTTTTCTTTTGGAACAGGCTAAGGTCAGAGACCATGCTGCCTAGTCATCAGTAGTGTATTTTTTCCATTAAAATGCAGATGTAACACATTCTAATGATTCTTGCAGTGTTTGGCAACAAATATGTTGAGTCAGCCTTCTCTGCAAACTTCGCTGAGGTAGGTGGTCAATACTACAGTAAATAAATTAAATTAAATTTATTGAAATAATAATAAGTTTACAAAAAGTGTACATAAGTATCAGTATTATAATTATATTAATCTAGGCCATAGTTTTTATCTAGATAAAAACTCAGATAATCAGATAACAGTTTTCACTATGTTCCTCTTATAAATATAATTCTCAGCTCCATTTTTACCGAGATCGCGCCTGTTTCAATAATTCCACATACTGCCCAGTTGCGTAGACACTTGAGACACAAAACTACACCAATTTTACATCACAGTATCTACTAGGAATCAATAAGCGAATAATTAAAACAGTCACTGAACTTCACTCGAGAAAATCTCGCCAAAAACTCCTTGACCCTGGGTAAATGAACAAACTAGTGGTGGGTCGTTGTAGAATTTTTTGGTGGACGTTTTTCCGACGACAAAAACGGTTGCAGAAAACGGTCGTCGTCGCAACTGTCGTCGAGTGAAGTAGTTGCAGTTTCTTACGGTTTCAAGTTGCAAATGTATGAAACGTGACCGTCGCGTCACGAACGACAGCGCTGACGAGTGGTAATAAATAAACAACTATATTTCATTGACAAAAAGATCACTTTTCATTGGAAGAACTGTTAGTGCGAAACGATAAGAACGACGATGCGACGAGTATGATAGCTGAATCAATGGGTTCTCAACTGTATTTTCTTAGACGTAAAAGAAAAAAAAACACATCAAGTAATTCCAAGACTGGTTGGTGCAACGAAGGCTGTTTGGCCCACGACATCGCAGAATATGAAACGGTCTTTGAAAATGGTTCGTTAGACTTGGGTTATAACAGGTCAAACAAGATACCTGTTGTTACTGTTATTGTTACGCAATAAATAACAGCCTGTTATTTTTCTAAGCACGGTCTGTCCGTAAATCACGAACAGAACACGTAGTAATGTTAACATTATTCTTGCAGTGTTTCAGAACTGAAAGTTATGAACAGATAAGATAATACGACTAGAAATAATTGTCACTTTTCAAGGATGATTGTCTTCTTGTAAGACTACAATTTGAATTTTCAAATAATAATACTAGGTGCTTCTCGTTTTAGCAAGATTCAATCAAGCGGGTGTGAGCGAGACGTAAATACGAAAAAGAAATAACAGATAACACGACGTGAATAGTTGTTACGTGTTATTGAGTAGAGACTGAAGAGTGTAGTGATTGTAATTGAATATTGTGAATTATGAATTATATTTTTTAACAGGTATATGATATCACAGGAACAGCTGTACTCGTAGATACTATCTACGAACACCTGTGATTTGTACCTGTTACGATAAATACGCCTCACTCCTACGGTTCGTCGTCGAAACGCTCATCACTAGCAAACCGTGCGAAGCCAAAAGAAAGAAAAAAAAACTCTTTGCATTGTTATTTTTTAGCCCTGTTGAACTCTTATAAGAATTCGGTATTATTTACTTTGATGAATAGATTTTGTTTTCATCTCTTTGCTCCAATCTCTTATACCTAAGCCTACATGTCTTATCACCTTTTCACTTTTTCAGTAGTTAGTTAACCAAGCCCATCACTATTCAATGTCATTCAGACGAATGAATTAAGGTTATAAATTTCGCAATCGCTACAGAGATGTTATGTAGCAAATTTAAACAAATTGTTTTACCACAGCAGGCTTTTAACAATAACGTGCAGTTTCGCTATTTAATAACGTCTCGATATCTGTTTAAAAGATGGATGTGGTACGACGGGTTATTGGCAAATGTTTGTAAAAATGAAGTTGGAAGTATGTCTGCTTTTAGGTTTATTCTGAGGGATTTTCGTGTGTGGAGTTTTTGGACACGGAGTAACTTAGTGAGTACAGTGGTGAAGAGGTGTAAACGGGATCGCAGTGTCCGAGAAGTGATACAATGCTTCAGACAGACTTTTCGGCCAAAACGGACCCTGCTGATATCGGCGACTGCAGCGTATAAGGTCCGAGATGATGGTAAAGAAGACGACCCGCCAGTCAGCTGTGGCATAAACATTACTGACGAAGAGCTACAGGTAATTTCCAATTTTGAAATTTTATTATATTTTTTTAACAAAAAACAGCAGCTCATACAGCATAAAATTAATGTGTAAATAATGAACTATCACATTTACTTTGTTAAAAAGTTTTTTATGCATTATAAAGTTGTTATTAAATCAAAAGTAATTCAGTCATGATGTAAACAGATTCTTTTTTAAATTCTAATATATTGACCTCTGCAGTGTTTAAAAATAGAATTTAAAGGTGGAACACAATGTTTTAAAAAAAAAATGCAATGTTTACGTGAAATTTCAAGGTCATTATAAAAATAAAATTAAAAAGGCAAATGTAATAAACAAAGAGAGTTCAACATACTTTTGGTTTTTGGCAGGATTTCTTCAACTGAAATTGAATGGCTGTTTTAATTATTCGTTTATTGATTCCTAGTGGATATTGTGATGTAAAATTGGTGTAGTTTTGTGTCTCAAGTGTCTACACAACTGGACAATATGTGGAATCATTGAAACAGGTGTGACACATTTGTTGCCAAATACTGCAAAAACATTAGAATGTGTTACATCTGCATTCTAATGGAAAAAAAGTAAAAGTCCACTATGTAAGACTAGGCAATAATAATATGGTCAAAAGACTATAGCCTTCCCTTTGGGGTAAATAATAAAAAAAAACAACATACTTTTGAAATGATATTTTTGTTTGTCTTTGTTCCTTCATTGTCACTTTATTTATAAAAAGTCATGATGACTTTATTTTATTACCTTACCTTACCTTTGTTTTTATTATGCATCCTACTTTGTAAAGATGCAATTGGCAAACAACACAGCACAAAACAATTTGGCTTTGAAAAAGAGTTTTTATGTTGTAACAACAAGGATGATTTTTGCTTGTAGTTCAGGTGTTGCATATGATACACAAGGTCAAATTAAATTAGTAGGTATATCTCCTCAGATGTTTGAGGATTCTGAAATTTAATGTCAGTAAAGTAAAAACCGGCCAAGTGCATGTCGGACTTCGCAAATTTAGGCTTCTGTCCCAAATGAGGGCATTTCAATGAAATTATCTGATTTATTATTAGATTGGTATTTGTTAGTAAAATATACGTAATTATAAACATTATCACCCAAGGTCATAGGTCAATGGAAAGTTAACAAATTCTTCAGAACAAAATTTTGTAACAGACAACGGATAGAGAGACGAACGGACAGACGGACACGTGAGTGAGTGGAGCAAAAGGGCTCCGTTTCTACCCTTCGCCGCCCTTCGGGTACAGAAGCCTATAAAGGGAAAATGTTCAAAAAATTATGTATAAACAAGGGAATGCCCTTAAAAGACAATTTCTGACCTTATTGGTGATGTTCTTCAGGAAAGTCAGGTGCGTAGTACTCGCAACCGATGTGCGTGTGTGACCAGTCGCACAAAAATGTAAACAAAGCTTAAAGGACATTAGGACGTAATGATCGTAAAAGGTGACATTCTGTAACAGGGATGATTTCAGGGTAAACAAATAATAATTCTATTTACTCCGTAAGTTCGGTCATCAAAAAATAATGGACATGTATCTTTTCTTTTGTCCCGTAAAAATAAGTGGTCAATATTTTTTGGTAATATATCGGTCGGACCAATTAATCTACCCAATTATGCCAACATTGCCAACCCCATGGGAAAAAGTGGGAGTTGACGTGTGTGTACGTATAGTCAAAATCATCATCTTCTTCGTTGTATCAATGATTCCAAAAACAACCGACCAAGAGCGAGTTGGACTCGCGCGCAAAGGAATCATTCTCTTTTCAGATTTTTTTTATTTGCCTTCACTTTAAAGGTTTGCCTGTAATGTAAAGAACTACTTTTTGTATTTTTTTCAAAATTTTAGGCTCAGTGGTTTAGGAGATAAAGGGGAGGGAATAGAATAGAATAAAACTTTATTGTACACCAAAACAGTCACACAATTATTGTTTTACATGAGCTTAAATCTATGGGTACAACGGCGGTCTTATCGCTGAAATGCGATATCTACTAGACAGCCTTGGGATGGAATGAAAGAACTTAAAATCTAAATGGGGGTAGTCTGCGGTGTACTGCTAATAAAAAAAGGATGTCAAAATTTTATATTTAAAAATACGTACATACATACATATCAAATGTTACGTAATTTCGTAGGAGGTGAGAAAAAAGAAGGAAAAAGAATAAAAGGAAGGCTAATTATCACTGAACGGAGTAGGTAGATTGATTTGGGGTCAATGAACTGGCACGTATATGTTAATATGGATATGCCTCCGGGATGCCGGGATTTTGTAATAATTAAGATTTTTTAGCAATTTCAAATATTGTAATGTGTAAGATGAAGAATATATCAATATGAATAAGGAATGTTTAACCCTTTTGCTGTCTTTTTAATAAAAAAATTATGGTATGGCTAAACTTGAGTAAAAACGTTGCAAACGTAAAGATTATTATTATTATACGAAATTCTACTAATAATAGTTACATGTGCGTGCGTGCGATGAAAGATGGGACTTGCGTCTCCGCTATCCGGGTGGCGGAAAGAGCAAGGGCAGCACAGGTCAAGTCTCATGTTTCGTGGCATGCACTATATATTAAATAAATTAATAAATAATAAACATTTAATTCAGACCAGGTCATTATTTTGTTAGTAACAATATACTTATGAGCTAATGTTAGTATTGCACATAAAATTATTTCACGGCATGAAGCCGAGAAAGGTGGGTGACCTTTGCAGCATGGGGGACTCCCACCTATCAGTAAAAACACCCAGTATAGTGTTGGTACTGCCACGAACGCGAGCAAGTAGGGAGGCGCATCTTTTCCTGACGATAGCGGCAAAGCCATCCACCCGCCCCTCAGCAAACGTCCTTGACGCACTGCAACGCTTGGCAGCCCCAACAGTACCCTGAGTGCATTATTATATTGGACACGCAGGTCGCTGTAAGCCCGCTGCGAATAACTGACCCACAGGCTGCAGGTGTAAAAAGATTGGCAGTATGCTTTAAAAAGCGTGAGTTTCACTAAATTCGTACACCGTGCAAACCTGCGGGCCAGCATGTTACAACGGACAGCCAGCGACCTACGTTCCCTTTCTATGTCTACATTATCAGTTAAAACATCGGTGACCCAATGTCCCAAATATTTAAACTTAGACACCCTACACAGAGGAGTGCCACACAGTGAAACATTGGGGAATGCTGGGTAAGAAAAACCACGGGCTTTAAAAAGCATTAGTTCACTCTTCCCAACATTATATTTGAGCCCAAGAGTCACCTGCCCGGGGGTTGAGGATAAATTCGAAAGAGTTACCTCGCCCCTGGGCATTCAGGGCAGGGAGGAACAGGGGTGGGTTTTAGTCAGTAAGAGTCTGACACGCCCTTCCGCTCCACCCTAGAGCGGAAGAAGTCATAGGATGATTTCCCATCCCCAAAAAAAAAAAAAATGCCCATGAGTCACCGCATATGATTCACATATCGACACTAACCTCCTCATAGCACTGATTGATGGACTCAGCAACACCATGTCGTCTGCGTAACTAAGATTATTGGTACACACTCCGTCCGTCGATATGGCATCCGACCTTGGTGCTGCTGAGCTCAACAATCAGCCGGTTAATGTACAGGTTGAACAAGCGAGGCGAGCTTAATCCGCCCTGCCTCACTCCGCATTCCAACTGGTACACACTCGACAAGGAACCGTTCCACCTTACACAATTGCGTTGATTGCTATACCAGTACTTAAAAATTGATATAACCCCAATTGGCACAGAAGTTTCAGACAACAACTTATTCCACAGCACGTCATAACTGACAAGATCGAAAGCCTTCGATAGGTCCAAAAAACAGGCAAAGACAGGCGTTTTTCTATCCTTGTAGTACTGCACAGTCTGCACAGTTTGCACTAAATGCGAAAAAATATTAAGGAGTATAAAAAGTTATTTTTATTTATTTATTCAAGAATATAATATATGATAATTACAAGCAGCAGATAATAAAGTTGCAAGAAATAACTACTAAATTAGTCATTTGTGAGTTTGAATGGATGCACAAAAGTAAGATTCACTTTATTACTTGATAAATAAGAAAAAAAAAACAATTTGAAACGTTTAACTATCGCATTCTATAAATTTCAAATGTAGTAGTTTAAAAATCTTTACATTCAATTGTGAATAAGAATTTGATTCAATCCCGTGAGTACCAAAATGAAATCCCGGAAAAAAGGCTTATCCATGTTATGATTTCTATGACTATTCAAGATGCAAGTACGTAAAATCAATCTACCTACTCCGATCACTGCTAATTATAGAAGAGATGAGAAAATATATAAACAGAAAGGCATTATAGAGAAAGGAAATGGTCTTTTACTTGACTGGGCTTGTCTAACTGGCATCGGCAACGCATTCCGCAATCGCACAGCTTGAACTGCAAATGATTTGTCATAAAACTTGGTGGAATGTGAGGGCATCAAATGTATCAAGTTCTCCGATGATCCCAAGTGTCTAGAATGTGTGTCATGAAGGAACTTAAAACGTTCTTTAAGATAAGAGGGGGTTGTAGGAATAAACAAGACTGTAAAGTAATGATAAAACATGGGCATTTCGGCGAAGGCGGATTGGCAGCCACTTGAGCTTAATAAGAAATTCAGACACGTGATCATTTTTCATCTATTTTTTTAAATAACTTCAAAATTATTTTTAAAATTATGAAAAAAAAATGTATTCGAGACCCTCACAATGTGCCCTTTCATTTGATATGTCGCACGACACAGTTTGAAAAACTTTGATTTTTAATTTTCCAATTTTCACCCCAAAAGTGACCCCCATATTCCAAATTAATTTATTTAGGGTACACGTCCGTGTTTGGGTCACAGATATTCATGTGTGTACCAAATTTTAACTCTATTGGTCCAGCAGATTCGGAGCAAATTGGCTGTGACAGACGGGCAGACACACAGACAGACCTATAAGGGTTCCGTTGTTTCATTAGGACTTTCGGTACCCTAATTAAATCTCGTTAGACAAAAATTTTGTCATGTCGACAGCATTAACATTTGCCTCGTAAAGGTCTTTCAAAGTGCAGGTGTTGTTGTACAGAGGGCATGACAAGAGGTGAGGCATACCTGGGCCTGCGGACGGCGAGTAATGAGTAGCTCGCCGTCCGATCAGCACCAGGCCCGTGAGTCGACGGCGCGTAGTGTTCCACGCGCGCCTCAAACAGAATTTATCAGCCACCACAGACGGGGGCCATCACGGCCGGTGCCTGCATGCTTGTTGGTTATGGTGGTTAGCGGATAAATTCGTAACAGAGTTACCGCTCCCCTGAGCAATCAGGCAGGGAAGGAACAGGGGTGGGTTTAAGTCAGTAAGAGTCTGACACGCCCTCCGGCTCCCAGAGCGGGAGATGTCATTGGATGATTTCCCACCCCACAAAAAAAAAAGGTGAGGCATAGTTTGGGTCGTAGCTCTACAGTGGAGTTGTGGCTCATTGGAGAACCCCTAACTGACAAAGTTGTCCATGTATAATAATTTAATATTATTCGTCCAAAGGCTCTACTAGCAGAATTGGATGGCGTTGAAACGTTATCGAGAAACACACTCTTTTGCAACGGCTGTGGCAAAAGACTGGTCATCGAGAAGAAGCAGCCAGGAGTACCTTATTGCGTGTTAGTATGACTTTGTTTATCAACTATTGGCTTCAGCCAGCGGCATCGGCATCGCCCGCGTGGAATTAGTACTTAACCCATTAAAAACCCCGTCAGGCCCCGGAATAGGAGACACAATTAAGGGTCTATTATCCGCCAAGTGGCGCCCTCATTGAATAAAAAATCGTAGCATAGCATAGAATATAAATATTAAAGAATCCTACGTCACGTTTGTTACAAAGAAGATAAAGTATTTTTACGTAGTTAAAACAGGACTCAAAGTAGTAAACAAAAGTGTCAAAAACGGCAGTTTTTGGTACTTTTGCTTTTTATTCAATGAGGGCGCCACTTGGCTGGTAGTAGAGCCTTAAAAACCTTTGTCGCGTCTCCGATTGGAGACGTGCAGGGCCTGACGGATTAAAGCCTATGTGTTATTTCAGACCGAAATCTATCTCTGTGCGGAGGAGAAGGGAGGAGCTCGTGGCAACAGCCGCACGGGTCGATCCATTAGGTTAAGCTACGCTTGCCGGGGTTGGTCCATGGATGGGTGACCATCTTTACATACCGAGACTCCTCCCTCGCGTGACATTTTTATTGACTCTATGCCTGGGTTTGATGTTGTTACCTTATATTAATGTTTATTCTCTAAATTAAAAAGTTGACGTGTCATTCAAATGAGGTTTGGTGAGATTTCGCTCACGTAGTTAATAGACGATAAGAAGAATATTATAACAATAGCGTAGGTTAATTAGACAGCGGTAGGGAGCAACGAAGAAAAAAGTAGATTCTTAACTTCTTGGTATGAATTTTGGACTTTATTTCAACATCTATAATGTTGAAATTTGTTTTATAGTTAGAACTACTGTGCGAAGTTGATGATGATAACGATTTTGGACTTTATTTCAACGGTATTAATGTTCATATTTCCTAGTAAGAACCGCGGCGGTTCTAACTGTTCGAACCTGTTCCAGGTGTAAAGTGTCTGAAACACCGGAGAAGTCTTCCGATGGCTGGGTCCCTTACATGGAGGCTGAAGATGTCATCATCTGGCGGAAAGAGTACAAGCCTGGGCTGGGACTCTATGCGTACAAAGGTTAGTACCGTCGATAGTACCTACAATCAAATGTTTTTTTTTTAATGTTGGGATACCATCAAATAACTTCTCCCGCTCTGGGTGGAGCGTCAGATTCGTACCCACGGGTGGGTTTTGGTCACCCACCCGTGTTCCCTCATTTATTTGTGCCAGGGCCGCGGTGACTTTCGAACACTCCCGTGACCCTTGCCACAGATAATATAATACTAGCGTACTGATGCCTCATCCCATACAAAGAAACGGTACCGCCGTAACTACGGGTTTCCGACAGGCACAAGCTTTTGTTCATTGTTCAGGCCCGTTCTCTACACCTCGCTAGATGGTGTTAGCACTTTAGCAGCGACGGCTTGCAAGTTGAATGAATTTACTTAAAGTCTTACCAATATTTTCTCACACGTTGAGGAATTTTTTATAGTATTTTTGACACTTCATAGTAGTTTAACTATATCAAAATGTGTCACTATACAAATTTGAAAGGAGAGAATGGATAAACTCTGAAACTTCAAATAGCGCCATCTATTGGTACAAGAAATATAGATGTCTAAAGATTCGTTCCAATAATCGTCTAAATTTGAATTACAAGCCATATATTCCACAATTTTGTGCTTAGGGCAGTTTATTAAATAAGAAAATACAGTTTGAACAATATGTAGTTTCAAAATATTAATATTACTTAGACTTCAATAAGAAATCGATGGATATTACGCCATCTATTGAGATTTATTTGAACTAAATTTTCTTTGTTCGAGATGAGACCCCGTGCCCTTGCAGAGGTACAATCAAACCTTATGGCGGCTCGGAACACTCCGCGACTCGCTGCGCAGTAGCAAACCTATTTGCTACTGCGCAGCAATACTGTACTGCTGTTTAATACCCTAGTATTACACCCATTTTTGAAAAGCATCTCAATTAGATTCTATAGTGCTTAGATTCTATAAACCAATTTAAAAAAATACAAAATTTTTACTAAATTCATAAGTACCATAAAAATGCAGTTAAATTTTTTATTTTCAAATTTCGCTCGTAAGTTGACGAAGACGCAGTGGACGCCATATTGCTCTGTGGTCATGACGTCAGTTGGCTGTGTAAATAAAAGTACAAAGCATAGATACGCTGATCAGTTGACAGTTGACACTTTATTGTTTAAACAGACGTATGACGTATAAAATGGCGGCTACTATTCCATGGTGTTAAAAAAGCAGATTAAAAAAAACTGAAAACTTTGAATTGAATTTAAAATTGATTTTGTTATTTTATGAACTAAAACTAACATTTTCCGACTGCTTTTTGCCTAAGCTATCTCAATAATATATTTTAGTTTTTTTTCTCATATAGAGTAAAATACTAGAGTTCGACCGAAACTGGTTTTCCGGCCGAAACCAAAACCGAAACCGAATATTCGGTCGTGGCTTCAGTTTCGGCCGAAACCGAAACCGAAACTCACGTGGTCAAGTATAAAATTCCTTAAAATACTGAAATTTGGTGCATTTTACCCATTATTCTGCATTAATTAGGACATGAAATGGAAAAAAAGTTTTTTTTTTTTTGCGCACGACAATTCCCGAACAGGGCCGCCAGCGTCCGCCAAATCGTTGCCGCTAGAAACGAAGTTAGGCAAGAGTGTACGACAACTTCCGAAATCAGTTTCGGTTTCGGCAGAAGTTTCGCCCAATTTTGGCCGAAACCGAAACTGCCGCCGAAACTTGATTTTTGGCCGAAACTCGGCCGAAACCAAAACCGAAACCGAACTTTCGGTCGGACACTATAAAATACCCTATTCATATGATTTGACCAGTACATATAGTATGGATTAGAACACTTTAAAAGAGACTTTGACCTCTGAGATTGTTTCGGTGTTTCTTCTCAGGGTAGTCAGCTAGGAAACACCGGCCTCATCTAGCTTAAACTGACTAAAACATTGACGTGTAAAAGTGTTCCTTGTAACCTATTTACTGAATAAACATCATTTATCATTTATGTAACTGTGGGAGTGAGGGGTGGGGTACTGCACAGCGAAAAGCGATCTTCACAGACGTCAATAACTTTGAATCGACCTATACCTTAAAATCAGAGTGTCCATCTGTCTAGCCTTTCCCAACAATGATGGATCGCCTTCCAGACTCACCGGATGCAGCTGAAATTTTACTTCGGGGGACTGGCTCTCTGATCTCAAAAACCCAATTTAAAAAAAAAAGACGTGTGGCACTCGGAGACTGCCGCGGTAAAGCTATTGCATAGCATTTTTATCAACTTATGCAATTATAATTATTTATTTATTTTATTTATGCAGTATTTTTTTTCCTTTGTTTTTTTTTCTTTGATATTAATTCAAGTTACACTTTTTACACGCACGTAAGAAGTTACACTTCTTTGGCGTAACGTTCATCGATAGATGGCAAAACTAAAAAGTATCACCGCTGTGCCGGTCGGAGTGGGGGGTGTTAGGTTATTTTCGTTACGGAATTTCTGGATTCGGTCTCCACGCTCAAGGCCCGCGATAGAAGCTATGCAATAGCTTAAAAACTGTGTTTTTACTTTAATTTTTTTTTTGGAGATATCCATCCAGCCGTTTAGGCTATTGAGCGTGCCAAAGAAATGGACATACAAACACATAGTCTCGAAAAACATTCCTCTCCTTCTAGGGCAGTCGGGTAAAACTATCAAAAAACTACACTTAGAAATTCAATGCCCAACAGTGGACTAGAACCAATAATAAAACGCAACGCAACGTAATTTGAGTATGTTCCAAAAAAATGTCTTCTTTCTTTCCGCATTTTACTATAAATAGCCTTCCGTGATCCATAAATAACATTGTTCTAAAATAATCTGTTAACTGATTATCTAACATGGTATTTTAACCTTGTTGTTTGCTAATGTTCAAGTATTACGTAATAGGGTAGGATGACAGTCAAAGTAGTGTTATTAGGGTTCCGTACCCAAAGGGTAAAACGGGACCCTATTACTAAGACTCCGCTGTCCGTCCGTCTGTCACCAGGCTGTCATCTCATGAACCGTGATAATTGAACAGTTATAGTTTTCACAGATGATATATTTCTGTAGCCGCTATAACAAGAAATACTGAAAGACAGAATGAAATAAATATTTAAGGGGGCTTCATACAACAAACGTGATTTTTTTACCGTTTTTATAGATAATGGTACGGAACCCTTCGTGCGCGAGTCCGAATCGCACTTGGCCGGTTTTTGCTCTTTTGGGAGAGAAGCCAATAGCCATCAAATAATTTCTTTCACTCTGGGTGGAGCGCCCTCCCGCTCCACCCAGAGTGGGAGAAACTATTTGCTGACTCTTACTGACTAAAACCCACCCGTTTCCATGTCCAACCGTGGTCACAGTGACTCTTTCAAACACACCCACGATGAAAGTAGAGTAGTTTAATTTCATCTTCTCTACCTTTCTTTATTCTCGCCTTATCCTGTTACGTCGGCTTTCCTCAACGTGCGGCGCCATCTGGTTCGTCGACTGGTGTCTTCGACGTTGAGATTGAGATTTTTCGTGTCCCCTTGGACATTTGTCATCCAGGTGATTTGATGCCTTCCGCTACTCAAAGGCGTAGCACGATACGGGTCCCCCCCCCCACAGACCTCACAAACCGTAAAGTAATATTACGTAGGTAGCTTAATAAACGAAAACAACGTTGATTCTATTGACAGGCGGCAATTTTTAACCGACTTTCGAAAAAGGAGGAGGTTCTATGTTCGACTGTATGTATGTTTTTTTATTTTTTTTATGTATGTCCGCGCGTTTCTCCGTCAGTTGTGGACCGATTTTCAAAATTCTTTTTTTATCCGAAAGAATATAGTCCCGAGGTGGTCCCATATAAATTTTATCGAAATTGCTTTAGTGCTTTTTGAGAAACTGAACAAAAACGAAAAATACGCATATCTTGATGACGTTTTTGTGTTCTCCAAATGTTTAAATTCCACGTTCCATGTTATTGGGGTTTTTAGTTCTGGGGTATAACAACTAAAAAGCGAAAAATAAAAAACTTTTTTACAAAATCAAACAACCAACTTCCAAAAAAAAAATACACTAAAAATTTAAAAATAACTTTAATTTCGGAAGTCGGTGTCAAATATCGAAGAAATAAAATACAAACACCGACTTCCGAAAGTAAAGTTATTTTTAAATTTTTAGTGTATTTTTTTTTGGAAGTCGGTTGTTTTTTTTGTAAAAAAGTTTTTTATATAAGATTGTACTATGAAAGGTTTAATTGTCAAGAGCGAAATTATACAGGCAGCAAAGAAAGCTTATGCTTATACATAGAGGTCCTTTTCTACACTGCGTCGTCGTGTTAAAACATGACTGAGATCAAGGTTGTCTGAAAACCGTTTGAACGGGCTTGCGGTTTGCGCCGGGTTTGTACAAAAAACTAAGGATACAATTGAACCTGAAGTGTTAAAAATGGTTTTGTGGAGAACCTCTTCGACAACTTTGTTTTTCATTTTTAACGTCACCTGTCCCATTGCTCATGCAGCATTTACCTTAGATATATTCTTAGTTTGTCTACGCCTCCCCCCCCCCCCCCTCCCCCCACCTTAAAATCCTAGCTACGCCCTTACCACTACTCCTCTTTTTAGTAGCCATGGAAAGGCACATACATAACTATCGGGCCATCGGATTACGTTTCCGTATTACCATCTGAGCCTTGATTCGGCTATTTTGTCAGTGATGTGTGCATCTTTAAAACTGTCTCTAAGGTGTTCATTGCGTACGCGTACCCTGTCTTTGAATGTCGGTATACGTATTTCAGTGGTGTGCGTTTTTTGGATTGTCCAAACTTCGCTACCGTACAGTAGTGCTGGTATTACGGCGGATTTGTACACCTTGCCTTTAGATCTTATTGGCATCATTTTTTATATATATATTTTTTAATATTATGTATATCCACCGATGTCTCTGTCAGTTGTGGACCGATTTTCAAAATTCTTTTTTTATCCGAAAGAGTATACTCTAGAGGTGGTCCCATATAAATTTTATCGAAATTGCTTAAGCGCTTTTTGAAAAATCAATAAAAACAAAAAATGTGTATACGTACATGACGTTTGGTCTCCTCCAATTACAAGTATGTTCAAATTAATTCCATGTTCCCTTATTGGGCTTATCAATTGGGACGTAACTTTAATATTTAGTTTTAGTTCTGGGGTATAACAACTAAAAAGTGAAAAATAAAAACCTTTTTTACAAAAAAAAAACTTTTTACAAAAAAAATACAACCGACTTCCATAAATAATACTAAAAAATGCAAAATAACTTTAATTTCGGAAGTCGGTGTTTCTAGTTTGGTTTCTTCGTTATTTGACACCGACTTCCGAAATTAAAGTTATTTTGCATTTTTTAGTATTATTTATGGAAGTCGGTTGTATTTTTTTTGTAAAAAGTTTTTTATTTTTCACTTTTTAGTTGTTTTACCCCATTCTAAAACTAACTTAATAGTAAAGTTATGCCCCAATTGGTAACCCCAAAAATAGGGAATTTGAACGTAGTTGGTGAAATTAGGGTGTATCAGGGTGAACTGTACAAATCTGTATACCCCTTCAGAGCGCATCAGCCTGATGTAATGTTGTGAAGTGGTGAAAACAATATACAGACATGCGATTGCAGCAATTCTGGAAGGTTTGCTATCATTTATTGATGAGTTCCATTGTATATCTCCGAAGTTCTTCATCAGATCCTCACCAAATTAAAATGGGACCAAATGTGAAGCAACAGCTTTCAAATAAAAAAAAAATCTTCAAAATCGGTTCACGTAGTAAGAAGTTATGAGGTAACACACATAAAAAAAAAAAAAAAAAAAAATACAGTCGAATTGATAACCTCCTCCTTTTTTTGAAGTCGGTTGATAACCTCCTCCTTTTTTTGAAGTCGGTTAAAAAATACAACCGACTTCCAAAATACACTTAAAATTGAAAAATAACTTTAATTTCGGAAGTCGGTGTCATATATAACGAAGAAATAAAATACAAACACGTTACAAAAAGTTTATTTTATTTTTATATTTAAGTAAAGATGTTAGAGGAAGTTTGAATGCGACGCCATTGACTTGATCTCCAAGTTGTAGCTATCAGGAAAAACCGACTCCGGCTGGGAATTCCACTCTTTAGCTGTACGCACAATGAATGTGTTCCTAAAATGTTTTGTGCGTATGGGTGGCATGTCCACTATTTGCCGGTGGCACATCGCTTTACGTCTAGTGTTCCGATGATGGAACGGGCTTGGCGGAATTAAGGATGATTCACGTTACACCGTGTCGCCACCGGGCGTCGAAATGTCGGTGGCAATTGTTTCACGGCCGAGGCACGGCCAAGCATGGATCACTTCATACAAAAAGTATACTATAGATGTTTGACCGTGTCCCGGCCGGGGCACGTCCGGGCCCGGTGCACACGTTCATGTTACACCGTGTCGCCACCAGGCCGTGCCCCGGCCGGGAAACAATTGCCACCGACATTTCGACGCCGTGCCTCGGCCGGGGCACGGCCCGGCTGCGACACGGTGTAACGTGAATCATCCTTTAAACTATGCAATGCCGTCATAAAACGTATGACCACAAGTCCGCCTAAGCCGCAGTTATACGACTTCTAATGACTTCTTCTATTAATTGAACATCACGTATAAACAGTTTTATTTCTTTGAAAAAAATTTCCTTCGTAATTTGTTAGGTGAATATTTGAAATTATATATTTATAAAATAGTGTCTAACGTGGATAAAAAATTGAGAATAACTTTTATTTATAATAAATTAATAATGCGTCCAATTTCGGACATCGCTCCTTGATGGGCGTCTTATTAATGTTTGGACGTACGACTCGTTACGTGAGCTCAGCACAGAACACGCAAGCTAACCACTCAAATTCGTTGGCATTTAATAGTGCCTTAATAGGGTATACATGTGCTATCGTAAAAACATAGTTTAATGTCAAACAAATATTATCTTATCAGACATTAACCGTTCAATATCTCTGATAGCGCGAAACATGGGATAACTGTGTAGGTAATAAACTAACAAGCGATATCCTGTTGTTAACCTAAATTCAAAAAGAAATGAATGGACATAAACACATGCATTTTGGTATGGGTTTTAACGCTTTTATTAACTTCAACTGTAACTGTATAAATAAAATCTTGAAGTTACATTTGACCCAATGCCCGGTTTTGAAACCCTTTCATTGATACCCATAACATGGGAATGCATATAAAATAACTAGTCCGCCATCTTTGGAAGTCCGCTATCTTTGGAAGGCCGCCATCTTTGGAAGTCCGCCATATTGGATTTAGAATGACGTCACTTAGCTAACCGTCCAAACTAAACATGTGTGCAAAATTTCAGCTCAACCGGAAACCGGGAAGTGGGTCTAATTTAACTTTTTAGATTTTTTACATATTTGTTACCTTTTTTTTGTTTTTTTTTTAACTGGTGAAGTTAATGAAAACCTGTTAAAAAGACCGGACGCATTATTAGGGATTACCGTGTGTCTTATTTTTTAAATTCAATTGTCTGTAGTTTATGAAAACTAAAAAACACACATAGTGTTTTTATTTTTGTGTTCTCAGCAAACACTTTCCTTTATCGATATTTATATACACTATCCACTTCGGGTCACATTCACCTCGGGACATATTCTTTCGGATGAAAAAAGAATTTTAAAAATCGGTCCACACCTGACAGAGAAATCGGTTGACAACATAAAAAAAGCGTACATACAATCGAACATAGAACCTCCTCCTTTTTCGAAGTCGGTTAAAAACCCACCTGCATTCCTTCAGTTACTCTTGGCATTACAGGGCCGTGGCGACTCTTTTAAACACTCTCCCGCGATTATTCCATCACCTGACAACCCTGTATGGCATACAAGGTCTTGTTATTTTCAGCCATCACATACTTACGTCATTATCAATTACTGGTATTATCATTTACTTCGGATCTTTATCACCATAACGTTACTTAGGAAAAAAAATACGTAAACACTTGTTTTTCTTTAAAGCACCTCATACAGTGTGAGTCATTATAATGTGCACATGTCGAAATGAGGGAATCTATGCTTAATTTTATCGACGGAAAAATGTTAAAAAAATACGAAATTATTTTTTAAAAATTAATTAACAGTCGGAAACAAAACGGTGTAACTTTTAAACTGATTTGAATGATCTGTCGCGATGTATAATGATTGGAAGTAATTAGGCGTCCTCATAAAATAAAATAAAAGAAAATTGTGAAAAAAAGACTACCCACAAATGAAAATAAACATGTTTTTTTTAGAAAAAATCTGTTTTTTTCTTCATCAATTTGAAAAAATATAAAATTATTTAGATTTTTTTAAAATATTTTTTCCGTCGATAAAATTAAGCATAGATTCCCTCTTTTCGACATGTGCACATTATAAAGACTCACACTGTATAGACACTTCCACTTTTTTTTTGTTTTCGGGCGGAAACCTTCAAAAGGCGCCCGGGATTTGGGGACAAGTCCATGGAGTGTGGGACTTTTACCTCGCTAAAATTCCCCGGTGATAACGGTCATCTTACGGAAGGTCCTTTACCTCTTAAAATACCATCTGGAAACCCCTCCGTGCAACGCCTGTTAGGGCACATCCCTGAAGAGACTATAAAGGGGTCTCGCCTTTATTTATTTTTTTGTGATGGTTTGAAATCATCCAATGGCTTCTCGCGCTCTTGGTGGAGCGGGAGGGCGTGTCAGACTCTTTCTGACTAGAACCCACCTCTGTTCCTTCCCTGTTTCGAATTTATCCGCTACAAGGGGTCTCCCTTGAGATTCGCTGTGCACGCAGTACATGCTCACTGTGCCACCGTTTTCTCTGTAATCACTCGATGGGCGAACAGAGGCCCCACTCAGAGCACCCAGATTCCAAAATCCGCATTATCCAGGCGGGGTTACCTCCCCGACGTCTTTTTCTCCGAGTGGGATCGAAAGGCACCACTTATCAGATGGAGGTTTTTAAATGACTCTTCTCTGAAGTGTGTATGTTGTACTATTCCACAGCCGATGGAACAAACACAGTGTCTTGTAACTTGGTGCTCGGTCACACAAAAACTATTTACAGGACCTTTTTTAGTGTTCTTTTTTACACGACTTGAGGACAAAAAGGCGTGGGATTGAGCTGCTTCAATGATATACATGAGCCATTGTTTTCATATGTACTACTTACTGATGAAAAATTTTTTATATATATATATTTTTTTTTTTTTTTAATATTCGTTTTTGACATGAATACTTGTATAGTATTGCATTATATTTTTTATTTTTTTATTTTTTTATTGACATTTTATTATTATTATTATTTTTTTTGACTTGAATACTTTGTTAAGTATTATATTTATTTTTATTTTTTGATTGACATATTATGATTACTATTTTGTTTGACACAAATATTTACTTTGTAAAGTATTATATTTTTATTTTTTTTTGATTACTTAATTATTGTAAATGTGAGGACTATGTGGGTTATTATTATTATTTTCTCCTCCTTTTTACAGTAATTTTCAACGTTGTCTGACAGTTTGAGTACTTTTGCGGCCTACCCAAATGTCTTTTCTTTGGTATTGTTCGTCATGTCATTGAGCTCCTTAGTGGTTTTTAAGTTGAGCTATTCGACTATTGACAAATGCTTGCACTGACTGGACAGGTCCACTCAAATATGTTTGGTTCTTTCTTCAAAAGACCACTACAGACACTAAGCTGCATGGTCCTCATATAGAATAATGTGAATGCGAGAACTATGTATGTCGTTATATTCATGTAGATTTTATGATTGTCTGGCAGTTTGAGTATTTTTTGCGGCCTACTCAAATGTCCTTACTTTGGTATTGTTCGTCGGTTCGTTGAGCACCTCAGAGTTCTGAGTTGAGCTTCGCGATGACTGACAAATGCTTGCACTGTCTGGACAGGTCCACTCGAATTCGTGTGTTGCTTTCTTCATAAAGCTCATCCCAGACATAAACGTACATGGTTCTCATAGGATCTAACCAGTCCACATTGTATGGATTTGAACACTAAAAGAGACTTTGACCTCTGAGTTTGTTTCGGTGTTTCTTCTCAGGGTAGTCAGCTAGGAAACACCGGCCTCATCTAGCTTAAACTGACAAAAAAACATTGACGTGTAAAAGTGTTCCTTGTAACCTATTTACTGAATAAACATCATTTATCATTTATCATTTATCACGGGTAATGATTTGGGGAGGCCCCTGCCAAGCCGTGCGACAGGAATGGCTAAAAAAAGGGGTAATGACTGATGGAGTAGTATGAGCGAGTTCATAGTTTTGGCAGTATTCAGGATCCAGTAAAATATACTTTTCTACAGGAAAACGGAACCGCTCGAAACTGTTCTGTGAACTGTTCTGTGTGTGTGTGTGTGTGTGTTCTGTTCTGTGTGTGTGTGTGTTCTGTTCTGTGGTGTGTGTTCTGTGTGTGTCCTAAGAAATTATTTATTTTATTTCATATTGATACCCCTCCGTTACCCCAGCTGCCATTCTTTACGGGTAGTCAGAATTTAGAAAGTGTGACACCCAGTCTCCCGTATCGAGTTATTGGCTGTGGAAGTCAGATAGCCATTTGAATCACGTAAAATACTGGTATTGAGCTGCATCCGGTTAGACTGGAAGCCTGAGCTGAGCTCTGAGCGGTTGATGGTGAGAGTTATTGAAATAAGTGAAACTAATCTCTGACATTTGAGATAAATGTACTTTATGTGTAGCTAGGGCAAAGGCGTATTATAAGCACTGATAAGGAATGAACATTGAATGACGCGGGCTTAAAACCGAGTTCTAAGTATTCAATCCAGATTTTCTCCCCCTTTGAAGGCCCTGTTCTGACCTACGCGGTATTCGCTACCGAAAGCGAAACTTTTTAACGCGCCGCTGCTGTTGTATGTATGTATGTCGGGCTGGTTTCCGCAACTCCACGCTCAAGGCGTGTATTTTGCGGACAGCGCCGCTGCTGTTGCGGCAACTATTTCGTAAAGCAAGCGAAAATATACCATCTACTTGGGCGGTATGGCGATATTGGTATCGCCCGTTTTGTTGTAACCGTAGTACTACATCCAAAATACACGCAACTTAAACATGATTGGATGTGGTTGTATTAACATAATATATAAGGGTTAGGAGGGAGTTGGCACTCACCTCATATATATTTAAAATTTTTAGAGGAAAGTTGCATAATGCAATTGTTTTGGAGCGGCTGAGCCTGTGTGTTCCCGACAGGTACGTGTGGAGACGACGGCGACCGCACCTGCTGGTGGAGCCGTGCAGTCGGACCAACCTTTTAAGGGAGGCGCCGCTGACGCGTGCACTTCGGACGCTCAACTTGGTCCATAATGAAGTTTACCTTTTGTGTTGTACTCTGGGTGAATTCATTAGGAGTGCATTATTTACAATTGTGGCAATACATTCGTGTGATATTTTATTATGACTGGCTTGTTACTGTATGTATTTTTAAGTGTCAAATACTTTTTTTTTTTTTTTAATTAGTTATAGGTGTTAGTATACATAATTTAGGATAAGCGCATTTATCGTATTGGGGGGGAAAAAAAACCTGTAAAGATAGATGTAAGGCGAAAATAAATAAATAAAAATAAATAAAACATCTCAGCCTGATCCTTGGGAACATACAAGCTTGAGTTTTTTTTATATGATACTCCTGCAGAGTAAACACAGACATTAAATGACTGATTTATAGTGATTTATGCAGGAAAATAAAACGTTTATATTTGTGTTAGTACAGGGATAGCCAGAAGATTTTGAATATAATTTTTCAAGTTGTTTGCGGTGCTTCGCGCTACTGCGTTTTCCTGGTGGCCATTTTTAAACAAACACAAAGTAGGTGCGCGAAGTATAGCACGCGTAGCATGACCACCGTAGAAACAGATTTCGTCGACGGAAGAATAGACAAAATGACAGATTGTAGAACGGTGTCTACCGTCCTAAGAATGGCGATTTTAAAACTGAAGAAATGTTTCTATTCGTCAGTCGCAAAAAAGTCTACAATGTAAAGCATGATGCTCGGACAGAAAAGATGTCAATTTAGATAAAAAAACTTTGCCTATTCATGGTAAAAAGATGGTGTATGAACAAAGTGAGCACCCGCTCAACAGGCACTGCACTGTTCGTGGGCGTATATTAACCGATCTCTCCTCCCCCAGTGTACGGCAGGTATCCAGACGTCCGAGCTTCGGACTTCGCAGCCGTCCAAGTAGACGGCGCCTACCGCACCGTGTGGGACGCGGCCGTGGCGGCGCTGGCGGTCGTGGAGCGCCGCGCCAACGGGCTCGCCGACCAGGCCGTGCTGCACTGGGAGGTGCTGTGGCCGGTGAGTCACTCTCATAGTAGTCTAGTTATCTAGTAGACTCGCCTTGCCTGAGTGCCCAGGGGAGCGGTAACTCTGTTACGAATTTATCCGCTACCCCTAGGCATGCAGGCATCGGCCATGATGGGCCCCGTCAGTGGTGGCTGACATATTCTCTTTGAGGCGCCTACCTACAATATTCCTCGGAGTGCCAACAGATATGAAAACCAGACTAATGTTAGTAATTTGAATTTACAAATTATGACATTTTCGTTATTTATACCGTCATTAAAATAAATTTAAAGAGCCGGCCAAGTGCGTGTCGGACTTCACACATTTAGGGTTCCGTACCAAATGTATTTTGACTAGGTATGGCTTTGGATCAACAAGATGCTTGTACCGTGAAAATTGGAAGGCTCCAACCAAGGCTGTAAAACCTGTGTGACAGACGACGGACAGACAGACAGACGGACACGTAAGTGACAGCAATAGTGCTCCGTTTGGACCCTTCGGGTACAGAACCCTAAAAAACAGTTACTCCAAAGTTTTAAATTTTCACTTCTGTCGGCAGTTACTATGACTGCTTACTTTTTGTTTTAATGGGCTCGCATTTGACTTCTTTCTCACCTGATGGTAAGCGATGATTTGGTTGACGATGCAGCACACTTGCCTA
Organism: Polia nebulosa; assembly: GCA_951329385.1. Taxonomy (NCBI): domain Eukaryota; kingdom Metazoa; phylum Arthropoda; class Insecta; order Lepidoptera; family Noctuidae; genus Polia; species Polia nebulosa. The sequence continues at coordinate 12,429,931 of OX589615.1, forward strand.
GAAGTAATCTATTCACTCGACACGACAGCTCCCACTGTCCTGGATTAAAAGATCAAAAGAATCCTTCGAAAGATAAAGGAGGTCCTTGAAGTTTCTTCACTGAAATTAGTAACGACTTGCATGATTTCCCACCCCACAAAAAAAAAGTACAAGGTTATGACAAATATTAACGGAATCGGTACAGTGTGTCAATTGGATTTAGGAAGTGAGGCAACATTAATTCGTAAAAGTAATGCTTCAAGACTAATCAATCCAAAGAAAATCAATCAATCCTAAGATTGAACTGGGAAAGCGTTAATGGCCCATATTTAAGAGGATTAGGGAATGTACCATACTTACTACTAGGGCGTACTTTTGTGAATGTAGACGTGCAAGGTATTTCGGAAAGGGATGTCGAGGTGTTTATTGTAGATGACGGCTTAATTAATTATGACGTGCTGCTTTGACATAGTTTTACGAAAAGACCTACACTTAAGATTATTAAAACTCCAACAGATAAAGAAAAAACACACAACAACAGCCAACAGATAGAGAAAGGGTGGCACAAGATTTCTATTCTAAATTACATCTTTGTATAACTTGTGGTGTTACAGTGGACATAGGTGAGAATCAATCCCTGTAAAGTCAAACGTTACTTGCACCGGAAATATGTATGTAGGCGGATCAGTAAGGGGCTGCGCGGGTCATGAGTACTATCTGTTACCGGGAGAATATAAAATTCATAATTCTGAATGTCATTTATTAGTTCAAAATCTTTCTTTCTGCGATTTCGGCGGTCTCTCCAGTTCTGAAGCTGTAGTGCTAGATGGCGCGCTTCTCCCAGTCTGCTCCGATTTTCGGTATCTCGGTTCACTCGTGCAAAGCGATGGCGAAATAGATCGGACTGTTAAGCACAGAATTAACACTGGATGGATGAAATGGCGGCAGGTCACCGGGACTATCTGTGACTCCCGCATGCCCCTAAAACTTAAGGGGAAGATTTATAAAACAATGGTCAGACCTGCTGTCTTGTATGGTTCAGAATGTTGGGCCACAAAAGGGATGAATGAAAAGCAATTGCATGTAGCTGAGATGAGAATGCTAAGAGCGATGTGTGGTGTTACGCGCATGGATAGGATTAGGAATGAGTATATAAGAGGAAGTCTGAAAGTGGCACCGCTGACTGAAAAATTGTGTGGAAATCGGTTGTCGTGGTATGGGCATGTGATGCGGAGGAATGAAGAAAATGTCGTGAGGAAAGTATTGTGTATGGATGTGGATGGCTATAAGAGTAGGGGAAGGCCAAAGAAACGATGGTTGGAGTGTGTGAAAGAGGATATGGGTAAAAAGGGGGTGACTACAGAGATGACGACTAATAGAGGAGTATGGAAGAAAAAGACATGTTGCGCCGACCCCAAATAAATTGGGATAAGGGCAGGAGAATGATGATGATTTATTAGTTCAAAATGTTGGTTCGAATCCAGTGTGCTTCAAAGGGAACACCCTCGTTATAAGCAGTACAACGCGAAAACCTGCGGGCTATCATGTTGGCTCGCATCGACAGCCCCCCTATCATCAAATTGCCATAGCCGAACAATCTAGAGAGAAAACTGCATTTGTCACACCCGACGGACAATATGAGCCTTTTGGATTGGCAAATACCCCAGCAGTTTTCCAGAGAGGGATCCACAAGAGAAGGCCAAAATCGGATATTTAGTTATATATAGATGAAATTATGATACCATCAAGAAATTTTGAGGAAGCATTGACACGCCTCGAAGAAGTGCTAGACCTTCTACGTGAGGCAGGGTTAATCCTTAAGATGGAAAAATGCTGCTTCTTTGAAGAACGAATCAATTTTCTTGGATTCTAAATAGATAAAGATGGCATCAGAACTGGGATCCAAAAGATAGAAGTGTCGTCCAGGTTTCCTACTCCCCGAAATCAACATGAGTTTAGGAGGTTTCTTGGGCTCGCTAGTCCAAGAAACCTCCGTGGTTGGTTTTTAGAAGATTTGGATTTAGATTTTTGGATTCGCATTAATTGCTAGGCCTTTGTAAAAGGACATACCTCGGAGCTGGGGAGATATACAAACGGAATCTTTTCAATCCATAAAAAAACACCTTACCGAAAGACCTGTCCAACCCTAACGCCGAAACACAATTACGCACTCAGTAGGCGCCCAGTGTCAGTACCATCTAAAGATATTCACATTCTGGACATTATGTCGGTTAGTACGGAGGACTGAATTTCTACGGTGCAGTCTTCCGACGAAGAAGTTAGGCGTAAAGTTCATACAAAAATATGTAGCTGTGCATGCCTTAAGTGTACTCATCACAAACTGCCTTCGGGAAGGATTACTCCACCCGATTCCAAAAATAAATATACCGTTCCACACGTCACATGCGGACCACCTGGGTCCTTTCCCACGAAGTAAGCGCGGTTACACGTACATACTTGTGATAGTTGACGGCATTACCAAATATGTTACCATTACACCTGTTCGACGAACATAAACCAAAGAAAGCGGACGAGAGAATACGCGGTCGAGAGACTACGCGGTCGAGAGTATACGCGGCCGAGAGTATACGCGGGCGAGAGAATACGCGGTCGAGAGAATACGCGGTCGAGAGAATACGCGGTCGAGAGAATACGCGGCCGAGAGAATACGCGGTCGAGGGAATACGCGGTCGAGAGAATACGCGGTCGAGAGAATACGCGGTCGAGAGAATACGCTGTCGAGAGAATACGCGGTCGAGAGAATACGTTGTCGAGAGAATACGCGATCGAGAGAATACGCGGTCGAGAGAATACGCCATCGAGAGAATACGCCGTCGAGAGAATACGCGGTCAAGAGAATACGCGGTCGAGAGAATACGCGGTCGAGAGAATACGCCGTCGAGAGAATACGCGGTCGAGAGAATACGCGGTCGAGAGAATACGCGGTCGAGAGAATACGCGGTCGAGAGAATACGCGGTCGAGAGAATACGCGGTCGAGAGAATACGCGGTCGAGAGAATACGCGGTCGAGAGAATACGCCGTCGAGAGAATACGCCGTCGAGAGAATACGCGGTCGAGAGAATACGCGGTCGAGAGAATACGCGGTCGAGAGAATACGCGGTCGAGAGAATACGCGGTCGAGAGAATACGCGGTCGAGAGAATACGCCGTCGAGAGAATACGCCGTCGAGAGACTACGCCGTCGAGAGACTACGCCGTCGAGAGAATACGCGGCCGAGAGAATACGCCATCGAGAGAATACACCATCGAGAGAATACGCGGTCGAGAGAATACGCGGTCGAGAGAATACGCGGCCGAGAGAATACGCGGCCGAGAGAATACGCGGCCGAGAGAATACGCGGCCGAGAGAATACGCCGTCGACCGAATACGCCGTCGACCGAATACGCCGTCGACCGAATACGCAGTCGAGAGAATACGCGGTCGAGAGAATACGCGGTAGAGGGAATACGCGGTCGAGAGAATACGCGGTCGAGAGAATACGCGGTCGAGAGAATACGCGGTCGAGAGAATACGCCGTCGAGAGAATACGCCGTCGAGCGAATACGCCGTCGACCGAATACGCCGTCGCGCGAATACGCCGTCGACCGAATACGCCGTCGACCGAATACGCCGTCGACCGAATACGCCGTCGACCGAATACGCCGTCGACCGAATACGCCGTCGACCGAATACGCCGTCGACCGAATACGCCGTCGACCGAATACGCCGTCGACCGAATACGCCGTCGACCGAATACGCCGTCGACCGAATACGCCGTCGAACGAATACGCTGTCGAGCGAATACGCCGTCGATTCGTATCGTTGTCGGCGTTATCGTTGTCCGGGCAACTGCCCGATAGTTGATTTCGGGCTGTTGTAGGAATTTTGCTGTTCTAGTTCGTATGTAGCGTCGTAGATGTCGCTACAACGATAACAACTTTTATAACTTTTTGAATCGTTTCATCTCAGAAACGGTGGCTCGTAAGAAAAAGTAATGATACATTTTTTATAGATAATTTTATGATCTACAATTTATGTCTGAAGTACTTTTATGATAAAACTGACCGTTTTGCTGAAAATCGCGAAAAACTCATTTTTTTTTACCTTTGACCTCGAATAAATTAATTTTTTTTCCATACACGGGAATGATGGGGAACTTTTAGACATTGCTTATAATTATGTTTTGACATCATAAAAGTCTAAAAACTTTCTATTATCCGTGTTGGCCGACACAAGTGTGACATAAAAAGGCCAAGTGAAGTGCAACACTGTGGAAGAAGAAAATCATCAAACACGTGATACATCTGGGGCGTGTCAGACTCTTACTGACTAAAACCCACCCCTGTTCCTTCCTGCCCTTAGTGCCCGGGGGCAAGGTAACTCTGTTTCGAATTTACAACCCGGGCAGGCATTGGCCATGACGGGCCCCGTCTATAAAGACGCCGCCGTCATGGCCAATGCCAACAAAGTAGTTTTGCGCAAAAATTATTGCTGGGAAACGACTTTTATTTTTAGGTATGAAAAATAAAACAATTTTTACTCCGCGCAATGGAACGCGAACACAGGCAAGTGAAGTTAAACCCCGCCCTTTCGCTCTAAACCACGTAGGTACTTGTCGGATACGTTTTCTGCAAATACGTAAGTTCGAAATTTCGTAAAAAAAAAACGAAAAGTCAGGCAATGTTTTTTGGAAAAAAGTTTAAAAAATTCATTTGTGTAAAAAAGACACACAAGTCAAGTGAAGAAAGAAAAGTGAAAGAAAGAAGTGAAAGTCAAGTCAAGTGTGTCTGACTTTTTTCAGAAAAAAATCAGAAGATCGGATGTTTTTTTTAGATCATTCTAGTGGAAAAAAATGATCCAAATAATGGGTAGAATATGTGGCTTTCGGCTTCGGAAACTGTCTTTTTACACCCGATATACACACACACACACCATTACACATACATACAAAGTTTAGCCTTTACAATATTAGTGAGATGTATCTCAGATTTTAAAAAAGGTTACGGGAGCCCAAAATAATCTATGAAAATTAACTATATTGTTACGAGCTGGGTATGGGATAAATTATTTTACACCAATTAATTAACCAAATATCCTTTAATAAATCAACAAGTTATTTACACAAACACTAAATCACTTATAATCAGTATTCTCTTCGCAATCGCTTGTATTCACTTCCGTTCGCATCCGTAGTCGAAAACAGACTGACTCACTCGCCCGCCGTCCGGCCTATTTATACGGTCATGGAAGTTTCCAGAACTTTGTCGAACTATCCTATAGTGGAATATTCTAGAAACATCTATGAACTTCTACACAGTACCACAATGTAATGTTCTCGAACCTAGTGGAAAGTTCTGGAAACTTCGACCACATTCTCGAACGTTCCAGCGTAATACGGTCGACGTAACAATATTCTCTAATTATTGAGTGCACATGCATTGTTTTATAACGATTCAAATCGTCAGCAGTAACACGATCTTTAAAAACCACGAGAACATACAAACTTTCGACACAACCCATCTCTTGTCTTGAAATCATCCTAAATCCGAACAAGTTCTGAGACTAACTTTGATAGAATATTCTCAGTCATATAAAACTAGCTCTACTCCTTTGACTTGCAGGACCGCAATCATCTATGTACTTTATATTTGACTGAGTAAGTTTGCACTGAATATCAAGTTCTCTGCACTTTTTTGTGATTAATATTGTAGTAGTGTTCTAGTGTAAGTAGCAATATTTTGTAGTCTCTGGTAGTGTGTGCAGAGATAAATGAAAAGAGTTTGTACATTTGCACAGAAATCATAATTAAGTTTATTGACAAGATAGAAAATAAGTTCACAACACTAAATGAGAGTCAAGAGCATGAAATATGAAGAAGGAGTACACAGATGGAAAGCACATAATGAAAGATAGAATACTGGCATAATAGTGCGCAAGCGGGTAGCGGGGAGGTAGGCGAAGCAAACTCGACAACACAGCGAGTTCGTGCGAAACGGTAAAGCGACTGATTGGCCGTTCTGAAATGTTGCGCGCACGCAGCTCATGAATGTGAGCCCCACTTCGCCCGGTAAACAATGCGGCGGCTGAATCGTCCGGTAACTAATAACGAACATGCCCCCTTAGCCAAAATACATTTCTGTTAACGTTAACGCTAACGCTTCGTGCAAAATGTATGGCAAGGACATTACCTGCGGAGAGAACTGTCTCGTGACTCACGCCCAGTAATGTCGTTGCCATACATTTTGCACGAAGCGTCAGCGTTAACGTTAACAGAAATGTATTTTGTCTAAAGGCTCTGGTTTGCTTGTCCGCACGCTTAAATACAGATTGTTATAAATTATTTCGTGTAAATATTGTTATTGATAAGTTTAGTTATAGTAATCAATGTGACATATAATTTTACATATAAAAAAATTGCAACCATTGTTTACCATTGTTTTTGTTACCAGCCAAAAATGGTGCTGTGATTATAATTATGAGTCTGAATAATATTATATCTGTATTTTTTTTTAAGTTAATTAGCTTATTCATAAGATTAATGTTCTTGAATATAATCAATAAAAGTTTTATAATTAATTTAATACTTTTATTTGAGAGGAAAACCACTGAATTTGTTGACGTTATTGGAACGAAATAATATGAGAAAACGTACGTAAATGTAAATTTCTCGACAACCCGAGAAGCCGCGAGAAATTAGCCTCGAGAATTCTCGAGACCCGAGAAATCATGAACCCTACTCTTGACTTTAAAGACCCGCAGGTTTGTGTATGGTCACAACAAGGAGATCAGTACCAATTTTATTTTTCTTTTACAGAGACTATTCGCAAATAGAGACTACGTATACATAAGAAGACACAAAGAATTCGAAATCGCAACGAAGTTACTACCGCACAAAGATGGCATATTCCGATCCCCCCCTTGCGAAATACGACGAGATTCGATCTATTCCGAACGCCCAAGCGTGCACTCTAAAGCGAAACGGAAAGCTATGGGTGCTTACGACAGAGACAGAGAGGGAGCACCTTGCGATAATAAAGTGTATGTGATTGTTTCACGATCGTGTGAACACCCGAAGGTGCCCGAGACGAAGCATGCGATCCGAGTGTCGGAGTACTGGAGTCATATGGTTGTGAAGACTCTGGATGGGCCTGATAAGGTACTGGAATGTTTGAAACTGGATGTATGATAAGCCCCGGAGTAGTAGGCTAGTAGTGTACAAGGCGGAGATGACAATCACTATCATCATATTATAAAACAAAGCCCCCGTCGTGTCTGTACGCGATAAACTCAAAGTGTGACTCTATCTGGCAGGCCCCAACGATATTTATCACAAAGACAAAGACAACACAACAACAACAACAACATAAAGACATTATTTTGTACCTAAAGAAAATAAATAAGATCTATTTTGTACCTCGACAGTTTTTGATCAAGGTGAATGCTCCAGGGTAGCGCGCGAAATTCAAATTTTCTTACGTTTTTTGCAATTTGCAGGTCAGGGTCAGGTTGTATCTTGGTCAACATTTGATTCGCGGCCGTAGCGAGTATGTATTTATAGAATTATAATCATTCAAATCATCAATACAACTCTCTCAGTTAGAATTGATTCCAAATGTAAGTATTTCATGAAATCATGTTTTAAGGACTGTTTCTGCCCATCGATATGAACAACTTTCTTTAAGAAAATCTGTGGATATTCTCAAAAAATTTTTTTAACTCCCATACAAATATTGATCAGCTGATGATAACTTTGTATGGAAAGTCCAATTTTTTTTTGGGAATTTTCTATTTTTTCTTACAGAAAGTTGTTTATTTCCATGGGCAGAACCAGTTCTTAAAATATGACCACACCTTTCCGTTACAGCCTGTATGTACTTAAATATTTTAATTTAACGAATTAGTTTTCCTAATTGTGAGCGGATATTATAGGTAAATTACAATAAACATACCTATTTGCCTTTATTGTATCAAAAAACTTATTGCCTTGAATTATGGTTCGTTTTCGTTTATTTCGGCTGTTTATTAAATGGGTGCTTGTTTAAAAAACGAATATTTTCTGTATAGATAACAAAGTCGAAATTTTGGATTTGTAAGGTACATAATAGTATCAAGCTCCTTTTTTTTTTGTGGGGTGGGAAATCATCCTATGACTTCTCCCGCTGTGGGTGCAGCGGGAGGGCGTGTCAGACTCTTACTGACTAAAACCCACCCCTGTTCCTTCCTGCCTGAGTGCCCAGGGGCGAGGTAACTCTGTTTCGAATTTATCCTTAACCCCCGGGCAGGCATCGGCCATGACGGGCCCCGTCTCTTGCTGACAACTCTTTGAGGCGCGCGTGGAACACTGCGCGCCGTCGACTCTCGGGCCTGGTGCTGATCGGACGGCGAGCTACCCATTTCTCACCGCCCGCAGGCCCGGATCTACGGTGGCCGGAGATCGTCTCGCGGCGCCGAAAGTCCCAGGCGTCTCCTGAGGCGGCTGCTGCTGAGGGCGTGAGGGTGACTCCGTTGTTGGTGCTCTCTCACGCGTCCCGCCTCCGCCTTCGCGAGCATTACTGCTTCGCAGAAGGAGGAGACGGCTTCGCATTCCCTCTCGCTCCGTACCATGGCCTGAACCAGGGCAGGGCGCGAGAGGTCGCTGCCACCTATCGCATCCACGAGGACACGGCGTGTCTCCGCCCAAGCGGGGCAGACCTCCACCGTATGCTCCACCGTGTCCTCTGGGCGATCCGTGCAATGGAAACACCCGGGCGTCATCTCCCGCTTAGTATCAAGCTCCTAATGCTATTGTAAGATTTTAAAGAGTAGTATTTAAAGATGGGGCCCGCTGGCTGGACTTTTGTCTAAATAACGAATATCTTCTAAAGTAAAGCTCAAAGAAAGTCGAAATTTTGGATTTGTAAAGTACATAATAGTTTGTAACTCCGAGGAGTATTGGGCGATCTGAAAGTATAATAACATTAAAAATAATCATAAGGGTCCCGCTAGCTAGACACTTCATAGAAACGTCATTTAATCAAAAAGTGTCGAGGTACAAAATATATCTTATGTATTTTCTTTAAGTACAAATTAATGTCTCTATGAAAAGTGTTGATAAATTTCGTTGGGGCCTGCCAGGTAGACTCACACAAACTCAAAAAATAATGATCGGATTTTCATGCGGTTTTCAATAGAAAGAGAGATTCATGAGGAAGGTCTAGGTGTATAATTTTTACCCATGCGAAGCTGGGGCTGGTCGCTAATACAAAAATAAATAAAAAACTACAGATACAACAAAAAGTAAAAGTTGTATATAATCTTCATCTTAGCGTGTCGATGACAAATTCAGTTATTAAATATAATGTTTGACCCAGTATTGCCTAGGAATCCACTGTACCCCTTGATCCACTTGAGGGTGATTCGGTTAAATGATAAATGATGTTTATTCAGTAAATAGGTTACAAGGAACACTTTTACACGTCAATGTTTTTTGTCAGTTTAAGCTAGATGAGGCCGGTGTTTCCTAGCTGACTACCCTGAGAAGAAACACCGAAACAAACTCAGAGGTCAAAGTCTCTTTTAGTGTTCAAATCCATACAATGTGTACTGGTTAAATCATATGAGAACCATGTACGTTTATGTCTGGGATGAGCTTTACGAAGAACAAAAGCAACACACGAATTCGAGTGGACCTGTCCAGACAGTGCAAGCATTTGTCAGTCATCGCGAAGCTCAACTCAGAACTTTGAGGAGCTCAACGAACCGACGAACAATACCAAAGTAAGGACATTTGAGTAGGCCGCAAAAATACTCAAACTGCCAGACAGCGATATAGTCTTAGTTTCCTGTTTGTTTTTGTTTGGACAGTCACAGAGCTTCCAATGTTTACAGATGGGCATGGAATTCGTGTTGACGTACTACGACGAGCCAGCAGTGGGCGGGATGCCCAGCACCGTGGCGGCGTGGGCCACCGGCCGCGCCGCGCCCGCCTACCTGCAGCGCATGCGCAAAGCCGCCTGCGAGTACCGCGCTTGGAGGCTCGCGAGACATCAACAGGTATCATTGCTATAAAATAAACCGGCCAAATGCGTGTCGGACTTCGCACGTTTAGGGTTCCGTGCCTAATGTATTTTGACCATTTGTATGGCTTTGGGTCAAGAAGATGCTACTGTGAAAATTTGAAGATTGTAGCTCCAACCGTTTGGTAGGGAATGCAATCTCGTACGAGATTTCCGCCTAGCGAGATCTCGCGAGACTCAAAACCCAGTCTCGCGAGATCTCGCAAATTACGGGATCTCGCGAGATTGAGAGAATCGCAATTAAAACATATGCAAATGCTTGTTTTAAGAACTAGTAATTGACATGATATGTAATTAAATAGAAACTGCGTTGCTTAGTTATAAAAATAATGTAAGTTTTATTTTAAAAATCAACAGAGTACTTATTATTTTGTCTCTAACTCTAATAACATTTGTTTATGTCTATAATTATTATACCTACTGTAGCTAATCAGTTCAAATTCTTACAATGTTGGTAACAAAACAATAATTATCTATATTTAGTCCTTTGTAAGTTATTACTTTAGTTTCAATAATTAAGAGTAATAGGAACATTACTTATGGTAAATAAATACAACAAAACAAAAACTTAACTTCACAAGTTGTTAAATAAATGTTGTGAGATCGTATTAATCAAATAAAAAAAGTTTAAAGTAGAAGTCAGATAAAGTTATCAAGGTACGGAAAGGCCAGTTAGTTTGTCTGAAAATGGCTTCTCAAAAAACACATCATGTCGAGAGTATCATCTGACAGACGACTTCTGATTGTGCATGCCAAATACCCTGCTGCTGAAAAAGCTCGTTCTGCCTCAACACTTGTGGGAACCACAGTTGAGAGGCAGTTATGTACGAAGTTTAAAGTTCCCCTCTTACTCCACCAGCTTCGTACAAATTCATTTCTTTTTTTATTAAAATGTCTAAAGTATTTGTTGTAGAATTTGTTGAGCGAGCAGTGGGCTGTTTCAGTGCTTTCAGCGATTTTTGCAGCTTTTCATGAAGTGTGATATTTTTTTCCGCGGAGACGGCAGAAAGAGGCATTGTAGTGTCTTCAATATCGAAGCCTTCATCGTCCTCTTGTGCAACCGGTGCAACAACATCGACATCCTGCGTCTGTGAGTTATAATTGTACTGTGTTTTGCAGTGCAATCTTTCTATAAGTTTTTTAATTTCTTTACGGATAGTGGTCTTCGGGGAAATAATGAATGTTTCATCTTGCGCATACTCTTCCAAATCATTTTCGTATTGGGTAAAGTTCCTTAAATATAGCAATACTGATGTCAAACATGTGCGGCGCTCAGATATACGGATTCTTAAGGATTCGGCCAGCTTTTTTGCCAGTGACGTCGACTGTTCTTCCAATTCGCGTATCACGAACCTCAAAGTAGTTTCAGCAGTAACTAGGTCAGAATCTCGGTGACATAAGACTTCAACGGCGAGTTTGACAGGGTCGAAAATTCGCTCTAAGTTCGTCAAAACTGTACACTCTTCTGCACTCAAAGAGTATTCTGAATCGGTATCAAGACCCAAGTCAATTAAAGCCTTACTTACACATAGTTTGACTTTATTGAATGTCGATAACATGTCAGCAAGGCTGGACCACCGAGTCTTGCAATCAAGATGTAACTGTAGGTTTTTGTCAAATTCTTGATTAATGTAAACTTGCAGGTCGTTTTTTATGGGTGAATTCTTAAAAATTTTGACCAGCTTTCTGACTTTTTTTATGATACTTGCGTACTCAGTGTCCAAATCTACTTCATGTGTAGGAAAATAATAATAAAAAACATCATCTGCATCATCAGAGTTTGTTTCTGTTTCTTCTCCTGGCAAGTTCGGAATCTCATCTATTTCATCTTCAGCAGACACAGGCAAATCTTGTTTTTTGTATATGCAATCTATTATGGACAGTTGAATGCCGTGGGCGTAACAAAGCTGCTGTAGAGGACTAATCAAACGCCCTACCTTGGTCATTACAGAAGCTCCATCCGTCGTAATATTGACCACATCATCGTCGAGAGACAGGCCAAATTCCGATAGTCTTTTCTTCAAAAGGTCTACTGCAGTTTCTGCAGGCATGCTGCCGTATATTCTGATCAAGCCTAAATTCCAAAAGACAGCTTTATTGTTCTTACACGTATGTATATTTACGTTCATGTAACGTCTATTTTTAGACGAAGTCCACTCATCAAAAGTTGATGTAAATCGGTGGTTATCGTCCTTTAGCTCAGCAAGATCACGTTGAACTTTTAACTTTAAGGTCATTCCATAATTCATCACCATAAGTTTAATTGAATTAGGAGATGTTGGTAATTTGTATCCTGCAGCACTAAAAAGGTCTCTCAGGTCTTGCGAGGTACAAAACACACGAAATGGTAAACCGTCTTTAGCAACCATCCTTGACAATTTCATCTCCTTTGAATTATCTTCACTATGAAAATGATCCGTAATTTTTCTCTTTTTTGTTGATTTTGATGATGGGGCAGTCAAAGGCAAAGGTTGCTCTTGCTGAAGAGTATTTTCGGCTGGAGCTGGTTCGGAAGCCGAAGAGTTTGATGCTGATGGCCCGGGAACACCATCGTTTGCACCTCAACACTTTTTTTAGTATCTATCTGATGTATAGACTTCAAGTGTATGTACTTCTTGTGTATGTAAGCCTTAGAATGGTCTTTAGTTTTCAAAATCTTCGCACACAGTTTGCACTTTGCAGTGAGACCATCTTGATCGCGTAAACAATGTTTCCATACTTCTAAAGAACTTTTATATTCACTGTACACTTTTGACATGGTTGGTAGTTGTAGTTGTATTGTAATTGTAGTGTAATATTTCTGCGAAACTAATTAAAACACAAAACTGTCTCCAAAACAAATTATTTCGTTGCAATTGTAAACAAACGCACGCGCGCCGCCTTGCAAAATGAGCCGGACGGCCGGACCTCGTCCCCCGCAAGCCTGCCTACCCCTCCCGTCCTGTGCCCGCGCCAGGCGCGGCCGCACGGCCGGCCAGGATTCAGTTCGCGCGTCGCGCGCAGCCGCGCTATGAAATACACGTCGTCACGCTGCATTTGTCGATCTCGTTATCTCGCGAGATCTCGTACGAAATTTGACGAGATACAATCTCGTAAAATATGGCCGGGATCTCGCGAGATCGGGATCTCGGCGAGACGAGATTGCATTCCCTTGGCTGTGTTTGGGATGGAGTCCCAAATGCTATGTATTGGGTTGGAAGAGTCACCTGGATCAAATAAACTCCCCTTAAAAGCTTGAATATTAAATGTTCACTAATGAGATCTTGATTCAACTGAATAGAATTTTTTTTGTTTTTTTTTGTGGGACATGACGCAGGTTAGCCTCTGAGGCTGTCGTCTGCTCAACCGGACTTGCCTGTGAAGGCTCTAATTTATTAAAGCCTCCAGCCAGGACTTACTTATAAACTTACAAACAAAGTGACAGCGCTAAGGGCACCCCCTGCGGGGTACGGGCCTCGGCTTAGGGCGTCGCTGGGGGAGGGCAGCAAGGGACGGCTGAATCTGATTTTGATTAATTGTGGACGAATTTTAAAACTACAGCTCAGCGGTGCGTGCTGGCTTGAGCAAAGGGACTGGGTGGACTTTTGTGTCTTATGTCCCTTGTTGTGTCCGGACATGCCGCGCACGACAGGGGGTGAGTGTACATGTGTGTAGGGTCATGCTTGTGTGGTTTTGCTTCGCGACGTGCAGGTAACACGCCGCGTTACAGTGTGTGAGTTGGTGTTGAGTGTATCTGTAGAGTGGTCGCGTGTAGGTGTATGCGACATATGTAAGGACGGGATTGAAACTATCGGAACAGCGGCGCGGGCTGGCTCTAGCAAGGGACTGGTTGGGTGACTCTGTGTGAGGTTCCGCGACGGTCCTCGGCGGCGAGGACGGAAGGACGGTGGTCTGCGTCTTTTTAACGTACTAGTTTCCCTACGGCTCTCTTGGAGCAGGGTTGTAGCGTCGTCGGGTGTAATTAAGGTCTGCCGGGGCCGGCGAATATTAGATATCAGGGAGGGTTTGTATCGGCCGGCTGATACGATTAGGAGGTTTCGGTGTTTAGCAGCCTTTTCAAAGAAACGCTTGGCGAGGCGTTTCATGAACTACTGGACAGTGGGGAGTCTGATATCCACATGCAGCTCTTCATTCCTAACAAAGTAGGGGGCTCCCACTACTTTGCGGAGGAAGCAGTTCTGGAGGGTGAATACAAATTCTTTTTTTTTTTTTTTTTGTTTGATCTCTCGCAGTTCAACCCTAGCGGTTGTCGACTGCTTAAGCGGACGTGCCCGTGGTGGTTTTAATTATTATTAAAGCCTCCAGCCAGGACTTATACTTAAACTACTCGCGACTACGCTGAGGGCACCCCCTTTGGGGTACGGACCTCGGCTCAGGGCGTCGCGGGGGGAGGGCCTCAAGGGACAGCTGAATCATGATGTGATTATTTAAGGACGAATTTTTAAACTACAGCTCAGCAGTGCGTGCTGGCTTGAGCAAAGGGACTGGGGGGATTTCTTGTCTTAAGTCCCCTGCTGTGTTCGGACATGCCGCGCACGACAGGGGGTGTCTGTACGTCAGGTTGCTTCACGACGAGCCTATATTAACTTAGGACACGCCGCGTCGCGGTGTGAGTCGGTGTCGTGTGAATATGTCATGCGGGCGGACTTGAAACTATCGGCACAGCGGCGCGGGCTGGCTCTGTCAAGGGACTGGTTGCTTGGCTCTGCGTGGGGACTCGCGACGGTCCTCGGCGGCGAGGACGGAAGGACGGTGGTCTGCGTCTTTTCAACGTGCTAGTTCCCCTACGGCTCTCTTGGAGCAGGGTCGTAGCGTCGTCGGGTGTGATTAAAGTGTGCCGGGGTCGGCGAATTTTACTGATTTGGGAGGGAACGTATCGGCCGGCCGATACGATTAGGGGGTTCCTATGTTTAGCAGCCTTCTCGAAGAAACGCTTGGTGAGGCGTTTCATGAACTGCTGGACGGTGGGGAGTCTGAGATCCACATGCAGCTCCTCATTCCGAACAAAGTAGGGGGCTCCCACTGCTCTGCGGATGAAGCGGTTCTGCAGGGTCTGCATCTTGTGGAGGAGATGTGACTTTGCGTGCGCGAAGACCGCACAGGCGTACGTCATGATGGGACGGATCACTGTGGTGAACAGCCGCAGCTTGCACTTGAGTGACAGTTTACTGCGGCTGGACACCAAATTATGGAGTCTGCCTTGCGCGAAGTAGGCCCGCGAGCGGACGCTACTTATGTGCTTGGCAAATGTTAGATGTTCATCTAATATGACTCCCAAGTATTTGGCTTGCTTCTCCCAGGAGATCGGCTTGCCATACATGGTGATCGGGCGGGGGGCAGAGATATAGTGATTCGGCCTCGAGTAGAGGACCGCCTGACTCTTGTCGGGATTCACTTCAATCCTCCATTTCCTGAACCATTTCCCCAAATTGGTTACCGCGGACTGGAGGTATCGGGCTATTGCGACTGGACTTCTCCCAGTGGAGTAAATAGCCGTGTCGTCAGCAAACAGTGCCAACCCGGTCTTTTTACTCTTTGGGATATCGCTCGTAAATAGTGGGAACAGCAGGGGTGATAGCGGGGAGCCCTGAGGGACTCCTGCCCGGATGGGGCGGGGGGAGGAGAGTTCTCCTTCTATGCGATAGCGGAAAGTGCGATTTGACAAAAAGTCTCGTAGGATGAGCACGAGCCTATCTGGCACTCCGATTTGGTACAGCTTATAGATTAAGCCGTTGTGCCAGACTTTGTCAAACGCCTTCGCTATGTCAAAGAACAAGATGCCCGTTATATATTTGTTCATGAAGCCGGCGCTTACATGCTCAACAATACGGTGGACTTGGTGGACGCACGAGTGTTCAGTTCTAAATCCAAACTGCTCGTTGGGTATCAGGCTTTTGGCTTCGGCATAATCCTTGAGCCGCTTATAAATAAGCCTTTCGTAGATTTTACCGAGCGCATTAAGTAAGCTAATGGGACGGTAACTGGAGGGATTAGACTTGGGCTTGCCTACTTTGGGGATTCCAATTACCGTGGCCTGTTTCCATTTCTGGGGGAAGACGTTATTAGTTAATGCGCCATTGAAGATGGCGGTCATTAAAACAATAATTTGGGCGGGGAGGAGTTTGATTACTCTGTTGGTTATGCCATCAGAGCCTGGGGCTTTCCTGGGTTGAAGTCTTTTGATAACCTCCTCCACCTCATCCGGGGTGATGGGTGGAAGGGGGTTATCTGGGTCTTCAACAGGTGGGATAGAAGCTCTCCTTTCGACTTCGGCATCCACCTCTTCGAGGTGGGCCTGGTCTACTGGTTGAGAGCTGGGGGAGCACTGGGCTTCCAGGCAGTCAGCGAGACATTCCGCTCTCTCCTGGTTGTCGAACGCCACACTATTGTCGGGACGAATGAGAGGAGGCATGACTTCCTCCGTGGACCTAAGTTTCCTCTGGAGATGCCAGAAGGCTTGGTGGGTGGGCTCCAGTTCGCCTAGCATCTTCTCCCAGCTTGCCGAGCGCTGCTCCACAATGCGTTTCCTCACAGCTCGCTGCAAGTAGCGCATGTGGGCTTTGTTCGCGTCACAGGGAAAGTTACTATACGCACGGATGGCCGCGTTCTTCTCGGTTATGAGATTCCGTACATCCTCCGGGAGTTTCCAGCGGTGGTCTTCCACTACTGGTACCTCCCTTGAACAATCGTTCAGGATGGATTGTACGTGATCCGTAAGCGAGTCGATCGCTGCCCTCGTGTCAGCGACTGAGGTTATGTGGTCGGGGATGGAGTCCAAGTGGGTCGACGTGGTGGATTTCAGCCTGTCGCTTACTTTCCTCCAGTCGGTAACCACTCGGCTAGGGGGGGGCCGGCTGGGATCGTCCTGCCCCGAGCGGGAGCCTAGGTGCATGATCACCGGGCGGTGGTCTGAGTTAAGCTCATGAACTACTTCTATCAATTGTAACCTAAGGTTTACATTTTTTAGAAGCGCTATATCCAGGACATTGGGCCTTTTTCGGGGGTCGTGTGGGAAGGAAGTTGGACTCATCGGGGCGATGAAGTCAAAGTTGAGGGATGCGCCTAGGTTGAACAACAACCTGCCTCTAGCCTTGGTTGTGTTGCTGTTCCATGCGAGATGTTTGGCGTTGAGATCTCCCGCTATAATAACGGAGTCGCTCATGCCGAAGAGGGCTGTGATATCGCTGGTCAGGGCGATTGGGTCGTCTGGCTCGTCACGCCCGCCTCTTGTCGGCGGCATATAGGCGGATATGATGGTTATCGGCTGATGACCAGTCATGCCCAGCCTACAGGCCGAATACTCCAAGTGGGTGCGCGGGGCGGGGGGGTCCAGAGGGACACAATACAGATCATTCCTGTAATAGATTAGTGTCCCTCCCTTGTGACAGCGAGTCATATCATTGCGAACTATGCGGTAGTTGGCAATTTTAGGGCTTCTGTGGTGGGGTTTTAAGCATGTCTCCTGTATGAGGAAAACATCTAGCTGCTGCTCTCGCAGGAACTTGGCGATCTCATCCCTCTGGTCTAAGATTTTACCGTCAATGTTGAAGAACCCTATTTTTAGGTTTCTTGGCTTAAGGCTTTTTGCATTTTTTTGCGTATACATAATGCACCTAATCCAGTTGGTCCAGTACCTTAGCGATACTGTCGAACCTCGCCCATATCTCATGGGCTGCCTCAGGGGTGTACTGCCCTGCCTTCTTAGTCTGCTTGATGATTGCAGCTAAGGCGCGGGCTTCGGGAGTTCTGAATATCTGGTAGGCCTCTAGAATGGTGAGGCCTACACTTTTGTCGCTGTCTCCAGCGGGGGAATGAGATGTTGGCATTGCTGCCGGGGCCGCAATGCGGCGCGCTCCAGTCGGGGGAACTACCGGGGCTACTGGCGCGGAAGTGGGGGCCAGCACTGGTGTAGCTTTGGCCAAAGGCGCTGGGACGGGGGCGGGGCGGGGGGACACCAGTGCGGGGAACGCTCGCTGGTGATTGAGCTTGCTCCATGGCGAAGCTCTTTGAGGTGCGAGACGCTCGGGAATCTGGGCGAAGGGGGCGGGGGCCCTCACAGATGGGCTCTCCCTCAGCTGGCGGGCATTGGCCCGCTTGATGACTTTGGGAGCCATCTTTGGGGCTTTGGGGCATCCGCGGTAGTTTGCCGGGTGTCCCGTCTGACCGCACAGAACGCAGCTTGGCGGTTCCGTGCATTGCTTAGGGTCTTTCGGGCGGGGGCAGTCCGCCGTCCCGTGTTCACCCAGGCACTTGACGCACCTGGGTGTCGCAAAGCAATTGCTCTGCGCGTGACCGTACATCTGACAGCGGTGACACTGTCCTAGTACGGAGGGCTTGTTCGGCTTCTCTATTGAGATGCCCGACAATGAGCAAACCGACTTGATCTTGAAGATCGGGTTGTGCTCCTCTGTAGGTTCGCAAACGACGAGTACCATGTCGTACTCGTCTCCGCCTCTAGCCCTGCGAAGGCGGTGTACCGCCATGACGGGGACTTTCTGGGATAAGAGATCCTCCTTGATCTCGATCGTCGGGATTTCCTTTGGAACACGTCTTATGACCACTCTGGTCGGCGTCTCCTCCGGAAGGGCATAGGTGTGGAAGCACACCTTTCGGTCTTTCAGTGTCTTGGTCAAGGCACGGTAGTCGTCGGACGACCTTAGCGTAACCTTCACTCCCTGAACACAGGACTTGGCATTTGTGTATTGGATCCTTCGATCCATACACATTTTGGACACCTCTGTCCATTTCCCCTTGTCTCGGATGTAGACGGGGGGGATGCGCTGCCTCTTAGGGAGGTCAGCGGCTTGGGGGCGAGCAGACGACGTGCTCGGGGCGGATTGCCTGGGGGTCGGTGGGGCTGGGGTGACCGAATCGTCGGTGGTCTTTTTGGCCTTGGTGGCCTGGGCCGCCTTGGCGGGCGCGGACTTCTTCCGCTTGCCACCGACGGTTTGGTACTCCTCTTCCTCGGAGGAAGAGCAGGATGAGTCTGAGTCAGCAGATGACTCCGACTCAGATACGGGGTTTTCGGCCGGGACAGTTGTGTCCATGGCCTCTTCGGCAGGGGGGTTCGGCCTCTCCGATGCGGATGGCTTCGGATTGGGCGAGGGCGCGGCTACCGGGGTAGCCTGGGGCTTTGAGCCGGCTTGGACTGCCGGCGAGGATGGGCGCGGCGGGGCGCGGATGCTGGCGCGAGGGGAGGGGGGTGATCCTCTATCATTCCCTACCGGGGAGCGGGGGGTGTCCTCCGATGGCTGGACGGCCACCGGAGGGTTCAAGAAGTGATGGCCATATTTGGCCAGAAAATCTTGGTCCTTTAAAAGGACTTTCTTGAAGAACGCTACAATTGTAGCGTCCGTCATGGTGGGGGGGGGGACCGTGGTGCTAGCCACAGCTAGCACCCTTAGGTTAAATGATTATAATCCTACCATACGACTAAGGAGATTTGTTGCAACGCGTCGTCCTACGGCAACAAATGGAATATGGGAAGGAAAAAAGGGTATTAGGACTGGGATTTTCCTACTGCCAATCCCGCAGACTCACAGGACTGTCACTGGCTAAAGGAGTCTTGGCCGCAGTAGGAGGATTTGGTTCACTTAACTGCCTCGCCCTGAAGGGGGTCGGCGGGTGTATCGGGTCGACACCCCTTGACTCGTTGTCACCGTTAGGTATCCGTCAAGGACCACTAATGTGGTTACTTACACTGACTCTACAGGGGCCGCGGCGCGACGCGAGATTTGTCCGTAGACGCAGACGCAGCTAACCGGGACGGAGATGCGAGAGCGCACGATCGGGTCTGGCGGGCGTTGGCGGCTTGTGACGGGCAAGGCGACGCGAAGCGTAGCGATGACGTCACGCTGCTGTAGTTGCTTGAAGTTGAAATTGAAGTTCGCTGCGAGCACCAATCCTTGAGCGCACGATCACTGCAGACAGGAGCGCACGAACAGTGGAGCGGTGGCACAGTGGAGAACGGAGAGCACAGAACACGACCGTCGCTGGCGGCGGTCGACTGCGAATAATGAACGACGAATACAAATTCTTTTTTTTTTTTTTTTTTTTGTGTTTGAACTCTCGCAGTTCAACCCTAGCGGTTGTCGACTGCTTAAGCGGACGTGCCCGTGGTGGTTTTAATTATTATTAAAGCCTCCAGCCAGGACTTATACTTAAACTACTCGCGACTACGCTGAGGGCACCCCCTTTGGGGTACGGACCTCGGCTCAGGGCGTCGCGGGGGGAGGGCCTCAAGGGACAGCTGAATCATGATGTGATTATTTAAGGACGAATTTTTAAACTACAGCTCAGCGGTGCGTGCTGGCTTGAGCAAAGGGACTGGGGGGATTTCTTTGTCTTAAGTCCCCTGCTGTGTTCGGACATGCCGCGCACGACAGGGGGTGTCTGTACGTCAGGTTGCTTCACGACGAGCCTATATTAACTTAGGACACGCCGCGTCGCGGTGTGAGTCGGTGTCGTGTGAATATGTCATGCGGGCGGACTTGAAACTATCGGCACAGCGGCGCGGGCTGGCTCTGTCAAGGGACTGGTTGCATGGCTCTGCGTGGGGACTCGCGACGGTCCTCGGCGGCGAGGACGGAAGGACGGTGGTCTGCGTCTTTTCAACGTGCTAGTTTCCCTACGGCTCTCTTGGAGCAGGGTCGTAGCGTCGTCGGGTGTGATTAAAGTGTGCGAATACAAATTCTTTTTTTGTGTGACGTCTTGCAGGTCAGCCTAGGAGGCTGTCGTCTGCTTAACCGAGCTTGCCTGTGAAGGCTCTAAATTATTAAAGCCTCCAGCCAGGACGAATACAAATTCGCAAAAAGCTCTATACTTATAGTAAATCACCTAGGCGCAAGTAGTGGTACAGTCCCAAACGTAAGTGACCAATCACAATCATTCACGATCGCACCCAAATTCGATTGACCAATCAGAGCCTTCTGCTGGCGGATCAATTTTCTACAGGTTTCGACAGGTTCCTAGCTTGTCGAGAGTGGAATGCGATCGTGTGTACCTACTTACGAACTAGGATACAAACAATAAACTTAAAACTACATATACATAGTAAACTATTATTTACATGATCAAACATTAACTTTAAAGGAATTTATGTACATGAATAGGTTAGGCTACTATCTATTTAACCGACTTTCGAAAAAGGAGGAGGTTCTATGTTCGACTGTATGTATGTATTTTTTTAATTTTTTAATTTATATCCGCCGATTTGTTGATCAGTTGTGGACCGATTTTCAAAATTCTTTTTTTATCCGAAAGAATATACTCCCAAGGTGGTCCCATATAAATTTTATCGAAATTTCTACAGCGCTTTTTGAGAAACTGAACAAAAACGAAAAATACGTTTACCTCGATGACGTTTTGGTGTACTCCAAATGTTTAAATTCCACGTTCCATGTTATTGAGATTTTTAGTTCTGGGGTATAACAACTAAAAAGTGTAAAATAAAAACTTTTTTACAAAAAAAAACTCCGACTTCCAAAAAAAATACAGTAAAAATTAAAAAATAACTAATTTCGGAAGTCGGTGTCAAATAACGAAGAAGTAAAATACAAACACCGACTTCCGAAATTAAAGTTATTTTTTAATTTATAGTGTATTTTTTTTTTGCAGTCGGTTGTTTTTTTTTAGTAAAAAAGTTTTTTTGTTTATATGTATGTTTGGGCGTCTTGCACAGGCTGTAAAATCTGTGTGACAGACGGCGACAGACAGACTACTGTCTCTGTGTAGAACTTTGAAGTTCAAAAAGTGCTGACTCTCAGCCTAATTTGAGTAAATGACTTTTGACGGTCGGACGAACACGTGAGTGACAGCAATAGGGCTCCGTTTGGACCCTTCGGGTACGGAACCCTAAAAACTTAACATTTTGAATAAAATACAGTACGTACAACCCGGTCACAATATCTCTGCACCTCGCTACAGTGGCCCCTCTCGCCTCCCCCTCCACCTGCCCGCGCTAGGCTAGCCCCCGCGTCACTACGGCACCCTCACGGCACCAGCGCGCCGACATGACGTCATCGACGAATGAAAAGGCTGATGATGATAAGTAATGAACTACAACCCGGTCACAATAACTGTGAACCCGGTTCACAGTTATTGTGACCGGGTTGTAGTTCATTACTTATCATCATCAGCCTTTTAATGTCCCCACTGCTGGGGCACAGGCCTCCTCTCTGTGAGAGGGCGTGGGCCGTAATCCACCACGCGGGCCCAATGCGTGTTGCTGGATGTCACATATCTTAGAATTTTTGGTTCTAGGACATGCCGGTTTCCTCACGATGTTTCCCTTCACCGTTTTGAGAGCAGTGGTGATGAAATAATTTACACAAATTATAGCGCCTGCCTGGGTTTGAAGCCACGACCTACAACTTGTAAGTCGTGGACGTTATTACTGGGCCAACACTGCTCTGTCCACCTAAACAACCTTTATTACAGGGTTATGATTGAACCGGAATATCGCCATAATAAATTGACAACTTACGAAATTGAGAAAATCATTGAAATCGGGACTTACGAATAATTACATGTAGGACTAAATTCAAAAGATTAAATGTGTGCAACTTTCCATTTTCAATACTCAAGTCACTAATTTAGCAAGATTATATTAGGGTCAATACACACCAAAAGAGCGTCGAAGCGCAGCGCAGTTTCAGTGTCATATGAATTTTAGCTTTATTTTCATTCCTACAATACTTGCCCATGACATGCCCGCGGCGCCGCGGGAATCCGCGCGACTCGAGTTTCTCATGCGATAATAAGTATTGTAGTAATGAAAATAAAGCTAAAATTCATATGACACTGAAACTGCGCTGCGCTTCGACGCTCTTTTGGTGTGAATTGACCCTTAATTGGAAGTTTTCCGAGGCACAGAAGTTTCTCATTACTTATAGATTACAGATAAACCTAAAAGATGTCTACAGTTTAAAAACAATCATCTTTAAAAACATGATTCGTTCGGAACCCTTTGCGCGCGAGTCCGAATCGCAATTAGCCGTTTTTCGGGGTTCCGTACCCGAAGGGTCCAAACGTAGCCCTATTGTTGTCACTCTCGTGTCCGTCTGTCCGTCTGTTGTCTGTCACAACATTTTGTTACGAAGAATTTTTTTACTTCCCATTGACCTATGAACTTGAAAGGGGAATGCCAAGAAAATGCCTGAAACGAACAGAAACTACTAATAGTCCTTAATTCTATTTAGAATAAAATAGGTATAATGAAATAATTCTTGAGTTTGTTTAACTAGGGTAAAAATATAACGATCACTAAATATATTTCACTTGATATCCGCTTATATTTATATGGAGGTCATGTTTATTTGACATGAGCAGTAATCTCAAACTGTCACTAAAGCAAAGGACATGTGGTTCATACAGCCTAGATACGTTTTCTATTTAAAAAATTATTAATTAGAATTAATATTGAGAAGCATATATTATTATAATTAGACTTACGGTACATATAGATCGTATAATACTAAATTAATGATAACTGTGCACTAAATGTATAAAATAGTTCCATATGGAATATTTGATGATTCATTTTTGGCTGAATGTCACTAACTCATGTCAAATAAACACGACTTCCGTAAAAATATAAGCGGATATCAAATTAAATATATTTAGTGATCGTTATATGTTTACCCTAGTTAAACAAACTCAAGAATAATTTCACTATACGTGTTTTATTCTAAATAGAATTAAGGACTGTTAATAGTTTCTGTCCATTCCAGGCATTTTTTTGTATTATAGATGTGCATTCCCCTTTGGTGATAGTGTTTATTATTACTTATACTTTACTAACAAATACCAATATTTGGTACGGAACCCTTAATGTGCGAAATCCGACACGCACTTGGCCAGTTTTAAGCTTTTATTTTTCTTGCAATGTTTGTTTGTTCTGTTATCATAATGTTTTTTTTACTATTTATTTTAAATAACCTTATTTAATTTGACAGCAGGATTTACCAGAGTTCATATCATTCGTGGACGATGCGGAGCCCAGTGTGGAAGTTGTCAGTGCAGTAAACGAAGAAGACATGGAGGTGAGCAAGAACTGTAATTAACCTAACTTTCGTACACTCAGAGTCTGTTATCCTTTGGTCCCACTCACTCCGAGACCCGAGTAGGAAGGTGTCTCTCCAACCTCGTAAAGTTGGGCTTGATGGAACGGCAGCAGGGTGTGGAAGTGGCGTTCTTCTTCTTCTTCTTCGTCGTTAGAGATTTGCAGGTGGGCCACGGCAGTTGGTAGCCCGCAGGGAACTGTTCTGCAGGCTCAACATAGTCGGTTGGAGGAGGATGTCGGAGGAGCCACAATTTTTTGCCACATGCCCTGGCTGGACAAGAGAGCTAAGCCGCGGTAAATCTAGTTTTTTATTGTCCAATACTGTATAACATGGTACAAAATTACATGTAGAGATACGTGCCCGACGCACGAGCTAGTGGGTCTCAGGTCCGGTCTCTCCGAGAGGCTATGGTTGGGCGCTTGAACTTGTCCTTACAGGCTGTCTCAGAATAGGGCGATGCCATGCCAATCTGGTTAAGTTCAATGCTGCTAAGACCCAGGCGTGTCTTTTTTCCGCTAAGAGGAGCCAATTTCACCCGGCTCCATCTTTCCGAGGTTTGACCGTGCCGATAACCGACCAACTTGATCTTCTTGGTGTTACTTTAACATCTACCCTCAATTTTGGTCCCTTCATAGAGGCAAAGGCTCAAGTGGCTGCCAAAAAGTTGGGGATCCTCGCAAAGGTGAGACGGTACTTCTCGGTGGCACAGCTGCTCCAACTCTATCAAGCCCAAGTTCGATCGTGTATGGAGTACTGCACTCATCTTTGGGACGGATCTGCCAGATACCAGCTTGATGCCCTTGAGTCAATTGTGCGTACAGCTAGGAGTGGAATTCCCTGCCGGAGTCTGTGTTTCCTGATAGCTACAACCTGGGAGTCTTTAAGTCAAGAGTGAATAGATTACTTCTAGGCAAGCGTGCTCCATCTTCGACCACATCATCGCTTACCATCGAGTGAGATAGTGGTCAAACGCGTGCCTAGAAACAATAAAAAAAAAGTTTAAATGTTGTCTAACATTTATCAAATAAAAGTGTATGTTGATGATTCTAACTCCTTTTAATTTTGCTCATCAGTCTTCCCAAACTGGTCCGGAAATAGACGCTACTCGCGAGCAAGGAACACAGACGGAGGTCATCACTAGCTTGCCGCCGCAGTCGGAGGTCAAGGTTACTCAGCTGTCGTCCAAGGTCAGCGAAGACACACCAGTGAAGAATGAAGTCGAGGAAAAACCGAAAGTAAGTTAACGCCAACATAATACGCGCGTGTCAGACTCTTACTGGCTACAGCCCACTCGTGTTCCTTCTGTTACCCATGCCAGGGGCCGCGGTGACTATCAAACAAACCCACGACCCTGACATCGACCCTAGCGAACCCCGTCAATTAGTGCAGACCACTTTTTTTTTTGGGTGGGAACTGTGTTACGTATTAGCAGTATTACCTCTTAGCAGTATTACCTCTTAGCAGTATTACGTATTAGCAGTATTACCTCTTAGCAGTATGACGTATTAGCAGTATTACCTCTTAGCAGTATTACCTCTTAGCAGTATTACCTCTTAGCAGTATTACGTATTAGCAGTATTACCTGTTAGCAGTATTACCTCTTAGCAGTATTACCTCTTACCAGTATTACCTCTTACCAGTATTACCTCTTAGCAGTATTACCTCTTAGCAGTATTACCTCTTAGCAGTATTACCTCTTAGCAGTATTACCTCTTAGCAGTATTACGTATTAGCAGTATTACGTATTAGCAGTATTACCTCTTAGCAGTATTACGTATTAGCAGTATTACCTCTTAGCAGTATTACCTCTTAGCAGTATTACCTCTTAGCAGTATTACCTCTTAGCAGTATTACCTCTTAGCAGTATTACCTCTTAGCAGTATTACCTCTTAGCAGTATTACCTATTAGCAGTATTACCTCTTAGCAGTATTACCTCTTAGCAGTATTACCTCTTAGCAGTATTACCTCTTAGCAGTATTACCGCTTAGCAGTATTACCTCTTAGCAGTATTACGTATTAGCAGTATTACCTCTTAGCAGTATTACCTCTTAGCAGTATTACCTCTTAGCAGTATTACCTCTTAGCAGTATTACCTCTTAGCAGTATTACCTCTTAGCAGTATTACCTCTTAGCAGTATTACCTCTTAGCAGTATTACCTCTTAGCAGTATTACGTATTAGCAGTATTACCTCTTAGCAGTATTACGTATTAGCAGTATTACCTATTAGCTGTACTACCTATTAGCAGTATTACATATTAGCTGTATTACCTTTTAGCAGTATTACCTATTAGCTGTATTACCTGTTAGCAGTATTACCTATTAGCTGTATTACCAGTGAGCAGTGGTGGCCCAGTGGTAACGGCCTAGACTTACGAGTTGTATGTCGTGGGTTCAAACCCAGCCTGGCGCACCTCTGTTCTCACAACGGTGAAGGAAAACATCATGAGGGAACCGGGATGTCCTTGAATCGAAAATTCGATCTTCTCAGCTCCATTTTCCCGAGATCGCGCCGGTTTCAATGATTCCACTTATTGTCCATTTGTGTTGACACTTGAGACACAAACTACACCAATTTTACATTATAATATACACTGGGAATCAATTAACGAATAATTAAAACAGCCACTGAACTTCACTCGACAAAATCCTGCCAAAAATTCGCGGATCGCGAGGCGCGTTGGGCCTTTTTGTTCAAGTTTTTTGTTTTCACTTCTGACGGTAATCCCGGAATGCCATTTTTTTTTCAATTAGAAACTTCTCAATAGCAACCCGGAGTTTTAAAGTAAACGATGTTACCGAAATGTGCCTCAGAAAGCACGTGTCGCTGTTAGTCCGCCTGATCTCTCCCCTGTCGTGTCAGTTTGCCGTATGACTATATAAGTACACCTATGTTTTTGCGCACACACTTAGGCACTTTAACGTCTTCCGATGGCCGAAATACGGTTCCAATGCGCCACCGGTACTTGATGGACATCCCACACACACGCACAATACATTTTGGGAACACATTCATTGTGCGTACAGCTAAGGAGCGGAATTCCCTGCCGGAGTCGGTGTTTCCAAATAGCTACAACCTTGGAGTATTTTAAGTCAAGAGTGAATAGGTTACTTCTAGGCAAGCGTGCTCTATCTTCGACCACATCATCGCTTACCATCAGGTGAGATAGTGGTCAAACGCGAACCTGTCATTTACAAAAAAAAGAAAATGTAAAAAAATATCAATTTTTTTTTTTGGGGTGGGAAATCATCCTATGACTTCTCCCGCTCTGGGTGGAGCGGGAGGGCGTGTCAGACTCTTACTGACTAAAACCCACCTCTGTTCCTTCCTGCCTTTGAGTGCCCAGGGGCGAGGTAACTCTGTTTCGAATTTATCCTCAACCTCCGGGCAGGAAAAAAAAAGAAAAATCAACCGGGAAGTGGGTCAAATTTAATTTCTAAGATAAAAAAAATATCTTAGAAATTAAATTTGACCCACTTCCCGGTTTCTGATTGAGCTGAAATTTTGCATACATGCTTGCATACTTTTGCTGATGTTTTCAGTAACCCAAAATCATTTTGGTTTCCAGGATCAAGAGTCACACCCCACGTCCACGGAAACAGACTGCAGTAAGGAAGACGAGGAACCTAAATCTGGTGGGTGGTGGCGATACTTATACCCTTTCTACTACTTCGGGTGAGGTGACGTCACTTCTAGACCTGTCGGCTTGCACTCGGCATGCAGTTCGAAGGTCGCGTGTCCACCTGTTAGCAAATTACATGCAAGTTGCATTACATTGCGGGGTACGAGCGACTGATCGATCACATTATGCCTAACTTCTCCCGTTCTGGGTGGAGCGGGAGGGTGTGTCAGACTCTTGCTGACTGAAACCCACCCCTGTTCCTTCAGCCAGGGCCGCGGAACTCTTTCAAACACGCCCTCGACACTGGCAGAATGTAATGCAACTTACATGCAATTTGCTTGCAGGTGGAAACGCAGCCTAAGGCTTAGCAGTTAGTGTGTAGTAGTGTTCGACCAAACCTTCGACTTCGGTCAATAAAAGCCGAAGTTTAAAAAAAAAACGGTCAGGTGCGAGTCAGACTTAAATATTTATTTTATTCAGGTTTTTAGTATTTGTTGTTATAGCGGCAACAGAAATACATCATCCGTGAAAATTTCAACTGTCTATCACAGTTTATGAGATACAGCCTGGTGACAGACGGACAGACAGACAGACGGACGGACAGACAGACAGACAGAAGGACGGACGGCGGAGTCTTAGTAATAGGGTCCCGTTTTACCCTTTGGTTACGGAACCCTAAAAAAATAATGACCATTTGATTAGTTGGTCCCACAGTAAAAGTTGTTCATAATGATTAGTATTGTGTACCTTGTGTACAGTTAACTTGTAAATCATTATTTTATTCTCTTTTATCAAATATTGAACTGAGTTTATTAAGAACCTTCGGTTTTGGCCAGAAATCGATCTTCGGTCGTACATTACGTCCACTGCTGTATAGTCGTTATAAAGTGCATACCAAGTGCACGCCGACTGCCAGCAAACTGCAGTTTCGATGTAGTTTCAGACTGCAATTTTACAGCTGGCGTGCAGTTCTGTCTAGAGCCTAAAACATCAAAGAATATACTTGGACTCAAAATTCAAGATAATTTAGAACAATAATCTCTATGTCATACAAGACAAAGTTCAAATTTTATTGCAACCCATACTTTGTTATGGGCCTTTTTAATTAATAATTTGGGTTACATAAAAATCAACGTTAAAGTCGATAGCTGAGTTGGTGGCGTTGGATTTAAATTATCTCGAATTAGTATTGTTTGAAATTCCTTTCAGGGTGTAACGGAAATGCGTGGCCATATTTTAGATCCTGCTTCAAAAATACAATTTTTTTGAAGACAGTCACAGACAACGCCGAAAAAAAAAATTGGGACTTGCCGTACAAATTTAAATTTATCATCAGCTGGTCAAAATTAGTATGGGAGGTCTATTTGTTTTTTTTCGGCATTGTCTTTAATTCTTTATTGTACACCAAATAACTAACATAGTACACAGTGATTAAATAGTTAATGTACAGAGGCGAGCTTAACTCAATGTTGAGTTTTCTCCCAGCAAACCTTTGAGTGATAGAGATATTGTCTATGACTTTCTTCAAAAAAGTTGTCTGTTTCTATAGGGGTGTTACACCTGTATAAAAATTTTCGGAAAAAAACAAAGTTGCTTTTCGAAATTATAACTCAAATAAAACTTAGATTGACTCGTTACCATAGTAATGTAATAAAGAAATTTGTTCCTGTAACTTTTTCACAAACCTTGCCTTGAAGATGACAAGGACAAAAAATATTGATTAACTTTTACAAGTTAGAAGTTTTTATGAATAAGGTCGTCGTAGGGTTGCTAACCGTTCGAATTTGTCCGGCTTTTTGGCCTTCCGTCCGGACTTTTAATGTAAGAATTAAATCACTACATTACATATATAAAACAAAGTCCCCCACCGCGTTTGTCTGTCTGTTCGCGATGAACCCAAAAACTACTGAACAGATTTTCATGTGGTTTTTACCAATAGAGAGAGTGATTCATAAGGACCCGTATCCGTACGAAGCTGGGGTGGGTCGCTAGTAAAATAATAATATCAAATTAATGCAATTCCTAAATTCTGCAGAGCATAAGACGCTGGGGTTAGCAGCATGACATTTTGCACACGAGTAATTTAAATAACAAACTTGAAGTAAGGAAGTATTTTTGAAAATTGATCCCCTAAAGGGAGGGACGTAGGAGGTGTAACTTTGTGTAGAAATTCGTAATTTTTAGTGATGGCGAGATCCCATCGATTGCAAGGCTTGTGGGTAGATGAAAATTAAATATCAGGAAGTTTTGCAAAAGACAACTTTTTAAAAAGATATTAGGCAAAAATTAATGAGGTTTAATCCAAATGGTTCACTACTAAAGAGACCTATACAGAGATTTTTTAGTGGGTGTCGGAGTCAAAATTATTCCACCGTCGACCAGATCATCGCTTACCATCGGGTCAGCTAGTGGTCAAACTCAATATTAAAAATAAATGCCACAGACGTGAGGTGGTGATATTTGGACCACTATAGCGCACTGTTTTTTTTTATATTTTAAAATGGCTACCTCAAAGACATTAGAATGTAGTTATAAGTAATTGTCTCTTCAAATTATTGGTCAATAAGTTATTCCTAAAAAGTTTAATTAAATAAATATAAATGGCTCGATACGGTCTTGTATTCGATACGGCGACTGCTGAGCGTAATGTCCTGGTTTAGATTCCAGGCCCTGTAGACAAAGTAACATCGCTTCGTAGCGAAACGATATCTAAATTCGTCATCGTCTCTGAGATATCGATAAACATTTCCTAGCGTTAGCGTTCCTTCGTTATCTTTTTTGGCGATCACGATCGAGGCGAAGGCGAAATCTGAAAGCGCTGCTTGTCTACGCATTTGTATGGGATAAACACGATAGCTATTCGTTTCTTTATGGTTTCGTTACGAATTATAACATTGTCTACCAACTTGCGATAACGATGTCGACAGTCGACTGACCACGTGACTTAGCGCGGTTTATGTCAATCTCATACATTTTAGTCTTTTCTAACTTCGTTATCGTTTTTAAATTGTTACTTTGTCTAAGCCCCCTGGGTCGGGTAAAGTCTCTCGAGTTTTTCCGTGAGGAAATTCTATAGTGGCAACCCGATGTGTGGTTATTGGCAATAAGCCTGCACTATTACATGTGTTACTTGTAACTGGTAAAAAGTAACTGTACTATGTATAGTACATCTCTGCCTTAACTCCTTTTGGGAAAAACAGGCGTGATGCTAAATGCTTTCGAAAAAAAAAATACGTTAAATAAGAGCTCGGGAATATAAAAATTAAAAATAATTATATTAAAATTAATAACGAAATTAGTAATAAACGCGCGAGCTAAGCCGCAGAACAATCAATTACTATTAAATATAATCTTATTTTTATTATAGAAATAAAATATCATGAAAGCAGGAATCGAAAGCATAAAAAAGATACATTGGTCATGCTAAACGAAGATTCTATTATGCTATTACCAAAAACTAACACACAATTTTCAAGTTTAAAAACTTGTTGCAAAAATATTGTCATAATAACATAAAATTATCATTGCCTCTGTAATGATACTGTACTTTGTAATATAAGTTTCTAAAACAAGTTAAGAAGAGGATGTAGAATAAAGTAGTCAGTATTGAATTAAATTTAGGTCGTAGTTATTAGGTGTATATTTGAACCGAAAATATAAGTCCATGAAATGTGAAATTATCTTAAAAGTCGATCTTGTACAGGTAAGTGCTACTGTTAAGGTGGAAGCGCCGGGGTAGCCCGCGAAATTCAAATTTTCTTACTTTCTTTGCAAATTGCAGGTCAGTGTCGAGTTTTATAATCATTATAATCCTCAATACAACTCTTTCAGATAGAATTGATGTCAAAATTTAGTATGTTATGAAATCATGACATTTGGCATCAATTCTAACTGAGAGAGTTGTATTGAGGATTTTAATGATTACAGTCCTGTAAATACGTACTTGCTACGACCGCGAATCATATTTTGACCAACATACAACCTGATACTGACCTGCAAATTGCAAAAAACTTAAAAAAAAGTTAAATTTCGCGGGCTACCCTGGCGCTGTCACCTTAAGCATGAGTCCTGGGTTTGATTCCCTGCTGTTAAAATCCTTTTTTTGTTTAAGACAAACTCCCGGTTAAGCAGTAGTTAACTGATACATGAACTAATCATAAAACTGGTGTTGTTTATCAATACGACTAGGAAGATGTTCATATAATTTAGCACAAATAAGCCAAAGAAATAGTCTTTATGTTACATAACGACTTTCATACTTTTATAATATTTTGACTAGTTTTATCTATGTTGTAGTCAGATCGTAGAATTGGTCAGTTCATAATATTCCCGGCCATTTACGAACTTACGTTAATCCAAACGTCGAAAAACAAATCGTCAAATATTGAACATTAAATGAATTATATAAA
Organism: Polia nebulosa; assembly: GCA_951329385.1. Lineage (NCBI taxonomy): Eukaryota > Metazoa > Arthropoda > Insecta > Lepidoptera > Noctuidae > Polia > Polia nebulosa. The sequence continues at coordinate 12,462,060 of OX589615.1, forward strand.
TACTGTATTATAAAATACTAAGTCACGTGTTTACTGCTCTATACAGTGCAATATAAATACTAATCATTTTTATTTTTAGTCTATAGTCTTCCGAAACTAGGATTATATTTTAATTTATTTTTATAAAACATTTTATTTTATTTATTTAGAACTAACATATATTTTATTTACAAATACTTTTGGTATGGCAAACTGTCTTTATAAACTAACCATAAATGTATGTATCATGTAGAAATATGTATTTATTATTTTATTATGTAGAATTAAAAATCAAATCCATATAGAAACAGCACTGATATAATAGTTTTTAATTAATTTAGTCAGACAGTTTACAAATTTAGAATTGTGTAAAAATATTATTATGATGCTTTTAAAGTTATCTGTTTTTAATATGCATTACTTAGTACTTACCTGATATTTAACAAAATATTACATAAGACTGAAAGCACACTGGCACTGCGCGCTTCGCACTGTAGATATGCGGAACAGGGTGTGTCCCGCAAACCTCCATTGAAAAGGGAGGATCTACTGACCAGACGGATCTTATGTCTGTTCCGGGCAACTGCCCGATGGTTGAATTCTGTTGTATATTATGTTCAAATTGTGCGATGCAGGTCGAACATTTTAGAACGTTCGTTCCACTTCGCTACTCGCCAGGTGCATCAGTTCACTCTAGGCGCTAAGCAAGCCGCCTGCCAGCTTGTTTTCGGCCTAAATGTGGAGCCAGATGAGCATAACAATACAATTAACTAACGCACAAAATAAAATAGATCTTAAGTCGTTTTTTTGTGTCAATCTGTGCGGACATTGTTCCTCTCCCAAGCTGCGCCATATGATAATTATTGATACTTATTTTGTAATTTGGTTAAAAATCATAGTGGTCAAACGCATGCGTATCAAAAATAAAAAAAACTTAATACTCATCAATCTTTTTTGTAAAAATTGCCTGAATGAGCCCGCCCGCCCGACTCCGAATCGAGTGGACGTGTTTGTTGTGCTCGCGAACATTTTATTTTGGCTAAATAGTTTAAAATGCAGTAATCTGTTCTAAAGTTTCACCATTACTTGCTCAACAATACTTCTAGCAAACAGTGGAAAAACAAAATAAGTGTACAAACAATTAACGGAGTTATAACCAAAAACATTAACAGGATTGTAAAAGTGAACGAAAATAATTTCTTTGTCTCAGTGTTGAAGTGTTTTGACCTCTGATCGGGTCAATGACACACGTCTGAGTTACTTAGAATATTAGAAACGAAGCATCTATTTCGCAACTACCAATAGAGTTTCGGTGGCCTAAAGGCGTAAGCCGTTACCTGACAGCGTGTGAAGACTCAAGTTCGATCCCCGCAACAAGCTGCACTTTTTGGATGTTTTAATTCATTGTCTGATTATAACTAACCGACCTACCTCAATAAGTACGAATAGTAGCCCAACTATTAACATGTCAGTAGAAGATCTAAATAAATCACTGTCGGAACCAAACTTGAGTGGACTGAACACCAACAAAACACCCCCCAATTTTGTCTCAATGCGCAATAAAAGGAGGAGAGAGGATGATTTTTCTGAGGAATTGAATAAGTTTAAAGATGAGATGAAGGAGATGTTTTCTAAGTTTATGTCTACTCAAAAATCGGAACTTATGATTTTAACAAGCAACTTAAAGGAACTTCATCTAACAAATAATAAAATAGAAGCTTCTCTTGCTCAATTGACCAGTCAACATGCAGACTTTCAAAAAAAGATCGAATTCCTTGAGTCGCAGAGTAAAAAAGATCGGGAGTACATAACAGTACTGGAAGAAAAAGTGGAGGACCTCCAAAGATGCTCACAAAAAACTACCATTGAGCTTAAGAATGTTCCTAGGAAACCGCAAGAAACTCGGAATGATCTTATAAACATGGTCTTATGCCTTTCAAAGACCATTAGTCTTGATTTGGATGTGAAAGAAATAAAAGATATCCACAGAATTCAAGGGAAAAAAGTAGAAGTTAAAAATACCCCCATTATTGTTGAATTAGGGTCAACTCTCATAAAATCGGATATTCTTCAGAAAGCAAAGAATTATAATATAAAAAACAAAACCAAGCTGCAGGCTAAACATCTTGGGTTCACTAGCAATGAAGACAGCCCCGTGTTTTTATCCGAACAACTTACATCTAAAGGAAATCGACTTTACTTTTTAGCACGGGACCTAATCAAAACTAAGAAATATAAGTTCTGTTGGACTGCGTTTGGACGAGTCTTCGTGAAACGAGATGAGAATTCAAGGGCTATTCTTATCAAAAATGAAGCTCAGGTACATCAATTACAACAAGAAAAATGACTATTTTATGTAAAAATCTACAATGCAAATTCTGAATGTACTAATTATCTAAGCGCCTGTTGCTATTCATTAGCAAAGGTACATATCATAGCATTAATTTTCAATTATTATTTTTTTATAACGCATGTTCAACCATTATTTACTGTATTAAAATGTAAAAACTACACAATTTACTCAAAACAATTACCCATGTTTACACAGCTTTTCTTTCTCATTAGAACTACACTCTCACTTACACAAAGACTTTACGCACTTCCAAATAGTAGCAAACTTTCGCCCATGTACAAATGTATAAAACATTTGAAATATGGATACGTTTATGTCTCTCAGTGGCTAACAACTTTCATATATGCTATGCATCACCAATTATATCATCCGTTCAAAAATGGATAGTAATTTAAATTCTTTACAGGATCTAGATGAAATCGAGATCGCAAATTCAGAAATAATAAGTATTGACGAGGTTCATAACTATTTACATACTGACCGCTTCAACCTCACAATTGTAACGCAAAATATTAGGAGTATATACAGTAATTTTGACGACCTGCAACTTAACTTACTACAGATAAAGCACGATATCGATGTGATCATTTTGACTGAATGTAGGCTTAACTATAATAAACAGATCCCTTCGCTTAATAATTATTCTTCTTACTATACAATGAGACAAAATAATCAAAATGATGGAGTTGTGGCGTACATAAAGAGCGGCCTCGCAGCTCAGGTAACAGAGATTGCACTTGCGAACGCATCGGCTAGCCAGATGTCAATAAACAACTATATTGTGATAGGAATATACCGTTCTCCATCCAATACCTGCGCTGAAGGTTTTATTCATTCTCTGAATTTGCATCTTAGTACTCTGGAATCGCACAGTAACATCATAATCGTAGGTGACATAAATATTAATTTAATAATAAAAGATACAGAAGTTTCACATCAGCGTGGAAATAGATTGAACTATCTTAATATGTTAGCAGTACACGGACTATTGCCGGGTCATTGTTTACCCACTAGGGAGCGAAATTGCTTAGACCATGTAATTATAAAAATGGACAATACATGTCACTCGGCCTTTGTGGGTATCTTAAAGACGTCTATTACAGACCACGCTATGGTATTAACTAGTATAACCACCAGACAACCAGTTATAAGTAAAAAATCTGACAAACATAAAAGTGTTACAAACTTTGACAATGCCTACACTAGTTTTATAAGTACCGATATGACATTTTTTAACTCGTATAAAGACCCTGATCTTATAGCTAACAAATTTATAGATGTTATTAATAAGGCTCTCCTATCAAATACTATAATTAAATCAGTCCCCAACAGATTAAGGTTACTTAAACCCTGGATGACTACCGGCGCACGTCGCTGTATAAATCTCCGGAACAAAATGCAATTGCGAACCATATCAGACCCTTATAATATTATTTTAAAAATCACATATAGACGTTTTCGCAATCACTGCACAAATTTAATAAAAAAATTAAAACGAAAGTACCAAAGAGAGCAAATAGATTCTTCTATAAACAATCCGAAAAAACTCTGGTCAAAAATTAATGATATTACACAGTTTAAACCCCCTAAGTCATCTAGTATATCTCTCCTCAATATGACACCACATCCTTTAAATTCACTAAACCGCGTTAATCAGTTTTTTGTGACAATTGGCAAGATTTTGGCCGATGAGATAATAAAAAAAGGCTCTCTTCCAAGCCACACTTCTTCACGCCGTTCTGCTTCGTCCTTTGTTCTACTTGCTACTGATCCTTTGGAGGTGGACGGCATACTCATGGGTCTTGATTCTGAGAGCTCGCCTGGGTGGGATGGCATACCGACAAGATTTCTAAAAATCTCTAGAGACGTCACTGTCCCACTTCTATCTCAATTGGTTAACCTGTGTTTTGAAACGGGAAAGTTCCCTGCTGCTTTTAAGCGTTCCATAGTCACACCTGTGCATAAGGGGGGGGACACGAACGATGTCAACAACTACCGTCCGATATCTGTCATATCATGCATGGCAAAAATCTGTGAGAAAATATTAAACAATAGGCTTATCAGTTACTTGAACAAATATAAGCTATTATCTAAATCACAATTTGGTTTTAGAAGGGGTTTTTCTACTCAAGACGCTGTTAAAGCGTTAACTAGTGATATCGTAGCCAATGTTGATAAGGGGTTAAAATGCCTAGTAGTTTTCCTGGACCTAAAAAAAGCTTTTGACACCGTCTCTGTCCCAATCCTTCTGCACAGGCTTGAATCGATTGGTGTAAGGGGCATGGAGCTTTCTCTCTTCAAAAGTTATTTATCTGATCGAACACAACAGGTAAAACTTGGTAAATCACATTTTAGTGACGAAGTAAGGGTTGAATTCGGGGTGCCACAGGGAAGTGTGCTTGGTCCGACGCTGTTCCTGATTTATATAAATGAGTTGTGTAATATTGGGTGCAGCGGCGGACGAATCTTCTCATATGCTGATGACACTGCAGTAGTGTTTGCCGGTGAGTCTTGGACTGCCGTGCAGAGGACTGCTGAATGTGGTCTGAAGGAAATAGCCGGTTGGCTAAACGCAAGTCTTTTATCCCTTAACGTCAGTAAAACAAATTTTATATGCTTTACTCCCAATCAGAGGTCACAGCCAGGTCCAAACTTTGGTATCGTGATCCATGAGTGTGTTAATCCACCCTACCAATGTAACTGTAATCGCATCAGTCAAGTTAAATCAATTAAATATTTAGGAATAATAATTGACCAACGGCTGTCTTGGCATGCCCACATTGAAAATACAATGACCAGGATTAGAAAACTAATATGGATCTTCAAAACTTTGCGTCATGTAGTTCCGCCCCAGTTGCTTAACCAAATATATGTCGCACTCGCACAATCGGTTACAACCTATTGTATACCAGTCTGGGGTGGAGCCACGAAAACCAAATTCTTAGATCTTGAAAGAGCTCAGAGATCTCTTATAAAGGTTATGTATTTTAAGCCCTTTAGATATTCCACAGACAATCTTTATAAGATCTGTAACCTGCTCTCGGTCAGAAAATTATATATATTAAATACAATCTTAACCCTACATAAATCACTGACATATGATGCTACAAAGTTAGACAGAAGACGTAAAGATATCGTGGCCCACTCACCGATGGTCAGAACTATGTTTGCCAGACGGCAATATAATATCCAGTCAACTTACATATATAATAAATTGAACCAAACATTAAATATTTACCCCATGTTGCTATATGAATGCAAAAAAGTATTGACTGATTGGTTAAAAACCTTATCATACGATGAAACAGAACTTATTCTAGCCCGAATCTGTTAGCGAAAGTCTCACAATCACCATCCACACTCACAAACACATACATACACCCCCACACACACACACTCATACACATTCACATGCTCCAATTTGTTCCTATTTTTTATTTTAAATTACCTTACCGATGTTTAATTGTTTGTCACATCATTGTAATTTTAGAAACTAAGGGAAGGGCGAGGCAATCCCATCACAAGTATTCTTTAACTTAACGGGGATGCCTCAATTTTTGTGTTGCATGACAATGTAATAGAAACAATAAAACATTTATTATTTATTATTATTATTAATGAGGTCGTTGTTTCCTTGCTGACTAGGTACCCTGAAAAGAAACACCGTAAAAAATCAAACCACAAAGTCTCTTTTAAAGTCCATACAATCCCTAGTAGTCGTAAATCATATGCGATTTTTTTTTTGATAGGCACGAATTTGACCGCTATCTCACCTGATCATGTGCATAGATTAATGTTTGAACCCTCTTTTGAGGAAAGCGCCACACAGATTTGAGTGGACCTGTCCAGACAGGTCTCAGAAGCCGTTTAGGCTACATGGCATGCCAGAGAAATAGACATACAGACATGCATACAAACTCTCTAAGAACATTACCCTCCTTCTGTGGCAATCGGGTAAAAATATTTATTCTTTACTTGAATTTGACTCATTTCTCTTCGAGCTTTGACTCAAAGTTCCGTAAATGACGAAAAGTTATGCTTGTCTGGCCCTATCATAAATATTTAAAAACTAAATACTAATAGGTATAATAATATCTCATTTAGGGATAATATAACATCATGGGTGCCATTATAAAATAACAAATACATGTTAACACTTGTTCCAGTCATCTCGTACCATTTTTGTAATTCTGGTAAAATCTTAACCTACCTAGCCAAAGTTGATAAACGACATTCACCGGTCAATAAGTGCTTTGAACAGTGAATGTCGACAAAAATTAATTATGTAACATTTCTAAGACCCGATTTCAGTTCTGTTCGACATTAAAATGTTAAAAAGTCACTCCTTGTGTATAGGTCCTTAGATGCGTCATTTGCTTGGCTAGAGCATCCCCACTCATTGAAAACATGCGGATAGACTTTTACTTCTAGCAAATGACAGAAAGAGATAGAGATACTTGGAAAATGTTGATCCGTGCGGGAATCTGGTTTCACCGATATTGGGACCTTTAATGGCCAACAGAATATAGAGAATCTGGTTCGTATGCCCGTTTTCACTTATAACTACTATGTAACATCTAAGAGCGCAGTTGAATTTTCAACGCTTGGCATAGCACAGTGTTGAACACCCAACAGCACAGTAGTGTTAGTGAAAATTTGTATTAACGTAAACTGCTCTGTTCCATAGGATGAAATGTAAGTTGGAAGAGCTATGACAAGCCAGAGAAACCGAACCAGTGTACCAGAATTAAGGAATCATAAATAATGTAATAATAGTTATTAGTAAAAGTTTTTTATGTGTCAGTGCGATGCAGCGTTGCATTGGTTTATGTATATACTTGTATGATAGGCTGTTACAGTTGGACACTAATCTGTTACGTTGTTAGTGAAATAAATAACTTTTTTGGACATATAACTTTTTTATTTTGCCTGATATTTATCCTTTTCTTTTATCCTCATGGGTATTCTCCGTCTGGGGAGAACGGAGTGTTATGTCGACTACAATCGACTAATACCCCACAGTTCCTACCGCTATCATGAGTCAGGGGCTCGGGATCTGCCTGGGGTCGCGGATAAATTCGAAATAGAGTTACCGCGGCTCTTGGCACAGAGGCAACTGAAGGAACAGGAGTGGGTTTTAGTCAATAAAAGCCTGACACGCCCTCCCACTCCGCCCAGAGCCGGAGCGCCCCGCCGGCCGCTGGATTCTTGCCCGCGGCCTTAAGGTGAATGCTCGGGTAGCCTGCGAAATTCATTTTTTTTTTACGATTTTTGCACATGTCATGAGTTCATGAAATACTTACATTTGGCATCAATTCTAACTGAGAGAGTTGTATTGATGATTTTAATGATTATAATTCTATAAATACATACTTGCTACGGCCGCGAATCAAATTTTGACCAAGATACAACCTGACACTGACCTGCAACTTGCAAAAAACGTAAGAAAATTTGAATTTCACGGGCTACCCTGGAGCTTCAACCTTAAGTGCCAAAACAATACGCGACTACATCGCTTTTTTCTATCAAGTGAAAAATCACTTCACTTCATATTATAAAAACTTTTTGGCATAAATAGAACCGACTTGAAAAATAACTTAATTGGTGGCTTAGAACGAAGAAACAAAACCAGAAACCGACTTCGGAAATTAGTTATTTTTAATTTACATTTTATTTTTTTGTCGAAGTCTTGTATTTTTGTAAAAAGGTTTTTTTTTTTATTTTTCAGTTTTAGTTGAGGTTCCCCATGAAATTGAACTTGAAATAACAATACATATTACGATCGCAGCAATCGTGAGTCATCTGCTGTTAGTGATTGAAAAGTTCCACTGTCTATCTCCGAAGATCTTCATCAGATCCTAATCTATACTAATATTATAAAGCTGAAGAGTTTGTTTGAACGCGCTAATCTCAGGAACTACTGGATCGAATTGAAAAATTCTGTTGAATAGTCCATTTATCAAGGAAGGCTATCTAACATCATACTGTGACCAATAGGAGCGGAGCATCAATGAAAAATGTGGTAAAAAGGGGAGGAAAAAAATATTCCTTTTGAGAGCTTCCATTGCCAACGCTACGTAAATGGTTAAAGTTACGCAAAATTATGTATGACGTAATTGTTCCCCTTTAAAAGTTCGAAAAAAAAGTCCGCGACAGCATAGGTCCATCTTTTAAGGTTAACTCACTATAATAAAGAAAGAAAAAGTATTTATTTGCCACAAATTAACGACATTTTTCTTTCTTTTTCTTTTTTAAAAAACGTTGCGCCACACTAGGAATTACTCCTGTATCGTGGGTGCGTTCACAAACATGTATACTCACATACACAAGACACCCAGACCCGGAACAACTATCTGCAGGTCATACAAATATTTGTTCCATGCGGGAATCGAACCCGCGACACGCAGCGCAGCAGTTGAACGCTCAACCACTGCGCCAACCGTGTCGCCAAATACCACATACACAACAATATGATTTTGCTACCTTAAGTCTTAACCCTTATCGATAGTGTTAGTAGATCTTATATTTCTATGTTTGTTGACGATGCTTTTCGCGATAGGCGCGAGGGTTGAAGGATTTGTGTGTGACTGGCGTATTGTAGTCTTGCGACACGCACGTGTGATGAATGGAGCAAGTGGGTCAATAAGTTTGATACACAGATTGAATAAAAATGGTATATTGGTACATAAAAAAAGGTAAAATGGTAAAAAGTCACATGAAGCACAGGTATAAACACAGAATTACGGTGGAAAACACAATTAGAATTACTGCCCCAATAGTGGACAGTAACAACAGTCTGTACAAGGTGTGGTACAAGACAATAAACCGCCGTACAAGGTGTGGTACTAGGCGATAGGAGCGAAGCCAGAGGCTTTCGAGCTCACTTGAGTCACTGACGCTGAGAGACTAATTTTGACTGCCAGGGGTGCCTATATATATCACCCAAATTCTATGGGGCACGTAGTGTAGCAAATGCAGACCCGGACAGCCAATACAATTTGTTAATTCTACGAATTAACTTGAACATTAACTTTCGACCAATCACAGGCATTCCAACATTCTAACGATAACCAATCAGAGAGGTTTTACTTATCTCTTATGTAATGAACACCTGCATATTTACTTTTACATATTTACTGGTCTTACTAACAACAAAACTGACATTTATACATAATACAAAGTATGTATTCCAAGGACAAACTGAATCTACGTTATATTTTACTATTAGATTCTAAATTCACATTCTCACAAATCTATAAACTACAATAAAAACAAAGCAACTTTACATATGTATTTCAATATGTACATAAAATAACATGGTGGACTTCGAAAACTTTCCACTGTCTGTAGCCAATCATGAGAAGCATGAATATGAACAACCAATCGCTGACTAGCCGAAATTCCTTACTACGGACTTTAACACAATTGGTCAATTTTAGCGCTGTGGCATACACTACTTGCGCTATACAAAAAAGTTACCTCATAAACTTTAACATGGAACATACTTTTACCTTTATTTTTAGGATATTACTGAACATAATGAGACGTATTTAAAACATAATAAGACATACTTAGGACATAATAAGGCATACTTTAAACATTACAAAACGAACTATACTAGCTATATTTTGCTATGGTCCAGAGTGATGGCGCCATTTTCAACACCGGGGTGATGGTGGATCCTCTACAATGTTAGTAACAAGTTTAACAAAAAAAAGGAAAGAAAAAAAAAGTTAAATAGGTAGGTAGAAATAAATAAAAAACAGATGCATGTCTAATAATAATAAATAATCTTTCTTCATCATCATCATCAGCCTTCTTTTTAATATCCCCAATGCTGCGGCACAGGCCTCCTCTCTGTGAGAGGGTGTGGGCCGTAATCCACCACGCGGGCCCAATGCGGATTGGTGGAGGTCACATACCTTCGAATTTTTGGTTCTAGGACATGCCGGTTTCCTCACGATGTTTTCCTTCACCGTTTTGAGAGCAGTGGTGATGAAATAAACGACACAAAGTAAAGCGCCTGCCGGGGTTTGAACTCACGACCTACAACTTGTAAGTCGCGGCCAATACCACTGGGCCACCACTGCTCCATATATATCCTTAAAATCTCCATATAATCTTTCTTATGGTAATCAAATTCGTTCTAAAATATTGCATTATTTGCGAAGGTGTTTTTATAAACATGACATTAGTCCTTATCCAAATAAATATGTTATTTATCATAAGTATGTAATTTTGAACAAAATAGCCCTTGACATCATTTGATTTCAACGAATATCGAAGCAGATATCATAGTGTTAATCAAGTACCACGCGCACATTCATGATGTGCAAGGCGGGCGATTATGAGGGATGTGGAGAGCGAGGTACCATTTTGCACTATAGCCTATTTATTGAGGAAGGTTATAGACTTTATATATAATCACGCTACGACACAGTAACCATAAACGCGGGTGAAACCGCGGGCACAGCTAGTGTATTAAATACTTACTAAATACTTCCTTAAAAATATGCATTTAAATAACGAAAACCCCATCCAAATCGGATCAGTATTTTTTGAGAAAACGCGGACATTAAAACATACATACAACATAAGATACAGGTCGAATACAGAACCTCCATTTTTTAAAGTCGGTTAAAAACAAAGTTCCCACCGTGTCTGTACCTACGCGATAAACTCAAAAACTACTGAACGGATTTCCATGCGGTTTTCACCGATAGACTGAGTGATTCATGAGGAACATATAAAAAGGAAAATTTAAGTGAATTATTTGTTCCCGAGCGAAGCTGGGGCGGTGAACAATAATAGAGTGTTCAAAATGTGGAAATTACTAATAATCCCATCAGCGTTCCTGAGTGCCGTTCAAGGAGCTAATATAAACGACATATGGTAACTACACAGTCGTACTGTTGTTTTACGATTTACTGCAGAAGCTCCAGACGGATGACCCGCGTGATTAACGTTTGCCTTTTTTGAAGATCAACGTGACATCAGTGTCCTTGTTCGGACGGAAAGAAAAGAACGTTTGTGGAATTAAGAGCCATAGAACGTCTTCCTACTACAATAATTGGACCAGCTGCTTTTTCAAGACCTATGGTTGCCGTGGACAATGTTAATGGTGTGAGGTCTCTCAGCAACGCCACTTGCGATTGTGTAGTCGAGGAGTTAAAATTCCGTAATGTTGTTAAGAAAGTAAACGAAAACTATGTGATGTGTGAGATTTCAACTGACAAAAGTGAAACAGGTCCTGTTGCCTCGGCAGATTACCAACTCAAAAATTCATTTATTTATGTTACACCTCCGTGTTTGGGTCATAGAAATTCATGTATACCAAAGTTCAACTCAATTGGTCTAGTAGATTCTTATTATTATTATTTATTAGTAGATTCGGAGTAAATTGGCTGTGACACACGGGCTAACAGATCTGATTTCCGCACTCAGTCGATGGCTGATCATTGTGCGTGGGCCGTTTTATTTAGGGATAGCATAGGCCTCCTCAGACTGCCTGCAACCTGGTGCCGAGGATGAAGCTGACTAAAAGGGTTTGGCGCTATGAGTTCGGGTTCGAAGATCACCGTGCCAGATCCTCTCCTAGCTAACTCATCCACTGCGTAATACCTAGAGAACCCCTGTGACCTTTTATCCTCTGCAGCGTCACAGTATTGTGGTTGAGCACCGCAACGTGTTCTACTGCCCCTGGCATAAAGACGTGAATGGAACAACTCACTCAGGCGGCGACTCAGCCAAAGTTCTCCGCCCGCAGGCCCCTCCGTATGTTGGCTAGAGCTATATATGTGATAGATAGATTCTTGAGCGCCCTTCGACGCCCGGCTGCTCGTGCCCACAGCCACTTACTCTTTAGCTTGGCAATTCTTCGGCCTATGTCAGTAATTCTACTGTTCGAAAGTAGTAGGCAAAAGTACCAAAAACGGCCGTTTTTGACACTTTTGCTTACTACTTTAGATACGAAACATTTTGAGACCTGTTTTAACAACGTAAAAATACTTTATCCTCTCTGTATCAAACGTGATGTTGGATTCTTTAATATTTATTTTCTATGCTATGCTACGATTTTTTTCTCAATGAGGGCGTCACTTGGCCGGTAGTAGGGCCTTAAGTGAGATTTTAAAATCAGACTGTCCAAAATAATAACTCATGAATGTATTCATGTATTGTAACTACAACTAGTTGACAAAGAACTCATTGGAGCGTTGGTTCTGGTTGTGGCGCCACTTGCAGGCCCAATTCCAGCACGACATGCCCGCCCACGGCTCGTCTGTGTAGAACACTTGCCCGTTCTGGTACATCTGGAACAAGGAAACTATAGTTAGTCGATCGTTCATCTTGAGTATTGTCAGTATTTTCAATTATTGTCGTCTCCACATTGTATAAGTTTTATAGTATTGTGGCGATTGTATACACAGCCTAAGTCCGCGTATGGGTACCAGCTTTCAGCTGGCAGTTGAGAATATTGAAGAGTGGTTCGAATGTAGAAAGAATAGATTTTTGCTATTGTTTTCTAAACAGTTCAACTTACCCGGCGCCTCCACCACTTTTGGAGCCCTGCGGGTTCCACAGTATCAAAAAAGCAGTTCTCAAAACGGTGAAGGAAAACATCGTCAGGTAACCGGTATGTCCTAGAACCAAAACTTCGAAGACATGAGTCGTCTACCAACCGGCATTAGGCCCGAGTGGTGAATTACGGCCCATTCCCTTTCCTAGAAAGGAGGCCTGAGTCCATTGGCGTATATAAAAGGGGGGGGGGGGCGGGCTTGGGGGGGGGGGTTGTGTTTCAAACTATACATGTTCCATACAAAGTTATCATCAGCTGATCAATATTTGTATGGGAAGTAAAAAATTTTTTTTAGAATTTCCTCGGATTTTCTTGAAGAAAGTTGTTCATATCGATGCATATGCAGTTCTTAAAATATGACCACACCTTTCCGTTACAGCCTGTATGTATAAGTAAGTGTGTTAAAATACTCACAAATGACAAATCCGAGCTCTTATAAGTCACGCCGTCATAGCCAAATCTGAAGACAAAGTTCATGGAAAAGATGGAGAATATGCAGCGGACGTCTGTCGTGGCCGGGATGAAGTACCGGTAGGGCCCGCAGAAGTACGACACTTTGGGCTCGTATTCCACGGACTCTGGGAACTCTTCGCGGGGGTTGATTCTGGAAAGACGACGTTTGTTATAGACATTCCATTTCACGACGGCGGGTTGGTCTTGAATGTGTGTAGATTCACGTGCACATTATTTCTGTGTGGATAAGCTATTTTTTATGAAACCGAACGCTCCGAGCCTACGCACACAGAAATAAAGTGTACGTGATAGATTCACGTAGGTACACTTTATTTCTGTGTGTGTACATTTTTGCAGCTTTCTAATATGTTCAGTCTCTAAGCTATGCCTCGAACGGACAGACAGACAGACCAAAACTATAAGGGTTCATTGAACTACGGAACCCTAAAAAAAACACTAGGAATTACCTACTCCTGTATCGTGGTTGTGTTCACAAACATGTAAACTCAAATACACAAGAGAACCGGAACAACTATCTGTAGGCCATACAAATATTTATTGCTTGCGGGAACCAAATCTGCGACACGCAGCGTAGCCTCAGCCACTGCGCCAACCGTGTCGTCAATTTGGACGGAACGGAAAAATTATGGAAGCTGGTAAAAAAAAAACACATTGTGTTAGATCACGGGTTAACACAGTAAATTGTTGATAATGGACCGAAATAAAATTGCCCCCTGACTTTTTGATAAAAATGCTTAGATAGATATTATAAAAGTCATGGGTCATCATTCAGAGACCATAATATCTCGCCCACTCCCTGATAACTCTCAGTGCAAAATAAACACGCGATTATATTGCTTGTTCCTATCGAGTGGCTAATAATTTTAATTCAGTGCTCAAAATGTGGAAACTATTATTCGTAGTAGCTTCCCTAAGCGCCGTTCAAGGAGCTAACCTCCACGATTTTTATGGAAACTACACCAACGTAATGACGTTTTCAAATTTATTAACTGAAGAACGAGATGGGGGACCCGTGTGCTTAACGATTGCCATTTCTGAAGATCAACGTGACATCAAGTGTTCCTGTTCAGATGGAAAAGATAGTACGTTTGTCGAATTAAGAATAGTAGAACGTCTTCCTTCCACAATAACTGGACCAGAATTCGTATCATCGCCTATGGTTGCCGTGGACAATGGTATTGATGGAAGGTCTCTCAGGAACGCAACTTGCGATTGCGTTGTCAAGAAATTTAATTTCCGTAATGTTGTTAAGAAGGTTAACGATAACTATGTGATAGCATATGAGAGTTCAAATGGTCTTGAGGACAGAGTGTCCCTGTTGGCGCGCACGTTACCCAGCAACTCTGAATTGGAGCACGACATTACTCTTATCGATGAAATCAAACATAGGAAGGGAGTACGGATGTGCTCCCGGGAAAAACGTGAGCAATTACTTGCTCAAAATTAATTGTTTGCCGAAATATACGAGAGAAGAGCAGAGATTATATTGACGACAAATTTAGAATAAATATTATTAAAGAACATGAGAAGCTGAAACGGCGATGGACGGGGCATATGACAAGGGACAGCAAGACTAAATGTACACCCATCATAACGGAGTGTGATGGTTAAAGGCAAAGAGGCAGATAAGCTAGGTATGGTCAAATGATATCAAAAAGATAGGAGGGACGACGTTGCCTGGAAAAGCGAAGAATAGAAAAGAATGAAAAGAGCTGGAAGAGGCCTATGTGTCACAAGACACGCTGAACAATAAACCGAAAAATCCTGTTCAATCTTCATTATCACTACCACTGCAGCCGAAAGGCGTCAACTGCTTGAAATAGGCCTTCCCCAAATGCCGCCACATCGTCGTGTCATTGTTAGATTAATTTCAGTACCTAATAAAGGCTTGAAATAAATAATGTTATCACTGAAAATTCTAGTTTAAATAAACTTATTTCACCATCATACTACACCTTTACTAGCTTCTACCAAATAAATATGCAGTTAAATTATAGTTTTATCACTTATTTTCTTTTACGAAAAGTTTGATAATAGTTAACAAACACTCACTGTTTTGTGCCATATCTGTTAAATTTTTACCCGACTGTCCTAGAAGGAGAGAGGGGGAATCATTCAATGACTTCTCTCGCTCTGGGTGGAGCGGGAGGGCGTGTCAGACTCTTACTGACTAAAACCCACCCCTGTTACTTCCCTGCCTGAGTGCCCAGGGGTGCGGTAACTCATTTTCAGAATTTATCTGCTACCCCTAGGCATGCAGGCACCGGCCACGATGGGTCCCGTTAGTGGTGGGCGAGCTACCCACTGCTCGCCGTCCGCAGGCCCGTGTCTACGGTGGCCGGAGATCGTCTCGCGACGTCCTACGTCCAGTACCTCACCTGCGGTGGTAGCGGCCGGGGCCGTGAGAGCCACTCCGTTGAGCTTCCCTCACGCGTCCCGCCTTCGCGAGCATTACTGCTTCGCAGATGGCGGAGACTACTTCCCATTCCCTCTCGCTCCGTACCATAGCCTGAACCAGGGCCGGGCGCGATAGGTCACCGCCACCTATCGCATCCACGAGGACACGGCGGTACTCCGCCCAAGCGGGGCAGACCTCCACCGTATGTTCCACCGTGTCCTCTGGGCGATCCGCGCAGTGGTAACACCCGGGCGTTTCCTCCCGCCCGATCTGATGCAGGAACCTCCCGAAACAACCGTGTCCGGTGAAGGAGGATAATGTTTTTCGAGAGTATGTGTGTGTATATGTGTGTATGTCTATTTCTTTGGCACGTGCTGTTTCCTAAACGGCTTGATGGATTTTAATAAACGAGGTGTAACATTACATTGGTCTTTACCGCCAAAGTGACATAGGCTACATGAATTTTGTAAAAAAAATGGCGACCGCCATTAGGTAAGTGTAGTCGTATGTTCGAGACCTGGTCATGTGGGGTATCAAATTAAAGAGCTCGAGAAAATGATTCTAAATGTAACCCATTAAAATGTAGTAAATAAAGAACTTTTTAATTGTTTTATATCAGTCGGGTATTTTGAAAAGTTTCACTGAGATAAATGTCCTGTATATTTAATTGCCCCACACTAGGAATTACTTCCTGTATCGTGGGTGCTTTCACAAACCTGTAAACTCACATACACAAGACACCCAGACCCGGAACAACTATCTGTAGGCCATACAAATATTTGTTCCGTGCGGGAATCACACCCGCGACACGCAGCGCAGCAGCCGAACGCTCAACCACTGCGCCAACCGTGTCGTCAAATAAAATATATTGCAGATACACAATCTGCCATTGAACTACGCCTGCGTGGAATTAGTTCTTCCCCATTATAATTTATAGCCTATGTGCTATTCCAGACTATAATCTGTCTCTGTGTCAAACATCCAGAGCCTTTAGACAAAGTAATTTTCTGTTAACGTTAACGCTAACGCTTCGTGCAAAATGTATGGCAACGACATTACTAGGCGTGAGTCACGTGACAGTTCTCTCCGCAGGTAATTTATTTATTTATCCTTTATTTCAGGCAACTATGGCCCATAAAACACAATACATACGAGTATGTAACTATAAAACAATAAACACTATAAACTAATACATATTGTATACAATATACTACTGTACACGAAGTGACGGCGTCGTGTTACGCTGCGAGGTGTCGCGTAGCTGGCCGCGGAAACGCCGATACAGCACACCTTTCGGCCAAAACTCTTCCTTGAGGAAGGTCATCAAATGGTGAGTCGAAGCGTTAGCGTTAGCGCTATTATAAAAGTTATTTGGCTAAGGGGGCTGGTCCGTTCAACCGTTCTGGCGTGATTGAGTAACAAATATCCATCTATACCTACGTCCATCCAAACTTTCGCAGGAAGTAGGATTTTTGTAAGACGTCAGTGGAAGAGAAGTTAATGTTTATGTTATGTTATTTTCTCTTTATAACTCTCAATGAACTACTTTTGGTTGAAGGGTGAGGAAGGTGATCCACCTTGCCCCACAGTGGGTACGCCCATACCAGTGGCCTTACTATTACGTGATAAAGCCATCACGGTCCCAGTGTGAAAGAGTTTCGGAGCTATACTTACAAGACTAATAATAGCTCTATCCCTTTTCCACACTGGGGTCATGATGACATTGACAAGTACGGCCCCTGATTCTTAACATTGAGATTTTGATTTGACTTAATTCAGGTCCTATGTCCACTAGCTGGGCCGCAAAGGGCGTCCATAGTAGTCTTAAGCTGCGGTCACACGGCGAGTGAATCGAAGGGCCGCGACGCGCCCCGCTTGGCGTTGCTACGTCTGACGCGCGGCGCGGCCTGTGTCTAGTGTTCCCACGGCGTGTGTCGGCCTGCTGGCCGCCATTCATCCATCATCGGTGAGGTCCCACCGCCCCTTACCCGACAGGCCGCGCCGCGCCTTTGAACTTACCGACTCGCGATGGATCGGACGGGCGACGACAGGCCACCGCGGGCTTCATCGGATGCGACAGTTCCCACGGCCTGTCAGCCCGGCACGGCCCGACGATTCACGGGCCGTGGGACCGCAGCTTTAAATAGCGAGCGGTCTTGAGTTTCACGCTTCAGCTGGCTCCACGTCACTTCTGCCAACAAGGTGCGTCGCCAGGTTTGACGGGGACGGCCACGCATCCTTTACCCTAGCTCGGGATCCTAACACGGCCTGCTTAAGAATGAGATCGAAATTCCTCCGGAGCCTGTGACCATTTCATCTCCACTAACGACGCATGATCTGGCGATCGGGCTATCGTAGCAATTCTCCAACAACCTAACCAAACATTGGGAACTTACTTGTAAATACATTGGGCGTCACTCCAGTTATCGTCAGAATGGCAGTAGAGACCCTGGCTCGGGTCTTTAGCTTGGAATTGCTCCGCATGCGGCCCCACGTACGTCGTCTCCGAGTGGCGGTGGTAGAAACCGATGAAGGCAAAGGCACCTGACACATAAAGGTTATAATATAGTCCTCATAACCTAGTTTCGGTCATGACGTTCAATATCAGTGGAGACTACCTATCAACGTGGGAGATATTAAACTGATTGAGGGTATGCATAGACATAGGTACACTTTCTCTTCCCTGGCCCTTATCGCCTGATCCTGTCAGTGTCGCCATGTAGGGAAGTACGGTGTTGGAGAGATATGACTATGACTTGAATACTGCCACAAAGTAACTTTTCTTTTAACTCCACATTTCTTCTTCTACTTTTCGTGTCGATATTAACTCAAATTTTGTCCGACCAGTATGTCAGCCATCTTTATCATCAGCTTCATTTAAATCCTTCAACGTTCAGGTGGTTGTGCATGCTGGACAGGCAAAGAGGTGGCGCATATCTTGTGAAGGGTCTCCACACTGGCACTGGGTTTGGGATGGGTCAAGGATACCTAATCCATTGGGCCAGATTATTTCTACAGCGACCAATCCATTTTTTTTTTGTCTGGTGGGAAATCATCCAATGACTTCTCCCGCTCTGGGTGGAGCGGGAGGGCGTGTCAGACTTTTACTGACTAAAACCCACCCCTGTTCCTTCGTGGTAATTCTGTTCTGAATTTATCGGCGACCCCTTGGCATGCATGCATCGGCCATGACGGTTCCCGTGAATCTCTTTGGAGTCGTGCGTGGAACACTACGCGCCGTCGACTCTCAGGCCTGGTGCTGATCGGACGGCGAGCTGACCATTACTTGCCGTTCGCAAGGCCGCGCCTACGGTGGTCGGAGCTCGTCTCGCGACCGCCAACGCCCAGGGCGTCTCCTGCGGCGGCTGCTGCTGGGGGCGTGAGGGCGACTCTGTTGAGTCTCCCTCACCCGTTCCGCCTCCTCCTTCGCGAGCGTTACGGCTTCGCAGAAGGAAGAGACTGCTTCCCATTCCCTCTCGTTCCATAGCATGGCCTGGACAAGGGCCGGGCGCGAGAGGTCGCTGCCGCCGATCACCTCCACGAGGACACGGCGGTGCTAAACCCAAGCGGGGCAAATCTCTACCATATGCTGTATAATAGAAAAGTTACTAATTCACAATCACTGATAGACAAAAAACTAAATCATAACTATACTAAATTGGCCTGTGCTTAGATCTTACCTCTGAATGTATAGCAATGCGGCTTCCTCTCGCTAGATAGGATCATTTGAGCATCCTCCTGATTATGAGCTGACACTATGTAGTATGACGTATCCAAGCACTTGAATTCTGTAAATTAATCATTAATATTAGATACATACTTTAACACATTCATTGTGCAGGCGTTCCGTTGAGCTATAGGTATTGGACTGGTCTCTCCAGTCCAATAATACATAGCTCTCACCGGAACGCCTATACCGATCTGCTCCGACTTTCGGTATGTCGGGTCGCTTGTCCAGGGGGATGGCGATATATACCGAGACGTAACGCCCTGTGCGTTACGTCTCGGTCAACTCAGGATGGATGAAATGGTGACAGATCACTGGAACAACTTGCGACCGACGGATGCTCCTTAAGCTAAAGGGGAAAATCTATAAGTCCGTGATTAGACCTGTCGTACTGTATGGATCAGAATGTTGGGCTGTGAAAAAGACGGATGAAAAAAGATTGCATGTGGCGGAGATGAGAATGTTGAGATGGATGTGTGGAGTAACGACAATAGATAAAGTAAGAAATGAGTACATTAGAGATAGTTTAAAAGTGGCGCCAGTCACAGAAAAGTTGAAAGGGAGTCGCTTATCTTGGTATGGTCATGTGAAGAGGAGGGATGAAACATATGTAAATAAAAGAGTTATGAATATAAATGTAGATGGATGGAGTGGGAGAGGGAGGCCAAAGAAAAGATGAGTGGATTGTGAGAGGAGTGATATTAAAGAAAAGGGAGTTAGTGACAGCGTGACGGCTGACAGGACAGAATGGAAGAAAAAAACGTGTTGCGCCGACCCCAAGTAACATGGGATAAGGGTAGGATGATGATTGATGATTGTGCTTACAGCTAAGGAGTGGAATTCCCTACCGGAATCTGTGTTTCCTGATAGCTACAACCTGGGGGTCTTTAAGTCAAGAATGAACAGGTTACTTTTATGTAAGCGTGTTCCATCGTTGCCCACCTCATCGCTTACCATCAGGTGAGATAGTGGTCAAACGGAAGCCTACCAATGATAAAATAAAGTTATCAGACTAACGAAATTCATCTGTAACTTTCATAAAATACTAATGTTAATAAAGCGATGATTACACTTAAATAATTACAGTCAGATTTAGGTCTTTATCACTATCTTCAACTCAAATACGCTAGTTTTCTTGTGAAAATCGCTGAGGTGGAAGTGGTTTCCTCACGTAAGATAGAAAGCCACCATATACAGCATGTAACAAAAACCCCGTCCGATCCAATAAAGGCGTATTCCTGGCTTAACATACGTACTAGAAAAAATTGTAAAAAAATTATTTTAAACTCCTAAAACCAAAAGTTATTGCTTTTTTATTTTTATAAACCATGCAAAAAAAACTAAATATATGGCAAATTTTCATAAGTTGACAACACTCCACCGCCCGGCAAAATCATTTTATTTTTACCTATTTTTATTTCAAAGGGTACCGACCGCCCTACACTAGCCGGACTGTAGGCACAACTTTTCGCTTTGGTGGCACGCGATAAAGGACGCTTATGAAAGGATAAAAAATACCGTCTCGCACAGGCGGTTTTTTTTGACAAGAAACTGTGGATGTACTTTGTGCGATCAGTGTTGCCTTTGATAAGTTTTTCTTTTTTTTAACCGACTTCGAAAAAGGAGGAGGTTATCAATTCGGATGTTTGTATTTTTTTTTTTTTTTTTTTTTTTTTTATGTATGTTCGGGCATAACTACTTCATATATTGACGGATTTGCAAAATTATTTTTTTATTCGAAAGGGGTTTATTCCGAAATGGTCCCATTTAAATTTCAAAAAGATCTGATGGTGGGTTTCGTAGACAGACAACGGAACTCTTCAAAAATTGACAGCAAATCAACCGCGATTGCTGCTATCGTATGTCTATGAATTGTTAACACAGTTTAATGGGTGACCACAACTAAAAAGTGAAAAATAAAAAACTTTTTTACAAAAAAATAGAACCGACTTCCAAAAAAAGTGCAAAATAACTTTAATTTCGGAAGTCGGTGTCAAAAAACGAAGACACAAAACAGGAACACCGACTTCCGAAATTAAAGTTATTTTGCACTTTTTTTGGAAGTCGGTTCTATTTTTTTCTTTAAATTAATTATTTTCATTTGGGAAAAATAATAACCTCATATCCATGAAATGGTTACGTATATGTGTACGCAGTACGATACCAAACAATACCCTTTAGGATCGGACAGGGTTTTTATTATGCTGTATACATATTGAAAGCCAACTCCAGCGCGGCAGCGTAAGGAAACGAGTGATATCGTCTCCGCCTGTAGCCTTCACTGTTTTGTGAGCAGAACAACCAACCCTTGCCTGGCTCGCGCGAGTAATCGAAAGAGTCACCGGCGTGGCCCTGGCAAAGGCAACTGTAGAAACACGAGTGGGTTCTAGTCACTAAGGGTCGATTTCACCAATGAACCTAATCGCGATTAGTTAAACTAAACTCAATTAATGTAAGCTTCGTTTTGCGTTTTACCACTACAAACTAAACTAGTTTAAGCTTAACTTAGTTTAAATTCTAAACGCCCTGTTTTCGGTGAAACGCATGAA
The DNA here is from genome assembly GCA_951329385.1 of Polia nebulosa. Taxonomy (NCBI): domain Eukaryota; kingdom Metazoa; phylum Arthropoda; class Insecta; order Lepidoptera; family Noctuidae; genus Polia; species Polia nebulosa. The sequence continues at coordinate 12,484,116 of OX589615.1, forward strand.
AAATGAAGCTCTAATCTCGATTAAACGCATGAGCCGAGTTCAGTTTAAACTAATCGCGATTAGTTTCATTGGTGCAATCGGCTCTAAGGGCCGATTTCATATGCTGTCGCGGACATTTATTTAGAATTTTAAAAGGAGAACAATTCTGTCATACATAAATTTTGCGTAACTTTAACCGTTTACGCAGCGCACGCAAGTTCTGTAGCTCTCAAAAGGATTTTTTTGTTTGTTTTTGGAACATTTTTCATTGATGCTTCGCTCCTGTTGGTCGCAGCGTGATGGCTATAGGCCCTATAGCCTTCCTCGATAAATGGACTATTCAACACAAAATTTCAATTCGATCCAGAAGTTCCTGAGATTAGCGCGTTCAACCAACCAAACAAACAAACTCTTCAGCTTTATGACAGCGGCTAAACGCGTTTATGCGAGCTTAAACGTCGAATTGGTGAAATCGGCCCTAAGACTCGCCCTCCCGTTCCGACCAGAGCGGGAGAAGTTACAGTCGAACCTAGATAAGCGAAAACCGAATAAGTGAGAAAACCCTATAAGCGACAAAAATAGTCAGGTCCCGTCATTTTTGGCCCCGACAACCTCTATGAGTGACAGTGTAAAAACCTCCTTTAGAGAGAGTAATTTTTCACTTCTAGACCTCTTTAAGTGACAGTTTCTTACTCTAGACCTCTGTAAGCGAGACTATTCAAAGCCAAACTGTGTCCTTGTTTGTAAATAAAGGAAGCCAAAACGTCATTGTTTTTCATGGAATTACGAGACATCTGCAGAGAGTAACTTTATTTATTTTTTTTTTTTTTTTTGTGGGGTGGGAAATCATCCTATGACTTCTCCCGCTCTGGGCGGAGCGGGAGGGCGTGTCAGACTCTTACTGACTAAAACCCACCCCTGTTCCTTCCTGCCTTTGAGTGCCCAGGGGCGAGGTAACTCTGTTTCGAATTTATCCTCAACCCCCGGGCAGGCATCGGCCATGACGGGCCCCGTCTCTTGCTGACAACTCTTTGAGGCGCGCGTGGAACACTACGCGCCGTCGACTCTCGGGCCTGGTGCTGATCGGACGGCGAGTTACCCACTACTCGCCGTCCGCAGGCCCGGGTCTACGGTGGCCGGAGATCGTCTCGCGGCGCCGGTAGTCCCCGGCGTCTCCTGAGGCGGCTGCTGCTGAGGGCGTGAGGGCGACTCCGTTGTTGGTGCTCTCTCACGCGTCCCGCCTCCGCCTTCGCGAGCATTACTGCTGCGCAGAAGGAGGAGACGGCTTCCCATTCCCTCTCGCTCCGTACCATGGCCTGAACCAGGGCAGGGCGCGAGAGGTCGCTGCCGCCTATCGCATCCACGAGGACACGGCGTTGCTCCGCCCAGCAGAGAGTAACTACTCCCAAACCTTTGTAAGTGACAAACCGTGATAGTGAGAAAACTCTGAGCGAGAATAATATTCGGGTCCTTGGATTCTCGCTTACCCAGGTTCGACTTTAATGATTTCCCACCCTATATAAAAAAAAACCAACCAACCCGAGTCCACGTCCAAATAGACAGATAATATAAAACCCTTACCGGGACTAGTATACAAGCCGAAGGGTATCTTTGCCTGCGTAGACTTGATCTTGGCTTCAGAAGTGTCCATTTTCTTGTTAAGTTTCAGCAGCACCATGGACATGAGGGCCATGTCGGTGGCAAATAGCAGTCTCTTCATATCCTTGATGTGAGTGTCGATAAAGCTGAACAGCTTCTTGGACCCCACGTCCAAAATTTCAGATCGTTCTGTCTGACATTAATATAAATATGAAAAACCAGCCAAGTGCGAGTCGTACCAGCACACGAAGGTTTCCGTACCTCAAACCGAAGAAACTGACAAGTTAAAATCACGAATTAGTAATGCACCGATCATTACTCTAACGAAAACAGATGTGAGATTGAAGGCTTTTTTGGGGTGGGAAATCATCCAATCTCCCGCTCTGGATGGAGCGGAAGGGCGTGTCAGACTCTTACAGATATAACTAAAAGCCACCCCTGTTCCTTCACTGCCCTGAGTGCCCAGGGGCGCGGTAACTCTGTTTCGAATTTATCCACAACCCCTGGGCAAAGATTGAAAGGCTAGAGCTAACTTTTTAGTTGAAATAATGTTCTCCCATATAACGACAGACAAACGGACAACAAAGTGATCCTGTATTTTTTTTTTTTTTAGTCTGACACGCCCTCCCTCGCCACCCAGAGCGGGAGAAGTCATTGGATAACTTCCCACCCCACAAAAAAATAAGGAAAAAAGTGATCCTGTATGAGTTCTATTTTTTCTTTTTGAGGTACGGAACGGAATACGGAGTATCGCCAGTGTTTTCATTTGTTGTGGTATTGTCAATTCCACCTTGTGATAAATATGTGTTAGTTATACAGGGTTACTGGGAACTCGACGTATTCCTTGCAGGACGTCATAGTAGAGTTAAAATGCAGCAAATTAAGCCGCCAAATGTGCTACCGAAGTTCAGTAGTTTTTGAGCTACTTAGATTTTTAGTTTTATCATGAAACATCCCAGATTGACACATTTGAAGACAATTTAAAAATTATTTACGGTGCCACTGTACCGAAACTTAAGTTTTTATCATAGTTGATGCCGTAGCAGATCTTTTTTAATAATTAAAAGTTAAAAAATGCCTAAAGCTTTAGCAAAGATCAATAATCGAACATATTTTTTTTTGTAATTTTTGCTATTGCTTCAAAAAAAAAATAAAATGATCTAGTGCAAAAAAAAAAATACTACGCCTGATGTACAAATTACTAGGAAAATATCCTTGTCTTACTAGCTATCCAAAAAGGTATGAAACTTAATACAAAGTCATGGACTACATTATGAAAATCGTTTTTGATTTAGTACAAGAAGGGTCTCATAAAAAGGTGATTATTCTAAAAATCAGGTAAAACAATTTCGTGAACATCATTAGTAGTTTTAATCAATATAAATTTTAAAAACCTTAATTACACACGTTTCATACGTGTTGTTCGATGTGCAGCCGTCGGTTTGTCTTTTTTTGTCTCGCTGGGATGCGGTTGATTTCAGTTTCTTAGGGTTTCCGTCTACGTTCGGCGCCCAGTAATGAAAGTTGTGGTAATTTGTGTCAAAACAGGACTCATCGGAACACAGAATGTTTTTAAAAAAGTTTCTGCTTCCTATAAAACTCTTCTCTTCACACTATCACACGTGCAAAAGTACAGACAATCATACCTTTTTGGATAGCTGATAAGACTAGGATATTTCCTAGTAATTTGTACATCAGGCGTAGTATTTTTTTTACACTAGACAACATTTTTTATGAAGCAATAGCAAAATCTACCGTAACTAAAAAACTGCTGAAATTCGGTAGAACATTTGGTGGCTTAATTTATTGCATTTTAACCCTACTATGTCGTGCTACAAGGAATACGTCGAGTATATACTTCAGTGTAACACTTCATGTGCTCTTCTCTTGTTCTTACACACTATTTGTCTACATTTCTTTTCGACTTCTCCTCTCTCAGGTCTGCTGCAAGAAACTTTAGAAATAAGCAGTTACTTTGTGGTCGTACCTAAATGTATTTGTAATGTTTTCTATTACTGTGTCTCTGTGTGTGAGTACATCTATCTATATAGACAGCATGTAACAAAAACCCTGTCCGATCCTGAAGGGTACTATTTGGTATCGTACTGCGTACAACATATACGTAATCATATAATGGATACGAGATTATTATATTTCCGCAATGAAAATAATTTATTTAAAAAAAAAAAAGATAAACATCAAAGGAACACTGAGCGCTCGACAAAGTTCACCTATAGTTTTGTGTCAAAGAAGCCGCCTGAGCGAGACAGTCTTTTTGACGCTTTGTTAAAGAGTGCCTACAGCGCGGCTAGTGCAAGGCGGTATCGTTTGAAATAAAAATAGGTAAAAATTAAAAGATTTCGCCGGCCGGTGGAGTGTTGTCAACTTATGAAAATTTGCCACATTTAGTGTAAAATTTCGCATAATTTATAAAAATAAAAAATCTATAACTTTTGGTTTTTATGAGTTACCTAGTACGTATGTTAAACCAGGAATACGCCTATACTGGATCGGACAGGGTTTTTGTTACATGCTGTATAATAAATCAGTTTCCGAATGTATGTAAGCGCATCACTTCAGAACGGCTGTACCTTTTTCTCTTATTCCTTTTTTGTTGAATTCGTAACTGTCAGGACAAGGTTTGTATTCAGAAAGAAAATGATGGGAAAACAAAAAACAATATTGCACCCGTGCAAAGCCGGGGCGGATCGTTAGTAAATTAAAAAATAAATCATTAATTACTTACAGGGTTATGAGGTTCCTTCACACGACCGTTCATGTAGTTGTAGTAGTCCTGGAGTTTCTCAAACTTCTCGTCTGCGTAGCTGTGTCGAGGATCGATCTCTTTCGAGCTGGGCATGTTGTATGGTTTCTGTTAATAAAAAAAATTAAGTGTGCCCCGGTTCAGGGTTCAGTAAGGATTCCAGACGCACAAAACGTTTTAGGAATACTTTTGTTGAGCGTGCAGCTCTGGAAGAAGTAGAATTCCCAGCCGGAGTTTGTGTTCTTTGATAGCTATAACGTGAGTGTCTTTAAGGCGTTTATAGCCGCCAAGTGGCGCCCTCATTGAATAAAAAATCGTAGCAAAGCGTAGAAAATAAAGATTAAAGAATCCTATGCTGCGTTTGTTACACATAAGATAAGGTATTTTTACGTTGTGGAAGCATGACTCAAAGTGTTTCGTATCCAAAGTAGTAAGCAAAAGTACCAAAACGGCCATTTTTGACACTTTTGCTCACTACTTTGGATATGAAACACTTTGAGTCCTGTTTTAACAACGTAAAAATACCTTATCTTATGTGTAACAAACGCAACATAGGATTATTTAATCTTTATTTTCTATGGTAAGATACGAATTATTATTCAATGAGGGCGCCACTTATGGAGAGGTAGGCCCTTAAGTCAAGATTGAATAGACTTCTTCCAGGTAAGCGTGCTCCATCGTCGAGCACATCATCACTCACCATCAGGTGAGATAGTGGTTAAACGAGGGTCTATATAAAAAACTTTTTACAAAAAATATATTATATTAATAATACTTTTTGTTTCTTCGTTATTTGACACCGACTTCTGAAATTAAAGTTATTTTGCAATTTTTAGAAGTCGGTTGTATTTTTTGAAAAAAGTTTTTTATTTTTCACTTTTTAGTTTTTTTTTATTGTTGCAAAACTAAATATTAAAGTTATGCCCGAATGGATAACACCAATAACATGGAATTTAAATATTTGGAGACAACCAAAACGTCATCTATGTATACATATTTTTTATTTATGTTGATTTTTAAAAAGTGCGGAATTAATTTCGATAAATTTTATATGGGAACACCTCTGAAGTCTGAAGTATGCCATTCAAAAAAAGAATCATCAAAATCTATTCACAAATGGCGGAGATATCGCGTAACAAACATACAAAAAAAAAGAAACATGCAGACGAATTGAGAACCTCCTTTTTTGAAGTCGGTTAAAAAAACATGTGGCGACATATACATATTTATGTCTCCACATGTTTTTTCCGCAACGGCCGGCTGGTCGGAGGATCCGCCCTTCTCAATGGAGGACGAGAAAGTTACATTTAGTTGTAGTTGTAGTTTTGTTTTTTTATCAACGATCCTGAGCAATTTACCGTTGTCTGCAAACTCGCTGTTAGGTTATAGTATCAATTTACCGTAGTCTGCAAACTCGCTGTTAGGTTATAGTATCAATTTTTAGAACAAGGAACTCTTAATAACACCTGATAAAGTTTAAATTCTATTGCAGGAGCCAAATTTTTTAGGACTTTATTAATGCAAATAGCCACTTAAAACTCAGCTTAAAATACTTCAGGATTAAGTCGATACTTGAGTTGGTAACGATGGACAGAAAGTTCTTACCGTTTCCACAGTAGGGAACGACAACCGGGCGAGCTGCAAATAAAATAAGAAAGAACATACATATGAGCTAAGCGGTCAAGTGAGAGTAGGAGTCGCGTGCAAAGTGTTCTGAACAAATCAAATATGTAACATGTTCAAAAAAAAATATAGGTTTCTTCTATGTTTGCCTGTAGGTATTCTATAAATGAAGAAATAATTATATTCTGTCGTCGTGTGTCTCGGAGAGGAGGAATGGTCAATTTTCATCTTTTTTCTTAAAAAAACTATTTTAAATTATAAAAAAAAGTATTTACGCCCACGCCCATGAGAGCCTTTTAAATGCTTATTTAAAATACATTACCAGTTGAAATGAAGAGACATCGTTGCTAGCTTCTGTGACATGTAATGTTACTAGTATCTGTGAATAAAATTATTTCTGTTATTTTTTTTTTGTGAGAGAAATGATGATATAGCCGCGACAGAACTAAAATGACAGTTACACTGGCACCCATTCGAGTCCATACCATTAAAAAAGGATCCCAGCATCCCCTGCTTGTCTTATTCCTAAGGGCACTCCTCCTGTCATGCGGGTAGGTGCCCGCGTGCGGATCTGGTCCGCGTGCGGGCTGCCAGGTTCCTATCATTTCATACATGTTTTTCCTATTACGCGTGTCACTCGAATACGGGTGCGCGTTCTTCTTCCGGCAATGTAGTTTTTACTGTCGTGCAGCAGGTGTAGCATGACCTGGCCAACCCGCGAAGGGATGGCGTGGTGGAGGACGGTCCACACCCTCTCACAGAAAAGAGGCCTGTGTCCCAGCAGTGTAAACATTAATAGGCTGCTTATGCTTATTAGTTATAGGTAGATATGCCAGTGTGGTTTTCTTACTTTAATGGACGAGATCCTTCACATTATTTTTACTGTGTGGTGAACGTTTAGCCTGTATTTTCCCACTGCAGGGCAAATCACTCCCTCCTTCTTTCTCCTTTGTTAAAAGAAAAGAAAAATACTTACAGAGCATAGTCTTAATAAAATACTTTTGTTATCCATTTAGTTAGTTCAAACCTAATCCTTCCAAAGGCGCCTTCTCGACTGCACTATTAATACCAAATAAATTGGTTGTTACTGAAATGGAACTAATTGACTACATCGTTTTGTTGTAAAGGAATATTTTAATTACTGCCTCGTTGGTCTAGTGCTGCGCAAGCAAGCGATACTGCCGTTCCTGGGTTTGATTACAATATACACACCAACCAACCAACTAAACCGCCAACTATCAACCAACCACTAACCACCAATCAAACACCTAAAAAACTAACCAACCCACCAACCAATCCACCCACCACCACCACCTTTTTTTTATGCCGGGTTGGAAAATCCTCATGGATGCCCTTCGCAGACTCTTACTGACTAAAAACCACCTCGGTGTTCCTTCCCACACTTGGACCGGGGATCATGAGAGCTAATACGACTTCCATGATCCCCGGCTAGTGGCGGTCCGCTTACGCGGGCCACCTCAGTTAGGAAGTGAGGTGTCCTCCCCCCACGACGTCCAATAGGGGCGCGCGTGGAACACTACGCGTCGCCTCCAATCAACCCCCAACCACCAACCACCTTTTTTTTTTTTGTTGCCGGGGTGGAAAATCCTCATGGATGTCCTTCGCCTGGGGCAGGCGAAGGGGTCTGTCAGACTCTTACTGACTAAAAACCACCCCGGTGTTACATCCCACACTTGGACCGGGGATCGTGAGAGCTAATACGACTTCCATGATCCCCAGCTAGTGCAGGCCCGGGCGGGGCGAGTGAGGTGTCCTCTCCCCGCGACGTCTAACAGAGGCGCGCGTGGAACACTACGCGCCGCCGCCTCGGGTCGGCGGGCGGCGGACGACCCCGACCAACCACCTACTACAAGCCACCAATCAACCCCCCCGGCCCTCCTGCCCGTCCACCAACTATATAGGTCTCCGTGTGATTGGGTAAATGACTCAAAAAATGTAATTAGTCCATCAGTTAGTTTACAAAAAATATAGGAAAAGTTTTTTTCTTTTCACGTAAAAATTATCTCAAATTGACGGATACACTTTAAGTAAGGTTGGGTTTCATGTTATTGGATGGGCATGTCTTGGAGTGCATCGGACACGCTATCCTAGTATATGAAACATACTTTAGGAAGAGCTCGTGAAGGGAAACTGTTTTGGAGTAGCCTGATCGGACGTGTGGTCTTGGAGTGGTGTTCTCAGACATGTTATCCTAGAGCTGTGGTACACGTAGGGTCAGGCCATGGGTTGGTCTCTGACGTATCGTGTTTAGTGGGCAGTCATGCCTGTTGATAATCATCGTATGTACTATGATATGTCTGGGATTGTGTCGATGAACTGATTCACACACGCAAAGTTATGCCTCACGTAGGTCTCTAACGAGTCGTGAGGTGGCGGTCTTCCGACGAGTCCTGCCCCAGGTGGTTGGTTTGAATATTTGTAATGTTTCACATCTGTTGTGCGTAGGTTATGCTAGATTAGCCTAACTCAAAATCGTAATTATTTTGTTGAAATGAGTTAATTCCACCAACAACTACTGCTTTGTCGTTCCGGAGTATTTGTTTCTTTTGCAGAGTCAGACGACGGAAACGAGGAGTCTGCCCCTTGTGTTGACAGACCTGTGCAACTCGAACAAGCTACTGATGAAGCTGCGCCACTTGATGAAGCTGAACTGGAACCCTGCACCTCTGGCACGCAGACGCAGACAGGGATGCACACCAGCACTTCATCTGCAAGGAGTGAAGACTCAGTCTTCCATGCCAATGTTGGAGACAGACCTTCAAAGCTAAGAGACAAAGAAGTCCGAGGACGGTCTCCTATCAGGAAAGGCCGTTTAGAAGATAGGAAGATAAAGAGGGGGGAAGACCTATATAAGGCGGTGCAGTGCTAGCACCGGCCCCTTTTTCACTTCGAGACATCGTGACAGTAAGGCCCTGTCCGCACCGCGATTTTTCACCGCACGATTTTTTCCCGCAATTCTGTAACACATTGAATCATATAGGAGTAGCCGCACTGGTGGATAAAAATTCGCGCGGAAAAAAATCTGTGGTTTGATGCAAATTGAACGCGGTGCGGTGCGGATTTATTTCCGCGCGAATTTTTTGTATAGTATAAAGTAGAAATTAGGCTTTTTGCGAGGACTTTTAAATTTTCTGTCTGGTAGCCCTATAATGTATGTATGTTCGCGATTTTCTCAAAAACTACTGCCGGTCGATTCTGTTAACAGCTCACCGTGAAAACTTAGGTGGAGTGAGCGTGAAGTGAACTGTCATTTCGCCTAGATTGTATGGATTGACAGCCCACTTCACGTTCACTTCACCTAAGTTATCACGGTGAGATTTTACAGAATAGCACTACTGATCCGATTTGGATGGGGTTTTTGTTATTTAAATTCATATTTTTCAAGGAAGGTTAGATATATAATACATTAGGATCTGACGAAGAATTTCGGAGATAGACAGTGGAACTATTCAATAACTAACAACAAATGACTCGCGATTACTGCGATCGTTTGTCTATGTATTGTTTACACAATTTAATGGAGAACCACAACTAAAAAGTGAAAAATAAAAAATCTCTCGTTTTGTTTCTTTGCTTTTTGACACCGACTTCCGAAATTAAAGCTATTTTCCACATTTTTTGTTTTTTTTTGGAAGTCGGTATTCTCTTTTTGTAAAAAAGTATTTTTTGACATTACGACAATATTCATTGCGTGGTTTACGTTGCCAAGCAGACGAACTTTTTAACATGAAGCAATTTATCTGGAATTCCTTCCTTCCTTCCTTGAAAGAATAATTATGCCATTAAGATTGTGGATTTGTGAGGAGCTATACATCTCTGAATGTAAGTAATTAAATATCACTAATCTCTGTCCCGAGTCAGGATTTGTGCCAGGTCATAGAAGAGTCACCGCGATACTGGAACGCACAGGCAACTGAAGGTACACGGGTGGATTTTAGTCAGTAAGACTCACATACGCCCGAGAATTCATTTAATGATTTCCTACCCTCGCAAAACAAAAGATCTCGGTGACAGCCTCTAACCCCTCGCTGGGCACGCCACCATCGAGGCGGTAGTGCCCCTCTTTGAGGAGTGGCTGGAGAGGCGCCATGGCGCCCTCACCTTCCGCCTGACGCAGGTCCTCACCGGACATGGCTGTTTCGGGAGGTACCTGTGTCGGATCAAGGCGGAGGTGACCCCTGCGTGTTTCCACTGCGAGGATCGCCCAGAGGACACGGTGGAGCATACGGTGGAGGTTTGCCCCGCCTGGGCAGAACACCGCCGTGTCCTCGTGGATGCGATAGGCGGCAGCGACCTCTCGCGCCGTGCCCTGGTTCAGGCCATGGTACGGAGCGAGAGGGAATGGGGGGCCGTCTCCTCCTTCTGCGAAGCAGTAATGCTCGCGAAGAGGGAGGCGGCACACGTTAGGGAGACTCAACAGAGTCAGAGTCGCCCTAGCGCCCTCAGCAGCAGCCGTCGCAGGAGACGCCAGGGGCTGCGAGACGATCTCCGGCCACCGTAGACCCGGGCCTGCGGACGGCGAGTAGTGGGTAACTCGCCGTCCGATCAGCACCAGGCCCGAGAGTCGCCGGCGCGTAGTGTTCCACGCGCGTCTCAAAGAGTTGTCAGCAAAGGACGGGGCCTGCCACGGCCAATGCCTGCCCGGGGGTTGAGGATAAATTCGAAAGAGTTACCTCGCCCCCGGGCGCGTAGGGCAGTGAGGAACAGGGGTGGGTTTTAGTCAGTAAGAGTCTGACACGCCCTTCCGCTCCACCCTAGAGCGGAAGAAGTCATGAGATGATTTCCCACCCCCAAAAAAAAAAAAAAAAACCTCTAACCCCTGTAGGGCCACCTTTTAAAGCAAGAGTGAATAGGTTACTGCTGGGCTCGTTGGCTCCATCGTAGACCTCAACCTTATCAAAGGCGAGATTGAGGTCAAGATCAGGCCGACTAGGAATTTCAAAATTAAACATTGAAGTTGTTCTTGACTTTATTTACTTAACAGCCTGCATATACTTGAAGTTGACGAGTCGCCTGACGCGATTCGCTTTAGGGTTCAACACGTTCAACTGGTGTCTACTGATTATCATTCTTCGGCCATTTTTTGTCTTCACCATCATGGACGAAGCTAGGCTGAGCGTAAACAGCAGCACTGTTAACATACAAAGGATGTAATAGAAAGAAAGAAAATACGTTTATTTACGGTAAACATGACGCAAAAAACAGAGAAACACAAAAAAAAAAAGAAAAACTGGGGGCAAAAATGCGTCACATCCACGCAAAACGGCCATTGCTCAGCTTAAGTGCTATGACCCTATGCAAGACAGAGCCCCAGCGCTGGTTTTCAGCGACAGCCGGCGCCGACGTCATGACGTCGACCGGTGCTGAAAACAATGAGTAAAACTTCTAAATATTATACAGCGTAAAAAATATTAATATTTAAGTGGCAGCATTCCGCTTCCTGCAACATGACGCACGCGCCGCCGGCTCTGATTTTAATCTGTGCCTCTCAGCTGTCAGTAAAGTATCTTTGACAATGACAATGTTAGAATAGGTTATGTATTATTAGTTTTTTTTTTAAGTACATGCTTTTGGCCCCTTGTCATCATGTATAATGGAATATATGTATGTATGTTCGCGATTTTCTCTAAAACTACTGATTCTATATGGATGGGGTTTACGTTATTCAAATTCATATTTTTCAAGAAAGATTTTAGTATATAATACATTAGGATCTGTTGAAGAACTTTGGATATAGATAGTGGAATTTTTCAATAACTAACAGCAAATGACTCACGATTACTGCGATCGTTTGTCTATGTATTGTTTACACAATTTAATGGGGAACCGCAACTAAAAAGTGAAATATCAAAAAACTTTTTTACAAAAATAGAACCGACTTCCAAAAACAAAAAATGTGGAAAATAACTTTAACTTCGGAAGCCGGTGTTAAAAAACGAAGAAGTCAAAAATCGGTTCTATTTTTTGTAAAAAAGTTTTTTTTGACATTACAACAATATTCGTTGCGTGGTTTACATTGCCGAGCAGACGAATATTTAAACATAGGAAGCAATACATCCTTTCGATTATGAAAGAATAATTGTGCCATTAAATAATTTACGCAACTGGAGTGCAGGTCGGGCATAAATTTTTTATGCTCAAAATTTTTCAATCTGAAAGGAGCATGGGCAATTCTGCCCCACTCCCAAAAGCGTTAAAACATATGCCCCCAGAGGGACATTTGTTGTTATGACGACATGACTGGATTGTGGATTTGTGAGGAGCTATACATCTCTGAATGTCAGTCATTAAATATCACTGATTCTGTCGCGAGTCAGGATTTGTGCCAGGTCATGGCAACACTAGGGTCGCGGAAGTGTTTTAAAGAGTCACCACGGTCCTGGAATGTACAGGCAACTGAAGGAACACGGGTGAGCGACGCCCGAGAAGTTATTTGATGATTTCCCACCCTCACAAAAAAAAAAGTTCATGGCGACAGCCTCTACACCTGTACAGCCACCTTCCTCTCAAGCCATGGACGCGTCACGTAACAGCATCTGTCAGTCCCCGTTGACAGGCGGCCATCGTGTAACTACAGACTTTTTCAGGTTTCGGGGTGTATGAACCTTGTCACAGGTCTAAAGACCTTGGCTAATAGTGATAATAGCGGTTTAAAACGCGTGAATCGGGTTATTGGCAATTTTTTTGGCAAGGCAAACTAGCGGAAAACTAGCGGCACACATGAGCGCCGCCGGGGTTATAAATAAAGCAAGAGTGAACAGGTTACTTCTGGGCTCGTTCGAATTTAAAAAATAAAATTTTGAAGTTTTACTTGACTTTATTTACTTAAAAGCCTACATATACTTGAAGTTGATGAGTTGCCTGACGCGATTCGCTTTAGGGTTCAACACGTTCAACTAGTCTCTACTGATGGTCATTCTTCGGTCATTTTTGTCTTCACCATCATCGGCGAAGCTGGTCTGAGTGTAAACATCAGCACTGTTAACATACAGAGGATGTAATAAATTAATAGTTCCTTTTTTTAAGAACAAGTTTTTGGCCCCTTGTCATGATGTGTGGAAAATACTCATGATAACAAAAAATACTAGCCCAAAATCAACTGACCCACCACTAGCCATCAGGAAGTTCCAGTCCCTACATCCCGGCGCCATCATCAGATCAGCTCGATGGTATCATAATATTGCATTATCACCGGACTTACATAAGCAGGCAAAATTTCAGCTCTATCGGAAACCAACAAATGGTAGAAAAATGATTTGCAAATTTTGAAGCGGACAACTAACATACGAACATCGCAATAATAGCTTGTAAAATCGTGAAACAACAAACTGTAACCTGAAATTAAAAACAAAACTCCAACCCGCGTGAAAGTTGAAAATTATCCCAAGAGAACAAACTCCCGAGAAACGTATGCTCTATCCTATTCTAGGACGTGGTCTACCCGTGTGCAAGTTTGGTGAAAGCTCCAGGGCAACCCACGAAATTCAAATTTTCTTACGTTTTTTGCAATTTGCAAGTCAGTATCCGGTTGTATGTTGGTCAAAATATGATACACAGCCGTAGCAAGTACGTATTTACAGAACTGTAATCATTAAAATCATCAATACTACTCTCTCAGTTAGAATTGATGCCAAAATGTTATGATTCCATGAAATACTTACATTTGACATTGACCCTGGGCACAGGGGTTGTGGATAAATTCGAAAGTGAGTTACCGCGCCCCTGGGCATTCAGGGCAGGGAAGGAACAGGGGTGGGTTTTAGTCAGTAAGAGTCTGACACGCCCTTCCGCTCCACCCAGAGCGGGAGAAGTCATTGGATGATATCACACCCCACAAAAAAAAAGAGTTGTATTGATGATTTTAATGATCATAATTCTATAAATACATACTTGCTACGGCCGCGAATCACTTTTTGACCAACATGCAAACAGAGTTACTTTTACATTTTTAACCGACTTCGAAAAAGGAGAAGGTTCTATGTTCCGCTGTATGTTTTTTTTAATGTATTTCCACCGATTTCTCTGTCAGTTGTGGACCAATTTTCAAAATTATTTTTGCATCCGAAAGAATATACGCCCGAGGAACCACCCATATAAATTTATCGAAATTGCTTCAGCGCTTTTTCAAAAACTGAACAAAAACGAAAAATATGTATGGCATGATGACGTTTTGGATTTCTTCAATTACGAGTATGTTTAAATTCCACGTTCCATTTTATTAGGGTATAAGTTCTGAGGTATAACAACTGAAAAGTGAAAAATAAAAAAAAACCTTTTTACAAAAATAACAACCGACTTCCAAAAAAGAAAATACAGTAAAAATTAAAAAGTAACTTTAATTTCGGAAGTCGATGTCAAAAAACGAAGAAATAAAATACAAACACCGACTTCCGAAATTAAAGTTATTTTTTAATTTTTAGTGTATTTTCTTTTTTGGAAGTCGGTTGTTTTTTTTTTGTAAAAAAGTTTTTAATATTAGTATCGATTTTTTTTTTTTTTTTTTGGGGGTGGGAAATCATCCAATGACTTCTTCCGCTCTAGGGTGGAGCGGAAGGGTGTGTCAGACTCTTACTGACTAAAACCCACCCCTGTTCCTCCCTGCCTCGAGTGCCCGGGGGCGAGGTAACTCTTTCGAATTTATCCTCCACCCCCGGGCAGGCACCGGCCTTGGCAGGCCCCTACACTTTGCTGACAACTCTTTGAGGCGCGCGTGGAACACTACGCGCCGTTGACTCTCGGGCCTGGTGCTGATCGGGCGGCGAGTTACCCACTACTCGCCGTCCGCAGGCCCGGGTCTACGGTGGCCGGAGATCGTCTCGCGGCCCCTGGCGTCTCCTGCGGCGGTCGCGGCTGGGGGCGCTAGGGCGACTCGGCCGTTGCTGAGCCTCCCTAACGTGTGCCGCCTCCCTCTTCGCGAGCATTACTGCTTCGCAGAAGGAGGAGACGGCCTCCCATTCCCTCTCGCTCCGTACCATGGCCTGAACCAGGGCACGGCGCGAGAGGTCGCTGTCGCCTATCGCATCCACGAGGACACGGCGGTGTTCTGCCCAGGCGGGACAAACCTCCACCGTATGCTCCACCGTGTCCTCTGGGCGATCCTCGCAATATTAGTATCGATAGGCGGGTACTTCGACTCTTTTAGATACGGGAAAACGTTCTTAGGAGACACTCTTTAACTTTGTGAGTAATTACTAACTGCATTTAAAGGTTTTTCTATTTTATTAATGGCAAGCAGAGCCGATGCCGACTATTCTGCCAATGTCTAAAGTAAATTGGAAAAGCAAGTGTGCATTAGATTAATTTTTTTTTTAAAAACTGGACAGGAATACGATAAAAATCTTCGATTGATACAGTTGAACTTGGCGGGTTAGTGTTTGAAAAATTTATTCAGTCCGTGACTTTTTGTCACTGTCACCTCCACGATGTGCCCACTTGAAAAGTCACGGAGTCAAAATGTACGCACAGCAATCTGTACGAAATCCATTTCGTACAGATTGCTGTGATAAGTGCTCTTAATAACGAAATAACAAGAAGAAAAATGAAACGAAAAATATTTCAGTGTATATGTGATGCACCCAGTAGCGTTTTTTACGCTACTGGGTGCATCCCATATACACTGAAAGATTGTTTCAAGGAAAATTTTACACTCTATATTCTAAACTACGTCAGTATCCTTTTCTGATCTTTCTTTTTATTCTAGGAACTATTTGCCACTGTATTGTCACGTCACCATGATCAGCGCACTCCCTTGTATCTTCATAGCACTCGACTAGGTGACAAAAATCACAAGTCAGCGGCTAGCCTTAGGGAATGTGCCATTTTACTGCTTTTTACCCGACTGCCCCGAGAGGAGGGTAAAAAGTAGGTGTTTTTCGAGAGTATGTAGGTATGTGTGTAGGTCTATTTCTTTGGCACGCCTTGCAGCCACACGGCTGGATGGATTTCAACAAGTCAACCCAAGTATCATTAGATTGTTCTTGACCGCCGAAGTAACATAGGCTATATTAATTTGAAAAAAAAAAACAAAATGGCGGGCTCCATTTCGTAAGTGTAGTCGATTTTTTTGTGACATGATCATGTGGGGTATCAAAATAAAGAGCACGTGAAGGCGATTTCAAAAATATAACTCACTGAAATGTGGCAAACAAAAAAAATGAATATTTTCAAAAAACCCGACCGCAATAACAACTAAAAAGTTCCAAACATGTTACTTTTCAAGAAGTCTGATGCAGTTGGTGGCAGTAAGTCTGCGATTGAACTATAACAAATACCACCAAATGCATCGGACTGCATTTTTGCAATTTCGGGATCAAATTGCAATTGCAATTTTATTGGGTTTATTAATCGTGTAGAGGATCCACCATCACCCCGGTGTTGAAAATGGCGCCATCACTCTGACCATAGCAAATTACAGCTAGCATAGTTCATTTTTGTTATGTCCTAAAGTATGCTTTATTATGTCCTAAGTATGTCTTTTCATGTCCTAAGTATACCTTATTATGTCTAAAGTATGCCTTATTATGTCCTAAGTATGTTTTCTTATGTTTTAACTACGTATCATTATGTTTTAAGTATCATAAGAATAAAGGTAAAACATGTTCAATGTTAAGGTTTATGAGGTAACTTTTTTGTATAGCGCAAGTAGTGCATGCTAAGGCGCTAAAATTGACCAATTGTGTTAAAGTCAGTAGTAAGAAATTTCGGCTAGTCAGCGATTGGTTGATCATATTCATGCTTCTCATGATTGGCTACAGACAGTGGAAAGTTTTCGGAGTCCACCATGTTGTTTTATGTACATATTGAAATACATATGTAAAGTTCCTTTGTTTTTATTGTAGTTTATAGATTTGTGAGAATGTGAATTTAGAATCTAATAGTAGAGTATAACGTAGATTCAGTTTGTCCTTCGAATACATATTTTGTATTATGTATAAATGTCAGTTTTGTCGTTAGAAAGACAAGTAAATATGTAAAGTAAATATGCAGGTGTTCATTACATAAGAGATAAGAAAAGTCTTCTCTGATTGGTTGTCGTCAAAATGTCAGAACGCCTGTGATTGGTCGATAGTTAATGTTCAAGTTAATTTGTAAAATTAACAAAATGTATTGGCTGTCCGGGTCGGCATTAGTTTCACTACGTGCCCCATAGAATTTGGGTGATATATATAGGCGCCCCTGGCAGTCAAAATTAGTCTCTCAGCGTTAGTGATTCAAGTGAGCTCGTAGGCCTCTGGCTTCGCTCCTATCGCCTAGTACCACACCTTGTACGGCGGTTTAAAGTGTCTTGTACCACTCCTTGTACAGACATTAGTTACTGTCCACTATTGGGGCAGTAATTCATATTGTGTTTTCAACTGTAATTCTGTGTAAACCTGTGCTTCATTTGACTCTTACCATTTTACCTTTTATTTTATGTGACAATATACCATTTTTATTTCATCTGTGTATCAATTGAATGACCCACTTGCTCATTTCATCACACGTGAGTGTCGCGAGACAACAATACGCCAGTCACACACAAATCCTTCAACCCTCGCGCCTATCGCGAAAAGCATCGTGTACAATTTGGTCCTTCGTTCGCCGGATTGTGTGTTGTGACTGGGTATTATGAGTGAGCATAGTGCGGTCACGACAAGAAGCAAGTCAAGAAGAATGGCCAGTACAAGACACCTAGAGTCGGACTCGGGCGTGCCCAGTGAGAGGGCGCCCGCCTCACCATCGATGGCACCAACGACGTCGTCATTCCCCACGCCGGCAATACCTCTGGTGGGTGGTCGAATAGTAGATCACCGTAATGTGCAAGCACCAGAGGTAACGCCACGAAGAGGCCGTGGAAGGGGAGAGTCGAAAGAGCCCAGTGTCGCCGCCTCATCCAGGAGCGGGCAGAGCCACTCCACGTACCTGAGGAAGAAGGCGGAGTATGAGGCACAACGGGAGTTGGTGCGCCTCAGAGAGGGGCTGGTGAGGAAGAAGCTGGAGGTCGACCTAGCGGAAATTGACGCTGAGAACTCATCGGGTACGGACGAGGAGGGGACTACAACCCGACGTGTCGAACAGTGGATGGACACGACTCCACAAATAGATGAACGTCAAGAGTCATCGGAGTGCCGTGTACCGTCCACACTCGCCGTACCTACACCTAGTGACGCGCATGTGCAAGTGACCGCGTCGGCGCCCGCTTCGTACAGCGGAGCGCCCGCGACCGCGTCAGCGCCCGCTTCGTACAGCGGAGCGCCCGCGACCGCGCCCGTTACATACACCGGTGCGCCCGCGACGTACGTTACGCGCGACGCGACGCCAAGTGCCGCGATGGCGACTGTAAGTTCCTGCGCTCCGAAAGCGCCAGTGCTAAGGTTCGCGCGTGAACCCAGTGAGGACAGACGACCACCCAATATGTCAGTGCAGTTTGCGGATCCAGTGTTGGCGGCGCCAACTCGTGAGGTTGCTGGTCCGCAGACATCAGCAAGGGGGGGAGTGAACTGGGGGCACGAGCACGAGGACACGGAGCGCAAACCGAGGGACAACCGGTTTGACCAGTTGGCCGACGCTATTGCAAGCATAGCTCGGCCACGCCCGGTGCCAAGGCAGGCTTACGAGCTGCCCATGTTTGGTGGCAACCCGGCAGACTGGCTCGCCTACAAAAATATGTTTTGGGAGACGACGGCCCAGTACAACTTCAAGTCATACGAGAACCTAGCTCGGCTGCGAACATCATTGCAAGGCGACGCACGGCGGGCAGTGGAAGACCTGCTGCGCACGTGCATCAATCCAGCCGACATAATGAGGGCGCTCGACGAGGAGTTCGGCCATCCGAACCTGCTGTTAGAATGTGCCATCAAGAAAGTGCGTGCATTACCAAAAGTCACCGACAGTGGACGTGAGTTGCGTACGTTCTCCACCACGGTACGTAATTGTGTGTCGTTATTAAGGAACATAAACGCAAATGGATATCTCAACAACCCACAGCTGGTAAGTGAATTACTTTCAAAACTTACACCTATTCAACGTGCTCAGTACGGGGATTTTGCGATGGGGGTGGCATCGTCACAGGGCATTGATGTCAGAGTGTCACCTAGCCTAGAGTTACTGTTTCGGATTCAGCCGTAGAATGTCGTATAGTGTGGACGCTTGTCAGTCGTCCCTGCGGTTTTCAAATCTAAATTCTGTGATTGGTCATCTTCTCCAAGTTTCGATTCCTTGTCGCTCCTTAAGCGTTCATACCCACCGGCTCCTCCCACTGGGCAGTCTTAGAGTGAGACATCAAGATTTTGTCAACAACATCCAAATTGTGGTCCGAAAAAATTCTGTGATTGCTGGATTCGAACTCGCGCCTCGCCGGTTTGGTAGCCGAGCGCCCGCGCAACGCGCCACCGAGTCAGTGGCGGGCAGCGACGAAACAACGCTACCAGTGCTACGTGCAGCTGACGTCATCCTGGCGACAAGAGAGCTACGGTGCTACAGGTGCTACATGCGAGCTATCTGCTACGAACGCCCTAGCTACGACTCATCGGCTACGCGGTTCGCCACTTCGCCCGGTACTGAGTACAATATTATTTTATTTTTTATATATCTTGCAAATCGTTTCTTGTCGGTTAGTTCCTTTGTTTACAATAATATCTATTAAAGATGTCTTTAGTAAAGCGCTCTCCGCCAAAAACCCCACAAACTAGATCAGAATCAGACATAGCCGCAGCTGTTCTGCAAAGTGATTATGTAAACAAAAATAGGAACAAACGTCCACGTGAGGAAAACTCGCCTCAATGCGAGGCACGGTTGACCTCGATAAATTTACAAGAAAAACTAGCCGCCTGGAAAACGGAACAAGATAGCAATATGTCTAAATTTTTGGCAGAGCAGACTTCTATAATGACCAAATTGGCTTCCGATATTAGTGAAATTAAGGCTCAAAATGTCCAGATACAGTCTTCTAATGCGGAGTTTCGGAAATCAAATGAAGAAATGATGCAGTCTATCGTCTTCATGAACAAGAAATTTGAAGATATGAAGAAGGAGGTGGAAGAATTAAGAAAAGAACGCCAGGAACAACACAAATATATTCAAAGTTTGGAACAAAAGATTTCAGATCTTCAGCGAATATCTCGAGGGTCGGGCATTGAACTTCGTAATATACCGCCGGATAGTTCGGAAAATATAGATAGTTTGACCAAAACCATATGCACCATCGGCGAACTTGTTGGATTGCGCATAGCGGAAACTGATTTCCGCGACATACACCGTCTACCAGGAAAGCTAACCACTTCAAACACCCCGCGCCCCATATTAGCTGAATTTACCTCAGTAAAAACGAAGCAAGCACTTTTGTCAGCTGTCCGCACGTATAACAAAGGAAAAAGTAAAGAAAATAAGCTAAACACGAAACTTCTTGGAATGCCGGGCGAACGGAAACCGGTGTACATCGAAGAGCAACTTTCCGCCAGTACCAAGAAACTATTCTACCAGGCTCGCGAATTCGCTAAACAAAACTCGTACAAATACTGCTGGACCTCAAATGGTAACATTTTCTTACGCAAATCAGAAGGTGACAAACAACAATTAATAAACTCCAAAAAATGTCTCCAGGTACCCGACAGTAATAATCTGTGACTAACCATGCTTAACTACGCAACATATTTTTCCTATTTGTATAATTATTCCACAACAACAACAATCTTTCACATCACTCAACACACGCACAAAATTCCAACACACACAAAAAAGCAAAGTAATTACTACTTACTAGCACATAGCTCTCTCATAAACTTTCAGTCACCTTATGTCAAAGAATATTTTAGTATAACCTACATATATCAATGGCTAACATCACTAACATAAACAATGACCTCGACCAAATCTGCGTAGGAGATGCGTCTATCTGCAGCCCTGATAATTGCAAAAAATATGTAAAACATTTTGACACAAACAATATAAATCTTTTACACATAAATATACGCAGTATAAATAAAAACTTTGATTCACTACAAGTATTATTGAGCCGAACTGATATAAATCAAGACATCATAATACTGACCGAATGCTGGCTCAGTAAAACAAATAATTTACCTAAACTGGATGGTTTTCAATCGTATTGTACAAAAATAAATTCAAATCAAAATGACGGCGTAGTTTTCTATATAAAAGAAGACCTAAACGGTACAGTGTGGGAACCGGACTTTGAGTGTGGAAATTGCCTGGTGTGTCAATTGGATAACAAACTGGCAGTGGTGGCAGTCTATCGCTCGCCCTCATACGATTCTAAAGAAAATCATGATAACTTTCTACTAAGTCTAAATAACGTCTACAACAAAATGCCCTCGCTTCCTAATATCGCTCTTGTTGGGGATCTTAACATAGATATAAGTCAAGATAACAGAAACCAGCGAAGCCTGGATTATTTATTGCTTAATGCCTCTCACGGTCTTCTGCCTACCCACTTATTCCCTACCCGGTTAGACAATTGCCTAGATCACACACTCCTAAAAACCAACTTACCCGTAAGCACACTTGTGCTGGACACCCACATTACCGACCATAGACCCACTCTTTTATCTATTGCTGACCCCAAACTTGTGCGTAAGTTACGCCACACTACCACCCGTATAAATCATGACGCTATTGTGCAAAATCTACAAAACACGGACTTTTCAGATATTTATGAAACCACCGATCCAAATGTATCCATGAATAAATTCATCACTATAATCACATCTACAATATCTAATAACTCAGTACAAATTAAAATCCCCAGACGCAAACGAACTATAAAACCGTGGATAACTCCAGGTCTTCTGAAATTCATGAAAAACCGTGATAAACTTCATATTAAGTCCAAAAACGCACCCGATAATGTTATACTTAGGCTAACCTACACTCGATATAGAAACTTTTGTAATTCCTTACTTCGAAAGCTAAAAATCTCCTATGAAAAAAGTGAACTGGAGAGAACCAAAAATAATCCTAGAGAGTTATGGGAAACTATTAAGAATATTACAAACACATCCAAAACTCGAACTATACCTGAAGAGCTACTGAGTTTATGTGATAATCCTTATTCTTCCGTTAACAAGGTATGTCATTTCTTTGCTAACGTTGGCAAAAAACTGGCGGAAAATATCGAATCTGGTGCACAATCCCTCCTGATCCCAGAACAGCGTTCGTCGTCTTGTAACATCTCCAACTCGCCTATCAATTCATTGGCTCTGCTAGATGTAGATGAAGCCGAAGTAGAGTCACTTATACTTCAATTAAAAAATGACAGTGCTGTTGGCTGGGATGGTATATCACCCTTAATGTTAAAGAACTGCAAAAAGGTGTTAGTTCCTCACATTACTTACCTTTTTAATTGCTGTTTGCAAAAGGGTGTCTTTCCCGAAGCCTTAAAAAAAGCTATAGTGCATCCTATTCATAAGGGGGGAGACAGAGACTGTGTCAATAATTATAGGCCCATTTCGGTGCTACCGGTTCTTTCTAAAATTCTCGAAAGGATACTCAACAACCGCCTCAAAGATTTTTTGGATAGGTATAAAATAATCGCTGAGAATCAGTACGGCTTCCGGAAAAGAGTATCAACAGAAGACGCAATACTTGACTTGACGCAACATGTTGCGAAAAACCTGGATAGCAAAACTAAATGTCTAGGCATATTTCTGGACCTGTCCAAGGCCTTTGACACAGTTTCTGTTTCCTTACTGATCTCTAAGCTGGAACTGCTTGGTGTGCGAGGAATTGCCCTACAAATATTTAAAGACTATTTAAGTAACCGCACTCAACGTGTTAAAATCAGTACTTACCTCAGTGACGAAGAAATTGTCTCCTTTGGCGTCCCGCAAGGTAGCATCTTGGGGCCTAGTTTGTTCCAAATTTACATAAATGACCTATGTAATTTAAAGCTCCCAAAATGTAAAATTATTACTTACGCTGACGACACGGCGATAATAATACATGGACCTACATGGAATAGTGTTAAAACTGCAGCAGAGTCTGCATTAAGTACGATAATGACATGGCTAAACTCAAACCTACTTACACTTAATTTACGGAAATCCAGCTACATACCGTTTGCCATAAAACGGAATAACTTACCTCCAGACACTTTCTCGATTACTGCTCACTCATGTCAGGTCCCTTCTACTTCGCCCACGTCGTGTTCTTGTCCTAATCTTACCAGAACAACCAGCGTTAAATATCTAGGTGTACAAATAGATAGTGAACTAAAATGGGATAAACAAATTGATGCTCTCACCACCAGAACCCTCCGTCTCTTACATATCTTTAAGTCCCTGAGGGAATCTGCAAATGTCGACACTTTAAAAATGGTGTACTTTGGCCTGTGTCAATCGGTACTAGGATATTGCATAACGGTGTGGGGAGGGACGAGTAAAACATTCCTTCTCAAACTAGAGAGAGCTCAGAGAGCTATACTAAAAGTTATGACCAAAAAACCCTACAGATTCCCAACAACTCAACTGTATTCCGACTGTAAAGTTCTCACAGTACGTCAACTCTTTGTGCTCTACTCAGTCCTTAAGAAACATTCATCTCTACCCCCTTCCAACCGAAAAAAACGCACCTTTATCCCACCAAGTACTCCTCATAGAACAGTTTTTGCCACACATCAGTATCTTATTCTGAGCAGTCACATTTACAGAAAAATAAATAAACAACTAAACATACTAGATCTGACAAAATGGAATATTAAACAAAAACTTACAGCGTGGCTACTTCAACAAGACTATAATCACACAGAATCAATATTAACCTACATAACCTAGCACATGCACACACACACATACATACACACACATATACATACACCCTTAGGAATAAAAAAAAAATTGAGTTCATTATTTGATATTATATTGATTTTAATTTGATTTAGGTTTGATTTACATTTGATTTTCATTTAGTCTTAATTCTATTTTAATTTGATTGTAATTTGATTTTAAATAAATTTTAATTAGATTTTAAGTTTATTCTATTTTATTTGATTTCAACTTTAATTTTAATTTTATTTTGATTGTAATTTTATTGTATTTGATTTTAACTTTAATTTTAATTTTATTAGATTGTAATTTTATTGTATTTGATTTCAACTTTAATTTTATTAGATTGTAATTTTATTGTATTTCATTTCAACTTTAATTTTAATTTTATTTGATTGTAATTTTATTTTATTCAGTTTTACTTACCATTCATTTCCTGACAATTCTTTAATTGTGGGTAGATCGACAACTCCTCACTTAATAAAAAGGTAATATTAGAACATAACCTTATGGCCGTCCACTGTCTCTTAAGATACAGGCATACCCTAGTTTAAGAGACAGGGTAACGATAATCGTCAACAGATACACCAGCATGTTCTACCATATGTTTGTGACATAACTTTGTATAACTTACTTGTAACTAGTTTAAGTTTTGTTTTCACACCATCTGTACCTTTTTGATCAATAAACAATTATTATTATTATTATTATTATTACTGTCAGAATTTCTAGTGCACCTAGCCAGGGCTACTTCATATTATGTACAATTAGACTTGCCTAGCCCTGGCCCAGCTGTTAACATAAAATCTAGATCGGTTGTACCTAATAAGGGTCAGCAAAATTATAATAAACAAAAGTTGTTCGTACAAGCTGAAGCTGACACTGGAAAAACAGCTGATGCTGACAAACAAGCAGCTGATGTTAAAATTGAGATTAAATGTTCATTATGTCAGAAAACGCACACATTACTGCAATGCGAGAAATTCGCGAAATTAAATAGTGAAGAAAGGTGGGGACATGTCAGAAATACGCGTGTTTGTTTCAAGTGTCTCAGTAAAGATCACTCGCGTATCCACTGTCGGGGCAAAAGATGTGAAAAATGTAACGCGGCACATCATGTGATGTTACATCAAGATAAAAAAAAGCATGAGTCTGTAACTAACATGAGAGTAAATGTAGGCAGTGCTCTTCTAAAAATTATGCCAGTAACAATTAAAGTTGGTAATAAGATTAAAAGTTGTTACGCCCTATTGGACGACGGTGCTACTGTATCTTTGGTAGATAGTAATCTTATTGGAAATGTAAAAGGCGTCCAAAAACCAATAAGAATCCAAAGTGCACGTGGCATAGAACTACATGATTCCAGTTCGAAGGAAATAAAACTGTCAGTACGCGGAGCTACAAACAAAACTTACAAAATTATGTGTCGCACGTTACAGGACCTGGACCTGCCGGCGCAGTCGGTGCCTGCTGGCATCATGGAGGAGCATCGCCACCTCCGTGACTTGGGCTGCGAAGAAATGTTGGGAGCCAAGCCGCTGCTGCTGATCGGGCAGGACAACTGGGAGCTGCTCGCCAGTGAGGAGACACGCCATGGAAAGTCTGGTAAGCCAGTTGCCTCTCTCACTAAGCTAGGGTGGGTAGTTCACGGGCCTATTAGAAAATTGTATTCCGCTGACAGGTCATGTAAAGTAAATTGTATGTCTAGTCTACCCATGTTGCATGACATGGTCAAGCAACAGTTTGACCTGGAGGCCATCGGTGTTAGGGATGCCCCACGCAAACATTGGGAAGATGAGCGAGCCACTGCCATCTTAGAATCTACCAGTAAGATGACGGCAGATGGCAAGCAATGGGAAGTAGGTCTGCTATGGAAGCATGACAATGTTCAACTTCCTGATAACAGAAGGCAAGCGTTGCAAAGGTTAGGTGGCGTGGAGCGTAAGCTACACCGTAATGTCGAGTATGCAGCAGCATACTGTAATCAGGTGGACAGGTTGCTAGAGGAGGGGTATGCCTCCAGGGTCCAGGGTGGCATAAGTAGTCACCCTATCTGGTACCTGCCTCACTTTGGGGTGGTCAATCCCAATAAACCAGGTAAGTTGAGACTGGTTTATGATGCTGCTGCTGCATATGGGGGCACGTCACTTAACGACAACTTGTTAACTGGCCCAGACATGTTAAATTCACTACTAGGTATTTTAATTAGGTTTAGACTGGGACCAGTAGCCTTCAGCGGGGACATAGCTGATATGTTCATGAGGATCCGTATCAGGAAGGAGGATCAGGGTGCCCAGCTGTTTTTGTGGAGAGGCCAAGACAAGGTTAATGAACCACAAACATATGTCATGAACTCGATGATATTTGGTGCAGTGTCCTCCCCGGCAACCGCGATCTTCATTCTTAACAAGAATGCAGATAGGTTTTCAGGAGAGTACCCCCAGGCTGTGGAGGCCATACATAGTCGCCATTACATGGACGACTATCTAGATAGTGTATGGTCTGTAGAGCAAGCTAGTGAGCTGGTTGAGCAAGTCACTCACATACATGCTCAGGGGGGCTTCATGATACGGGGGTGGATTACAAATTCATCGGAGTTACGGGAGCGCCTACAGCTGGAAATGCCCGAAAGAGTATCGCTGGACAAGGGTGAGTCCGCGACAGAGAGAACGCTAGGTATGATATGGTCGCCTAGCAACGATCATCTCGCGTTCGATCTGTCATTTAAGCGATTGCCTGACGAGATAAAATCGGGTAAGTCTATCCCTACAAAGAAGGAATTCTTACGTTTTATCATGTCGATATTCGACCCGTTAGGTCTGTTGTATCCGTGTGTGATTCAGTCGCGGATATTGATGCAACGTGTGTGGAAGTCTGGGATAGACTGGGACGAGCCGCTGCCTGCAAATGAGGTGGACGCATGGTTCACATGGCTCAATAATTTGCAGTGCCTAGGTAACCTAGAAATACCTAGGTGGTATGGGCTAAGTTTAGGTAAAGTAGAGCTGCATGTTTTTGGTGACGCTAGCGAGTTAGCGTATGCAGCAGTCGCTTACCTAGTAGGTACCACCGAGGATGGCAAGAGACATGTTGCCATGGTACTAGGCAAGGCAAGAGTGGCACCCCAAAAGGTTGTATCGATACCGCGACTAGAGTTACAGGCGGCTGTGCTTGCATGTCGAGTGGCAGACACAGTCGTCAAGGAAGTAGGTATAGATATTACACGAAAGTACTTGTGGACCGACAGCAAAACAGTTTTGAATTGGATTAACTCTGATGCCAAAGATTTTCAAAAGTTTGTGTCTCATAGATTAGGTGAAATAGACTCGCGTTCTGAGAGATGTGACTGGCGCTGGGTTCCATCGGCGGAGAACCCAGCTGACGTAGCGACCAGGTTGTCGTGGCCGATAAACAGTGGTGTGTGGCTGTCGGGTCCCGCTTTTCTTCTGAGTTCACAGGAGCGGTGGCCGGTGTGTTCCGACTTGAGGTCGGAAGGTACTGACGCCGAGAGGATCCAGCGCACCTACAACCTGGTGGTAGTGGAGGAGCCAGTAGTTGATCACACCAGAGCGTCAACATGGAGACGCACACAGCGAGTACTAGCACGCGTGCTGGCATTTATTAGTAGATGCCGCAAGCAGAGACCGACTGCCACACTCTCCATAGAAGACCTGCACGACGCCGAGATACGTCTCCTGCGCCAGATGCAGAAGGAAAGTTACCCAGCCGAGGTGACAGCACTCTCCGAGGGAAAGCAGCTGCCACAGACAAGCAGGTTAAAATCTCTTGACCCTATGTATTATGAAAGTCTCATTAGAGTGAGGGGTAGGCTGGGGGCTTGTGAAGCGCTCTCTTTTGACGAGCGCCATCCTATTATTTTAGACGGGCGCCATCCGCTAACCCGTAAATTAGTTCTGCAATATCATGTGTCTGCCTTACATGCCAATCAAGAGGCAATAGTGAACCTAATAAGGGAAAGGTTTTGGGTCACTAACATACGGTCCACAGTAAAGGCCGTAATATCAACATGTCAAGTGTGCCGGCTGTCTCGAGCTAAGACAGCGGCACCCAAGATGGGTAACCTGCCGGCCGCGAGGCTGGAGGTGACGCGTCGTGCGTTCATGCACTGCGGGGTCGATTATTTCGGCCCAATGGAGGTCACCATCGGGAGGCGCCGGGAGAAGAGGTGGGGGGCGCTGTTTACGTGCCTCACCACACGCGCTGTCCACGTGGAGTTGGCGGCCTCGCTGAGCGCCGACTCAGCCATCCTCGCCCTGCGGCGCCTAGTGGCGCGCCGGGGCCGGCCCGCCCACATGTACTCCGACAAGGGTACAAACTTTGTCGGGGCCAACACCGAGCTTCGTGCTGCGCTGCGGGACCTGGACCACACCCGGGTCCAAGAAGAAGCCGTCAGCCGGGGTATCGCCTGGCACTTCAACCCTCCCGCGGCCCCACACATGGGTGGCTGCTGGGAGCGTCTAGTGCGCTCAATTAAGAGCGCCCTCAAGGCGACGCTGCGAGAGCGCGCCCCACGTGAGGAGGTCCTTTACACCCTCCTCACCGAGGCCGAGCTGGTCGTCAACAGCCGGCCGTTATGTTACGTCTCTGACGACGTGAGCCATCCCGTCGTTTTGACACCCAATCATCTCCTGCTGGGCTCAGCCGCGGGGGATGCTCCATACGTGCGCCCTGATCCGGGCGACATCGACTCGCGACGCATGTGGCGTCGTGTCAACGCGTTGGCAGACCTCTTCTGGCGCCGGTGGCTGCGTGAGTTTCTTCCGGCTCTGCAGCGGCGACAGAAGTGGACGAGGGACGTGCCCAACGTCAAGGTCGGCGACGTCGTGCTGGTGACCGACGAGAATAGGCCACGTAACCAGTGGGTAAAAGGAATAGTTAAGAATGTAAGTCCCGGGATGGACTCTGTTGTTAGAGTAGTCGACGTGGAGACGACTTCGGGGGTCTTACGTAGACCTGCGGTCAGGGTGATTGTGCTTCCTACCGACGGTAGCGTGATCGGTTGAAGCCTCTCACGGGGGGTGGTATGTAGAGGATCCACCATCACCCCGGTGTTGAAAATGGCGCCATCACTCTGACCATAGCAAATTACAGCTAGCATAGTTCATTTTTGTTATGTCCTAAAGTATGCTTTATTATGTCCTAAGTATGTCTTTTCATGTCCTAAGTATACCTTATTATGTCTAAAGTATGCCTTATTATGTCCTAAGTATGTTTTCTTATGTTTTAACTACGTATCATTATGTTTTAAGTATCATAAGAATAAAGGTAAAACATGTTCAATGTTAAGGTTTATGAGGTAACTTTTTTGTATAGCGCAAGTAGTGCATGCTAAGGCGCTAAAATTGACCAATTGTGTTAAAGTCAGTAGTAAGAAATTTCGGCTAGTCAGCGATTGGTTGATCATATTCATGCTTCTCATGATTGGCTACAGACAGTGGAAAGTTTTCGGAGTCCACCATGTTGTTTTATGTACATATTGAAATACATATGTAAAGTTCCTTTGTTTTTATTGTAGTTTATAGATTTGTGAGAATGTGAATTTAGAATCTAATAGTAGAGTATAACGTAGATTCAGTTTGTCCTTCGAATACATATTTTGTATTATGTATAAATGTCAGTTTTGTCGTTAGAAAGACAAGTAAATATGTAAAGTAAATATGCAGGTGTTCATTACATAAGAGATAAGAAAAGTCTTCTCTGATTGGTTGTCGTCAAAATGTCAGAACGCCTGTGATTGGTCGATAGTTAATGTTCAAGTTAATTTGTAAAATTAACAAAATGTATTGGCTGTCCGGGTCGGCATTAGTTTCACTACGTGCCCCATAGAATTTGGGTGATATATATAGGCGCCCCTGGCAGTCAAAATTAGTCTCTCAGCGTTAGTGATTCAAGTGAGCTCGTAGGCCTCTGGCTTCGCTCCTATCGCCTAGTACCACACCTTGTACGGCGGTTTAAAGTGTCTTGTACCACTCCTTGTACAGACATTAGTTACTGTCCACTATTGGGGCAGTAATTCATATTGTGTTTTCAACTGTAATTCTGTGTAAACCTGTGCTTCATTTGACTCTTACCATTTTACCTTTTATTTTATGTGACAATATACCATTTTTATTTCATCTGTGTATCAATTGAATGACCCACTTGCTCATTTCATCACACGTGAGTGTCGCGAGACAACAATACGCCAGTCACACACAAATCCTTCAACCCTCGCGCCTATCGCGAAAAGCATCGTGTACAAATCGCGTTTAATTTACTATTTTGCACCTACTTCTATTTTTCTCTGCATCATGCACAGGTTGACTGAAAGAAAATGCCTGAGGCATTAAGTCCGCCTCTGTATTAGGGTGTGCATAAAATAAATAAATAAATTGAGGAGTTTCACCAGTTAATTCACAAAAAAATCTATTATGGTATTTTTAATAGGTATTTTTGTCTTTACTTACACGAAAACAGACAAGCCAGTTTTGACAGTAACTTCATAACTGTTAATGATAAGTTTTCTGTGAATATTGATAACAAGGCAGATACGCTATGGTAAGCCTGTATCCACAGTACCAATTTATTGCGTTCTATGCTTGGCCAAGTTCCGAAGACGTACGAATGTTTTTGACATATACGAGTTATGGAGTTCAACATTTGAATAGAGTTGGGCAGGACGATTGGCAACGCGGGGCGATGGCATGTCGAGTAGGCCAAGTGCAGGTACACCGAGTGGCGTCCAAAGACTGGCAGTAGCAGTGTTAGCCGTCCAGCGGCGAGATGGGCAGACGACATTGTCGACATCGCAGGTAGAACCTGGATGAGGTTGGCACAGGAACATGGCGATTGACACAAGAAAAGAGAGGCATATACCGGATAGAGAGATAATATGAGAAAAAGGATAAGCAGGACTTCGCCCACAGCTATTAAATGATGTTGATTTATTTCGTTACTTGACATGGCGTTTCTTAGGATGTCTTTAGTGTTAGTATATACTTAGTTAATGATGCAAGTGAGTGAAGGTTGTAATGACAATCTTCGCCCACAATGACAATCTTTGCTTCGGCTGCAATGGCAGCTGAGGCAGGATTGGTTGGAGAAGGCGAGGGTATTATGGAACTGAGAATGCATGATACTGAAAGTTTTCTGAAATGACGTAACCAGGTGGCAGCACTGAGGCGTCAGTTTCAGGCAGGTGCTTGCCAAAACACTTTTTTTGACATTAGTTACATACAGGGTGTAACGGAAAGTTGTGGTCATATTTTGAGAACTACATCTGCCCATCGATATGAACAACTTTCTTCAAGAAAACCTGAGGAAATTCACAAAAAAAAAATTACCTCCCATACAAATATTGATCAGCTGATGATAACTTTGTATGGAAAGTACAAATTTTTTTTTGGGTATTTTCAGTTTTTTCTTAGAGAAAGTTGTTCATATCCATGGGCAGAACCGGTTCCTAAAATATGACCACACCTTTCCGTTACACCCTGTATACGTCAACGTATAGTTGTGTCCGTTTACAACCGTCGTAAGTTGCGAGTTGCGACCTCTCGACAAAGAGGCGCCATCTGTTGGAGCAAAATTTTCCTGAGAACCATCATTAAATGCTTACACATATCATTTTCAACGTTTGCGAAAAACACGAAAAGCACCGCTTTCGCCCACATGTCATTTAATGTTATGTAGAAACCCTAGAAACCTTTCACGATCGGTGTGCAATTCGCCTTAGTCGACCATTTCAAATTGACTATCCTTTTTCCAATTAAAAATTCCATGTGTATCTGATTCAGTGATAAGACACAAGAATGTAATTATGTGTAATAATGTATGTAATAACCATAGCATAACACGACATGTTCGTTTAAAAATATGCTAAGATGAGAGTAATAAGGGAAAATTTACACTACCAGCTAGCGCCACTTAGGCGACAGGAGGTTTACTTTGAAAACGAAACATAACAAATCAAATTATTTATTTGGTAGAAGGTCGTGAAGAATTTCAGTTGAGCCATAGGATTCTGCCCAAAATTTGATATGCAAAATTTTAAAGAATTAATAAAATAATAATTAATAAAAACTTTATTGTTTAAGAAAGCAGTACAAATTCAAAATAGCACTAGCCTCCACACTAGGATTCCCTGTGTCGTGGAGACTAGTCTCCTTCGTCTTACAATTTTATAACATTTTTTTTTTTATCAATGATAGGCTTGCGTTTGATCACTATTTCACCTGATGGTAAGCAATGATGTGGTCGACGATGAATCACGCTTGCCTAGAAGTAACCTATTCACTCTCGACTTAATGACTCCCAGGTTGTAGCTATCAGGAAATACAGACCCTTGCAGGGAATTCCACTCTTTAGCTGTACGCACAATGAATGTGTTCCCGAAATGTTTTGTGCGTGTGGGTGGGATTTTCACCAAGTACCGGTGGCACATCGCCGTACGTCTTGTGGTCCTATGATGGAACGGGCTTGGCGAAATTAGACTGTGCAATTCCGACGCACACTCCCCAAAATGCAACCGATAGAAAACCGACAGGCTAGTAACTCGGCGTCGATGCTCAAGACTTTGGAGCTTCGACTCGACGAGCTTATCATTGCCGATGATCCTCTTGGCACGCCTCATTACATAGTAAGTAGGTACTATAGGGGGACACATACGTAACGTCGGTCATACAGTTAAATTCATACACGCACCCCTTGACTGGTATCAGCTCGCCATTGCTAGCGGGCCCCATCACCTAGTATGGCCGATCCAACGACCGCACATACTCCTAAGAATCGGACTCCACTCAGAAGTTTCACTGATCTACCTAACGTTTTATCGAAACTCAACCTCTAGGGGTCATTCAAGTATGATTCCGCTTACGTAATCGTAAGCGGAATGTTGTAATATTGTTAACTCCCGTCCCCCTCCTCGTCAGCAAAAGTAAGCTAAGCTCTTACCCCTCCCATGCTTAAGTAAACATTGGTACAGACTGTTGTCAACATTACCTGACCCACCCTAAAATCAAACGACTTTGGACCCTCTGCATGTAACATTAAGGTTTATTTAATTTATATGAGCTTATCAGACAACTGCTCGAAGATTTGATGAACAAATACAATAATAATATAGACACGCAAATTTGATCTTTAAAACGTTAGCATTAGGTTATATTTTATAACTATTTGTTATAATATGATAAGTGTAATAGCTTATTTTAATGATTGAGTTCAAGAAATTCTGGTCTCGTGGTCTGTGTGTAAGACTGAGAAAAGCAAGGTTCGAGATCAAATCCAGCGACAAAGATATTGTTTTGCTTTCAATATAGAATTTATATTCCAAAACTATTTCTTGTATTATTGTAAAGAACTACAGACTATACATAAACTTTTTAAAATGGTAATATTTTCACATAACTTGTAATAAGTGGGTAGTTGAAAAATAAATATTCGTATTCATTATAAAGAACTGTGAACTTAAAGTTTTTTAAATTACCCACCCGTTTACAAGATAAGTTATTAGGCGAAAATCATATTGGTCGTTCTTTAATATTGCAAGCAATATTGTAGAAATGAAAACAAATTAAAAAAGAAACTGATGTATAAGTGGACTCTGTTTTCGAACCCACATGCTGTTCGTCGTCAATCCAGCATCAAACCGCTAAGCCACAAGAACTTGTTGTAAATACGCGAAATTAAAGATTGGGTTGTAATTATGTAGTGTGACTTAAAAGCTTTTCAACTTTAATGTTAACGAGATAATGATTAAAATAGCTTAACAAAAACATATAATATAAAGCCGGTGGCTCCGACTATGTTGAGTGGTTTACCTTAACGTTACGTGTTAAAGATCAAATTTGAGTGTCATAACACAGACACTCAAATTTGATCTTTAACACGTAACGTTAAGGTAACACATATTGTAATAATAACACATATTGTATTTTTGTTCAACGAGTCCTCGTGCACTTGTGTGATAAGCTCATATAAATTAAATAAACCTTAATGTTACAGGCAGAGGGTCCAAAGTCGTTTGATTTTAGGGTGGGTCAGGTAATGTTGACAACAGTCTGTACAAATATTTTTAACCGACTTCGAAAAAGGAGGACGTTCTATGTTCGACTGTTCTGTTCTGTACGGACGTAACATAATTGTCACACTAATAAGGGGAAGACACTAACACCTGCAACACAGTTTTTACTAGTGCAGATGCACCGATTCACCGATTTCTCTGTCAGTTGTGGACCGATTTTCAAAATTATTTTTTTATTCAAAAGAATATACTCCCGAGGTGGTCCCAAATAAATTTTATCGAAATTGCTTCAGCGCTTTTCGAAAAACAGAACAAACACTTAAAATAGATGACGTTTTGGTCTTCTCCAATTACGAGTATGTTTAAATTCCACGTTCCATTTTATTGGGGTTTTTAGTTCTGGGGTATATCAACTAAAAAGTGAAAAATAAAAAACTTTTTTACGAAAAAAACAACCATCTTCCAAAAAAGAAAATACACTAAAAATTAAAAAATTACTTTAATGTCAAAAAAAAAACTTTTTACAAAAAAATACAACCGACTTCCATAAATAATACTAAAAAAAATGCAAATTAACTTTAATTTCGGAAGTCGGTCTTTCTAGTTTGGTTTCTTCCTTATTTGACACCGACTGCGGAAATTAAAGTTACTTTTTAATTTTTAGTCTATTTCCTTTTTTGGAAATCGGTTGTTTTTTTTAGTAATTTTTTTATTTATTTAATCTGTTCTGATTTTTATATATGGGTTTATGAGCAGCAGTTATCAAGCATGAAATCAATTACTGTACTAAAATAACTGCAACCTACAGCATCAGACTGCTTGAAAAGTGGCTTGTTTGGAACTTTTTAGTTGTTTTATTACAGTCGGTTTTTTTGAAAATATTTCATTTTTTTGTAGTTAAATAATAAAAATTATTTTAATTAATGATCCAAAAGTACCTACCCTTTAAACAACGTGGTGTTATTATTATGTGATTTCTAGGACACACGGTGTTGGTTTGAAGAAAGCTGTTGTAAAGTTGCCTTTATTATCTATAATTAAAACTTACCAAATTAAAAAAAAAAGTGTTGAAATACAATAATTTATTGTATTAAATTAGCACACAGCGTTTACTTAGTGTAATTGTAGTTTTTTCCGTTGTGAATTAGTAGATATTTAAAGATGAATCCGGACGAAAGTGTGCCGGTAAGTATTGGAGGTGAACAAAGTTCGAATGTTGATGCTTCGGATGGAGATCAGCATTCGAATAAAAGAAGACCTAATGACTCGTCATCATCTTCTTCATCCTCGGAAGATGAGGAGGGCATAGCTTCACCTCCACCCAACAAAACACGAAAAGTTTCACGTAAGTACAAACAGTTCAGACATGTTCGGACCCGCGTGTGGAGACACTTATTCAACAAGTCGGTTTTATATCTAGTTACTTAACTAACTTATCTCTTCTACCGACTAATCCAAGTCAATCAAAGCAATTACTCGAACAACGAACAACAAGAGAGTGATCCGTGTCCATCCACATCAAATTTTTTGAGAAATCCTACAAATTCATTTTGTAAACTCTCTTTAGGTGAACTTCGTACAGAGTTCGACGAAAAAACAATTATTCCACACGCTAACAAGTATTGGCTAACCTTCAAAAATTTGATACCCCTTCTTGGAAAGGCCTACAAAAAAGCTTTACAATCGTGCATTATTTATTTATTTATTTACACTTCATGCAACTAAAGTACAAAGGCGGACTTAATGCCTTAGGCATTCTCTACCAGTCAACCAAGGGTGGTGGAGAGATAATATGGCAGGTGCATAAAAAAAAACAAACAAAGCGACTGGGCATCGGCAAACCCTAATAATTTAAATACTTACATATCTCGCTGATCGGGAGCAGATGAGTTTTGGTGTGCCACAGGGCTCAATTCTGGGACCGACACTCTTTCTGGTTTATGTTAACAACTTGTGTAAACTTCCCCTGAAAAATTGCTCGATATTTGCATATGCTGATGACACGGCCTTACTCGTACATGGCGATGACTGGACCGAGGCAACGATTCATGCTGAGAATGCCCTGGCGACAGTGATGGACTGGCTTTATGATAATCTACTCACCATTAATTTGTCAAAAACCACCTTCTTACCTTTTTCCTCACAAGCCGTTGCAATGCCTGACTCGGATACAATTATTCTTAAAGGTCATTCTTGTTCTCCAAACTCACGCGACCCACAATGTTCCTGCCCTCCGTTAGCGAGATCAGTCAGCACTAAATAAACACGGTACATGGTTCTTAAAAAAGTCATAACTTCACACTCACTACACTCACACACACATGAAAGGGCTGTTCTGTATTGAACTTTATGTCAAACTTGATGTGGCACTTGGTATGAAGAATTGCTGTGAGAATACTGGTACCCATACCACAAGTTAAATCTTTCTTTGGGTACCAGAACTCAATATAAATACTTCCGACACGACTGATATTTATTGTATTTAATCTTTGTGAATGTTGTCCGTAATTGTTTTAATTGTACCAATGCTAAAGCTCAATAAACAATTTATTATTATTTGAAAAGATTTATGGTATTTTTGGTCCAGGTTCCCCGTTATAAAAAAAAACCGAGACTGCAATGCAGATTGTGTGTGGTAAAAGGGCAAAGTGCATTGAAGTGAGACGGGACCGTATTTTAAAAGAAATTGCAAATCTCAATTTAAAAGCTACGTTACAAAATGTGCCACCAAGTCAAGAACATCTGTTTAGACGAGAGGCTTTGCATCCTATCACAGCTTCTTTAGGTGGATCTCAGGTTTGGCTTAACACTCCAGGTTACATTAGGGAGAATGAAGCTTTGACCACATCTCATGTTCAAAACAAAAGACATCACGGACCTTACAAAACTCAAAACAAAGATTATAAGACAGAAAAGAAGCAAATCCAAAAATTTAAAAAGAATCAGCCCTTTCGTAAAAATTACACAACAAATAACACACCCTCCAACACCAATAATAAACACATGTGACAAACAAACAAAATACTTTAGAGGGGGTTGTCTAAAGTACCATGCCCGTCTATGGCAACAACAGGGAGCAAACAATTATATTTTGAAATTAATAACAGGTGGCCGCATTCCATTTATAAAGAAACCTCCCCTTCGGTATTTGCACAACCATGTATTAAAAAAATTCGCAACCAAGACAACAAAAGACATGACAGACATGATCTTTCACTTAAAACAAAAGAAAACATTAGAGACACCGCCAATCCTCAATCCGGGCTTTCTATGTCGAATGTTATTAGTAAAAAATCCGATGGAGGGCTACGTCCCATGTTCGATCTCAGAAGTCTCAACTCGTATGTGTCAGTTAAACATTTATAGTTAATTTCACAAACAGATATAGCTGTAGCAAGCTGTAAAGATATAGCAATTCCTTGCAGACAAACGATTGGTTAGTGAAAATAGACATTCATCAACCCTATTTTCATTTACCAATTGCAGAAACATTTTTACAACAACGAAGTGCTGCAATTAACAGCCTTTCCATTTGGCCTGTCATCTGCTCCAAAGATGTTTACCACAATAACAAATTGGATTGCGGAAATCCTACGAGCAAAAGGCTTCCGTATAATAATAGTGTATCTGGACGATTTTTTCCTGGTCAATCGGGATCGTACAATACTGGTTTCTCAGGTTACGGAAACACTGAGAACATTGAATATCTAGGATGGCATAAACTATCACAAGTCAGCTCTGGAGCCCTCTCAGGAAGTAGAATATCTTGGCTTAGTATGGAACACTCAGCAAAACTGGGTAAAGCTTCCTTCCAAGAAGATAAGACAGATAAAACTAATCATTTCCAAAATATTGAGCAATGAAAACAGTTCTCTGCGAGAAGCTCAGAGTTTATTAGGTTTGCTGAACTTTGCAAATTACGCAGTATCAGGGGGTTGACTACACAGTCGCAAAACACAGCTGTTTCCAAAACTATTCAATCAAAACTGACTACGAGAAAGAAGAAATCTTTCTCTGTCTGTTCAGCAGGACCTAAAATAGTGGTTAAAAGCCATAGATTACAGCACAACATCAATAGTCAGGAAAAGTGTGACTCACTTCTTGACCACGGATGCAGCAGACTCAGGATGGGGAGCTCAATTAAACAGCACTTACCTATCAGGAAAGTGGACTCCATTTCAAACACCCTGGCATTCAAATACAAAAGAAATGTATGCCGTATTTGTAGACATAAACAGTCAGCGGATGACTCTACAAGGTGCACACATACTTATTCAGTCTGACAACAGGACTCTTGTTGCATATCTCAGAAAAAAGGGGGGGACACATTCCCTTGCACTACTATGGCTGACAACCAGGCTTCTAAAACTTGCAGAGCAGTTACAGCTAACTCTCTCAGCCACTAACCACCCGGGGAGTCTAAACGGAATTGCGGATCGCCTATCAAGGGATCGCAGAGTACCAGAGTGGTATCTTCTTCTCCAAGCCACGGGGGCTATATTCAAAGTGTGAGGCGTCCCGGACGTAGATCTATTCGTGTCAAGAGAAACATCTATCGTACCATTACGTACTTTGGTACGATATTGGATTTCAGAGACTGTTGCGCAGTTTTCTGCAACGCTTTCAGCCGACAATGGGACTATCAACTGGGCTGGGCATTCCCCCCACCCAGCTTAATACCAAGAGTACTAACTCATTTGAACAGTGCAAAAGGAATGTACATCCTAATAGCACCAGAGTGGACCAGATGTTTCTGGCTACCCGACCTGCGAGCGAGAGCCATAGCAGAGCCACTCTTTTTTTTTTTTTTTAATTAAATAAAAACGTTGCCCCACACTAGGAAATACTTCCGATAAAGAACCTGCAGAAGGTCTTAATAGATCGGACTTCAGGCAACTGCCCTGCACAAGTGGACAAGTTGACTCTCCTTGCCTGGAAAATTGGGGGTGGGCCGACCAAGTTGCTCACTGGACCGTAGCGGAACAAAACTTGTTAAAAAGTAGCTGGCGGACATCTACATTAAAAACATACAGTGCCCCAATTAAAAGATGGTTATCCTGGTGTGACACCAATTTAAAAAAAAAACCCAAAAGCATCTGAAGGCCAGCAAGTTGCTAGATTTTTGGCAAAATTATTTTTAGAAGACAGACTAGCTTATAGAACTATTCTCCTGCATAAATCAGCTGTCTCCACATACTGTGCAAGTAGATATCTCAAAACCATTTTTCATTCATCAGGTTCTAAAAGCCATTTCACTTGCTAAGCCAGCAGTTTTTGGGGGCCGAGTCACCCGCGTCCGTAGGAGTTTACCCATTGAGTCCCTACACGTGGTCCCCGGGTGGTGCTAATCAGGTGACACAAACTGGTGGTAGGTTTCGACCGATGGCTTGCGACCACCCACTGGGCAAAGACGTACCGCCAAGCGGCCTGGCCGTGTTCCGGTACGATGCTCAGTGTAGCCAATCCAGAGGAGTTGGGTCGAAATAGTTGTTCCATTGCAGGCAGACCAACCGGGCTCGCGCTGATATGAATGTATCGAGAGACTAGTCGCGGAGGGTAGCGGGATCCGAGGCACGGTGCGCCGCTGGCCGACCGCAGTTAGTTGGGGGCCCAAGTAGTGTACTAGCCACACACGAAAGGCTGCCCCGCCAACTGACGAAAAATCCCGGAATGCGCCATCGTGCTGGTTGGCGACCAGACGAGAGGGCCCGATGGACATTTCCGGGGGGGCTCGGGCGTCCCCGCAGTCTCCAGACTAGTCCCCCAATGATACCGTCCTGTCAGTGCGTGCCTGAAGGTAGCCAGCATGGAACCTCATTTCACTTCCTTCTCCTCTCCTTCCTTCACTCTTCACATTTATGATAAAAGGAACTAAAAAGAAAAAAGCTGTACAGCGGCAGCACTCCCTCTCACACAAAGTGCACCTATCTAACATTCGAGGTCTGCACTCAAATCTCGCCGCAGTCCACCACCACCTAGAGACTGAGAAACCAGCTCTCTTATTCCTTTCGGAGACGCAGATCGGATGTCCGTCTGACGTGGCGTACCTATCTTACCCAGGGTTTACCCTGGAGCACAATTTTAAGCCACGCGCTGGTATATGCATGTACGCCCGGGACGACATCTGCTATCGATGTCTCCGTAACCTTGAGGACTCCAGGTTCTCAACTCTTTGGGTCCTAGTGGACACAGGCCTAGATAAAATTGTCTACGCCTGTGTCTACCGTTCGCACAGCGGTGATCTGGAGGCAACTGGGCTCACACAACACCTGAGTAAAGCGGCGGATGTGGCTCAGCAACGGTACCCTTCTGCCCAATTGGTGTTACTGGGGGACTTCAACGCCCACCATCAGGAGTGGCTCTTCCCATACCAGTACACAGACCATGCTGGACAAGAGACTTATAAGCTAGCGCTGGCGTTAAATCTCACCCAGCTGGTCCAGGGGGCAACGAGGGTGCCGGATGTTGATTCGCACACAGCCAATTGCTTGGACCTTCTGCTGACAACAGATCCAGACCGTTACTCAGTGTCGATTTCTTCACCATTAGGTACTTCCGACCACTGTCTGGTGAAATCTGTATCCGTCTACTCCCCGCCCGATCCTAGCCCTAGAGGCACCAGGCGGGTTTGGCGATACAGGTCAGCAGATTGGGATGGCATGCGATCTTTCTTCGCATGTTATCCTTGGCGGCCCACTTGCTTTTCTTCGACTGATGTTTCGTCGTGCGCGGACGCCGTGACGGATGTGTTGCGGCGGGGAATGGAGTACTACATTCCATTCTCTGACGTAACAATGTCTGGCGGGGCTCGACCATGGTTTGGTGCCGAGTGCAATCGCGCTGATGCGCTTAAACACGCGGCCTACCTGGCCTGGGTCGACGCTCGGACGCGTAAAGCAAGTGACGTGAGTCAGAAGAAGAGAGCCTTCAACAGGGCTGCCAAGTTCTGCAAGAAGGTGTTGCGGAAGGCTCGGTTTGACCACATTGGCCGAATTGGGAACAAACTTGCTTCTTACCCAGTTGGTAGTAAGGCGTTTTGGTCCCTGGCTAAGTCGGTTGAATCGAACTTCTGCCGCTCCTCACTACCTCCACTGCTGAAACCCGACGGGTCGCTGGCCCACTCCGCTGAGGAGAAAGCAAGCTTGTTTGCCTCTCTGTTTGCGGAATCTTCGCGTCTAGATCCTGGTGGCGCGAGGCCCCCTGGTTCTCTTGGTGGATGCGAGTCGATTATGTCAGACATTCGCATTCATCAGAAGGATGTCCGGAGGGTACTGCGTAACCTGGACGTGAATACCGACGGGATACCGGCAATTGTACTGAGGACTTGTGCGCCTGAGTTGTCTCCGATCTTGACACGCCTATATCGCCTTTCGTTTGAGACTGGAAAAGTGCCGATGGCTTGGAAGCAAGCTAACGTGCAACCCGTACCAAAGAAGGGTAGTCGAGCTGACCCAGCAAATTATAGGCCCATCTCGGTAACTTCCGTTCTCTGTAAGAGTATGGAACGTATACTGAATGGTAAGCTCCTAGCATACCTAGAAGCTAACGATATCCTAAGTGACCGACAATACGGCTTCCGCCGAAATCGGTCAACAGGAGATCTTCTAGCGTATGCCATTCACATCTGGAGTGAGGCCATCGACAAACAAGGGGAAGCCCTTGCGGTCTCCCTTGATATCTCGAAGGCCTTCGACCGGGTCTGGCACGACAGCTTAATTGGCAAGCTTCCTT
This sequence comes from Polia nebulosa, assembly GCA_951329385.1. Classification (NCBI taxonomy): domain Eukaryota; kingdom Metazoa; phylum Arthropoda; class Insecta; order Lepidoptera; family Noctuidae; genus Polia; species Polia nebulosa. The sequence goes on from OX589615.1 coordinate 12,525,616, forward strand.
CCTTCGGTCTGCCCGCTGGATTGTGTGATTGGATAGCAGATTTCCTGAGGGATCGGTCTATCCGAGTAGTCATAGATGGCTGCTCGTCCGGACTGCTGGCTGTTAATGCCGGTGTTCCTCAGGGGTCGGTGCTCTCGGCAACATTGTTTTTGCTGCATATTAACGATCTGCTAAAACCCGGTACCTTTGGGTATGCAGACGACAGCACTGTTGCCGAGAGATACGTGCCAGACGCACGAGTTAGTGGGTCTCAGGTCCGGTCTCTCCGCCAGGCTATGGTTGGGCGCTTAAACTTGTCCTTGCAGGCTGTCTCAGAATGGGGCGATGCCAATCTGGTTAAGTTCAATGCTGCTAAGATCCAGGCGTGTCTTTTTTCTGCTAAAAGGACCCAATTTCACCCGGCTCCATCTTTCCGAGGTGTAACCGTGCCGATAACCGACCGACTTGATCTTCTTGGTGTTACTTTAACATCCACTCTCAATTTTGGTCCCTTCATAGAGGTTAAGGCTCAAGTGGCTGCCAAAAAGTTGGGGGTCCTCGCAAAGGTGAGACGATACTTCACGCCGGAACAGCTGCTCCAACTCTACCAAGCGCAAGTCCGATCGTGTATGGAGTACTGCTCTCATCTTTGGGACGGATCTGCAAGATACCAGCTTGATGCCCTTGAGTCAATTGAGAAACGAGCCAAGAGGATCATCGGCAATGATAGACTCGTTGAGTCAAAACTCCAAAGTCTTGAACATAGACGCCGAGTTGCTAGCCTGTCGGTTTTCTATCGATTACATTTTGGGGAGTGTGCGACGGAATTGCATGATTTGATTCCGCCAAGCCCGTTTCATCTAAGGACCACAAGACGTACGGCGAAGTGCCACCGGTTCATGGTGGACATCCCATCCATACGCACAAAGCGTTTTGAGAAAACATTCATTGCACGTACAGCTAGAGAGTGGAATTCTCTACCGGAGTCTGTGTTTCCTGAAAGATACAACCTGGGAGTCTTTAAGTCAAGAGTGAATGGGTTGCTTCTAGGCAAGCGTGCTCCATCTTCGACCACATCATCGCTTGCCATCGGGTGAGATAGTGGTCAAACGCGAGCCTATTAAACATAAAAAAAAGTGCAAAAACTACCAATATGGGACAACGCAATATTATTTAACTGGCTAAAGACTTCAGCAAATTCAGGTTCTTTATTTGAAATAGCTAGGCGAATAGCTTTAATTCTCTTACTAGCCTCAGGTCGTAGGATTCATGATCTCACTTTATTAGAAAATAGCCCTGAAAATCTTATTTCTACGGAAGATGAGATTATTCTTTGGCCAAAGTTCGGTTCAAAGACACACAGACAATCAGGTTGGTTGTTGCGGAAACACCCAGACCATTGTGTCTGCCGTATCAAACACATCAATAATCTTATAGAAAGATCTGAAAATATTCATTTATTTATTTCACACAAATGAGTACAACATCTAATAGTAGACCAAGACGATGTTATACACACCTATTGAACTATTTATATATTTTAATATATATTATTAGAACAGGGAAATCAGGGAAATTAAAATCTGCCGCAAGAACAATGATTGCAGGTTGGATACGTAGTATTTTTAAAGATGCAAATATTGATGCCCCACCGGGCAGTATCAAGTCAGTTGTAGCCTCTAGAAGTTGGTTGGAGAATAGACCTGTACTTGACAGAGGAAACTGGAGGAGTAATAGAACATTTAAAAATTTTTACTGTCGTCCAGTAAACAAGATTGATAATGCAAACTCCAATGCTGACTTTTAATTTTTTCTAATATTGATTAAATTTATACCTTTCGAAAACATAATTTTTCTTTTTTATTCATTGATTTAATTCAGAATTATTTTCTGGTAACTCTAAGATTTGTTTGTAGTTGTTTTTTTTTTTAAGAATTTAATATTAAGTAAGGAATGTTATAATTTGGGTTACCTACATTGAGTTTACAATAAAACTGATTTATATTCTAAAAAAAAGTAGTATATATTGTATCATCATAGCGTTTGTGTTTATCACCAGCAAACAGGTCTTCAAACCAACACTGTGTGTCATAGGAAAGCACATAATATGACTGTTTTGCATTCCACAAAACAGGTATTATGTGTTGAATAGGACACACAGTGTTCAGCAAGTTTCTTGCTGGTATACTGAAGACTATGAAATTGACAGCTTCGTGTCAAGCATCCTTCTCGATTAGAAGAGGATGCACGCTGGTGAATGAGAGAGACAGGTATAAAACCATGCACAATTTGGGAAGTTTTAAGGCCCTATTCACGGTCCAGTGGCGCCCTCATTGAATAAAAAATCGTAACATAGCACACAAAATAAATATTAAAAAATCCAAGTTCACGTTTGTTACAAAGAGGATAAAGAATTTTTAAATTGTTAAAACAGGTCTCAAAATGTTTCGTATCCAAAGTAGTAGGCAAAAGTGTCGGAAACGGCCGTTTTTGGTACTTTTGCCTACTACTTTGGATACGAAACATTTAGAGACCGTGAGTAGGGCCTTAACTAGACAACCAAATAAAGGCAAGTATACAACAGCTTTCTTCAAACCAATACTGTGTGTCCTTTTCAACATATTATACCTGTTTTGTGGAATGCAAAACAGTCATACCTATTATACCTAATTCGTACATGAAAGTACGAAATCCGCGCGGATGAAGACGCGGGCAAATTGCTAATAAATAAATATAACCTACAAACGTAGCGACGCAGACGGGCATAATAGTCGAAATTTATTATGGTATGTAAATTAAAAAATGTAAAACTAAATACTTAATGCATCATGCTCTAATTACGAAATAATATAGTAGCCATGAAATCGATGAATTGCTTCTAATTTTAATACAATTACAATAAAGGAAAGCAATTTATTAGCCATAATCATAAATATATGCATGAAGATCTACAATTTGGCTGCATTTTGCCTTCAGTTTATTAGTGGACATGGTTACTCTAACAATTTTAGTGCTCTTAGCGTGCGTTTGTGTTACAATAGACGCGAAAGGGCTGCAACTAGCCTGTATGAAGATCAGAAAAGGTGAGTTGACTGCCCCAGAAAGAGGTTAATGATTATGTCTATGTCTTCGGCACGCTCTGTAGCATAAACTGCTGGATGGATTTTAACAAAATGTTGATAGACGAAGAAACAAAGGCTCTATTGTACCTACTAATTTTGAAAAAAAAAATATCGGCCGCCATTAGGTAAGTGTGGTCGTTTTTCTTGTGTCATGGTCATGTGGGAATCCCGTAATTTTATTTATTATAAACATATATTTTTAACCGACTTCGAACAAGAAGGAGGTTCTATGTTCGTCTGTATGTATGTTTTTTTATTTATTTTTTTATGTTCGACCGATTTTCAAAATTCTTTTTTTATTCGAAAGAATAATATACTCCCGAGGTGGTCCTATATAAATTTCATCGTAATTGCTTCAACGCTTTTTGAAAAACTGACCAAAATCGAAAAAAAAGTATACATAGATGACGTTTTGGTTTGCTCCAATTACGAGTACCTATCTATGTTTAAATTCCACGTTTCATGTTATTGCGGGTTTGAGTTCTGGGGTACTTATAACAATTAAAAAGTTACAAATAAAATGCTTTTTTACAAAAAAAATACACTAAAAATTAAAGAATAATTCAATTTTTGTACATATGTTATCCATACATGTACCTACCTATATGTACATTTGTTCACTGTAATTTGATAAAAAAACTTTTTTACAAAAAAAAACAACCAACTTCTAAAAAAAAAATACCTAGGTACACTAAAAATTAAAAATAACTTTAATTTCGGAAGTCGGTGTTTGTATTTTACTTCTTCGTTATTTGACACCGACTTCCGAAATTAAAGTTATTTTTTAATTTTTAGTGTATCTTTTTTTTGGAAGTCGGTTGTTTTTTTGTAAAAAAGTTTTTTATTTTTCACTTTTTAATTGTTATACCCCAGAACTAAAAACCCCAATAACATGGAACGTGGAATTTAAACATTTGGAGAACACCAACGTCGTCGAGGTAAACAATAAATCAATGAATCAATAAATCAATGACACTACTCGCTATACAATTTCCCTTAACTATTTATTATTATCTCATCATAACATTCATTATATAATGTCATTGCGTAACGCCTGCCAACGCCTGCATAGTGCCGCCATGCGCCATTTTTTATTTTTATTACATAACCTAAACCTATTCTAACATTGTCATTGTCAAAGATAGTTTACTGACAGCTGACAGGCACAGATTAAAATCAAAGCCGGCGGCGCGTGCGTCATGTTGCAGGAAGCGGAATGTTGCCACGTAAATTTTAATTTTTTTTTTTGCGCTGTATAATATTTGAGAAGTTTTACTCATTGTTTTCTGCACCGGTCGACGTCATGACGTTGGCGCCGGCTGTCGCTGAAAACCAGCGCTGGGGCTCTGTCTTGCATAGGGTCATAGCACTTAAGCTGAGCGATGGCCGTTTTGCGTGGATGTGACGCATTTTTTCCCCCAGTTTTTCTTTTTCTTTTTGTGTTTCTCTGTTTTTTGCGTCATGTTTACCATAAATAAACGTATTTTCTTTCTTTCTTTTCTTTCTTTCAGGTATACGTATTTTTCGTTTTTGCTCAGTTTCTCAAAAAGCGCTGAAGCAATTTCGATAACGTTTATATAATAATAATAATAATAAAAAATTTAATTTCAGACTAAGTCCATATGGTTAGTAACAAATTACTTCAAAAACTAGTGTTAGTAGGTACAGACATATTATAGCTAAAACATACAGCTACACATCAGCGTGGAGCTGCATCCACCTCTGCATCAACGGAGATGCCACCGATCTGCGAACACACTGACAATAGTGTTGGTACTGCCGCGAACACGCGTCATCAGAGAGGCACATCTTTTCCTTATAATGGCGGCGAAACCATCAATGTTTGTGTCCGCAAACATCCCTGATGCACTGCAACGCCACGGCAGCCCCAACAGTACCTAACCCTCAGTGCATGGGACCACCTCGGGAGTATAATCTTTCGGATAAAAAAAGAATTTTGAAAATCGGTTCACAACTGACGGAGAAATCGGCGGACATACATAAAAAAAAAAAACAAACATACAGCCGAACATAGAACCTCATCCTTTTTCGAAAGTCGGTTAAAAATACCTACGTATAATTTAGTTCACTTATTATAGTATAGTTAAAGTTTCCTAATTTATTTATTTATACATATTCTGTAATACTCTCTCACCCAACTCTCCTGTCGCAGGCCTGCTAGAAACCCGGGCCTGCGGGCGGCGAGTAATGGGTAGCTCGCCGTCCGATCAGCACCAGGCCCGAGAGTCGACGGCGCGTAGTGTTCCACGCGCGCCTCAAAGAGTTGTCAGCAAACAGGACGGGGCCCGTCATGGCCCATGCCTGCCCGGGGGTTGAGGATAAATTCGAAAGAGTTACCTCGCCCCTGGGCATTCAGGGCAGGGAGGAACAGGGGTGGGTTTTAGTCAGTAAGAGTCTGACACGCTCCACCCAGAGCGGGAGAAGTCTTTGGATGATTTCCCAACCCACAAAAAAGAAAAGGCCTGCTAGAAGAAATATCTTTTTTAAAAGCAGCACTATTGCGCTCTTCTAAGTCTTCTATCTTTTTTGTTCTTTTCACTTTTAATTGTGTGTGTGTACACATTCGTGCTGTCCGCTCCGCCTCTCTCATAGCGAAATCATGATGGCATTAATACGTCATAGAAGCGACCCAGGTTAGCCGTATATTTATATTCATCAGTAAGTCAGCTTCACAGGTGTGAAGGAAAAGATTAGTGAAGTAACCGACACGTCAGAGAAGCCAAAAATCCGAACTGTGCCCAGGTTGAATGAGCATCTCAACATGCACTCTGACGCAGAAAGGAGGCTTTAGGCCTAAGTGCGTGTACACAGATGCACTTCCTCTTCCTTCGCTTCTCTTCTTCGTAGTAGTTTCGATGGCAAATATTGTTTTTAAATACAATGTTTGGTCCAGTAATCAGCCACGGCAACAGCATTCGCTGACATAGCCATAAGGTCCTCACATGTACAGGCGACAGGGTATGCGGCGCAAGATGAGATGGGCCATGATCTAGGGAGAGACGCCCCATAAACACAGATGATTGGTCTCTTGAACACAATGCGTCTTGCGAGATATTTCAGAAAGAATTTCTGCTTTATCCCGAGAGAGCCATTCGATGTTGATGTTCCTTCACTCATGTAGGCCCATATTCCAAGTCAAGTCAGTGTGAAGGACCTCCCTTCCCCTTTATAGTCGCCATGACAACAACCAAACCCTCAATTTACGTCAATAAATAAAAAGCTAACCTTCATTTAATGATTCGAGGTGGAGTCGAGTTGCAGAACATGACTTGAAACATGGACCATAAGCTAGCCAGGGGCGTAGCTACCGCGGTATCAGTCGTGTCGATGATAAGGGGCCCCGACTTGTGGAAGCACAGAAGGACTTTTAGCATAGGTACAGGGCTCCTTGGCACTAGCTACGCCACTGAAGCTAGCATAGCCTATGCTAGCTTCAGCTAAGCTATCTATGGCGTAGCTAGCCTATGTTGCATAGGCTGTATGGTCGTTGGTCCGATGAGACGGCAATTCATCTCGATCACTTTACGATCCATCATATAAATCTACTGTAAGTTATAAGTTAATAACTTTACTTTTTGGTACAGGGTTTACTGCAGGTTTCAAACATCATATCCAACCTACTATCCTGCCACCGGGACTTCCTGATGGCTTCGAAATGGTAGGTAACAGTAACTGGGGTAGATTTCACGATTGTATTTTTATCATTGTTGGGCTCATGAGCCTATCAGCACTATCTCATCTGATGGTAAGCGATGATGTGGTCGAAGATGGAGCACGTTTGCCTAGTAAGTATATTCACTCTTGACTAACTTTATACGACCTCCTCGGAAGACAGCAGGCCAGACATGAGATGTAAACTGTGGAGGAACAGTCATCCCACTCTCCCCACTATATCACTCCGGCAGAACATCTACCGCCTATACAGGAACCGCAGACGGCAATCTGGAAATCTCCTAACCGACTACGGTCCCAGGTTGGCCACTATCATAGCAGCAGCCGCTGCAGGAGACGCCCTGGGCGTCAGGGGTCGCGAGAAATTCTCCGGCCACCGTAGGCGCGGGCTTGCGGACGGCGAGTAGTGGGTAGTTCGCCGTCCGCAGGCCTGAGAGTCGATGGCGAGTAGTGTTCCACGCGCGCCTAAAAGAGGTCTCAGCAATACCTGACGGGGCCCATCATGATCAACCATCAACTGAAGGAACAGGGGTGGGTTTTAGTCTGACACGCCCTCCTGCTCCACCCAGAGCGCCAGAAGTCATTGGATGATTTCCCACTCTCACAAAACCCTTGGCTACTGTATAAATGAGGTATTCTTTACCCATTCCAAATTCAGTGTGGAGCCGCTTTCCCCTCGACCTCATCGAGTATAAATTGACAAAAAAGGTTGACGACTATGTGTTATTTTAAACAATTTACAAACTATAATTTATCAGTGTCCCTTGTAACTAATTATATATTGTGCTTTATTCATTACTAGCTTCAGCCAGCGGCTTCGCCCGTGTGGAATTAGTACTTCCCCCATTATTTTATACCTTATGTGCTATTCCAGACTATAATCTACCTCTGTGCCAAATTTCATCCAGATCCGTTCAGCCGTTCTGGCGTGATTGAGTAACAAACATTCATCCATCCAAATCTTCTCATTTAAAATATGAGTAGGATAGGATAATAGGATTGTATTTCATATTGATATATTGTGCTGCAACCTGGGAGTCTTTAAGTCAAGAGTGAATAGGTCACTTCTAGGCAAGCGTGCTCCATCTTCGACCACATCATCGCTTACCATCAGGTGAGATAGTGGTCAAACGCGTGTCTATAAGCAATAAAAAAAAAACTCTAAGTTCAAATAACCTTGCACTGTAGTAGGCTTGCGACCATTAGTCCAACGAGGCTTTACTAAACAATCCATTTCTTATTTCAGAAACTCCCGGAATGCCCTGGTAAAAACGGTACTGGTGGAGTAGATGTGATGGCTTGCGACGATGATAGCATACCAAACGTGAAGTTCACTGAGCCTTCAAGTGTCTCAGTACATCGGACTGGCAGCAAGGACACCTATATAGTGGTCACGATAACCTTGTACTGCAAAACGCCTACGGATCAACTGCTCCATATACCAAAGCCCTTGGTGAAGAAATTATACTTGTTATAGAAGCGAAACTAGCATACAAGTTAGGGCCATAAATAGGTTAGTTGACACAAATAGGACCTCAACTGAAAATGATTGTTTAAATAGACTGTAAAAACATGCGATTGTATTTTTTGAAACCTCAAAACGATGTATGTGTTATATTATTATTATATCTAGCCTGTACTGTCCCACTGCTGGGCAAAATCCTCCCTCCACTCCTGCCACTGTTCTCGGTTCTGTGTTACCTCTTTCCAATTATCAAGATAGTAGTAGACTATACATCACACACATACATACACAGACATAGTCATCCCGCCATCTCCTTGGTGGTCTGCCGCGACTTGCCTTGCGGTTTCAGGGCACCTATCTTGTCCATGGCCCTTTACGGGGCACCGGTGTGACGTTCCTTGAGACGGCGACCAGCTCGCCGGTTGAACGCGTCCCAAAGGGTCATGGCCATTCGGCTGATCCGAGGATACCGCATGGTCTCCTGTGAGGCGGCGAGCCTCCTTGCCGGATTGTCGCCATGGGATCTGGAGGCCCAGGTCCTTGCGCTGCTCTGGGAGTGGCGCGAGTAGGCCAAACGCTCGCGCCCGGCCCTGGTCCAGGTCATGGTACGGGGCGAGAGGGAATGGGATGCCTCCTTCTGCGAAGCAGTAATGCTCGCGAAGGCGGAGGCGGGAAGGGTGAGGGAAGCTCAACGGAGTGGCCCTCACACCCGCGGCCGCTATCGCCGCAGGAGAAGCACTGGGCGTAGGACGTCGAGAGACGATCTCCAGCCACTGTAGACCCGGGCCTGCGGACGGCGAGCAGTGGGTAGCTTGCCGTCCGATCAGCACCAGGCCCGTGAGTCGACGATGGCGCGTAGTGTTCCACGCGCGCCTCAAAGAGATGTTTGTCAGCCACCACTGACGGGGCCTAGGGGTAGCGGATAAATTTTTAACAGAGTTACCGCACCCCTGGGCACTCAGGCATTAAGGCAGGCAAGGAAAAGGGGAGGGTTTTAGTCAGTAAGAGTCTGATACACGGTACGGAGATGTCATTGGATGATTTCCCACCCCGCCAAAAAAAAAAGGGGCACCTATCTTGAGGTCTCCTGGTACATCGCTCGTTCGGCATGCGGCACACAAATGTCCAGCCCAATCCCATTTAATTTGGGCAGTTTGACGATTTAGAGCGCAGCAGGTACAGTGTATCGAAGGCGATCCGTTAATTTAACACTTGGGATAAAATGGATATGAAATTTGGGATCTGGATACAGATACGGATATAGGAACAATATTATACTGGTTTCAGATACGGTTACGGATATGAAAATATTTCGGATTATCCTCTAGTTTCGGTTACGTACGAGTATATTAGATTTTTAAAGAATTACTAGCTAACCCGACAGACGTTGTCCTGTCTTAACTATGAACTATCAAACGCGAAGTTAAATAGTCGTTAAGTTTTCTGAAATTTTATAATTTTCCGCGCAACTTTTTTTATTTTTTTCTTTCCTATGAACCTTATCCTGACAATAATAAACAACAAAAAATTAATTAGCGTAATCGGTCCAACCGTTCACGTGTGATGTGAATGGAAATAGGGATTAATTTTTATATAATTACTTGAAGACTGAAAAAAAAATGGCTCCGGCGGTGCTGCTGTAGCTTTGGGGAGCTGTCTCACTCGATGGCAGCAAGAGTGGCATGTGCAAGTGTACTATGATTTGATTGTGGAGTGTGCGAAGGCAAACGCAGTGGGATAGCGAACTGTATTTTATTATGAACATAATGTTATAGATGAGTCCACTGCGACGGGCGAGCTAGAACTCACACCAAACAATCGAAATATACTACTTTCTTCTAATCTTAATATTCGATCCACTCTTCAAATAATAACAACTGCCAGTTAAAGCCCGGTGCTCACACACCGTCTATATGCTGTGTATACAAACGCCACATGAGCTACGCCCCTACGAATAGAAGCGCAAACGCTAGTAAAGCTTATTATTTAAAGAAACATTCGAAGAGTCGATCGAAACCTACCTAACCCTAACAAGAAGGCCCTACCTATGGGAGGTGTGTAACAGGCGATGAAGAGCAGATGTCCATTTATATCCATAAAGCCCTAACTGAACCCCGTGATTTGTGGTGTGCCCCGTGTTTGTTTGTGTGTGTGGTTCCATTGGAGATTCATGGTGTTCGTGACGTCAAATCAGACGATAATTTGATTCTAATAGAGAATGTTTTTGCTGATATTTGCGAGCAAGAGAGCTTCGAGATGAAGATAGCTTCGGAACAGCCTGGAATTAAAATAGAATATTGTAGAATAATCGATACTGCGATCGTAGCGCAGTCTGCCGGATCCAATGTAAAACATTCCAAAATCAACAACAATTTATAAATAAAAAAATAATTAAATAACTTTAATTTCGGAAGTCGCTGTTTGTATTTTATTTCTTCGTTATTTGACAGCGACTTTCGAAATTAAAGTTATTTTTTAATTTTTAGTGTATTTTCTTTTTTGGAAGTCGGTTGTTATTTTTTTGGAAAAAAGTTTTTTATTTTTCACTTTTTACTTGTTATACCCCAGAACTACAAACCCCAATAACATGGAACGTGGAATTTAAACATACTCATAATTGGAGGAAACCAAAACGTCATCTATGTAGGTACCTATAAATATTTTTGTTCAGTTTTTCGAAAAGCGCTGAGGCAATTTCGATAAAATTTATATGGGACCATCTGGGAAGAACCTTTTCAAACAAAAAAAAAAAAAATCCAAATCGGTCTAGCCGTCTTCGAGTAATCGGGGAACATACATAAAAATAAATAAAAGGTTTAGTTATTTTTTGCTTTTTAGTTTTTTTTCGTCGGTTGATTTTTTTGTTAAAAAGTTTTTTATTTTATGATTTTTTGTAACTCGCATCATCTTTTAATACTCTGAGCTCTCTTGGCACTGAGCTGATGATGTAACCATCCTTCCACGAGGTTCCCAGGATTTTGACCAGTTGAGGTTACCTCCAATATTCTAAAGACGTCTTTATTTCAAAGCATTTTAAGTGGTATTTGTCACTAAAACCAGTTTTTATATCTAACTTTTATTGTTTAGGAAATATATGGTTTCCATCATCAGCTCAGTTTCATGTTGTGATGATTCCTAAATACAAATACCTGATTAAGTTATGAAAAGTAAACAGACACCATATTCGTGCCCAAATTTCGAGGTTTTCTCTCAATTTTATCAGGATTCCATGATGGGACCACCCTTGAGGTATACCCTATCTAAGAAAAAAGAATCATCAAAATAGGTTCATAAACAACGGATTGAGGGCCGAACATACATACAGAAACGCTAAACGTGCCCACAATTTTCGAGGTTTTCTCTCAATTTTATCAGGATTCCATTATCAGATCCTGATTTCCTTGATATGGGACCACCCTTGAGGTATACTCTATCTAACAAAAAAATAATCATCAAGATCGGTTCATAAATGACGGAGTGAGGGCTGAACATACACAAAAAAAACATATATACGGTCGAATTGAGAACCTCCTCCTTTTTTTTTCGTCGGTTAAAAAGAAGGTTCCGACGAATTGAGAACCTCATCCTTTTTGAAAACAGTTAATAAAAATTTAAATTGGACTGAATTGTAAATATAAACCATTCTCGAATCCACCTGAAGACACACAAAAAGTTTCATTAAAATCGGTCCAGCCGTTTAGGAGGAGTTCAGTGACATACACACGCACAGAAGAAATATATATATATATAAAGATAAAAGTAAAATACGACTAAGCAATAGAAATAATAAACAATGCAGGGGACATGCGCGGCTTGTGTGTCGGCTCGGCCGGGCAATCACAAAATATAGCCGCCAAGTGGCGGGCGCCACTTGGCGGAATTCATTGAATAAAAAATTTGGTGGTCAGTGTCAGGTTGCATCTAGGTCAAAATTTGATTCGCGGACGAAACAAGTATGTGTTTATTGAATTATCACTACATAGTATAAAACAAAGTCGCTTTCTCTGTCCCTATATCCCTATGTATGCTTAAATCTTTAAAACTACGCAACGGATTTTGATGCGGTTTTTTTTAATAGATAGAGTGATTGAAGAGGAAGGTTTATATGTATAATTTGTACCCGAGCGAAGCTGGGGCGGGTCGCTAGTAATAAATAAAATCATCAATACAAATCTTTCAGTTAGAATTGATGCCAAATGTAAATATTTCATGAAATCATAACATTTGGCATCAATTCTAAGTAAGACAGTTGTATTGATGATTTTAATGATTATAATTCTATAAATACCTACTTGCTACGCTCGCGAATCGAATTTTGACTTAGATACAACCTGACACTGGCCTGCAAATTGCAAAAAAACGTAAGAAAATTTGAATTACGCGGGCTACACTGGCGCTTCCACCTTAACATATATGTATCAATACGACTCAGAACTTTTATAATTAATCCTTATGTATATTTCTATGTAATTTATAGTGTTGTAGTTAATATGGGAATAATTTCCTGAAATAAAAGATTATTTTAATTTAACTTTAATAACGGTTTCGGTTACGGTTACCTACGGATATTTTTTTTATTTCGGATATCCGATAGTTACGGTTACGGTTGCGGAGCTCCATAATGTTACGTCGACCGTATTACACTGGAACGTTCGAGAATGTAGTAGAAGTTTCCACTAGGTTCGAGAACATTCCATTGTGGTACTGTGTAGAAGTTCATAGATGTTTCTAGAATATTCCAGTATAGGATAGTTCGACAATGTTCTAGAAACTTCCATGAATGTATTAAGGCGCAGTTATAGAACTTTTAAACGTTTCTAATTGAACATCACGTCTAAACAACTAGTCTTATTTCTTTGAAAAAAATATATGTTACTCTAGATTATATCCGTCGTAATTTGATCTGAGAATATTTGAAATTATATTTTTATAACATAGTGTTATTAATTTGTAAAGTTATATCTAACGCGGACAAAAAATTGAGAATCACGCAAAAACTATTACGCGTATTTTTATGAAACCTTCACCATTTTAAAGATCATTTAATTATTTACAATTTAGTCTCAGTGTTTTAGTTTAATACTTGTTGTTTCATGTGTAATAAATTAATAATGCGTCTAATTTCGGACAGCGCTCCTTGATGGGCGAGTCCTATTACTGGGTGGACATACGACGCGTTACGTGACCTCAGCGCAGAACACGCAAGCTAACCACTAAAGGTCGTTGGCAGCTAATAGCGCCTTAAGCAGTCGACAACCGCTATGGTTGAACTGCGAGTATCATACACAAAAAAAAAAAAAAAAAAGCGAGTGAGTCAGTCTGTTTTTGACTACGGATGCGAACGGAAGCGTATACCTACAAGTGATGACGAAGAGAATAGTGATTATTAGCGATTTAGTGTTTATGTAAATAAGTTGTTGAGTTAATAAAGAATATTTGGTTAATCAATTGGTGTAAAATAATTTATCCCATACCCAGCTCGTAACAATAACATCCCTGATTAAACATACCTACTGCGCTCCATAGCACGTTGGCCCGTTGGTTCCTGCACGGAATAAATATTTGTATGGTCTACAGATAGTTGTTCCGGGTCTGGGTGTCTTGTGTATGTGAGTTTCCATATTTGTGAACACACCCATACGAGTAATTCCTAGTGAGGGGCAAAGAATTATAGAGAAAAAATAAAGAATTGAAAGTTTGAAAATTTCATCAAAACGGGGAGATACACATATCTCTTATCTTACGCTTCAGTGATATGAGCCAGCTGACTTTAAATAGTTCATCTTATTATACTTAAAAAATGGGATCTAAAACTGGGATCCCACGAAAATAAATCCTTCATGGACCAGTAGCTCTTTCATGCATTTTATTGTTTCTTTGTCTTGCCGTGCCTGGATATGAGACCAAAATGATGATGGTGATGTTAGTATAATTTAGAAATAAAATTTCCGTGTATTGACAAAAACGTAGTCAGCAATGATGGTCCATATTGTATCTGTGCCATGACGTATATTTCCATACATGGAAATATTAATTACTTATCTGATTTCACAAGTTAGGTTCCTTGAGATAAATTCTATATGAAACAAACATGTTTTAAAACCCGTGAACGACCGAGCCTCTTATCGCAGTTTGACATATTTACGACCGGGCTCATAAAAAACAACTTGCTGAGGTTTCTATTGGAGCGAGGCACTTAAAGTAAACTTTTTTGGGTTGTTGAATAAACAGACCTTAGAATAACATGTAAACAATACTTGTAATTCGAGAGTTGAATTTTAATCAAATTCTGTTATCAACGATTTGTCGGGAATAGTGTGTGTGTGTGTGTGTGTGTGTGTGTGTGTGTGGGTAGTTGTTAAAACCACTGTATCAATTTACATGAAATTTTGCATGTTGCACTATGAATAGACAAGTAATCTAAGAACAGTGTTTTATTGTAGAGTCCGATATCATATTTTCCTATTATTCACACTCAAACTTCAAATTACGAAATCAAAACAAGATAACGGCTTTTTAAAATTGCGTTTCTGCGTTTGCGTTGCGTTGTGTTGCGTTTTTTTTCTAACACTATGTAATAACTATCTAAGAATGCATGTGAACCATGCCACAGGATATAAGACCTTTAGTTATTTAATAAACCCCTGAACGCCCGTCGGCATGCGGGTATGCCGTCGGACGTTCAGGGGAAATCAATCTATTTCAATTATAATTGTGTCTATTAGCCACTTTCTTGACAGTTATTCCAAAGAACCTGTCTCAACTAATTTCGCGCTGCCCCCTACACCAACACTCTCACATATTTAGTCTTCACAAATAACCATTATTATTTTATACTAACTTCTGCCGGACCCCGCTTTGATTTAGTCCTTCCACCATTATAAATTATAACTTAAGTGCTATTCCAGACTATAATCTATCTCCGTGCTAAATTTTATCCAGATCTGTTCAGCCATCCATCCATCCAAACTTTCACATTTATAATATCAGTAGGATAATAGTGTAATTTTCATGCTAGCATCACAATGCTTTTATTTTGTTTTATTTGTGGGTCGTCCAAGCAAAAAGGGTCCAGTATTCTGGTATTGAGATAAGACTAGATTCGGTATCTAGAACAGTCAATTCATAATAAGAATTAATGAATTTGTAGATAATTGAGAGCATTATTTAATAATCAATTAAAATCGCGAAATGCTATTTTTCACCCAACTTAACAAAACTGCGTATATCTCGGAAACTACCGAGAACTGGACCCTTTTTGCTTGGACGCCTACATTTTATGATAGTAAGTGCCTCGATAGACGGACTGCTTGGAGCAGTCAGTGCCGACAACTTCAAGCGGTCGCTTTTGGGCGATCTGCAGTTTCAATACAAAATACTTGACATTCGCCATACACGAACCTCTCAAGCACACCTACACGTTCAGTTTGGATGATAAGGTTACCTAAGGGGCAGTCTCCACGAGCGAGACGAGTCCGCACTTCTATCGTCGGATAGTCTCCACGAACGAGCGATTATTCCGCCAGCGTATCGTCGCGAATTGTAACGGAATCACCGCGTGTCCGCGACGACTCGTAACGGAATCGCCACGTTTCCGCGACGAGGCGTTGAGCAATAGTTTGGTTGAAAGAGTTCAGTTGTGGCAGACGAGAGCGAAATAAATAGTGTCATAATATATATGTCTCCCTAATAAATAAAATAACTATTTATTATGGATGTAGTATTGTGGTGTGCTTGTTCAAGTAGGTATTCTAGTGAATATGCAGTAATTTTTATTAAGAAAAAAAGCGCTGTTGGTGGACACATCCTATTTTGCTGCGTCGTGAAAGTCATGGGCATTTCCATGTGAATTACGAAGAATACGCCTGCGTTTGACAGCGCGCTCGCCGCGCTCTCGCTGCGAGAGCGCCACGTTACGTGGCGAGCGCGCCGCCAGTAGCGACGATAATATCGCCGCGATTCTCTGGCTCGTGGAGACGGCCCCTTAGTGACGTCATTCTTAATCGAAAATGGCGGACTCCCCTAGTTTTTTTATGCATTTCCATGATTTAGTAAATTAAAGGATTTGCTGAGAAGAATAAAAAAAAACCGGCCAAGTGCGAGTCAGACTCGCACATGAAGGGTTCCGTAACATAAACTAAAAAAAAAACATATTTCTAGACACGTGTTATTTGACACGGGTTTTTTTTTGGGCTGTATCTCATGAGATTTAAAAAACTTTATTATAGATTTAGAAATTTCAACTGTCTACCTATTACGGATAATGATCCGTAATAGGTAGACAGTTGAAATTTTCACACAGCGTGTATTTCTATAGCCGCTATAACAACAAATAATAAAAATAAATTAAATATTAAAGGGGGCTCCAGGTGTACATGAAGTTAATTATATAAATAAATAAAAATGGTGGTGGATCAGTTTATAATAAAATTTGTTTCATGATAATATCAAATTACAATTCACATTAAAAATTACAATTCTCCAGAACCAGTGGTTTCCCAGGTATGGTCTAGTGGAAAAAAAATTATCCAAATAATGGGTAGAATGTGGCTTTTGGCTTCGGAAACTGTATTTTTACACCCGATATATATCACAGATCAGTATATCAGAAGGAGGAAGAGGTAGTGCAACCTGAATATGTTGGTGAGTGTATGTATGAGTGTATCTGCACACCCAGGTGTAGATGGAGTATGGTGGATGTTCTTTTTTTAGTGATTCATCCGAGAGTTTCCCTTTGTTTCTAATTTATTCATGTATGTACACACAATTCACAAAACACTGTAGTGGCGTACATACAGTACCAACATCCGACCACGACGCCGCGCGGCCACGCACTGAGGACCGCCACTGATTGTACGTTGCGCCAACTGCGCGCCGAGTTGTGCTGCTTATTTCAAAAGATTTTTTTCCAGTAGACCTGTGACAGGAAAGTTAGATATATGAGACGAAGAAGTAACAATCTAAATGTTCGTTCTAGAGATTCATCCAAGGATGGTGATATCTCGGTTATAGTATCGTGAGGGGATGATGGTGATGGTGGCGGATATTCCTTTTTTAGGTATTCATCCGAGGATTTCCCTTTGTTTTTATAATCCTCCTCCTCGCGTCGTGTTCCTCATTACAGAGGGCCGTGATTCCCCCGACGTGAAGTCACTTTATTCACGATGCTTCGCTATCTGTGCCTATCTTTGGCATTGTGAAGAGCTTCGTGGAATATTGTGTCCAGGGATGAGTGAATACTCATTGGTGCGGAATGCAGTCCTTCCTGAGAGTCCAGTCCAAGTATAGAAAACACTAAGAACTTATTGTTTCTATAATATGTTCGGATTATTCATTCGAGGATTCCTATGTGGCACGACTTTTTTGTTCTTCCCACTATTCCGATGAACCTTTACGTAATCGTCTTCTTGTTGTAGGTATATGTTACAATTTTCCCGTTTTAACGGTTTATGAATTCCCATTATCTTTAAGTGTCCGTATTTCTTTTCTTAACATTTCATCTGAAGATTCTGATGTTTCTGTTCTTTTGACCGATTCATCAGATTCTGATGTACTGTATATAGTTTCATCCCAAGATTCGGATTCATTATAGCAGGATTCCCCGAACTCCGGAGTGTATGTAAGATTCCGTCGTCTCAATCTTTTCCGGTGTCTCGATCTTTCCAGGTGTTTATTTTTTCCCATGAGTTAAGCTAAAGAAGCACTTACAATCTACGAACAATATCAAAAGTTAATTATTTAGAAGTTCCCTTTACCTGAAACAAAGATAAAATAGCATTCAATTTCAAGTTTTCTTAGATTTCATACAAAAACAATTATAAATATATACATATGATATTACAGGAAATACAAAGCCCAAAGAAACAAATGAATATCCAATCCAAAGAAAAAACCCAAACGGGTTAAGAAAGAAAAATTTATACGTTGAACGAAATCTGAAAATAATTTTCTGGCGTGAAGTCAATTTTTGGGCTTTCCATCAAAAGATGGAATGAGATAAATATTTCTATAGATATTTCCAATAAAATTTGTTAGAAGTTACAATTGTAAGTCAATTCGAAGTTGTCACAGTTCAAAGTTACCTGTTTCATAAAACGGCAAGTTCATACATAGATTGAGACCTAATAGTATTTTTCAGAAACGTAACAAAAAGATCATGTTTTCTGCTTTTAACCAAGGACTCAGTTCCGAGCAGCAAAAACAATTTTGAAAGACTTAGAAAAACTTTTTGTAAACGCACACGTGATCCCAACCGTAAAAGGTTAGGATCACGTATTCGTTTCGGAGTGAAAATGATTTTATTAAAGTTTTGAAAATACATTACACTTAAGTAGGTAGAACCGGGTTTCGATTCCACAATCTAAATATTATTAATATTTTCAAAAATGGCCAATAGAAAATAATATTCAGTTCACACATGAACGAACACGGATCCGTGTCAGGCCGTGTGCGGCGCAGATACGCCACGTTTCCAGCGCTCCCGGCTTTGCTGACTATTTCCTACCCATTGGCAATAGCGTTCCACCTAAACTATGCCGTACCATACCGGGAATTTTGCCGTCACATTTCTATGCGGTTTCAGGGTTTTAGTCCGGCATTTTTTTTTTTAATTAATTTAATTACGCGAAGGAATATGAATTATTCAAATGCAACGGAATTATTGGGGATCAATACTTATTAAAGTTCATCCCGACACTCTTAAAAGTATCTTTATTTAACACTAGCTGCTGCCCGCGACAAGCTCGGAAACCTACACAAATAAAACTAATAATTCTGTGCTTGCGATACATTCTGGATCTTATTCATTTATTTTATTTTCACATAACACGGCTAAAGGCTAACACGCCAATTAAATTCGGTAAAGGAGAATGACAAAAATCGGCTCGTATCATGTAGCGTCCGACAGACTTTCTGTTTTTAGGATCATTCATATGAAAATACAGTAAGAATTATACATTATAAATAAAATCTGTAGAACCACACCGTTTAAAAGTATATTTAAATAGTTATTTATTCGATCAACAATTAATCATCTGCCACAATTTCAATTAGAAATGTTACCAATACCAAAAAAAAAAAAATATCGATACGAAATTGCACTTGCAAATCGATTAAAATAATATCATTATGAAGCTACGTAAGTGAATTTATTACTTACATGTCGTAATTCGTAGCTCTTATAATAATATTGCCCTTAATTATATTTTTGAATATATTTATATTAAACAGTAATAATTAAAAATAGTTAAATTCGATTATCGATAACGTCTAGAATAGTTTAATCTAATAATGTTATTATAGTGTGCTGGCAACACTTGATGTCATTGTCAAAAAGTTTTACATCTCCCGCATATTATCACGAGCGACGAAGTTTTTCCGTGTTTATTTTTGAGTTTTGTGTTGTTTATTGCTGTTTCCGGACTCCGATTTTTCTACTACTTACGACTACCTTGGCTGTTGAAACTGAACCTGAACCTGTATTACTCGCTGACCTGGCTCGCCCAACTGAAAATCTGAACCTGCTTACTTGTTGATCTGGCTTATCTCACACGGATATCTGAACCTTTAGTTTACTAACCATGATTCGCTGCATCAATTGTGGTGTAAATGCCTTTCGGATGCGACGATACTTGTTAGAAACAGAGACTGAAGAGATTCAGCAACTGGTCAAGTACTAAAATGCTCTTTCTGAAGTAAGTGATATATTAGTTAATGTTTTATCCTGAATATTGTAATAACAACATGATTTTACAAACAAAATAATAAACCCCGCCCGATTGATGATGATAACAGGCGAAACGTGGGTACGGTACACCTCTGCCTAACGGGGATAACAGGCGGGATGTTGAATGTAAAGAATAAACAAAAACAAGCTACTGAGCTAATAATAAAACCTGTATCAACTTAACCCTTTGTTTGTAGCTCATTATTCAATGTTTTAACACAATCTTTTTTTTTTACAGTTACCAAGGGATAGTGTTTTGTGTCATGCTTGTTGGTTGCTACTACATCAATCAGTTGCAACACCAGGATCTGGTACTGATACTGTCGGACATAGGAACTTATGTGTACACTGTGGAAGATCTTTGTATCAGTCAAGAGTCCATACATTATCAAGAAATACGGAAAGAGAAGCATGTATAAGAGCTGTTGTTTTAGAGAGGATTTTGCCACACTCGGTATGTTTTCATGCTAATATTTTATCAAAATGCTTTAAAATGATAAGCAAATCTTTTATTATCTCTCACTTATATTTATTTTTGCTCCAAAACAATATCATTAATTATACTGTATTTTTTTTAAACATGACTGTATTCCCTGCACGGTAAATCATATGTGTTTATAATAATTTATTTTATATTTTATTACAGCTATGTACATCTGAACAGATTTGTCACCCTTGTTGGCAGAGGTGTGATAGTTTGGCTGTACTTTACACTGAACCTTCCACATCAAGCATCACAGTTCCATCTCTACCGTCAACATTTGAAAAATCCATAGTTGATCTTCTGGGTACATCGTCTGGGCAAGTAACACAACCTGTTGAAATCGAATCTTCTCCGTCTCTCCCTCAAGAAGTGCCAACAATATTTTTATCTCAGTATGGGAGGGCATCAGACACACAGGCACGCTGTTTTTTTTTCAGATTGTCACTATACTGAAAGACTTGTGGTGCCATTATCTATTAGAATAAGACTTTTTGCAGATTTTAAATTCTATGTCCCAGCAGGATGTAAATAAATAAATAATAATAATTATAATAGAAGGAGAGCTCACTTCACAAACATAAATGTTGATTCACAAAATATAAATAACTTCCCTCAACTCACACAGGAAGATTTGATATTAATTGCTTGTGGTACTTACTAAATAAAACAAGCACGGTCTTATTACGGCGAACATAATAATATTCGGAACAATGGTTACTGTATTATTGAAGTGTGTAGAGAAGCTCATCTTAGTAACATACGGGATGAATTGTAAAAATATTAATTTTGTAACATTATGTATAATTACATAATGTATTTAATAATTTTATATGTAAAACTAATTTGTAATAACTAAGTACTTAGTACTTATTTTATTTATTTATGACATGTAGTCACTATGGGTGAAATGTATGTACAGTGCCTGAAATAAAATGATTTATTATTATTATTATTTATTGTCACTCTCTCAAAATCACTGGCTCCTTAGAGGTAAAATTCAAAGCAGACATATAAGAGGCAATTGACCAATATTGTTGTAATTGCTTAGTTGGGCGAAGAACCGTAGGTTGCTGTTCACATACAATGACAATATTATGGTATCTCGGTTGGGCACGACATCAAACAAATATAACCCCTCCAGCCCAGTTTTTAGATGATATATTAATTAAATATGATGATGTACTGTTTGATGAATAATAAATTGTTTAAAAGTATACCTACATGGGATTTTTTTTATACATTCTAAAATAATCTACGTAAGAATGCTATGTATTATGTATATTTTTTACTATAAAAACATTTATATGTTTTTGGGAGAGGATAATGTGGCAAAAGTCATTAATTTAATTAGTCATTTATCAGTCTAGTTCATGTCATCGTTAAAATCAGAAGTATTAAGTAGTCAACTTTAAAGAACTATAACTTTTTTTGGTGTACTTCTACAAAAAAACTAATTATACTATCAAACTCTATATTTATTTTCCTATTTTATGGTATATAATTCATCTTTGTCGGTTCGGGCCTAGTCTTGTGGGTAACTTCTGCATTCTCCTTTGTTATTTATGTATGAAGTACCAGATGTATGAACGTCAACGAAGCAGTAAGAGTATGTTAGGATCGTAGTTTAAAAGTGGATGAATAATAACATGATTAAAAAAGCTTTTCTATAGGCTAGTTAGTAGTCTTACTTTCAGCAATCAAAATGTAATGAGTCACACAGGACAGGTCGTTGCAGCGTCACTTGGGAGAGGCCTATGTCTATCAGTGGAGGTCTTTCGGCTGAAATGATGATGAAGGTGTGGTATAAACAGTTTCGTCTTGGCTCGTCCTTCTATTTCGCTCGCACACATAGTCTCTCATTCCCTCATGACTGCGTTCATCCTATTGTTAATTTCTTTTACTTATAATGCATTCCGAAATAACATCCCACTACTCGGCCATTCTGCTCTCAGACAGACGCTAGTAGAATAACACAAACTATGCTGAATAAATTTTAACAATCTAATGATGTTATACTAAGTTTCTTTAACAACTCACAACTAATATTACAACTGATGTTACAAAATAAAACTTAAACAAACCAATTAACTTAAACAACAGCTTTAACAAATTTAACTTGAAACTTTTTACTTAAAATACACTCACACAACCATTCCCTCATTTAACAATCTCCAACACCTAAGTATTATCTAGGTATAGTCTTACTTACTACCTAAATGTTTAGGTACACTTGTTACACAGAATTACTATCTTGATTTCTGGTAAATTACAAGGTAGGTATTTTATTTCTTTTATTTATTGCAGGTAGCTAGGCATATTAAGTTACCTCGGACCTTCTTGCATTGTTTTCCTCACTGCTGAGGGCCGTGATCTCCTGAACGTGGGAGTCATTTTTACCGATATCTCGCTGAAAAAGTATCGTAGAGGTCTGAATATTTTTGTAAAACCTTGGTTTGAATTTGTCAAAATGTATAAAAACCTAGTTTTATACTTCAGGAGCTGTAAGACTAAAACCCCGTGGCCGCGCCATTGAAACGATGAAAAACACGTTATCGCCGATATCTCGCTGAAAAAGCGTCGCAGACGTCGTAAAGTGTTTTGTAAAACTCAGATTTGAATTTATCAAAATTTGTAAAAATACAACAAGAAATCCTAGGTTTATATTTGAGGAGCTGTAAGACTAAAACCCCGTGGCCGCGCCATTGAAACAGTGAAAAATACATTATCGCCGATATTTCGCTAAAAAAGCATCGTAGACGTCTGAAGTTTTCTGTCGCCAGTGACAAGGCGGTGCTGCAAGACGTGCCTTCAGAGCTGCACGCCAAACCACCCCTACCTTCAATAGGCATGGGCTAACAATATCCGGTACAAGATTGAATATGTAGTATATCATTCCAAGTAGATATATATATCCGATTAACATATCCATATCCGCTTAATATATCCGGGAGTGAATTAACTCTATGGAGCTAGATTATGTCTGGGATATGGGATAGGTAGGTAAATCCGACTTTTAAAATCTAAATAGGTCCACGGAATGAATTGAACGAAAAAGTTTGTAAAATGCAATTTATATTGTAGTAACAAATGCGACATAAAAAAAACTTTTTACAAAAAAAAAAAAAAATCTCTCTTTATTTTTCACTTTTTAGTTGTTGTACCCCATTCTAAAACTAAATTAGTAGTAAAGTTATGCCCGAATTGATAGCCCCAAAAATAGGGAATTTGAACATAGTTGGTGAAACTAGGGTGTATCAGGGTGAACTGTACAAATCTGTATACCCCTTCAGAGCGTATCAGCGTGATGTAATGTTGTGAAGTGGTGAAAACAATATAGGTACAGACATACGATTGCAGCAATTCTGGAAGGTTTGCTATCATTTATTGAAGAGTTCCATTGTATATCTCCGAAGTTCTTTATCAGATCTTCACCAAATTAAAATGGGACTACATGTAAAGCAATAGCTTTCAAATAAAAATAAAAAATCTTCAAAATCGGTTCACGTAGTAAAACGTTATGAGGTAACATACAGTCGAATTGAGAACCTCCTCCTATTGTTGCAGTCGGTCAAAAAACCACCGACTTCCTAAAAAAAAATACACTTAAAATTAAAAAATAACTTTAATTTCGGAAGTCGGTGTTTGTATTTTATTTCTGCGTTATTTGACACTGACTTCCGAAATTAAAGTAATTTTTTATTTTTAGTGTATTTTTTTTTTTGGAAGTGGGTTGTTTTTTTTGTAAAAAGTTTTTTATTTTTCACTTTTTTAGTTGTTAAACCCCAGAACTACAAATCCCAATATTATGGAATGTGGAATTTAAACATAGTCGTAATTGGAGAACACCAAAACGTCATCTAGGTAAACGTATTTTTCGTTTTAGTTTAGTTTTTCAAAAAGCGCTGAAGTGATTTCGATAAAATTTATATGTGACCACCTCGGGAGTATATTCTATCGGATAAAAAAAGAATTTTGAAAATCGCTTCTCAATTGACAGAGAAATCGGTGGACATATATTAAAAAAGAAAAAACAAACAGTCGAACATAGAACCTCCTCCTTTTTAGAAGTCGGTTAAAAATTAAACAATGACAGAGAACTAAATGATTTTATTTATAAGCGGGAACAGTTTACTCAATATTGTCCCAATAACTGCTTTATCGCTTTAAAGCAAGGGTGCGTCTATTGGGTATATTTTGTAACAGCGCTTTCTTACATAAATTCATAAAGCATGCCGTGTTTGTGTCGTTCGTCGCTGCGTTCGGAATGTTCGGATATATTCTTGTCTCCGGAGCGGATCTGCGCGGAGACGTCATTCAGTTCGGTCAACTTCGGTCGGAGTGAGTCGGAGTTACTCGGATATGGGATATATTAAGTTTTGTTAAAGGGAAGGAGTTGATATGTGTCCGCTTAAAGATATATATCCGAAGATATAGATGTGTCCGGAGTTACCCATGCCTACTACATAACTAGGGGGAGAACAGCCTGAGAGTAAGATCTTGGGGCTGTTCTGGAATGCGGAGCGAGATGAGCTCAGCTTCAACACCACGATGAGTCGGGTCCCGGAGGAGGTGCGATCAAGAGCACGTGCGCCGACTAAGCGGGAAGCACTCAACGCCACGATATCGATCTACGACCCACTGGGACTACTAAGCCACTATACGATCCGCTCCAAGATCGTGTTGCATAGTCAGTGGCACCTGCAGAGCACCTGGGACGAGCAGACACCCGAAGAGGGACCGAAATCTTCGCGTCCTGGCTTGCGCGCCTGCCCGAGGTAGCCGCGCTGAGACTACCGCGCTGCTACGCTCTAAATAAGTACGAGCGCATCGACTCTAAATAAGTACATGTGTTATGTGACGCCAGTAAGCAAGCCTTTGCGACCGCAGCTTACTGGCGTATTTAATAAAGAGGATCGATGGGAGCGTCGACGTCGTGTTACCGTTACCGTGGGTCGTAGGTGAATGACGCAGTACCGCTGTCACAGGTCGTTAGTCACGCGCTCGCGATTTGCGTGACCAGCAGCGCAGTGTTCCCGCAGTACCAGTAGTTTCATAATGCGGTGGCGGCCGTCCAGTATAACTGGCCGCTTGGTATCGATCGCCGCGGAGGCGGCCTCAATTCGGCCTCTCACGCGCAGGACGCCATCCTCTAGTACCGGATCTAACCGGTATAGTCGGCTCAATCTCGGGAGCGGGCGCGCAGACTGTATCCGCGCGATCTCGTCGTGGAAGCTCTCCGCCTGCGCCCGACGGATCAGCTCGAACTCAGCGCGCTCGACGTTTCGGTGTTCCAGCCGCGTCGCTCGGCGTCGGCAGATGTCCTTGAAGGCCAGCACCCTCGCTGCACTCCTCACCAGGGTCTCGTACTTGGAGAAGCGGGCTGGGTCTGGTAGCCAGCTGTCTCCCCCGATTCTTCAGCTATGTGCAGGGCCTCCTCGTCTGTCGACGCCCTGGGCCACTGGTTTTCAGGTAGGTATTGAAAACTCGGCCCCTGAAGCCATCGATCCGTAGCGTTGATTGGCGCGTCTGTTAGTCGCGTTGCGTCGTCAGCCACGTTTAAGTCTGTGGGAAGCCACCGCCAATCTTGCTTCTGCGTCAGCTCGGCGACCTCCCCAAATTGATGCGCGACGAACGGCGTGTAGTGTCGCATGTCGTGCTTCACCCAGTGCACCACCGTCGACGAGTCGGCCCAGTATGTCGCCTGGGCCACTTCTAGGCGATGCTCCTTTTTGATGGTGCTAGCGAGTCTTGTCCCGATGCGGAGGTAAAGTAAACGGTAAGCGCTGTGGAGATCAGCTACGCCCTCTGCCGGCGACGGCGGGCGGCGCCGCAGACGCCGGCGACGGGTGACCTCGACCACACGCTCGCTTTGACCCTGTGTGTGTGGGGTGTGTTGAGAAAGTGTGGAACTATGTGTGTGGATGTAATTTAGTAGAGGCTGCCGCTCCCTTCGTTGTGATTTAATTGATATAAGTGGTTTAGCAGATCCAGGTAAGTAGACTTTCAGTTGCTTCGTAGTCTTGATTTTTAATCCACTCCTCAATTTTAACTTTAACCCTATAAGAATCCAATTCAATTATGTTTATTTTTTTGTTTATTAGGTAATGTGTATAGGTGTGAGCCTAGAACATAATGCTGGCGTCTAGCGAAAGCGGTCTTATGTGTTACCGTGAGAATAAAAGGTTTTTTCGTACGACGTGTTGGATCTGGTGGGGGGACCTTGGTGTGTTTTCTCAGTACGGATCGTAGCACAAACAGTTGCCTAACAGTAAGTACGTTTGCATCTTTGTATAATTGTGTAGTGGGATACATAAAGTGCTTCTTTGACATCACCTTCAGGACAGCTCTTTGTGCTCGTTCCAACTTGAGAAACTTTGCCCGAGCTGCGCCTCCCCACACTGTGATACAATAGGTGATAACGGACTGGCAGATAGCAAAATACACCATTCTAATCGTGTTGAAATCAGCAGAAGAATTAAGCGCCTTGAATATATAAATCATTCTTCTAACTCTTGTAGTACCTAATTGTATCCAAGTGCGAGTACCAGTTGAGTCCGCTATCAATAACCACACCCAGATACTTAAGGTGGTTCACCTCACGAAGAGAAAAGCAAGAGCAGAATATGTGGCTATTACAAGTGTGGGCGTTAACGACAAAGTGTGTAGGAGGATTAGTACAAGGGTGTAGCTTGAACAGGATGAAGTAGGTCTTGTCCAGGTTCAGAGTAAGGAGGTTTTGCTGCAACCAACTGATGACAGATTTAAGTGACGTTTCTGCAGTGGTTCTCAGATGGTCCCAATCAGTTCCATGAACAATAATTGCAGTGTCATCAGCGTAGATGAATATATTTATATTTAGTTACGGATCAATGTTCTATGCAAGAATTTTTATTTTAAAGGTTTGAACATTTTTATTTGTACACGCGATTCTGCTCCTTATTTTTATTAAGTTACGGATCAATAGACTATGCAAGTATTTTCCTTTCAAGAAGACTTGAGAATTCAAAGTATTTTACTCGACTAGCTGCTTGCTCCGTTTATTTATTTGTATTAGGGTGTTATTACACCAATCGATCAATTGTCGATCTATGCCAGCGTTCGATGGTAGAATGGATTAGTCCTCCTCGATCGATAGTATCTATTACACCAATCGATCAATCGTCGATCGATGCCATCGATCGATGGTACAATGGATTAGTCGTCGTCGATCGATAGTTACTTTTACACCAATCGATCAATCGTCGATCGATGGCATCGATCGATGGTAGAATGGATTAGTCGACGTCGATCAATAGTTTGTACTATGTACACCAATCGATCGAGCGTCGATCGATGGTAGAACGGATAAGTCGACGTCGACCGATCGATATTTTTTCGACCGGTATCCGTCTATCAGCCAAAGCTATTACATCAATCGATCAGCGTCGATAGATCGATTGGTGTAATATACCCATAAGTTACAGATCAATGTTCAACGCAAGTACCTATTTAGGTATTTTTCTTAAAAGGTTTGTTTAGAAGTATTTCTTTAGCCGACTTCCTCGACGATTTAACGATCAATGTTTTAAGCAAGTGTTATTTCTGCCAACAAGGCTTCAAGGCTAGAGTAAAAATACCTACGTACTTCAAAGTACGTTGGTATTTTTACTTTTTAGGTTTGGAAGTATTTCTTTGTAAACAGAATTGTGCTCTTTATTTATATTTACGGATCAATGTTCTATGCAAGTATTTTTCTTCCAACAAGACTTGGAAGTTAAAAGTATCCTGCATACGCGATTGTACTCCTTATAGTCATGACTTTAAGGATCAATTTTCGAAGCAAAAAGAAAATACTTCAAAGTATCTCGAACGCTGGTTTTTGGCGCTGGTGTCTAAAGTTGGACGTACATGGGTACACGATTTTGCAAGTACGACTTATGTCTAGTGGCTCTTGATTGAGCTGATTTATTGAGCAGAAGGAAGGGGAACGGACTACTGAGCTGCGCCCGCGTTGCATCTTTTCTCCCTTTCTAATACCACGCATCTGAGTCTTCATAGATGTTCGGCAACATCAAACTTATATGGATTAAAAATTAAAATAAATAGGTTTAGTTAATAAATAGTTGAAAATATATGAGTTTAGAATATAAATTATAAGAGGAGCTCATGGCTAAAGTAATAACAGCCGCACGGGTCGATCCATCACGTTAAGCTACGCTTGCCGGGATTGGTCAATGGATGGGTATCTTTACATACCGAGACTCCTCCTTGTCTCGGCAAGCACGTAACCCGTTGGTCCCGGCTGTCAATCGTTGATTTTTGACAATTGTGTCGAAAGTCTGACACCCAGTCTTACCAAACAAAAAAAAGGGGGGTATCGAATTACCCAGTAACTGAGTTGTAGAGATCTCGCTGCATCCGGTTAGACTGGAAGCCGACCCCAAGATAGTTGGGAAAAGGCTAGGCACATTGAAATAGTTCAAAATAGCTCGATATATGAGTATTTTAATATACACTGTAACTTTTTTCTCCCAGGATAGATTTTTTTGCACCCGTACAAAAAAAGTAAGCTAAGTAAATGAACTTTCAAATAAAATTAGCGTCATGCTCCGACGCCACTTGGGCCAGAGCCCATACAAAAATGTCCGATCTCCTTTGTCATTTAAATGATGTAGATAATTAGTCTAGCCTAGCTTCTGTAATTATTGCACACATTTTCCTTATAGTTTTTTAGTTATTTCACAAAAACATTTCCTGCTGGGGTAACGTTACCGCAGCCAGACATTTTCTTTATTAATGGGAATATCGAAATAAGTATTAGCTACTCGTATATAATTAGTTGTCTGGACGAGGTAAATGTTGCAACTTATTTTGTATTTGTACGTTCTTCGGCTGCGAAGTTATTCGAGATCCTGCTGGAGTAACGTTTGTGGTTTTGCTGGATCTCTGAAACGGATAGGCGGATTCTTATCATCTTTTGTACATGACTTCTTAAAAATTAGTTTTAATTAGTTGTGCAATAAAAGAACTAAAATAATGCACCGTTCAAAGGTTATTTAATTAAATATAAAAACACTTCAATATGTCCTAACACTTTGAATAAGAGCTCTAAAGACTAACTTTAAACTGTATTGTATTTGTATTGAGCGCGTGGCGAAATATAAGTACCTAGGATTAACAATCGACGAAAAATTTACCTGGGACGCTCATGTAGACACGGTGTGTAATAGATTGCGCTCTGTACTAGGTAAACTTAAAAACATAAAGTATGTAGTTAGTAGGCGGATACTCTTTATCCTCTACCATGCACTTGCAGAGGCAACAATAAACTACGGTTTGGGTGGTTATGGACTGACGTTTCCGGTACATTTAAATAAAATTAAAAAATTGCAAATTAGGTTTTTAAAATTACTAGTAAACAAGGCAACTAAAGACAGTATAAATAAAGAAGGGTACGAAAAATTGTTTAAAATTTGTAGAATATTACCTATACAGAAAAAAGTAAAATTAAATATAATCTTAGAACAGCACAACAAAACCGAACACAAAATAACGAAAGTGTATAACCAACCAAGCCGTAAAGTAAAACAGAGGGACAAATATTCAGTCCCTAAAGTGAATAATTACTTTGGTCAAAGGATGCGACAGTGGCTTATTCCAAAATTATTAAATGAGCTACCAAGCCAAATGGAAACTGAAGCCATTTCCAAAAACGCCTTAAAATTTGTCCTAAAACGTTATCTAGGTTTGTGTCCATAGCGTTAGTTAAGGCGCAGTTACACGACTTTTAGTGATTTTGGATTGAACGCTATGTCTAAGCGACATGTCTTATTTCTTTGAAAGGGATATATATGTTGCTCTAGGAAGTTTTCTTCGTGATTTGATG
The DNA here is from genome assembly GCA_951329385.1 of Polia nebulosa. Taxonomy (NCBI): domain Eukaryota; kingdom Metazoa; phylum Arthropoda; class Insecta; order Lepidoptera; family Noctuidae; genus Polia; species Polia nebulosa. The sequence continues at coordinate 12,555,949 of OX589615.1, forward strand.
TGTGAACGTTTGAAATTATTTATTTATAACATAGTGTAATAGAAGGAAAATGTGTGCAATAATTACAGAAGCTAGGCAACTAATTATCTACATCATATAGATGACAAATTTCGACATTGGTGTTCATTCTGTTATGCACAAACTAAACTTAATTTAGGCTATTGCTATCTTTTGCTCTCTAATAAAACAAGAAAGAGACGGACGTAAATTAGAGCTGTCAAATTTAGTTAAATTAATATTTTTATACAAATTTAGGGTACACGTTAAAACATGTCGACTAGAAACACGGTAAAGCGCAAGGAACTAGTTTGACATCTCTAACTTAGTTCATAGTTATAGCCGTCCTTTTCTCCCACTGCCTTTTAATAAAAGATAGGGATTCTCTCATTTTAGTTTAGTTATTAAACAAGAGAATCGGCACCACTGAATAACTCTTAAGCACTCGGTTAATATTTTCAAAAATAGAAAGCGGAAGAGCACGCGTACTCTACAAGATGAATTCTCTGACTAAGGGTCAAGTTTATTGCGCAATGTAAACAACGAAGTACCTCTTCGCCCACCCCTCCGCGCTCGCCCGCCCGCGTCGTGCGCATCGACGTTATCGACGATTTTTGGTAAGTATGTGACATCGTGCACATAATAGATTTAAATAGATACCTATCTTATAAGTAGCCGAAAGGTAATAATAATAATAATGTTGACAAATATTTTTTATTTTGTAACAGATATTATAATATTGTTATGTATTTTTAACAGTGTACGCGTCTGTACCGAACTTGTAAGGTATATTATACTAAAAATTTTAGAAGATAGCATAATGTACTACGCGGTCGCTTTTTTGTAACCACTAAAACATAATCGGGTTACCACGGTCTTGCTATCCCTAATGACTTTTATTTTATTATCTCGTTAATTACTGTATGTACTACGCTGAAATTTTACAGGTATAAAACTGAACTAAGTAACTAATTATTGATCCATCATTAAGTTTATATATCCACATACAGGTTAATCGGTGGCCAAATAACTCCGCGTGCATTGTGACCGTGAACGTGGAGAACTGAATTTCATCATAATTTGTTAATTCCTAACAGGATGCAAATGAAACTTCACATACATTTGAAAACAGTTACAAGCTACAAAATAACGGTCCAGGCTTGTCATATTTGTAGCAGATCCAGGTCTTCGCTGCTGGCTGCTGCACCGCTTGGCTTAGTCCTGGTGTCTTGGTTGTCAGGATCAAATTCAGGTAGTTCTTCACAGTAAGCTGGTTTCGGTGACTGCACCACCGCCGCAATCAATGCTCGCATGTTTCGGTTTTCAAATACGAAAAGTAACAGTCATGGAGCGACACTGTTTTGCTCATATCGCTTGTTGATTTATTTGCATGAATGAATCCCAATTCTGATGTCGAATCGCTAGGTTGTATCGAGCTACAATCAGGCATCAGGTGGGTCTGTGTAGGTATATCTTGCAATAAATAACAACGGCAAAGTTATTGTTACGGACGTCGAACTAATGACTTCTAATTAGAGAATTAATGTTTAGGATAGTTCTCAATTAGATTTAAATTGATTATGTATAAAAAACCATGTTGCAAAGACAAGTGGTCTATCGCTACGGTAAAGTAGCGCGGTACGTAAGGTTAGTGTAGCGGCTCTCGTTGCGGTAATGTAACGCGGTACTTAATACGGTACGGTAGATTCGTGTAACATATTTTAAGTTTGTACTGCTGTTTTCTGATTGGTCGAAATAAATCGATCGTGATTGGTTGGCCAATGAGAGGCCCTACATTATTGTGAATGGTCGAAATAAAATCGATCGTGATTGGTTGGCCAATGAGAGGCCCTACATTATTGTGAAATGGTCAAAATAAAATCGATTGTGATTGGTTGACCAATGAGAGGCTCTACATTGTTTTGTATATAAGTCGGGTAAATTGTAAGCTGGGACACGTCCTGGCTGGAGGCTTTAATAATAATTAAAACCACCACGGGCACGTCCGCTTAAGCAGTCGACAACCACTATGGTTGAACTGCGAGTCTCATACAAAAAAAAAAAAAAAAAGCTGGGACACAGGGATCAGCCTGTTGCCAAGCCGAGCAGTTGTGTCCGCACGCTGCTCCTCCGCTCGGTCCGCTCTCTCCACCGGTTCTCCCTGTGTGCTGTCGTAGGTGCTGGTTTCGACCGGCGCTTGCGGGAGTGCACAGGGATAGCCGACCCGTCGCTGCCCAGTGGGGTAACCTACTGTCGCGGTCGCGGAGGCAACATCTTGTTTCTACCGCCTAAAACATATCTCGTGTTTCATCTATCTAAAACATGCCGCCGAAGGGGAGGTCCGGTGCCCGTCGCTCTCTGGAGCAGGGGGCCGGGCCGTCTCCTTCACCACCGGACCGTCTGGTGACGGGCCGGACGCAGCAGCCCCCAGCAAGAGGGGAAGCATCGCCCGGCGCATCATCAGCCGAAGCACCCGCCGCACCATCAGCATCCACCTCAAGAACGACCGCCACCGGCCCTCCGACGACACCTGCGACTGCGCGCGTTTCGCCGGCGCCGTCGCTGAGCCGGCCGTACCGGTTCGCCCATCGGCCTTCCGCCCCGTCCCTATGCAGGCACCGGCGCCTGCCGCGTCGACTAGTCGGCCGCGCGCCCAGGGCGCGACACGCACCCCCGCCGCCGCGTCGGGGGCGCGCGCCGCCGCGCCGTCTGCGCGCACCGCTGCGCTGTCGGCTAGGCCGGCGCGTAAAGAGGAGCCCCATAACCCCACGTCGCGACCCGACGTGAGACCGCAGGTCCCGCGCACCCTGCCCGGGGGTTGAGGATAAATTCGAAACAGAGTTACCTCGCCCCTGGGCACTCAAAGGCAGGAAGGAACAGGGGTGGGTTTTAGTCAGTAAGAGTCTGACACGCCCTCCCGCTCCGCCCAGAGCGGGAGAAGTCATAGGATGATTTCCCACCCCACAAAAAAAAAAAAAAAAAAAAAAAAAAAAAAAAAAAAAAAAAAAAAAAAAAAAAAGCACAGCGCGCCGTGGCCGCCGCTGCGCCGGGCGCACCGCATCCGCGCCGCGCCCGCGCACCGCTACCCCCCTGCTGCCTGACGCCGAGCTGACGTCCCCCCCGTCAGCCCCATCACCAACACCGCCACGACGCCCGCCGCCACCGTTCACGCCGCAAGTTGTGGCAACCACCAGCGGCGCGCTATCACCGTCGCCACCCAGGGGCTCCGCCCAAGACTCCGCCACGATGTCGGCATGTTTTTCCCCTCGCGAGAGCGAGTGGTCAGACATGTCGGCGTCGGAGGGTGAGAACGAAGCGGAGTCCCTGGCCCGATTTATCCTGGGTCCCACATTCGGGAAGAAACGCGGGTCGCCCGCGACTCGCCCATTGCGGAGACCCAGGAGCCCTGACGAAGAGGAGGAAGAGGAGGAGGCGAAGTGGCGCCAGCAGCGGCGCACACCGCGCGAGCGCAGCGGGGCTGAGCAGCCGTCGTTCGCTTCCGTCGCGAGTACCTCGTCACCATCAGCCACCCAGCGAACTCCGCCCGCGGCAGCCGCCACGCAGCGTGGCAGCACCTCGGGCCAAACATCAGCACCAGCACCAGCAGGGAAGAAGCCGCGGTACCCGCCGCTGGTAGTGGAGAAGTTGCCAGACTGGCAGGTCCACTTCAGGGCCTTGCGAGATCTGCTGGGCATCCCGCCGACTGCCCGCCCTTATCAGGGCGGCATTCGATTCCTCCCCGGCAACGAGGAGGAATACCGGGTGGTCCAGCGGTACTTGTGTGGCCTGGAGAAGGAAACCGGCCTAGTCTGGTTTTCTTATTCGCTGCCAGCGGAGAAGGGCTTTAAAGTCGCAATACGAGGACTGCCGGCGGACACAGACCCGGCAGCAATCGAGGAGGAGCTCCGCAGCCTGGGGTTCGAGCCGTAGTACGTGCGGAGCATCAAGGCCCGCCAGGGACGCCCAGGCTGCATCCACCACGCGGTGCTCAAGTACCAGCCCGACGTGCGTAGAATTTATGACGTCACATCATTGCTGCTGATGGGAGGCGTCAAGATCGAGGGATGGCGCGGGAAGAGGGGTCCCGCGCAATGTCACCGCTGCCAGCAGTTCCGACACTCTTCACACCAGTGCCACCGCCCGCTAGCTTGTGTGCGATGCGGGGCTGGGCACGTCGCACGCGAATGCCCCCGGCCCCGTACGGAGCCGGCGTCGTGCGCCAACTGCGGCGGGCCACACCCCGCGTCGCACCGTGAGTGCCCTGTATTCCGCAGGGAGCTCACAAACAGGCGTGCGGGCACGGTGGCGCTGACGTGCAGAGCTGCCCGGCCTGCCACTGCCCGGGCCCAGGCCACCACCACGGACCTCCACGAGGCCCGCAGCGCCACCCTTATGGCGGCTGCTAACGGGCCCAGGAGCCGAGACGCAGCCCTCCCCAAGAAGAGGAAGGAAGAACCGTGGAGGGAATCCCCCTCCCCCCACCGTCACCGAACAACCCCAACTTCAAAGTCGGAATCTACCCGGGGCGGCCTCTGTAACAGCGGTCGTCCCTAAGGTAAAGGTTCCGACCATATGCCGCCGCACGGAAGTACGGTTGCCAGAGGGCGCCACCGCTGCCGATCGCCGAGACGCCGATGCCATGCGTCTACACTACGCGCCACTGTGGCCGCCATCCCGAAACCGGAGCTCCACCAGCGGGCCACTGGCCTTCTGCTGGACCTAATTAAGGCCATCAGGAGGGACCAAGACCCGCTCATCACCGTGCTGGAGGGCATGGTGGCCATCCTGGCCCTGTACCAGGGCGGGACCGCCGCCGGCAGCCAGCCGCCAGTCGACGCCGAGTAAGTCGTTTCACTTACACGCGACCTACTCGCACAGAAACACTTCACAACAGTACATACGCTGTGCGCGACGTGTTCTAAGTTAATATAGGCACGTCGCGTAACATAAGCCATACACTCACTGACTCCACACACACGTGAACTCACGCATTGTATGCGTGGCTTGTACGCGCATACAATGTAAACATGGGCGGTGATCGGGATAGAAGATCAGTATCGAGCCTGGTCAACCGAAGTTTGAGCAACGTATCGACGGAGTCGACGTGTCAACGAGGGACGTACCGAAGTCAGCCGAACAAGTTGGGACTTATCGCGACATGACTTATTCAGGTTTGGCAGATTGTAGAAAACGTGTTACGACAAGTATTGTCGTATTGGAAACGAATCTTTTCAGATCCAGATTAGCAGAATTGTCAAGTACTGAATGATCTTTTGAGATCTCGCCGAGGGAAGACGACGCAAAGGGATTCACCAGCTTCACTTGAAGAGGACTCCGCCTGAAGTGGAGACGAAGTAAGCTTCGTTGGTCCTAAAGAAGTGTGGTACTGCGAGGGGGTGGATTCGCGAAGTCGAGAGGCAGATCAAGAGAAAATCTTCGGTATCAAGGGAACCTGCTAATCAAGATGGTGGTCACCAGAAGCCAAGGTGATGCTGCAGAATTAGAGGAGCAGCGACGCGCCCAGCTTCAAGAAGCAGCGCAGATTGAGAAGGAACGCCTAAGGAGGATATCCATGGACCCGCCGGCGTCACCATCTTCGAGGGCTGCGGAGACAAGTACGGCAGGACCTTCTGGGCTGACGACGACAGTTGAGGGACCGAGAAGAACGAGGTCACCTGCAAGGTCTACGAGGTCACAAAGATCCACTACGAGTGTCACGACGCGACTACGCATTGTGGAGCTGGAAGCAGCTGAGAGGTTGGCCGCATTGAAGCGAAAGGAGTTGGAGCTTGAAGCGGATCTGGTCAAGAGGAGGCTGGCGGCAGAGGTATCGGCCATCCAGGATGAAGAGAGCGTGCATGAAGAGCAGCTACCCGAAGCCAGATTGTAGAGATTCTAGACGGAGACCGTTACCTTTTAAAGTTGTTGGTTAATAAGCGTTCCTACAAGTATGCACACGATTAGAAAAATGCCTGAGGGCCAAGTACCAATTGAGGTTGTTGAAGATGAATTAGAGGAGGTAGAGTCTAATTGAATTGCTTGTGTTAGACGCACGGGTTCTCGATTCGTTGGGTCGGAGACTGTACCAGAGTATCGTAGCCGTAGCCCGTTAGAAATCGGTATCTACTCAGTGAACATACTGAGTAGTCCGTGGGTAGGCGGAGTGCGATAGATTTGGGTAGTATTATAGTCGGGTTTAGCCTAGAAACCAAAGCCATAGAGTCGAAGACTCGGAGACCGTACCAGATTATCGTAGCCGTAGCCAGTTGGAAATCGGTATCTGCTCAATGCAGTCCGTGGGTACGTGGAGAGCGGTAGCTCTGGGTAGTATGGTCGGGTCTTGCCTAGAAGCAAAGACCATAGAATCGAGGATTGATTCGGTGTTCCCGAGCGGAATAGTGTGTGTGACACGTTGACCGCGAATGAGATGCCTGGGGCTTTGTAAATTGGTTTACAAACGTTAGATTGATTGTTAAATTATCATCATTTAACATAATCCTCAATAGTATTTGGACTCTGACTTATTATTTAAAATTTTATTTTTCTAAATCTTTTGTCATGTTGGAAATTTCATTGCTATCTCTGCCTACTATTTGACTTGTAACCTAATTGTTTTGAACTGGTGTTGTTATTTTGGAAGTTAGTAAAATCATGATAGAAATTATGAACTATGTAATTTCTAGTTCTAGTCATTAATCAAGTAAACAATCTTTAAGAGTCCAAATTTTAATTAAAAGCAAGCAAATAGTAACGCACAGTTCGAATCGATGTCTGGCATGGCCGAACGTATACTGTGCTATGGTTATGTTGTTTCAGATTAACACACGACGACGTGTGTCCTCGCAGGATGGCCGTGTCGGATCCGGTAGTCAAATTGGTAACAATACAAATCACCCCACCTGGCGGCAACTATAAACACTACAAAGACAGAGTCGACGCGTTTCCGTTAGACTTCAAGGTTGGGGAAGACTCGCCTAGTCGGGCAGTCCTAGCCTGGGAGTCACGGAGTGAAGACGCATCGGAACTGTCCTACGTTTTGTTGACTACTTGGATCCTGCCGTTTTGCCAAAAAGATTTTGACAAGATTTCATTACCCAAACAAATTTTAACAACCTTTTTTTATACCATTGCAATATTTCGAATGATTTTAGTACGCATATTTTTATTTGGTCAAATTTTTACTTGGCAAAATATTACCAAGTATAATGTCATTATGGCATTTGGTCTTTAATCAATACAGAAACTTGTCAGTTCTCTAAAAAACAGCTCATGAGGATGCGCATTGAAGGCACCCAGACTAAAAACACTCTCAACACCTCCACCCTCAACAATTGCACTGATCTCACCTAGGACTTGTGTGAACTGCGAGTCTTCAACGATGACAAACACGAACAAATTACGTACAATCTGAAACAGATGTAACATTACCGTGCAACTATTTAAAATAACTTTTTTTTTTAAACGAAGGCATAGAAGTTATACCTACTTTTATTAACCGATTTTCGAAAAAGGAGGAGGTTCTATGTTCGACTGTATGTTTTTTTTTTATGTATGTCCGCGCATTTCTCCGTCAGTTGTGGACCGATTTTCAAAATTCTTTTTTTATCCGAAAGAATATACTCCCGAGGTGGTCCCATATAAATTTTATTGAAATTGCTTTAGCGCTTTTTGAGAAACTGAACAAAAACGAAAAATACGCAGATCTTGATAACGTTTTTGTGTACTCCAAATGTTTAAATTCCACGTTCCATGTTATTGGGGTTTTTAGTTCTGGGGTATAACAACTAAAAAGAGAAAAATAAAAACTTTTTTTACAAAAAAAACAACCGACTTCCAAAAAAAATACACTAAAAATTTTAAAATAACTTTAATTTCGGAAGTCGGTGTCAAATATCGAAGAAATAAAATACAAACACCGACTTCCGAAATTAAAGTTATTTTAAAATTTTTAGTGTATTTTTTTTGGAAATCGGTTGTTTTTTTTGTAAAAAAGTTTTTATTGCATCGGGTTTGACTGCAAGTCTTCAACAATGACGAACACGCATAAATTACGTACAATCTAAAACAGATTTAACGTTACCGTGCCACTATTTAAAATATTTTTGTCATTATTTCAAAACGAAGGCATAAAAGTGATACCTACTTTTATTTTGCGTTGGGGTGGACTGCGAGGGTCGTGGGGCTTTTGGGACCGGGACCGCGGTCCCAGATTCCACCTATATAATATTTGAGTGGTACTTTGGGAACACAAGAAAAAAGAAGTTAAAGTACAGTTAACGAAACCGCTGATATAATATTTTGATCACCGGTACAAAATAAAAGGTAATATTATTTTCAACACACTTGCTTGTAATGTGTTGAAAAACGTCGTGTGAAACTCGTGAGCTCTGGTCATTACAGACTCGGCTGAATTACGCCCTCGCCTGCGGCTGCAAACCACAGCCTCGTGTGTAATAAACAACTTAGTTCACTTGTATCATAATATACTATTAGTTGCACTTAGAAAAAGATAGTTGTTTGTAACATGTAAAGTAAAAATATTGTTACTATTCTGAAAGCTAAGTTTATATTATAACATATGTGTACACATTATGTTGATAGGTTTATCTTACCATTGCTTGAAGGAATTCCCACTTAGAAACGTAAAGGTTTTAAGTATTTGCGATGCATCTTGAAGAGAAAGCGTGAGAATGACAGTGACAGTGTTTTACATAAAAAGGTAAGAATAATTATTTTCTTTTTACTTTACTTCAATTCTTTTTCTGTATCAGGTTAAATTAAAATATGCTTTATAATAAATTCGATCATACATTTATAGTTACCAAGTATAAAAATGTTTCTTTTTAAACTCTCGCGATTTGTATACATCATACAGAAATTGCAGCAGTGGTGGCCCAGTGGTAACGGCCGCGACTTACAAGTAGGTCGTGAGTTCAAACCCAGGTAGGTGTTTTACTTTGTGTAAATTATTTCATCACCACTGCTCTTAAAACAGTGAAGGAACACATCGTGAGGAAACCGGCATGTCCTAGAATCAAAAATTCGAAAAAATATTGTAGTATTTCGTACTACGTTTTAATATTTTCTGTATTAAGGCGTAAATAGCCGCCAAGTGGCACCCTCATTGAATAAAAATTCGTAGCAAAGCGTAGAAAATAAAGATAAAAGAATCCTATGTTGCGTTTGTTACAAAGGGGATAAGGTATTTTTACATTGAGGAAGCATAAAAAAAGGACCAAAAACGGACGTTTTTACCACTTTTGCTTACTACTTTGGATACGAAACACTTTCGACTCCTGTTTTAACAACGTAAAAATACCTTATCTTTTATGTAACAAACGCAACTTATGATTCTTTCATCTTTATTTTCTACGTTTTGCTACGATTTTTTATTCAATGAGGGTGCCACTTGGAGGATATATACGGCTTAAAAGGGCTGCTGATGATGATGATAATGAATGATATTCAATAATTACAATAATTATGACCGCTGCCTTATGCTTGTTAAGAAAGTTAAGTTTTTTTAAGTTTTTTGTTGACGTTTCACATGAAGAGGTGACTTTTATGTGCAATTGTGTAGATTTAAGGGAATAAAAGCAGAAATGTTTTCAATTTAACTGTTTTAATTTAATTTTTAAACACTCAAGATTAAAGTTATTATGTTTCGTAATGAGTATTTTTTATTTTATTTTTTTGGGTTTAATTTTAATACAAGGCTGTGGTTGCGCCAGAAAACGAACTTCTAGTTTAACAATATTGTTTTGGTTGGCAAACAGAATTAATTGTTGGATAGGTTGGTGGTATTGAAACCTCTCCTATCCTTTTCCTGGACAAAAACCTTTGCTTGTGTGTGAGCGAGACGTCTACAACTATCGTTACCCTCGCTCGATCTATTGGTGACATGAGCTATTGACAGCTCGTGTAGCATCGTATTTAGGTAGTTCATCGAATTATCGTTGGAGTGACTTCCTGGCGAAGTCCCTCCGTTCCAGTTCGAAGGAGCGCATTTCGGGAACAATCTTCATGTCACCACCAGGATCCTACCAGAAATCGTAAGGTATGTACTCCTGACCTATGTATTTCCTTTTTCCTATAACCTATATCCTATTCTATCCATATCCCATAACTTCATCGGTCATCTTCCATTAATTTTCGCATTTTATTCGTGTAACTTCTGAATTTGGGTGACTGTACAGTAAAGAAATGCTACTGAATGTTATCCCTTATCATACAATTGTAGGCTCTTGCTAAATTGAATTAAAAAATCACGGTGGCCGGCGGCAGTCCCGGACATGGTTCGTTATCGAGACATTAACACACTAACAGCGTGTAAAAAGTTTTAAACCTATGTATGAAACATTTGAGCAATGGTTTTCGTTTACTGTGTGATACACACTACTTGGCAATGCAGGCTTGCCGCTTGATTGAAATCTATAACTCCTAGTTTTGAGGGCCGTTTTTAAATATTAGGTATGTACTAATGAATCCAAACGAGACGACAGATTCGTCCCTATCTGAGAAAACAAAAGCCACCAAGGCCATTGAACTCAACAGCCTAGCACCCGTCCTTCCTATAGGCCCACGACGCCGACGGCAAAGAATCGCTAACCGTACACGTCATCAGCATGGCCTCTACCACGCCCTGTGTGTGGCGCAGTACAAAGTGCCCGCGTAAACGTGTAGGTATGCTTATCCATTTTTACGGCTGGTGAATAAAAAAAAACACTAAAAACAGTGTAATTCTTGATTGGTTAAAAATAATTAACCAATGCCATTTCACACGCCTATGAGTCATCAATATCACCTAAAAATAAGTTATGAAATGCATACTGAAAAATCAGATATGATGAAAGCCATTAATAAACTAAGTTATTAAGGCCTATCTCAAGCTGAAGTCTAACTGCGATAAACGCATATATTGCATTTGAAACCCTTAAAATAATTAATTTACCATTTTAAAATGGAGAGTTATCGCACAACATGAAAATTGATACCACGCGATGGATGCTTTGCCACCATCGACCTAAAAGATGTAAAATTATCTCCTCTTAGCCATTAGGCCTTCTGACCGCAAATACAGTTAATAAAAATTTATTTTTCTATCCAATAATTCGCCCAAAGCTCACATATTTAGCTTTAATTGTAGGTAAGCCTTTCGGTTTATCCATAGCCTCACGGATATTTACTAAGTTTATAAAGGAAGTTGTGGCGTATTTCAGACATCGCAATTTACTATCAGCGTCTTATTTATATCATACATATTTTACCTATGTATTGGAGATATGTAGTTACACCAATTGTCTTAATAATGTACTATAAAACTTAAAAAATCCTCGAGCTTCTAGATTTTGTTGTTAATTACGACAAAACTGTATTAATTAAAACTGCGACAACCCAGCAATCTCGTTATGATAGCAAAAAAAATACCCGTGGTCTAAAATTACCAGCCGATAAGCGACGTAATATTGCCGAGTTTGTTATTAAGTTTACAAAATTATAGTCATGTTTTATTCGCGAAACAGCTCGACTAATCAGTGTATTAGTCGCCGCTTGCCCAATCTTAAAGTACGCTGGGTTATACACGAAGATCTTAGAGCGTCAGAAGTTCCTTGCTTATTATAGCATAATACCTACCTGCTATTCTGCAGAAGCTTGGTTTCGATGGTTTTCAAATACTGATACAACAAGCACAATTATGCGAAAGAAAAATTTTCTAATCAAAATATTTATCGATGCGTCGAAATCAGGTTAGGCTTCTGTTTGTAGTAACGCTCAAACACATGATAGATGGATATCATGAGAAAAATAATTCAATATACTTAGTACTGATGGAAGCCTTCTTGGGCCTGAAGTAATTTACGAACGATGTAACAAACTGTATAATATTACTTCGCATGGACAATACCACTTCGAGTCACTACGGGAATCGTATGCGGGGATATTTAATACCCACACTTTAATGACTTGGCCAGTTTTCTCTGGAAATGGTGAGCAGCGCGACTTTTGGGGTATATGCGTCATACGCTAATACAAAGAAAACCTTGCAAATTCTGTGCCCAGATAGTTTATTCGGATACTGAGTGGTCCCTCTTCTGATGAAGCATTCTATAGCATAATAAAATATATTGGTCAACCTGAAATGCCTAGATCTATTTGCGTTTCGAAATAATACTAAGTGTACCAAGTTCATATCATAGAAACAAGACCCCGTTGCAGTATCCGTCGACGCATACACAGCCTACCGTAGATATAACATAGAAGTAGTCTACCTGCTAGTTTTACTCGTTTTCACCATTTTCCCTAATACTTAATAAAAAAACCTCAAATTATAATAATTGATGATAACGCACTCTGCAAATTAGTGTATCTTTACTGGCCATCACTACCTGGTTCAAGTTATTGCTAAGCCTTATAATTTCCGAAGCTGTTTATTTAAACCCCTTGCAATCTCAGTGCACAAGGAGCAGTGTCACCACATGTGTCACTCCCTCCACAAGGACCTGGGTGGTATCCTGGGTGTCTTGAGGCTATTCGTTAGAACTTCAACCAACGGGGTGCCTGCGCAGACTCGGCTACAATAATGCTATCATCCTTTTCTAAAAGCACAATACAGCAATAATCTAACTTTAGTGGCAATATTGTACGGTAAACAAAATAATGTATTTGACTTCTCGAAATCTTATGATAAATTAAGACCTTTAGTCCCATGTGTTCCACCATCTGGAATCTCCAATTGGTTTCAAACTCTATTTTGACATGGTTCTCTAATAGTGACAGTCATAATTGTGTAGCTGTGAATAATGCTTTTAGCAATTTTGGCAGCTCACAAGATATATACTTAATTAAACTTGAGAACATTCGATTTTCGGATAACGACATAAAAATCGCTAGATACAAGGCTTATTTATTGATAAATAAAACGATAATGTTTGTAACCTTATCGTTTATCCTAATTGCAATTCTAAAACTTTCTGACTCTCTAAACATCTACGTTGTTATAACCATATATGAAAATTGAAGCAACGTAATATAATGTATGATTAAACGAACTTACAAGTGCAGTTCGATCATGAATAAAAATCCTGGTTACTTGTTGCTTCAAATATATGAGAACAATGTTAAATAAACAATAACAATAAAAAAAAATCAAATAAGCCAGTGGCAGTTGAGAGATGACCAGTCTCAACTGACGGCGTCCGTTCACGAACATGACGCGTGGGGCAGCACCACTCAGCGCAACCATATTGAAGGGAACCGAATGGTCCAACACACGCGCCACCATCAGCGAGACATTTCAGTGAGCATGACAAACTTCAACTGCCATGCTCGTTCATGTCAAAAAAATAAAATAAAATAAAAAGCAGAACTTACATTATATGCCACATGGTACTCATATTTACAAAATAAAAAAATGCTTCGAAATCATACATTAAAAACCACACACACACACACATTATTATAACTTTTGAAAAGTTAGGAAAACAAAAAATACCACATTTAATTTAAAAAATACAGGGTGTAAGGTACATAAACGCACATACGTGTACCAGTGATTCAGTACATGATTCTGGACCCCCTAGCGTTGGAATTTTTCGTCGGCTTTTTCCTAATTTTTGAAAAAAAAATCTGCGTTTTTTTTACATTAAACTGTATAAAATCGTTATAATAATAAATAAAATAAAAAAGCCTTTTATTTCATGCAGAAGAATACATATCATTTTTACATGAGTGTTAACATTATTTAAACATCGTAATAATTTTAAAAGAGTTGTTACATTTTTTTTTCAATTTTTATTATTGTTTTATATTTTTCTTAACATTTAAATTTTGATTTGTTGATTTCAATAAAAAAAAATATAAATAATAACAATATTTTAAATATTAAAATTAGATTCCAATTTCAATTTGATTCCAATAAATAGTATAACAATTTGTATAATGAGATTCAAAATTAGATTTCAATATTAATATTCATTTTGTAGATTCAATTATAATTAGAGATTTAAAATAAAATATATTATGCATGCATGAACCCCTCAGGTAGTGAGGGTGAAGGCCTCCTCCAGAGAACCCCAGCGGTCGCGGTCTTTGGCTTCTGTCAGCCAATTTTTCCCTGCAACTTGTGTGATGTCATCTGTCCATCTAGTTACAGGTCTTCCTCTTTTCCGTGTGCCTGTCGGACCGGGCCATGTCGTCATTCTGACTGTCCATCGCTCGTCGCTCATTCTCGCTACGTGTTCTGCCCATCTCCACTTTAACTTTAGACTGTAGGTGAGAGCATCTATCACTCCTGTTTTTTGCCTGATGGTAGTGTGACGTATTTTCTGACATTTTCTGATTTTTGCGACACTTCTCTCCATGCTTCGCTGACAGGTCGTTATTTTATTTTGGACTCTTCGTGTGAATTTCCACGTTTGACATGCGTAGGTTAATGAAGGCAAAAGACATGTGTCCATGACTTTGCTCTTGATTTTCATTGGCATCTGACTTTTTAAAATTTCCTTTAGGCTCCAAAACTTTTTCCATGTCGTTATTATTCTTACTTACTTACTTCTGCATCGTTGTTTAGTTTTTCGAAAGAAATTTGTTTGCCTAGGTAATAAATAAAATAAAATCGTTATACTCGTACCTAAATACCTATCTACTTTAATGACATTTTTAATTAAAAAATAATTAGTTCGCTTTTTTCGCAAAAAAACGCAATGTAAATAAAACTACAAGAAGCTCCCTGCTCAGCTGATTACCTAAGTTCACCGGAGGTCATCGCGGGCCCAGTAGGTACGCACGCAACATCGGCCAAAGACCGCCGACGTTCCTTTGTCGGCAAATGCTCATAAAGAGATTTGATTTGATTTGATTTGATTTGATTTGAATCTAACAGACGCGACACGTTAGACATTTTAAGTGTCTACAAAAATTGATATCCCATTGACTACTTTTATTTGAACTTATTATGAGGGAAGGTTATTTTTATAAACCTTCATCGAAACAAGTGTCTTCACTTGTTTCGATGAAGGTTGGTTGGTGGGGATTTTTTTTAGATCTTCTTAGATCTAAAAAAAATGTGTTAGCATTTACTGATAACGACATAATTCTTAGATACATTTTTGTTATCAACAAAGTTAAGTCAAGTAATACAATAGAACAACGTTACTTTGATTTCGTTAAAACCACATTCCTAGATTTCGTATACCTACATCAAAATAATTCCTGAGTGAGTAGGTAGTGGGTACAACTTAATGCGATTGAACAGTCTATAAATTTTATTGATCTATGCGGTCTATGACCATGTCGGCACATTAAAAAGCGTACCTACGCTAATAAATAAAATTTTATTTCTTTAGCATTTGGCCAACAACGAATTTTTGTTTTTTGTTAGTTCCGTGTTTACGTTCATCGCAAAATTTAGGTTGTTATCGTAAAGTTAACAAAAACATAAGTTATTTTTTTTGTGTTTGTTAGTGTATGAGTGTTTTTTGTTTTGCTTGTTGTGTGGTTTTGAAACAATAACTCAGTGCCTAGGAAAATGCTCATTCATGAAGCACGTAGGCGCTTCCCTCATAAGAAATGAACGAACTTTAAGGTGAGTTGGTTCATTAGTTAAGTACACGGTTGTAAATCACCAAGGTCACTTCTTTAGGGACGCGATTGGCGACCGTGTAGCAGGCGCTTTATACCTAGGTACATTCCTGGAGCGCGCAATGTAGGTACTTACAAGCTTCTTTATTATTATCTATCCTAATCTTTATCTAACCTTATCTTCAGTATTCTTGAGGGATTAAAAATGTATGTGATGGAAAAATGTTGTCGTCATTAGAATAAATAGATAAAGGTGCCACGGAACATTATACGTTTCAATGTGCAGCATTCGCAGCATTTGTCGTTTTAAACGTTTTAAGTATGTAAGTAATAGTCCACACGTATGCTTTGAATGTTGAGACAAGTGGCAAGTTACGTGTCAGATCGGATGAAACCACGAGGTACAGCTAGTAATTTATACAAAGTGCCTGCCAAGACAGGTGGGTCAGAGTCGTAACGCAGTCGGAGCTCGAATACTCAGTCTTCGCAGCGAGAGGCTTAAGAAAAACTGGTATGACAACTTAGAAGCGTTTACAAAATATCAGAAAAGGCAACACACTGCGAAAAAAGGAAGGCTATGGGAGAAACCTTTGGTCAACTGAGGGAATATAATTATTGTTTAAAAAAAAACTGACTTAATTAAAAACAGTTTTTAATGGAAGAACTGAAAACCAATCTTCCATGCCTTTTCTCAACTATGTTGAACTTCCAGTCTAACCTGGCAGTTGGGCACCAGTGTTATACATGTCTTGACTGCCTATTTGACCTCCACCACCCAGTTCCTGGGTAACACGGTACGATTTGGTAAGACTGGTGGCAGATTTTCTGGCTTCTGAAAAGTCTCAGTACGTAATTGATTTCTTTTAAACTATAATATTATTTGTATCTTTACTAAGTGAAAGTTACTTAAGGATGGTCACACATCCAAGAACCGACCCCGCCAACCGTTGCTTAACCTCATAGATCGACTCGTGCGTCTATTATTATGTAGTCACGATCTAATTGGAGAACTAATGCCACTTCAAAAGCGTTAATGAACGCTGAATTGTCGACTATTTGTTCCGCCCCCTCATTATAACCCATGTAATTTAATTATTGAATTTTAAATGCAATTAAAAATATTTTTTTTCCAAACTTCGTGCCACATAAATGGTCGAGATGTTCAGGCTAAGTTGGTTACACGTCCCTATCAACATGGTGGCAGTAACAAGTTTTTTGTTGCTTGGGTGCGCATGCGCGCGGTGGCGTTCCCACTCAACGGCATCAACGATGACGAATATTGTGGGCAGATTGAGACTGGTGAGCTTCTTTTGTTTTATGACTTAATTATTCCCAAATAAAAAAAGTATTTGGTCCATCAGTTCGATTATCAAAAAACTTTTTTACAAAAAAACAACCGACTTCCAAAAAAAAAATACACTAATTTATAAATAACTTTAATTTCGGAAGTCGGTGTTTGTATTTTTATTTCTTCGTTATTTGACACCGACTTCCGAAATTAAAGTTATTTATAAATTAGTGTATTTTTTTTTGGAAGTCGATTGTTTTTTTTTTTGGAAAAAAGTTTTTTATTTTTCACTTTTTAGTTGTTATACCCCAGAACTAAAAACCCCAATATAATGGAACGTGGAATTTAAACATTTGGAGAACACCAAAACGTCATCGAGGTACACGTATTTTCCGTTTTTGTTCAGTTTCTCAAAAAGCGCTGAAGCAATTTCGATAAAATTTATATGGGACCACCTCGGGAGTATATTCTTTCAGATGAAAAAAGAATTTTGAAAATTGGTTCACAACTGACGGATAAATCGGGTAACATACAAAAAAAAAAAAAACATACAGACGAATTGAGAACCTCCTCTTTTTGGAAGTCGGTTAAAAAATATTGGACAAATATTAATTGCTATAACAAATTAATTAAAGTTGACAAAGATAAAACGCATCAAAGTTCAGAAGTGGGGAAGCCCCCCCCACGTCTGAACTTACGTTACTTCTAGGTAAAAAACCGGCTAAGTGCGTGTCGGACTTCCCACATTTAGGGTTCCGTACCATATCATCATTTGCCTAGCCTTTTCTCAACTATCTTGGGGTCGGCCTTCCAGTCTAACCGGATGCAGCTGAATACCAGTATTTTACATGGAGCGACTGCCTATCTGACCGGTTCCGTACTATATGAGGGAAATGAAGATTTTGGTATTTGTTAGTAAAATATACGTAATAATAAACATTATCATCATCGCTTAACATCAGGTGAGATAGTGGTCAAACGCGAGCCTATCAAACATTAAAAAAAAAAGAAAAATATCACCAAATTTCAAGTTCGTAGGTCAATGGGAAGTTAAAAAAACTTTTTTACAAAAAAATAGAACCGACTTCCAAAAAAAGTGCAAAATAACTTTAATTTCGGAAGTCGGTGTTCTGTTTTGTGTCTTTGTTTTTTGACACCGACTTCCGAAATTAAAGTTATTTTGCACTTTTTTTGGAAGTCGGTTCTATTTTTTTGTAAAAAAGTTTTTTATTTTTCACTTTTTAGTTGTGGTTCCCCATTAAACTGTGTTAACAATTCATAGACATACGATAGCAGCAATCGCGATTGATTTGCTGTAAATTTTTGAAGAGTTCCGTTGTCTGTCTCCGAAACCCATCATCAGATCTTTTTGAAATTTAAATGGGACCATTTCGGAATAAACCCCTTTCGAACAAAAAAAGAATTTTGCAAATCCGTCAATATATGACGGAGTTATGCCTGAACATACATACATAAAAAAAAAAAAAAAAAAAATACAAACTTCCGAATTGATAACCTCCTCCTTTTTCGAAGTCGGTTAAAAATACTTCAAAACAAATTTTTATGGCAGACGACGGACAGACCGACAGACAGACGGAAAGACGGACAGACTGACAGACGAACACGTGAGTGAACACACAGAAATAGGGCGTTTGGACTCTTCGCGTACGGAACCCTTAAAATTCTTTTTTTTTTTTCACGTAGGCGTGACGTTACGCGAAATTTCAACGCAGTGTATAGTTTTAATTTTTTACTTACGTGACTAATTAAAAATACACAAAAGATTTTTACACAGTAAACAGTGTCCTATTGGTCATCGAGCTTGGGCCAAAGTTATACCCAGGGCCTAAGTAACCCGACTTTACCGGTACTTGAATAGTTTCCACTGCGCTATGTAAAGAAAATTTCAAGATTTGACAATATAAAAATAAATATATTTATATTGTGAGTAGGTCAAACTGATGGCTTCGGGATCCCGCTGTCGAAGACTATGCTTCAGCCAGGAATAGCCGATTGGAAAGTCATTCTTCCTGTAAGTGTTTCTTATGAGTTTTTATCCATCTCTGGAAAACGTGCGTGGAGATGCGTCGTCGTAATATGGTGGGCATCCCACTTTTACTAACAAACCTTTTGGGAATACTTTACAACCAAAGAGTGAAGTTTTCTGACGGAATAAGTGAAGCGAAGTGAGTAGCATACGAAAGTAACTCTGTCCGTTTGTTTGTAAAGTTTTTCGCCTACATCTCTGAACCAATATTGATGACCTTAGAGGTTTTATCCCAGGAATATGTTCATCATCAGTCTTTTAATGTCCTCACTGCTGGGGCACAGGCCTTCTCAATGTGAGAGGGGTTTGGGCCGTAATCCACCACGTGGGCCCAATGCGGGTTGGTGGATGTAACATGTCTTCGATGGCAGAAGCTAGTCCGCCATAAAGTTTTACGCTTCTTGTTATGATAAATCATTGTTTCTGATGTGATATGTTATTAAAATTATTCCTTTTCAGGATATCCCGAACTGCAATCTAATCGGGTTACGAGTAAAAGTGTGTGACACCGACGTTGTGCCTGCTGCCAATTTTGTTACACTCAACATAGTCTCGGTACATCGTCTCGGGAGCCTCAGCGGACCAGGATTTGTTTTACCGATAGTGTATTGCTCAGGATCATTGCTTAATAACAACCAGCCTTGGCAGAAGAACAACCAGAACGATGTTACCTTAAATAACTTGCAGTCTCATTTGTGGAGCCAATCACCTCTGCTGTCTTTAGGACTCTCATCTCACACATACAATCCTTCGTTGGGACAATCACAGAACTCGCTTTGGGGACAATCACCCCAGTCACTGTGGGGTCAATCATCTCTTCCATCTTTAACCGTCAGCCCACTGTCTCAATTGGACCAAACCCATAATGCTTTGTTGGGCCAATCGCAGAACTCACTTTGGGGACAATCACCCCAGTCCCTATGGGGTCAATCTTCCCTACCGTCTTTAAGCCTTAGCCCCTTGTCTCAATTGGGCCAAAGCCAGAATTCTTTATTGGGCCAATCACAGAACTCACTTTGGTCACATTCACCTCAGCCTCTGTGGGGTCAATCGTCTCTTCCATCTTTAACCGTAACCCCCCTGTCTCAATTGGACCAAAACAATCCTTTGTTGGGCCAATCGCAGAACTCACTTTGGGGACAATCGGACCAATCCCTGTGGGGTCAATCGTCTCTGCCATCTTTAACCGTCACCCCCCTGTCTCAATTGGACCAAAACAATCCTTTATTGGGCCAATCGCAGAATTCACTTTGGGGACAATCAGACCAATCCCTGTGGGGTCAATCGTCTCTGCCATCTTTAACCGTCACCCCACTGTCTCAATTGGACTTAACCCAAAATCCTCTGTTGAGTCAATCATCCCTCCTATCTTTAGGCCTCACAGCTCCGTCTTTGTTAGGACAAACACCCAACAGTTTGTTAGGGCAATCATCCCTATCTTTAACCGCCACCCCCCTGTCTCAATTGACATCGCAAAACTCCATTTGGGGCCAATCATCCCAACCGTCTTTAAGCCTTAGCCAAGCACACAATAATTTGTTAGGCCAATCGAGCCTGTCCTTATGGGGAAAATCACCTCAATTACTTTCGAGTCATTCATCCCTACCACTTTTGCAGTTGAGACAATCTCCCCTGCTTTCGAGCCAGTTATCGCTACCGCTATTGCAGTTGGGACAATCACCCCTAATTTCGAGCCATTCATCCCAACCACTATTGGGACAATCACCCCTACTTCTGAGTCAATCACCCCAACCACTTCTGGGGAATTCACAACAAAATTTAATTGCTTCTCTCTAATAAATATGAAAATTAAACCAATGAGTCCTATTTTGTAACAATATATTCGTTTAATTTTTGGACTGCATCATGGCCGACCACGTTTTCGGCTGTTGACGAAAAGTTTACTTAACATTTTTAAGTTTTGTTTTTTTATGTCCCAAAAATTACAATCGATATTTATCGTATTCACCTATCAAAGAATTTAAAAAATACATTTCGTTGAAGTTTAGCTGTACTTTTGATGGTGGCTAATGGCCTAATGACTCACGCTGCACATTAGCAAATTCATGTGACGTCGAGATGACCAGTGGAAACTACGTAGCGAGTCACTTCACAGCCGCCAATTAAGTTTGAAAAGACCTTAAACTACACAATAAATTGTTTAAAATATATATTACATGCAATAAACTGTATTTATTTCTATTTCATTGTTGTTTTATAAGGGTTCCGAACCTTCTAATGAAAAAAAAGAAAATACACTAAAAATTAAAAAATATCTTTAATTTCGGAAGTCGGTGTATTTTATTTCTTCGTTATTTGACACCGACTTCCGAAATTAAAGTTATTTTTAATTTTTAGTGTATTTTCTTTTTGGAAGTCGGTTGTCTTTTTTTGTAAAAAAGTTTTTTATTTTTCACTTTTTAGTTGTTATACCCCATAACTAAAAACTCCAATAACATGGAACGTGGATGTTGACGATGCTTTTCGCGATAGGCGCGAGGGTTGAAGGATTTGTGTGTGACCGGCGTATTGGAGTCTTGCGACACGCTCGTGTGATGAGTGGAGCAGGTGGGTCAATAACTTGAGACACAGATTGAATAAAATGGTATATATTGGCACATAAAAACACGGTATAAAGGTAAAAGTCACAAATGAAGCACAGGTTTAATCGTCAGTAGATACACAGAATTACAGTTGAAAATAAGTAGAATTACTGCCCCAATAGTGGACAGTAATAACAGTCTGTTCAAGGTATGGAACTAGACACACAGTCTGTACAAGGTATGGTACAAGACAATAAACCGCCGTACAAGGTATGGTACAAGACGATAGGAGCGAAGCCAGAGGGCTTTCGAGCTCACTTGAGTCACTGACGCTGAGTAACTGATTTTGACTGCCAGGGGTGCCTATATATATTACCCAAACTCTATGGGGCACGTAGTGCAGCAAATGCAAACCCAGACAGCCAATACAATTTGTTTATTCTACAAATTAACTTGGACATTTCGACTTTCTAACAGTCGACCAATCACAGGCATTACAACATTCTGACGATACCCAATCAGGAGGGTTTCACTAATCTCTTAGGTAATGAACACCTGCATATTTACTTTTACATATTTACTGGTTTTAATAACAACAAAACTAACATATATACATACTACAAAGTATGTATCCCATGGACAAACTGAATCTACGTTATACTTTAGGTACTTTTAGATTCTAATTTTACATTCTCATAAATCTATAAACTACAATAAAAACAAACAAACTTTACATATGTATTTCAATATGTACATAATTTTACATGGTGGACTTCGAAAACTTTCCACTGTCTGTAGACAATCCATGAGAAGCATGAATTTGAACAACCAATCGCTGTCTAGCCAGAATTCCCAACTACGGGCTTTATTAAAATTGGTCAGCTTTAACGCTGTGACATACACTACTTGCGCTGTAGAGAAAAGTTACCTCAGTAAACTTTAACATTAAACATGCTTTTACCCTTATTTTTAAGACATTTCTAAACATAATAAAACACAATTAAACATGACAAAACAAACAGTAGCTATAGTTTGCTATGGCCCAGAGTGATGGCGCTTTTTCAACACCGGGGTGATGGCGCTTCCTCTACATACCACCCCCCGTGAAAGGCTTCAACCGATCACGCTACCGTCGGTAGACAGCACTATCACTCGGACCGCAGGTCTACGTAAGACCCCCGACGTCGTCTCTATGTCGACTACTCTCACTATAGAGTCCATCCCGGGACTTACATTTTTTACTACCCCTTTCACCCACTGATTACGTGGCCTATTCTCATCTGTTACCAGCACGACGTCGCCGACCTTGACGTTGGGCACGTCGCTCGTCCACTTCTGTCGCCGCTGCAGAGCCGGAAGGAACTCACGCAGCCACCGACGCCAGAAGATGTCAGCCAACGCGTTGACACGACGCCACATGCGTCGCGAGTCGACGTCGCCCGGATCAGGCCGCACGTACGGAGCATCTCCCGCGGCTGTGCCCAGCAGGAGATGATTGGGCGTCAATACGACGGGATGGCTCACGTCGTCAGAGACGTAGCACAAAGGCCGGCTGTTTACGATCAGCTCGGCCTCGGTGAGGAGGGTGTAAAGGACCTCCTCACGTGGGGCGCGCTCTCGCAGCATCGCCTTGAGGGCGTTCTTCACGGAACGCACTAGACGCTCCCAGCAGCCACACATGTGTGGGGCCGCGGGAGGGTTGAAGTGCCAGGCTATGCCCCGGCCGACGGCTTCTTCTTGGACCCGGGTGTGGTCCAGGTCCCGCAGCGCAGCACGAAGCTCAGAGTTGGCCCCGACAAAGTCAGTACCCTTGTCGGAGTACATGTGGGCGGGCCGGCCCCGGCTCGCCACTAGGCGCCGCAGGGCGAGGATGGCGGAGTCGGCGCTCAGCGAGGCCACCAACTCTACGTGGACAGCGCGTGTGGCAAGGCGCGTGCACAACACGCCCCACCTGGTCTCCCGGCGCCTTCCCATGCTGACCTCCATGGGGCCGAAAAATTCGACCCCGCAACGCACGAAAGCGCGTCGCGTCACCTGCGGCCTTGCGGCCGGCAGGTCTCACATAATTTGGCGCCGCCGGCTTATCTCGAGCCGGCCGGCACACTTGACATGTTGACATTACCGGTTTCACTCTGTGCGGCAGCTACTTGCCCTCTGCAAGTGCTGCTACCTCGACTGCGTAACTGTCCTCTGCAGAGTGTGTGGCGTCCCGTCGCCGCTTGCGTCGTCTGCCGAACCGGGCTAGCACTCTCGCTAGCAAGCGCTTGTCACGGTATGGAGGGCGTGTCTCGTTGCGGAGGTTGTGGAGTGACACGCAGAGGAGGACGTAGGAGTGACACGCAGAGGAGGTCGTAGAGTAGGAGGACCGTAGATGAGGAGTTCAATAAATAATAACACGACGAGTTAACACACTTACAACAGTGGGCTTTAATATTATATTAAGAACACAAACACTGTGACTAATAATTAAATTGTATTAATGCAAAATTCTAGGAAAATGGTAACTGACAGTACTTCAGGAGTCAAAAAAAAATAACAATGAGGAGCTTCTACTAGCTCGGCTGCCGAATTTGAACTAATTTTTAATATTAAAACAGAGACATGACAGAGAAAACTAAGTAATTTTTGAATTTGAAATTAAAAAGGTAGCAAAGAACGTAATTTTGGAATAGAGGTCAAAAAATAAACAAGGCTTTAACACTGCCTTGTTACAATACCCGGCTGCCCCGGAAAGAAAAATCGAGCAGCAGAGGTAAGCGATTTTTCGTTGACATTAAATCAATATAAAAAAAATATATATCTTAAATAGGATGGTTATGAGTGAGGTGAAAATTTAGAAGGCGAGGGTGTTATATACAACGAGTATTTACAAAAGGAACAATCTACCACATCCATATTACCTTCCATACTTCGTTCATTCAAAGTTATGTTCGCATATAGGTAAGTGCAGAACATAACGCAAAGTCAAAAAGAGTTTATCCTATTATTAGGCATAACTCGTTAGATTGCCCTTCAATAGTGTAGGCTTATTTAATCAGTCACCAACCGCTGATGTTAAATTCCATGATGATAAGAAGCTATAATACAAGTTTAATTACCTGCTGTAACAAGTAGTAAATAACAAGGCAAAGAAGCCTTCGTGCTATGCACGTTAAGTAACTATTAAGGTAATAACCTTAATAAAATATACCTATGTATATATTAAACGGACCTAAGGCTTATTTAAAGAGTAGCTAGCCGCTCTAAATAATGAAGTGGCAAAAATATTACCATAAGTAGTGTGATTATGGCTTATTTAAGGAGTAATCACCCGCTCCGAAAGATTCTTATGGTTTAAAACCATAGAATAAATTAATGATCAAGGGGTAGACCATGATCGGTAATGATTTTCTAGGAGTAATTAACCGCTCCTTAGAATATTAACTTTATAACCACCGATGTAAGAATCGTGTGATATGTTAATTAAAGAAAATGAATTAATGAAGTTAACCTAATATAAAAAAAATATAAAAAATACTTTATACAGGATCCTACATTTAATTGGAGAAGAGTAAATAGGGAATTACCATGGAAAAGGTAATTTCGAATAAAAAGAAAATCGCGAGAAATAATCAAGAACGTGTGTTTTGATTAAGGGTTTTAGAAATCGGCTTAATATCTTTAATGTGCCAACGTCCTAATGGCTTAGCAAAAGTATCAGTGAGTTCATATACCAGAGGAGAAATCTTTCTTATAATCACGCATTTTATAAATTTTGGTGCAAGTTTAGCTGTATGATATTTGTCTGAAGAGCTTATAGTGTAATTGCGTTTCCAAACAATATCACCTTCATTAAACTCTAAGTGCTGATGATGTTTATTGTACGAGATCGCATTAGATTGGTGGGCGCGCCAAAGGCGGGTTTGAACTTCGGATAGGATTGGACTAAGGAACCCTAAGTTATCTGCGTATTCATCTCGAGGTGCGAATATAATATCATCTGTTAAGTCTGTTGATTTATAAATGGAGCCGCAAGTGACAAGTTCGCGTCCAAATACTAAGAAAGCTGGGGTATATTTAGTAGTTTCGTTGACTGAAGTGTTAATTGCGAATTGGATTTTGTGTATATTTAAATCCCAAGTTCGATGGTTGTCTTTTACAAATGACGCAATAGCTGAAATTATAGTTTTATTATAACGCTCTGTATTATTAACCATTGGGGTATAACGACTTGTATAATGAACTTTGGGAATCTTAAGAGATTGAAAAAGATTTGATATTTCATAACTTGTTAGTTGTGGCGCGTTATCTAATATGATTGTTTCTGGTATACCATATGTCATGAAAACCAGATTTTCTAAAATATGCTTAATTACTGATGCTGTAGAGTTTTTTATTGCATAAATCAGACAGTATTTTGTAAAACAACAAGTGACTACAAAAATATATTTATTATGTTTTAAAGTTGTCGGTAGTGGTCCAATTAAGTCGATTGATATACATTGAAATGGGCGAGAGCACAGTTTAGGTTTACCCATTAAACCGATGGTAAGTTGTGTTTGATGTTTATAAGCAAGACAAGTCTCACATTTAGTAATGAAATCAGATACATCTCTGTACATACCAGGCCAAAAATATCTTTTTTTTAGTCTTTGGTATGTTTTGAAAGTACCGAAATGCGCACAGGTTGGGATTGAGTGATTTTCAGTTATTATTGGGATTCTATATTCTAAAGGAATTACTTCTTTCCAATTATATTCTGATTTTAATATAGTATTTGCGCGTGAATATTTGTACAATTTGTTATTATTGATAATATAGTCAGGGGTTGAGTTGGGGTTAGTGCTACATTTGGAGTAAATAGAAGCATACCAGGGATCATTTGTACACGAACTTATATAATTAATAGTACTTATTGGGACTGAACGTGATAACGCGTCTGGTATTAAGTGATCACGACCATGTTTGTGTTTTATTTCGAAGTTAAAGGCTGACAAGCGGATGCTCCAACGGGCTAAACGTCCAGAGGGATTGTCAAGATGAAGAAACCATTGCAAAGCTGAGTGATCAGTGTAAATGGTGAATTTCTGGCCATTATCGAGGTAACAACGCCAATGTTCCAGAGAAAGAATGATGCTAAGAAGTTCTCTTTCAGTAATTGAGTAGTTTCTTTGGGGACCAGTTAGTGATTTGCTCATATAGGCTATAGGTCGTTCGACACCATCAAAGTCTTGAGTAAGCATAGCTCCAATGCCGTAACTAGAAGCATCGCAATGAACTGCAAAGGGTTTGGTAAAATCGGGACAAGCTAAAATTGGGGCAGAGACTAAAACTTCTTTTACGTCTTTGAAGGCTTTATCAGCTTCTGAATTCCATTTAAAAGGTGGTGCCTTTTTAGAAGTTGAAGTGAGCTTGTTAAGCGGAGCTACTAATGTGCTGAAGTTTGGGACAAATCGTCGGTACCAACTAGCGGTTCCTAAAAATTTCTTGACTTCACGAGGTGTGGTGGGGGTAGGAAGGTCTAAGATAGCCTTAACTTTATCTGGGTCGGTTTGTAGACCGTGTTCGTTAATTATATAACCTAAATACTTTAATACTTTCCGAAAGAAAGAGCATTTTGGGTAATTAATTGTTATGTTAGCGTTTTTTAACTTTTGTAGAACTTTGCTGAGAAGAGTAATATGTTCGTCAAAAGTATTACTGATTATTATTATATCATCTAAATATGAGAAAACCGAATTATCTAGGTTTTCGGTTGGAAATAGGCTATCCATAAAACGTTGTTGGGTAGCTGGTGCATTAGTTAAACCGAATGGCATGACTTTAAATTGAAACATACCGCGGCCTGGTACATAAAAAGCGGTCTTGGGCCTGTCCTCAACTCTTAGTGGAACCTCCCAAAAGGCTTTTGCGATATCAATAGAGGATAAGAATTTAGCATCTTTAAGTTTATCTATTATGTCACTAATAAAAGGTAATTTATAAGCATCTTTTTTAGTGATTGAATTTAATTTTCGACTATCCACACAAAAACGCCACGTTCCATCTTTTTTTGGAGTAATTATAACTGGATTAAGCCAAGGACTAGCGCAAGATTCGATAACATTGAGAGCTAACATGTTATCTACTTCTGTACATAAGGCTTTTTGTTTTTCTGGAGAAAGTCGATAGCAACGTTGCCTAATTGGTGGATGGTCTCCCGTGTCTATTTGATGTTCGACTAAATGTGTTTTTCCTAATGGTTGGGTTTCGGTTGAAATGTTTCGGAATTGATTAATAATTGAATCTGATATCAGTCTCTGAGTATCAGTCATTGTATCGTAATGTATTAATTTTTTGCTTTCCGCGGTAATAATAAAAGTTTTTGGATTATTCGAATCTGAAGAGTCTATGGCTTGTAAAACATCTGGAGCTAAATTGAATAATTTCCAGAAATCTATTCCTAAGATAAATGGTTCAGTAATGCTAGGTATAACGTGAGCAGTTATGATGTTAATTTTTTCTTTGAATATAATTGGTAATTGAATAGTACCTATGGAATGGATTGATTGTCCATTAGCTACGGTACCTAAGATAGTTTGTTTATGATTAAGTTTTTGACCGTGTTCTAAGAGTTTTTTATGCGAATTGTTACCTAGAATGGTAATTGCACTACCGCTATCTAATAAGCCGCATAAAGTTAAATTATTTGTCTTTACTTTTATATACGGGCGATTGTCTTTGGTAGCGTCTGTAATAGCTAATAAGGTTGCATTATAGGATTGCGTAAATAATTTAATTTTTTGTAACCATTGATTCCATTCGCTCGCGGTGGTTTTGGTTATTTTACTCTTCTCCCTAATTAGTTTTTTGAATGTTTAAAATTACAGTTTGGACATTTAGGAAAAGTTGTATTTTTTTTACCGCACCGGAAACAAACTACGTCTGTTTTAGTACAATTTTGAAGTTGGTGATCGTTTGTTCTACAACGCGGGCAAGTAAAACGTACTGGGACGGGTTTTGTTATTGTAAGAGAATTAATTGGCATATATTGGTTCGTATAAGGAAATTCCGGTATATATGGCTTATAAGAGCGCGAAGTCGAGGGAATGTCGCGGAGAGACTGTGGTTGAGAGGGAGTTATTTGGCTATTTTCAATTTCATTATTCTGCATGAGAATGCAGTTTTCGTACCATTTACATGACTTTAATAAAGTTGTCATGTCTGTAAGGTCAGTCGGCAGTAAGCGAGAACTATAGATTGGGCTTATGTTTCGGCGTAAAATGTCAATTTTCGTTTTCTCGGGAAGTTTTTCTTGAAGTTTTGAGAAAAGTGCTTCCATAGCTGTGAAATATATAATTATTCGCTCATTTGGCCTTTGCTTACGGTTGTCTATTGTTTTGAGTAATTTATAATCATAATCGTGGATTTCAAAATCATCTATTAAATTTCTTTTGAATGTTGGCCAATCGGTAAGGACATGATTTTTAGAACGGAACCAATCTAACGCGCTTCCTGACAAAATATCGTAAATATATTTATGGAGGCGTTTATGGTCAATATTTCTTGCTACAGCGAATTCTTCGACTTTTTGTACGAAATCTCGCGGACAACCGTCACCCTTATAGTTGAATCTTTTGAGATCGTTTGGTCGGTTTTCTGACAAACTTGATATTTTTTGCGAAAGGAGTTCTAAATCAGAAAACGGGTGTTGTACGGAGGTCGCGGATTGATAGTTAGAAGAAAGATTTGAAGTTTTGTTGTCAAAATCTGTTTGACATTCTAAATATTTTTCGCTGATACTTTTGAATGAATCTAACATTGAAGTGGAAAATTCCGTTGTTACGTCTATTCTATTTAAACGGTTGTTAATATGTATTAAATAAGTATGCATCTTGTCTTTATGCGTACTATTAAGGTGCATTGTGAGAAGACGTGAAGACACCATAGTAATGCATTTCCCTAAGTCTTCAAGGTCTTGTTCTGGTGAATATGGACTATCAGCTGATGGATTATGCTGTTCCGTAGTGGAGTCCAGTATAGAACTTAATTGTCTACAGAGTTCTTGAGAGGTTGAGGAAAGAGAGAAATCGATACGTCGAAGCTTTAACTCATAGATAAGCTCAGGTTTATTTAAATATAACGGATTCATCATGGATTTTAATTATAAACGGGTTGGTACGTTTAATAATAACTATGTAATATGATTAAATAAATACAAAAATGACGTGTTACGTTATTTATAAATATAATAAAGTGTTGTGCGTGTACAGTAGCCAACTTTGACTATACAGTGACCCCTAGTATGTCGGCAGGATGCCCTAGAAGAGTCACCTTCTAATCAATAGTTGGTATGTAGGATACGCTGAGGATATTCTCCAACAGCACTCCCGTAAGTCAGTACTGGTCACAAACACAAGTGTCTCCGAGGAGTTTAGCACAAGTGAATGCTACCAGCTTATGAGGGTTCAGATGTGAACCTTGGGTAATGTTATTGTCTGTAGGATGGGGTGGTTATGTTTTGCGTTGAGTATTGTTAGTAAGTAATGTATTGAGTTCCGACTGAAAGTGAATTATAAAATATATATAATAGTCTGTCGATTGTATGCACTCTTTTGGTAGTAAGGATGGGGTAAATTGTAACCTGTAAGAAAGGATAATAATTATTATTTTTTAATGAATTAATGAAGATGACGATATAGTCAAAAGGGGCCGCTAATTTGTTTTGGGAAGACTAGTTCCTTTTAGAATTTTGAGAAATAAAATAACAGTATAACAATAAATAACAAAACAACACAAAATTATAAAAATTTAAAAATTATTTTAGATGGGATGGGCTTCACTCGACAGACGGGGTCGAGACTTATCCAGAACAGCTTCACGACCAGAGCTTATCCTGCTGATGCTGATGGCTCCGCGATGATGAGCTGGGTTCACGATGAGGTGGCTGCTGGACTCTGGTATGGGAGGGGCTGGGTTCAATCACGTTGAGGCGGCTGCTGGGCTCTTGAGATGGGATGGGCTGGGTTCGATCACGTTGAGGGCGGCTGCTGGGCTCTGGGATGGTATGGGCTGGGTTCGATCACGTTGAGGGCGCCAGTGTCACGGTACGGAGGGCGTGTCTCGTTGCGGAGGTTGTGGAGTGACACGCAGAGGAGGACGTAGGAGTGACACGCAGAGGAGGTCGTAGGGTAGGAGGACCGTAGATGAGGAGTTCAATAAATAATAACACGACGAGTTAACACATTTACAACAGTGGGCTTTAATATTATATTAAGAACACAAACACTGACTAATAATTAAATTGTATTAATGCAAAATTCTAGGAAAATGGTAACTGACACTTCAGGAGTCAAAAAAAAATAACAATGAGGAGCTTCTACTAGCTCGGCTGCCGAATTTGAACTAATTTTTAATATTAAAACAGAGACATGACAGAGAAAACTAAGTAATTTTTGAATTTGAAATTAAAAAGGTAGCAAAGAACGTAATTTTGGAATAGAGGTCAAAAAATAAACAAGGCTTTAACACTGCCTTGTTACACGCTGCTTGTATCTCACTGTCGACTTTCTGTCGCGGTCGACTACTGGCTCTCCACATAATGCCAGTCTGTGGGTACACTGTACCCGCTCAGCGTCGGCACCTCCTGACCCCAAGTCGGAACATGCCTGCCACCGCTCCTGTGGATAACAAAGAAAGGCGGGACCCGATAGCCACGCATTACTGCTTATCGGCCATGACAACTTGGTTGCCACGTCAGCTGGGTTCTCCGCCGAAGAAACCCAGCGCCAGTCCCCTCTCTCACTCAGCGAGTACGTATCACCCAAATGGTGAGACACAAACCTATTGTTTACATACTTGTATATCCAACTCATTACCGATGTGCTGGATAAACCTTTGAGTGGAGCAGCAGCACAGCGCGCCAGTATCTTTGCCGACCTACTCGGCCTTACCTCCTCCCTACGAGTGAGGCGCCATACTGACCTGGTCGCCATGCTACCACCCACCAAACATCGACATACATACTTATTTTTAACATACGTACCATTAATAGGTACGGCAGCATGGTGAGACAGGCACCATCCTGGATGGCCTACTTTGCCTCCTACCTTGGAGGCATACCCCTCCTCGAGTGACCTGTCTTCCTGCTTACATAATGCAGCTGCACAGTCACCATCACGGTGCAGCTTGCACTTCACTTTACATAATACACCTGGCTTGCCATCTGTCGACTCACTTGGTGTCGATCCGAAGATGGCAGAGGCCGTCATGCCTTCGCCTGACGTACCATCTGTCGACCCCCTAAGTGTCGACCCTAAGATGGCAGCGGCTCGCATGACTTCACATGGCTTACCATCTGTCGACTCCCTAGGTGTCGACCCTAAGATAGGACCTACGTTATTCCACATTTATATTAATAATCTATGCAGAATAGCTGCTACCCTACCACACTTGGATCTACTAATGTTTGCTGACGACACGGTGCTGATCTTTCATAGTCACTCTTGGGACATGGTCTTTAATCTGGCTGAAACTGGATTGGCAAGGGTAACCTCCTGGCTGGAGAACAATCTTCTATCGCTGAACACTGCTAAAACAAAATATGTCTGCTTCAGTAAAACGACTGCAGGAAAACCAGCGGCATCGCACGTTCTGAAAATACATACCTTCCCGTGCAATAGAGGAGAGTTCAGTAGCGGCTGTGACTGTGCGACGCTTTCCCAAGTCGCCTCTATAAAGTATTTGGGTGTAACGTTGGATAACCTACTTACCTGGACTGTGCATCTCTCGTTGACTATGGCTAGAATAAGAAAATTAGTATATATTTTCAAAAACTTACGGACAGTAGCGAGTGGTACTCTGCTTGTACAAATTTACCGAGCGTTGTGCGAATGCATTATTAGGTACTGCATTTGCGCATGGGGAGGTGCGGCAAAAACTCATATGATTGGAGTCGGCGGGCACAGCGGATGGCTCTTAAAGTTCTTTTATACTTATCGTATCGTCATCCTACATCTTCAGTGTACGAACTGGCAGGAGTCTTATCTGTGAGAAAAATATTTGTGTACGAAATGCTACGAAGGTACCACAGACGAGTTCCTCCTAACCTCACCATATCAAGAAAGCGAGTAGAACGCTGCCCTGTGCCTCGTACTAGAACAGCATTTGCTAGAAGACACTATAGTTTTCTAGCTCCAAAGACGTATAATAGATGTAATGAAATCCAAAGAATTAACATTTTGAATAATAACAAATTTAAAAAAGTTGTATATGTATGGCTAAATACAATGGACTATATGGATGTAGAAAATCTTTTAAAACCATAATCAATCTACATTCACGCACTCATCACACAAGTACACACTACAACACTACATGCACACACAAACACACCCACACGTACACACACACACACACACACACACATGGCAACACGTTTGTTAACTCTTTTTATTTTTAATAGCTTAAACTCTTTCAATTTTATTTTATAATTTATTCTGTACGGGCATAAGATAATTGTCACACTAATAAGGGGATGACACTAACACCTGCAACACAGTTTTTACTAGTGCAGATGTTAGAGAACCCTATACTGTAATTGTTCAGTTATGTCAATAAAGAATATTATTATTATAATTATTAAGATGGCAGCAGCTTGCCCACTAACCCGATGTTTAACCGGAGCCAACCCTATTGGCTCCAGGTCAAACTGTTGCTTGACCCTATCAGGCAACATGGGTAATGAGCTGGACATACAGTTGACATATTGAACATTGTTGGCGGAGCACACCCTCCTAAGAGGGCCATGAACCACCCACCCTAACTTCGTGAGAGAGGCAACCGGCTTACCAGACTTTCCCCGGCGTGTCCCCTCACTGGCGAGTAGCTCCCAGTTGTCCTGCCCGATCAGCAGCAGCGGCTTGGCTCCCAACATCTCTTTCCAGCCCAAGTCACGGAGGTGGCGATGCTCCTCCATGATGCCAGCAGGCACCGACTGCGCCGGCAGGTCCAGGTCCTGTAACGTGCGACACATAATTTGAAAAGTTTTATTGTTAGCTCCGCGTACTGATAGTCTAACTTCCTTCGAACTGGAATCATATAACTCTATACCACGTGCACTTTGGATTCTTATCGGTTTTTGGACACCTTTTACATTTCCAATAAGATTCTTGTCCACCAAAGACACAGTGGCCCCGTCGTCCAATAGAGCGTAACAACTCTTAATCTTGTTGCCAACTTTTATTGTCACTGGCATAATTTTTAGAAGAGCACTGCCTACATTTACTCTCATGTTAGTTACTGACTCATGTTTCTCTTGGTGTAACATAACATGATGTGCCGCGTTGCACTTTTCACATCTTTTCCTCCGACAGTGGATACGCGGGTGATCTTTACTGAGACATTTAAAACAAACACGCGTATTTCTAACGTGTCCCCACCTCTCTTCACTATTTAGCTTAGCGAACTTTTCACATTGCAGTAATGTGTGCGTTTTCTGACATAAGGAACATTTATTTTTCTCATCAGCTGTTTGTTTTTCAGTATCAGCTGTTTGTTTTTCAGTATCAGCTTCAGCTTGCACGAACAACTTTTGCTTATTATAATTTTGCTGACCTTTATTAGGTACAACCGTTCTGGTTTTTACATTAACAGCTGGGCCAGGGCTAGGCAAGTCTAACTGTACATAAAATGAAGTAGCCCTGGTTAGGTGCACTAGGAACTCAGATAGCAACTCTAGGCTGGGCGACACCCTGACATCAATGCCTTGCGACGATGCCACCCCCATCCCAAAATCCCCGTACTGTGCACGTTGAATAGGCGTAAGTTTAGAGAGTAATTCACTTACCAGCTGTGGGTTGTTGAGATATCCGTTAGCATTTATGTTCCTTAGTAACGACACACAATTACGTACCGTGGCGGAGAATGTACGCAATTCACGTCCACTGTCGGTGACTCTTGGTAATGCACGCACTTTTTTGATGGCACATTCTAATAAAAGGTTCGGATGGCCGAACTCCTCGTCGAGCGCCCTCATAATGTCGGCTGGATTGATACATGTGCGCAGCAGGTCTTCCACTGCCCGCCTTGCGTCGCCTTGCAACGACGTTCGCAGCCGAGCCAGGTTCTCGTACGATTTGAAGTTGTACTGGGCCGTCGTCTCCCAAAACATATTCTTATATGCGAGCCAGTCTGCCGGGTTGCCACCAAACATGGGCAGCTCGTAAGCTTGCCTTGGCACCGGTCGTGGCCGAGCTATGCTTGCAATAGCGTCGGCCAACTGGTCAAAGCGGTTGTCCCTCGGCTTGCGCTCCGTGTCCTCGTGCTCGTGCCCCCAGTTCACTCCCCCCCTTGCTGCTGATGTCTGCGGAACAGCAACCTCACAAGTTGGCGCCGCCAACACTGAATCCGCAAACTGCACTGACACTGTGGGTGGTCGTCTCTCTTCACTGGGTTCACGCGCGAACCTTAGCACTGGCGCTTTCGGAGCGCAGGAACTAACTGTCGCCATCGCGGCACTTGGCGTCGCGCCGCGCGTAACATACGTCACGGGCGCACCGGTATATGTAACGGGCGCGGTCGCGGGCGCTCCGCTGTACGAAGCGGGCGCTGACACGGGCACTTCTACGCGCGCGTTACTAGGTACGGCGAGTGTGGACGGTACACGGCACTCCGATGACTCTCGTTGTCCATCTTCATGTGGAGTCGTGTCCATCCACTGTTCCACACGTCGGGTTGTAGTCCCCTCCTCGTCCGTACCTGATGAGTTCTCAGCGTCTATTTCAGCCAGATCGACCTCCAACTTCTTCCTTACAAGCCCCTCTCTGAGGCGCACCAACTCCCTCTGTGCCTCGTACTCCGCCTTCCTCCTTAGGTAAGTGGAGTGGCTCTGCCCACTCCTGGATGAGGCGGCGACACTGGGCTCTTTCGACTCTCCCCTTCCACAGCCTCTTCGTGGCGTTACCTCTGGTGCTTTCACATTGCGGTGATCTACTATACGACCACCCACCAGAGGTATTGCCGGCGTGGGGAATGACGACATCGTTGGTGCCACTGACGGTGAAGCGAGCGCCCTCTCACTGGGCACGCCCGAGTCTGACTCTAGGTGTCTTGTGCTCATCTTCCTCGACATACTCCTTGTCGTGACCACACTATGCTCACTCATAATACCCAGTCACAACACACAATCCGGCGAACGAAGGACCAAATTGTTGACGATGCTTTTCGCGATAGGCGCGAGGGTTGAAGGATTTGTGTGTGACCGGCGTATTGGAGTCTTGCGACACGCTCGTGTGACGAGTGGAGCAGGTGGGTCAATAACTTGAGACACAGATTGAATAAAATGGTATATATTGGCACATAAAACACGGTATAAAGGTAAAAGTCACAAATGAAGCACAGGTTTAATAGTCAGTAGATACACAGAATTACAGTTGAAAATAAGTAGAATTACTGCCCCAATAGTGGACAGTAATAACAGTCTGTTCAAGGTATGGAACTAGACACACAGTCTGTACAAGGTATGGTACAAGACGATAGGAGCGAAGCCAGAGGGCTTTCGAGCTCACTTGAGTCACTGACGCTGAGTAACTGATTTTGACTGTTTTTTTTTTTTTTTTTTGTGTCTGAAACTCGCAGTTCAACCATAGTGGTTGTCGACTGCTTAAGCGGACGTGCCCGTGGTGGTTTTAATTATTATTAAAGCCTCCAGCCAGGACTTATACTTAAACTAATCGCGACTACGCTGAGGGCACCCCCTTTGGGGTACGGATCTCGGCTCAGGGCGTCGCGGGGGGAGGGCCTCAAGGGACAGCTGAATCATGATGTGACTATTTAGGGACGAATTTTTTTAAAACTACAGCTCAGCGGTGCGTGCTGGCTTGAGCAAAGGGACTGGGGGGATTTCTGTGTCTTAAGTCCCCTGCCGTGTTCGGACACGCCGCGCACGACAGAGGGTGTCTGTACGTCAGGTTGCTTCACGACGTGCCTATATTAACTTAGGACACGCCACGTCGCGGTGTGAGTCGGTGTCGTGTGAATATGTCATGCGGGCGGACTTGAAACTATCGGCACAGCGGCGCGGGCTGGCTCTGTCAAGGGACTGGTTGCTTGGCTCAGCATGGGGTCTCGCGACGGTCCTCGGCGGCGAGGACGGAAGGACGGTGGTCTGCGTCTTTTCAACGTGCTAGTTTCCCTACGGCTCTCCTGGAGCAGGGTCGTAGCGTCGTCGGGTGTGATTAAAGTGTGCCGTGGCCGGCGAATTTTACTAACTTGGGAGGGGACGTATCGGCCGGCCGATACGATTAGGGGGTTTCTATGTTTAGCAGCCTTCTCGAAGAAACGCTTGGTGAGGCGTTTCATGAACTGCTGGACGGTGGGGAGTCTGAGATCCACATGCAGCTCCTCATTCCGAACAAAGTAGGGGGCTCCCACTGCTCTGCGGATGAAGCGGTTCTGCAGGGTCTGCATCTTGTGGAGGAGATGTGACTTTGCGTGCGCGAAGACCGCACAGGCGTACGTCATGATGGGACGGATCACTGTGGTGAACAGCCGCAGCTTGCACTTGAGTGACAGTTTACTGCGGCTGGACACCAAATTATGGAGTCTCCCTTGCGCGAAGTAGGCCCGCGCGCGGACGCTACTTATGTGCTTAGCAAAGGTTAGATGTTCATCTAATATGACTCCCAAGTATTTGGCTTGCTTCTCCCAGGAGATCGGCTTGCCATACATGGTGATCGGGCGGGGAGCAGAGATAAAGTGATTCGGCCTCGAGTAGAGGACCGCCTGACTCTTGTCGGGGTTCACTTCAATCCTCCATTTCCTGAACCATTTCCCCAAATTGGTTACCGCGGATTGGAGGTATCGGGCTATTGCGACTGGACTTCTCCCGGTGGAGTAAATAGCCGTGTCGTCAGCAAACAGTGCCAACCCGGTCTTTTTACTCTTTGGGATATCGCTCGTAAATAGTGTGAACAGCAGGGGTGATAGCGGGGAGCCCTGAGGGACTCCAGCCCGGATGGGGCGGGGGGAGGAGAGTTCTCCTTCTATGCGATAGCGGAAAGTGCGATTTGACAAAAAGTCTCGTAGGATGAGCACGAGCCTATCTGGCACTCCGATTTGGTACAGCTTATAGATTAAGCCGTTGTGCCAGACTTTGTCAAACGCCTTCGCTATGTCAAAGAACAAGATGCCCGTTATATATTTGTTCATGAAGCCGGCGCTTACATGCTCAACAATACGGTGGACTTGGTGGACGCACGAGTGTTCAGTTCTAAATCCAAACTGCTCGTTGGGTATCAGGCTTTTGGCTTCGGCATAATCCTTGAGCCGCTTATAAATAAGCCTTTCGTAGATTTTACCGAGCGCATTAAGTAAGCTAATGGGACGGTAACTGGAGGGATTAGACTTGGGCTTGCCTACCTTGGGAATTCCAATTACCGTGGCCTGTTTCCATTTCTGGGGGAAGACGTTATTAGTTAATGCGCCATTGAAGATGGCGGTCATTAAGACAATAATTTGGGCGGGGAGGAGTTTGATTACTCTGTTGGTTATGCCATCAGAGCCTGGGGCTTTCCTGGGTTGAAGTCTTTTGATAACCTCCTCCACCTCATCCGGGGTGATGGGTGGAAGGGGGTTATCTGGGTCTTCAACAGGTGGGACAGAAGCTCTCCTTTCGACTTCGGCCTCCACCTCTTCGAGGTGGGCCTGGTCTACCGGTTGAGAGCTGGGGGAGCACTGGGCTTCCAGGCAGTCAGCGAGACATTCCGCTCTCTCCTGGTTGTCGAACGCCACACTATTGTCGGGACGAATGAGAGGAGGCATGACTTCCTCCGTGGACCTAAGTTTCCTCTGGAGATGCCAGAAGGCTTGGTGGGTGGGCTCCAGTTCGCCTAGCATCTTCTCCCAGCTTGCCGAGCGCTGCTCCGCAATGCGTTTCCTCACAGCTCGCTGCAAGTAGCGCATGTGGGCTTTGTTCGCGTCACAGGGAAAGTTACTATACGCACGGATGGCCGCGTTCTTCTCGGTTATGAGATTCCGTACATCCTCCGGGAGTTTCCAGCGGTGGTCTTCCACTACTGGTGCCTCCCTTGAACAATCGTTCAGGATGGATTGTACGTGATCCGTAAGCGAGTCGATCGCTGCCCTCGTGTCAGCGACTGAGGCTATGTGATCGGGGATGGAGTCCAAGTGGGTCGACGTGGTGGATTTCAGCCTGTCGCTTACTTTCCTCCAGTCGGTGACCACTCGGCTAGGGGGGGGCCGGCTGGGATCGTCCTGCCCCGAGCGGGAGCCTAGGTGCATGATCACCGGGCGGTGGTCTGAGTTAAGCTCATGAACTACTTCTATCAATTGTAACCTGAGGTTTACATTTTTTAGAAGCGCTATGTCCAGGACATTGGGCCTATGTTGGGGGTCGTGTGGGTAGCAAGTTGGACTCATCGGGGCGATGATGTCAAAGTTGAGGGATGCGCCTAGGTTGAACAACAACCTGCCTCTAGCTTTGGTTGTGTTGCTGTTCCATGCGAGATGTTTGGCGTTGAGATCTCCCGCTATAATAACGGAGTCGCTCATGCCGAAGAGGGCTGTGATATCGCTGGTCAGGGCGATTGGGTCGTCAGGCTCGTCGCGCCCGCCTCTTGTCGGCGGCATATAGGCGGATATGATGGTTATCGGCTGATGACCAGTCATACCCAGCCTACAGGCCGAATACTCCAGGTGAGTGCGCGGGGCGGGGGGGTCCAGAGGGACACAATACAGATCATTTCTGTAATAGATTAGTGTCCCTCCCTTGTGACAGCGAGTCCTATCGTTGCGAACTATGCGGTAGTTGGCAATTTTAGGGCTTCTGTGGTGGGGTTTTAGGCATGTCTCCTGTATGAGGAAAACATCTAACTGCTGCTCTCGCAGGAACTTGGCGATCTCATCCCTCTGGTCTAGGATTTTACCGTCAATGTTGAAGAACCCTATTCTTAGGTTTCTTGGCTTAAGGCTTTTTGCATTTTTTTGCGTTAACATAATGAACCTAATCCAGTTGATCCAGTACCTTAGCGATACTGTCGAACCTCGCCCATATTTCATGGGCTGCCTCAGGGGTGTACTGCCCTGCCTTCTTAGTCTGCTTGATGATTGCAGCTAAGGCGCGGGCTTCAGGAGTTCTGAACATCTGGTAGGCCTCCAAAATGGTGAGGCCTACGCTTTTATCGCTGTCTCCAGCGGGGGAGTGGGTTGCTGGCATTGCTGCCGGGGCCGCAATGCGGCGCGCTCCAGTCGGGGGAACTACCGGGGCTACTGGCGCGGAAGCGGGGGCCGTCACTGGTGTAGCTTTGGCCACAGGCGCTGGGACGGGGGCGGGGCGGGGGGGCACCAGTGC
This sequence comes from Polia nebulosa, assembly GCA_951329385.1. Lineage (NCBI taxonomy): Eukaryota > Metazoa > Arthropoda > Insecta > Lepidoptera > Noctuidae > Polia > Polia nebulosa. The sequence continues at coordinate 12,595,731 of OX589615.1, forward strand.
GGGGAACGCTCGCTGGTGATTGAGCTTGCTCCAAGGCGAAGCTCTTTGAGGTGCGAGACGCTCGGGAATCAGGGCGGCGGGGGCGGGGGCCCTCACAGACGGGCTCTCCCTCAGCTGACGGGCATTGGCCCGCTTGATGACTTTAGGAGCCATCTTAGGAGCTTTGGGGCATCCGCGGTAGTTTGCCGGGTGTCCCGTTTGACCGCACAGCACGCAGCTCGGCGGTTCTGTGCATTCTTTGGGGTCTTTCGGGCGGGGGCAATCCGCCGTCCCGTGTTCACCCAGGCACTTGACGCACCTGGGTGTCGCAAAGCAATTGCTCTGCGCGTGGCCGTACATCTGACAGCGGTGACACTGTCCTAGTACGGAGGGCTTGTTTGGCTTCTCTATTGAGATGCCCGACAAAGAGCAAACCGACTTGATCTTAAAGATCGGGTTGTGCTCTTCAGTAGGTTCGCAAACGACGAGTACTATGTCGTACTCGTCGCCACCTCTAGCCCTGCGAAGGTGGTGTACCGCCGTAACGGGGACATTTTGGGATAAGAGATCCTCTTTGATCTCGTTCGTCGGGATTTCTTTTGGGACACGCCTTATGACCACTCTGGTCGGCGTCTCCTCCGGAAGGGCATAGGTGTGGAAGCACACCTTTCGGTCTTTCAGTGTCTTAGTCAAGGCACGGTAGTCGTCGGACGACCTTAACGTGACCTTCACTCCCTGAGTAACGGACTTGGCATTTGTGTATTGGATCCTTCGATCCACACACATCTTGGACACCTCTGTCCATTTCCCCTTGTCCCGGATGATGACGGGGGGGATGCGCTGCCTCTTAGGGAGGTCAGCGGCTTGGGGGCGAGCAGACGACGTGCTCGGGGCGGATTGCCTGGGGGTCGGTGGGGCTGGGGTGACCGAATCGTCGGTGGTCTTTTTGGCCTTGGTGGCCTGGGCCGCCTTGGCGGGCGCGGACTTCTTCCGCTTACCACCGACGGTTTGGTACTCTTCTTCCTCCGAGGAAGAGGAGGAGGCGTCTGAGTCAGATGACTCTGACTCAGCGCTGGGGCTGGGGTTTTCGGCCGGGACTGTAGTGTCCATGGCCTCTTCGGCAGGGGGGTTCGGCCTCTCCGATGCGGATGGCTTCGGCTTGGGCGAGGGCGCGGCTACCGGGGTAACCTGGGGCTTTGAGCCGGCTTGGACTGCCGGCGAGGATGGGCGCGGCGGGGCGCGGATGCTGGCGCGAGGGGGGGGGTGATCCTCGATCATTCCCTACCGGGGAGCGGGGGGAGTCCTCCGATGGCTGGCCGGCCACCGGAGGGTTTAGGAAGTGATGGCCATATTTGGCCAGAAAATCTTGGTCCTTCAAAAGGACTTTCTTAAAGAACGCTACGATTGTAGCGTCCGTCATGGTGGGGGGGGGACCGTGGTGCTAGCCACAGCTAGCACCCTTAGGTTAAATGACTAAAAACCTACCATACGACGAAGGAGGTTTGTTGCAACGCGTCGTCCTACGGCAACAAACGGAATATGGGAAGGAAAAAAGGTTGTTAGGAATGGGATTTTCCTACTGCCAATCCCGCAGACTCACAGGACTGTCACTGGCTAAAGGAGTCTTGGCCGCAGTAGGAGGATTTGGTCCACTTCACTGCCTCGCCCTGAAGGGGGTCGGCGGGTGTATCGGGTCGACACCCCTTGACTCGTTGTCACCGTTAGGTATCCGTCAAGGACCACTAATGTGGTAACTTACACTGACTCTACTGGGGGCCGCGGCGCGACGCGAGGTTTGTCCGTAGACGCAGACGCAGCTAACCGGGGCGGCGATGCGAGAGCGCACGATCGGGTCTGGCGGGCGTTGGCGGCTTGTGACGGGCAAGGCGACACGAAGCGTAGCGATGACGTCACGCTGCTGTAGTTGCTTGTAGTTGAAGTAGTTGAAGTTCACTGCGGGCACCAATCCTTGAGCGCACGATCACTGCAGACAGGAGCGCACGAACAGTGGAGCGGTGGCACAGTGGAGATCGGAGAGCACAGAACACGACCGTCGCTGGCGGCGGTCGACTGCGAATACCACGTGTGATTTTGACTGCCAGGGGTGCCTATATATATTACCCAAACTCTATGGGGCACGTAGTGCAGCAAATGCAAACCCGGACAGCCAATACAATTTGTTTATTCTACAAATTAACTTGGACATTTCGACTTTCTAACAGTCGACCAATCACAGGCATTACAACATTCTGACGATACCCAATCAGGAGGGTTTCACTAATCTCTTAGGTAATGAACACCTGCATATTTACTTTTACATATTTACTGGTTTTAATAACAACAAAACTAACATATATACATACTACAAAGTATGTATCCCATGGACAAACTGAATCTACGTTATACTTTAGGTACTTTTAGATTCTAATTTTACATTCTCATAAATCTATAAACTACAATAAAAACAAACAAACTTTACATATGTATTTCAATATGTACATAATTTTACATGGTGGACTTCAAAAACTTTCCACTGTCTGTAGCCAATCCATGAGAAGCATGAATTTGAACAACCAATCGCTGTCTAGCCAGAATTCCCAACTACGGGCTTTATTACAATTGGTCAGCTTTAACGCTGTGACATACACTACTTGCGCTGTAGAGAAAAGTTACCTCAGTAAACTTTAACATTAAACATGCTTTTACCCTTATTTTTAAGACATTTCTAAACATAATAAAACATAATTAAACATGACAAAACAAACTAAACTAGCTATAGTTTGCTATGGCCCAGAGTGATGGCGCTTTTTCAACACCGGGGTGATGGTGCTTCCTCTACAGTGGAATTTAAACATACTCGTAATTGGAGAAAACCAAAATGTCATCTATGTATACGTATTTTTCGTTTTAGTTCAGTTTTTCAAAAAGCGCTAAAGCAATTTCAATAAAATTTATATGGGACCACCTCGGGAGTATATTCTTTCGGATAAAAAAAGAATTTTGAATATCGGTCCACAACTGACGGAGAAAACGGCGGACATACATAACTAGCATAGAACCTCCTCCTTTTTGAAGTCGGTTAAAAAACGGGCCCCTTCGTGCATCTGTCACAGCCAATTTTGCACCGAATCTACTGGACCGATTCAGTTAAAATTTGGTACACATATGAATTTCTGTGACCCTAACACGGGCGTGTTACGTAAATAAATTAATTTGGAATAGAGGATTCTAGTCTACATACATACGAGATCTATGACAGGGTTCACTTTTGATAAATAAAGAAAGGTAAATAAAGAAAGTTTTTCAAACTATACCGTGCGTAAATTCAAATGAAAGGGCTTATATAAATTTTATTTTTAACCGACTTCGAAAAAGGAGGAGGTTATCAATTCGGATGTTTGTATTATTTTATTTTTTTTATGTATGTTCGGGCATAACTCCGTCATATATTGACGGATTTGCATAATGGAGAGAGAGCGCAGGGCGTTGGCCGTAAGATGCAACATGCTGGCCCGCAGATTTGCAAAGTGCGACAATAATGTCAAGGTAACTCTGTTTAAAGCATATTGTCAGGCTTTTTATACTTGTAGTCTGTGGACCAGATATACGCAAAAAACGTATAATGCCTTGCGTGTGCAATATAACAACGCGTTTAGGATACTGTTGTCGCTGCCACGTTTCTGTAGCGCGTCGGGGATGTTCGCGGCAGCGCGTACTGACGATTTCTTTGCGATCATGCGTAGGAGAGCTGCATCACTGCTGCGTCGGGTGCGGGACAGCGACAACGGTCTCCTGAGCGTTGTTGCAAGTAAGGTTGAAGGCCACCTCATGGGGCACCTGTGTGCAGTGCATGTATTGTTACCAGGTGTCTCCAGGAGGTGGAACAACAATATAAATTAATATAAATTAATTTATAATTGTACTAACATAGTTTTTAAGTAATACTAACACATATGGGTATGTACCTGAGATAAATTTAAATAAATAAATAAATAAATAATTCTTTTTTTGTTCGAAAGGGGTTTATTTCGAAATGGTCCCATTTAAATTTCAAAAAGATCTGATGATGGGTTTCGGAGACAGACAACGGAACTCTTCAAAAATTGACAGCAAATCAACCGCGATTTCCGCTATCGTATGTCTATGAATTGTTAACACAGTTTAATGGGGAACCACAACTAAAAAGTGAAAAATAAAAAACTTTTTTACAAAAAAATAGAACCGACTTCCAAAAAAAGTGCAAAATAACTTTAATTTCGGAAGTCGGTGTCAAAAAACGAAGACACAAAACAGGAACACCGACTTCCGTAATAAAATTTATTTTGCACTTTTTTTGGAAGTCGGTTCTATTTTTTTGTAAAAAAGTTTTTTATTTATTATTTAATAATAATAATAATAGTTTATTTGGAACAAACATCAGGACACATATATTTACAAAAGGAAACGAAGATACTCGTAGCTACAAAAGTTAAAACTGTGGCGCAGCTATCAACGCCCAGGACAAAAGTATGGTTCATTTATTCCAGACTTACTAGAGAGACTTATTAGAGAGAAAGAAATTTATATATAAAAAAAAAAGAATAAAGGTACTAACTATTGTGTGTGTGTGTGTGCGTGTGTGTGTGTGTGTGTGTGAGTGAGTGAGGGTGTGTGTGAGCGAGGGTGTGTGTTTGTGTATTGTGGGGAATGCTAGTATTTAGCGTGAGCGGGGGCAGGTGGTGTTTATGTAATAATATTGATGTTACAGGAATGTAAGTGTTATGTCAACACAAGTTTTTCTGTAGCTTCGTAGGAGTAGGATTTAAGCAATTCTGACAGTTTCTTTTCTAACTAAAGTTCTTGTTATAGGATAAATTTTAATGTTTCTATTTATGTTATTGTAGATTTTAGGGCTAAAGTAGTTAAAGTGGCGTCTTACTAATGCCAATCTGGAGAAAGGTATCTGGCAAACTGTGTCGGAACGTCGCTTTTTAGAGAGGTATTGTGGGTCGTACTTCGTGAGGTCGTGCTTCTTGATAACAGTTTGAAGTATAAATAACTGTCTAACTGTGAGGACGTTACAGAGCGAAAAAAGTTCCGACGTTGGGAATCTGGCAGGTTTCTTGGCCAATACTTTTAGCACTGCTCTTTGTGCTCTCTCCAAGCGCAGAATAATATTCTTGTGTGTACATCCCCATACTGTAATGCAGTAACCAAGGACTGACTGGACGAGTGCGAGGTAGATCAATGTAAGGCATGGGAAGTCGGCAACCGCCCTGAGCTTTTTGAACACGTATATAAGTCTTCTAACACGGACCATCACTGAGTCAACCTGTTTTTTCCACGTTAGGCAATTGTCCAATGTGATTCCAAGATATTTAATGTTGTCGGAGCGCTCTATCTGGGCACAGTTGCAGGATATGGTGCCCACAGTATGAGAACAAACATGGATTTTGATCTGAAATGACGTTGGTGGTTGTGTAAGAATTCCTGGTGTGAAGGGGATGAACTTTGTCTTTGCAATGTTGAGTGTGAGTAGGTTTGAGATTAACCAATCCATGACCAAACTCAGAGCGATCTCCGCACTCTCACGAGTATCAGGCCAGTCCTTACCATGCGTTATAAGAGCTGTGTCATCCGCGTAAGTAATGATTCTTGTGTTTGGAAGTGATAGCTGGCACAGCTCATTGACGCAGATAAGGAAAAGAGTGGGCCCTAATACGCTACTCTGAGGCACACCAAATGACATGTCTTCCGGTGATTCTGGTTTATTTTTATATATTTATTATTATTATTATATTTATGTATTTTTTATTTATATAAATTTTGTTTCTCATATTTTGAAATAAATAGTTTTTAAATTATTCTAGAAAATAGATGACAAATAACCAATGGGGGGGAATGGTTAAAACCCTTACATACGAAATTACAAAGCCAATTTTTTGTTTGGAACCCTTTGCGCGTGAGTCCGACTCGCACTTGGCCAGTTTTACTGTGCGATAACTGTCCGTCCGTCATCTGTCACAGTATTTTGTTGCGAAGAATTTATTAACTTCGCATTGACCTTTGAACTTATGGTATTAATGTTTATTAGTACTTAAACTTTACAAACAAATACCAATATTTGGTACGGAACCCTTAATATGCGAAATCCGACACGCACTTGGCGAGTTTTTTTTTTTTTGTGAAAGTTATCATCAGCTGATCAATATTTGTATGGAGGGCAAAAATAATTTTGGAGAAGTAAGTTGTTTATCTCAATGGGCAGATGCAGTTCTTAAAATATGACCACACCTTTCCGAAACATCCTGTATACTATTCGCGCCTTAGTGGTTGAGGGCATTACGGACCAGCTACCATCGCACCATATTGAGTGGGATAGTCATATAGACTTCCACTCGCTTCCGCTCGCTGATTTAAGCTGGAATATTCCAGGAAATATTGACATAGTGTTAGGCGTTCAACTGTTGCCGTATATTTATTTGGGGAATAGTGTGGACTCAGGATGTGTGTGGATAGGTTCACGAGCGCCAGCCGCATTATTGACCACAAATGGGTATCTCCTTATGGATGATTTCCGCATAGTAAAGATAATTTAAATTTACCTAGCTCGTCCTTCACAGCATCCTTAATGATTTGTTACAAAAAAGTGTTTTTATCTCCTGAGGAAACTGAATGTGAGATTATTTTTTCCTCGACCGTGTCACGTGACGATGTGGGACGTAATACTGTCGCATTACCCTTTAGTAGTAATCCCGCTGAGTTATTTAACTTCCGCATCGCCGCGTACCGTCGACTGGTTGCGCTGGAGAAAAAACTCCGCCAGTCGAAATTGTTGCGGGAAAATTAAAACGTTGTCAAAAAGTACATAGAAAATGGATACCTAAGTCAAGTCGACGAATCTGTCATTTTGGATGACGGATACTACATTCCTCATCAAGCTGTCGTTCGGCCAGACAAACCGATGCCGCGCATTGTATTAGATGCGAGTGCTAGGACTCACACAGGTTTATCTTTAAATGATGTACTCCATATTGATCCAAATCTACAAACAGATTTGTTTCTTCTTTTAATAAACTTTAGATTATTTCCTATCGCTATAAATGCTGATACTAAGCAGATGTATTTACGCATTTGTGTACCGTTGACCAGCGTAAATATCCACGCATTTTTTTTCGATTCAATGAGAACGATCCTGTTTTGAACTTCGCTTTTAATCGCTTACCTTTCGGACTTAAATCGAGTCTTTACATAGCTATGCGCACTGTGCGACCGCTGGCCTCTAACGGTCCGCATTATCCCAAAGCTGCTAAAGTAGCCGAGACCAGCCTGTATATGGATGACCTGGTCTATTCGGTAAATAAAGAAGATAATGCTATGCAGCTATCGCGTGATCTCATAAAAATATTTAAGTCATTCGATTTTGACCATGTAAAATGGTGTAGTGTAGGACCCCAAGGCTCCAGTAAGGCCTGCAGGGCTCCAGGGGTGCTCTATAGCTTGGGGGATTGTCTTACTCGCTGGCTACGCGAGAGTGTAGTATGTAAGAATGACTGGCTTATATGTGGAGTGTAAAGAGGGATAGACTGAGGATTATTATATTGATTAAGAAATATATACATGTGTCATGTGTTGTGAAATATATATTCGAACGACTCCTCAATATTCTCAACTGCCAGCTAAAGGCCAGTGCAGACCCGCTGAGTTCAGGCTGTGTCTACAATCGCCACATGAGCTACGCCCCTACGTATAGAAGCGCAAACGCTAGTTACTAGTCTTCTATTCCTTTTAACATTTGAGGAGTCGATCGAAACCTACCTAACCCTAATACGAACATTTACCTAACGTCAGAAATAACTTTACATTAAGGGTATGTTCCTTGCAAAAGACGCCTCAAGACAGGATGAACGACTTATCCTGAGACAACAGCATGTGTCTTCAACTTTAATATTAACTATGATGCTAATGTGCAACAACAAACTAACGTCGTCATGTTTGAAACTTCTGGCACCAAAACTAACGAAAAAGATGCCAAGCATCCCTCTAATACAAATAAAATTATGTGTCAGCACACATCAGCCCAAAAAGGGTATAATAACTAACTTAAACCTTTACAATCATGACTGTAACTTATCGGACGCTTATCGTGTCAGAGAAGACAAAGACAGAACTGTGCCAGTTCGAATAACCGTTAAACGTTGACCCCGCTCTAGTGGCAAAACTTTTCAAAAAACATTATACGAGTATATCAATCTCTATATTAACTATCAGTCCATATTGATTGAACTGTGGGCCCTCAATCATCAGCTGAACCCATGGTGTCAACCAGACACCCTTTGCAAAGACTGTGCTCTTTTAGCAAAGCTGGTATAAGCACCGACTGGGTGCCGACATGTAATACTTTGATCTATTCAAGCTAGAAACAACGCCATGCTGGACCACGTTCGTATCCTAAGGTAATGGAAAAAAACGTAAAACATTAACAATATCGCACAGTACGTCTTCAATCTTCGACGGTCCCGCGTCCCTCATTGAATTGAAATTGAACATGAAACAAAAAACAAAGATTATTAATTACACCGTTTGTTGTCATTATTATTGTCATAATTATATTCATATTATTGTTATTGTCACCGACATATTGTCATACGTATTAACGTTGACATACCAAATGTCTTTTGACAATTTGTCATGTCAAATGACATCTGACACCGCTATCTACAATTTCTTTAAAAAAAAAAACTAAGAGAATTTTCTATATTTCGGAATTTATATTTATTTACAAAGGACTGCTTTATTAAATTATTTGTATGCAGTTCATGATTCCCTTTGCATATTTTTTTATAAGATAACTTGGATTATAGGATTTACCAAATCCGCACTTCTCCCTCTTAGCAAAACTCGGGAGGGTACAGACCTGCTCCGCCGGAATATCCCGGGAAAAATGTCGTTCCGCTTACTGTGAAATGGTGTAACGTTGCGAAGTGGCATTTATGTTGCAGTATTCACCCAGGAAGATATCCGCTGGACTATCATCTAGTGGAATAATAATAGAAGGAACCTGCATCGCTTCGCCTGACATGCAGCGCTGTTCCGACTCTATCTTCATCTCGAAGTTCTCTTGCTCGCAAACGTCAGCAGAAACATACTCTATTTGAACAAAATTGTCGTCTGATTTGACGTCACGAAAAACGTGTGTCTCCGACGGAACCTCCACCTCGCAGCTTTCCATCCCGATGACATCCGCCAAAACAACATCTAAATGAATACAATTCTCGTTCGACTCGTGCTCGCCATGTGTTTCTTCCAATAAAGTTACTTCCTGGTTCTTCAAAATGTTATTTATAAGACTAATCGGAAAGGACTGACCCGCTTCTGTCTTTTCATCCATGTAATCTTACTTCACCTCATCTTCAACTTGGCTTCTATCATCGCAGCTTTGGCCATCATCGCTTAGGCCGCACTCTTCATAGTTTTGCATCATCGACTGGGCTGGCCTCAACGCAGCTCTGGTCATCAAAGTCATCGTTCATATGAGTTTGCGGTTTGGCCATCGTTATGCTAGAAAATAAAAGTGCATCACTATCTTCACTCCCATCATCTGACTGTTTACACACCTCGATACAACGTCCGGCTTCTCAAAATTATAAAAATACTGAATCCTTTGCTCCTTTCAGGCAACACATCTGCACGGGAACTCTTTTAAGCTTTTCGCAAAGCGATTCGAATGCCATACCATCCTGGTATGTACTCGTATATATAAAGAAGTGTTGGGCTGCGCCCTGGAGCCACACTCCTAAAATGAGAGCATAATCACTCTTTCGCCACTCGTTGGCGATGGCCATCGACACGAACTCGTCGATAAATTCCTCAAGGCACACTTGATATGTGTAGCCTGAGAAGAACAACATTTTGCACTTACCTAAGTAAGTGACACTTATAATAAATAAAACCACTTAGCTTTGATTGTCCTCTGTACACTCCTCGTCGTATGACATCACATAGTTCGTCCTCGTTACCATTTGTAGGACCCTAAGGTTCCAGTAAGGCCTGCAAGGCTCCAGGGGTGCTCTATAGCTTGGGGGATTGTCTCACTCGCTGGCTACGCGAGTGTGGTGTGTAAGAGTAACTGGTTTATATGTGGACTGTATCGCTTCCGGTGTCATCCAGTAAACACCCGTTGTTTTTTACTCGCTTCAAAATAATTCTTAATTATCAACAATATTACCACAAACAGTCTAAAACTATCATCAGTGTTGGAAATAGTGACGAAATTACTTGGTGAATATATACGGGAAGACCGAAGTGCAGGATAAATAACACATTCTTCGATAATTCTACTGTTGAACAGGTTAGAAAGCACCATTATTGTTTCACGGTGACAGTTCAAGATACCAACATAACAAACACAACCATCACCATAGATTACAGATTATGACATCACCAGTGTTACCAACGCCGAATTGGTGCTGCCAGCTTTGAACGAGAGTTACCAACTTTTATCTGGTGTTGTCAACTCTTAACCAGTGCTGCCAACTCTTAACTAGTGTTGCCAACCCTCAAATAGATACCTCAAAATATGGAAAAAGAAATGGAACAATTTTGGCGAAAACTGAAAGAGGAAATGGTTGCGCAAACAAGGGAGATCACAGAATCAGTCACCAAAAATGTATCGGAAAACATCAACGAAAAGTTAACTGCTCTTGCAGAGGAAAATAAAAATCTGAAGACTGAAGTGAAGATCCTAAACGACAAAATTAAGTCAATGGAAGAACACAAACGGAAAAACAACATCATTTTCTTCGGGGTTAAAGAGGAAAAACGTAGTGAGCCACCCATCGAAACTATTATAAAACTGATAGAAGACATGAACATTCATATTAGTGCAAATGAAATAAATAACGCTTATCGATTAGGAGAGAAAAGAGATAACAAACCGCGCCCTATTCTGGTAATATTTACAACAATCTGGAGAAGGAATGAAGTCCTCAAGAACAAAAAGAAACTTAACTCCGAAATCTATATTAAAGAGGACCTCAGCAAAGAAATCTTAGAGAAAAGGAAACAACTTCTACCCCAACTAAAGGAAGAACGAGCAAAGGGAAAAATTTGTTATTTCGTCAAAGATAAAATAGTCAGCAAAGAGCCTAAAGAAAACAAAAGAGATAAAAGAAAAAGAGATTCCACTAGCTCGCCTAACAAATCTCCAAATCAACAACCCATTCCAGCTCCTAAGAAAATTAACAAAGCAAATATACTAGACTATGTCTCACGGGGTAGATCTACGTCATTATCACTACCCTCAACCTCAAAAAACACTCAATAGACACCGACAACAGGAAGCCCAATACAACCAATTACAAGTACTTACCCAAAGAAACATCTGAAAGACTCACCCCAAGCCGGTTGGTCACCGTGGGGAAAGACGACCACTACCCTCCAAATACTACCTCCCTACCTCAAATAAATACTTTTGAAACCAAGAAAAAGCAAGATACCAAATATACACATATAGCTACATACAACACACTTTCCTTAAGAACCGAAGAGAGCCTACATGAACTATTATATTCTTTAGAAGATATTAAGTGGGACATCATTGGATTAAGCGAAGTAAGAAGAAATGGTGAAGCTATCGAGGAATATCATCAGGTCATATTATATCATAAAGGCGAAACTCCAGGACGACATGGAGTGGGTTTCTTAATCAAGAAAGAACTCAAGAACTTTATTGTAGAAATAATTGGTATTTCTGAAAGAATAGCAATATTGAATATTAGGATCCCTCCAGGTAATGAAATATGGTCTATAGTGCAAATATACTCACCAACAGAGCAATCGACTACTACAGAAATTGACTTGTTTTACTCATCCCTTAACACCGCCTTAAAAGAACTTACTCATAAAAACTGTATTGTAATGGGTGACTTCAACGCACGAGTTGGAGCACCACGCAATGGAGAAGATGTAGTACTAGGTTCTTATAGTAGCGGAAAGAGAACAAGAAACGGACAAAAATTGATGGAAATGGCTTTCGAGAACAACATGAAAATAATGAACAGCGTATTCAAAAAAAGAGAATCCAGAAGATGGACGTGGACGTCGCCAGATGACAGATACAGGAATGAGATAGATTACTTTCTAACGAATAGACCCAAATCATTTGATGATTGTGGCACCATCGCAAATCTAAATTTCAATAGTAATCATAGAATGCTTAGAGCACGTTTGAATACATCATCTAGTTCAAAATTAAATCGCCCTTTCAAAGTTAAAACGTCAATACCAAACAATAAGACAGGAATAGCAAAACTCAAAGAAAGCCTCAACACCATAACGGAATTATCTCTTCAGCATTTAAATACTCAACAGAAATATAACACAATACATGAAATACTAACAGCAAGATCAGAAAATAATCACATTAAAGGCGAATCACAGAAAAAAAAATATTTATCAGAGAAAGTCAATGAACTTCTGGAAAAAAGATACGAATTAATTAATATGGCAAACAAAACAAAGTACACCAGGGAACAAATAGGAAAAATAAGTAAAGAAATAAAGAGCCAGATGAGAAAAGATAGAGAACATTCTAGACTTGAGACTTTCGAAAAACATATCACAAAGACTGGAGGTACAAAAAAGGCCCTTAAGTTCTTGTCCGATAAAACAAATTGGATACCTACGATTAAAGATCAATCCTGCAGGCCAAGGACAAAAAGGTCTGATATACTGTCAATAGCTACAAAATTCTACGAAAACCTTTATACCAGCAAAAACCGAATAAACGCTACGGATTTGAATAAAACCGATGATGTTCCACCTATACTAGTAGAAGAAACGATTAAAGCAATTGAAACACAGAAGAAAGATAAAGCGCCGGGCCCAGACGAGATCAACAACGAACTGCTTTCAAATTGCAAAAACGACATAGCACCACTATTGACATACATTTTTAACGATGTATTGTACACTGAAGAAATACCGAGGCAATGGACCGCATCAATCATCATCTTGCTCCACAAGAAAGGAGACAGGGATGAAATAAACAACTATAGACCAATTAGCCTAATGTCTAATATTTATAAAGTTTTCGCGAAAGTGATTCTCAGACGAATAACTAGAACTCTGGATGAAAATCAGCCAAAAGAGCAGGCTGGGTTCAGGGCAGGTTACTCAACTTTAGACCATATCCATACGGTAAGACAAATCTTTGAGAAAAACAAAGAATTTAATGTTCCATTCTACTGCTGCTTCATCGACTACAACAAAGCGTTCGACTCAATAGAGCATGAAAGTATCTGGCATTGTCTTAAGATTCAAGGAGTCGAACACAAGTACATTAAAATCTTAAAAAACGTATACACCAGCAGTACAGCTAGAATCAAACTAGAAAAACAGGGGAAGGAGATAAGAATAAACAGAGGAGTCCGTCAAGGAGACCCGCTCTCGCCTAAACTATTCACAGCCGTATTAGAAGGAATTTTTCGTAAATTTAAATGGGATCAGTATGGTCTGAACATAAACGGGGAACAACTAACCCACCTACGATTCGCTGATGATATCATATTATTCGCCACAACAAAAGAACATCTACAAAACATGCTCTCAGATCTGGAAAGAGAAAGCTGTAAGGTAGGTCTAACGATGAACCTTTCCAAAACTAAAGCCATGACAAATGCATCAGAAGATACTATCACTATAAACGGAGAGCCAATTGAGTTTGTGAAAGAGTACACCTACCTTGGTCAACAAATCTCAACCATCGATGTAATGTCAAAGGAAGTAGACACAAGAATTGGAAAAGCATGGAAATGCTACTGGGGGTTTAAGGAAGTTATGAAGAACACAGAAACTAAAATGATCGTCAAAACAAAGCTATATAACACCTGCATACTTCCAGTATTAACATATGGCTGCCAAACTTGGGCACTTACTAAAGAGCAAAATAGGAAACTGAAAACCTGCCAAACGGCGATGGAAAGAAGCATGTTGAATATAAGAAAATCTGACAGAATAAGCAACAGTAATATCAGAAAACGCACAAAAATTGAAGACGTAACAATGAGAATAAAGAGACTAAAGTGGAAATGGACTGGCCACATAGTAAGAGGAATCGACAAATGGAACAGAAACATAGTATTCTGGTTTCCAAGAAATAGAAAAAGAAAACAGGGTAGACAGTTCCGAAGGTGGGAAGATGAAATAAAGATCACAGCAGGAAAAACATGGACTAGAAAAGCGCTAAACAGAACGGAATGGAAAGAAATGGAGGAGGCCTTTGCCAAAATTGGGCAAACAGACCAGGTTGTCGGTGTCACGACTCGCTAGAGTCGATAAATTAGATTAAGTTTTTAAAATTAATGTAACAAAATTGTGTCTGAATAAAGGCTTTTATTATTATTATTATTATTATGTGGACTGTAAGGAAGGAAAGAGGGATAGACTGAGGATTATTATATTGATTGAGAAATAGATACATGTGCCCTCTTCCATCGGGCGAACTCCAGTTTGACATCAAACCTATGCTTTTTAATATATTCGAACGACTCCTCAATATTTTCAACTGCCACCTAAAAGCCGGTGCAGACGCTAAGTTCAGGCTGTGTCTACAATCGCCACAGTAGTTATTCACACGCGCTTTTAAACAGCCTTCCCAATTCACATCGTAAGTCACTCCATTTTCACGCGGGGAATGATACGAGTATATCCAAGGTTCTAGGTCTTTCATGGGAACGTTCTCAGGATAAGTTCTTCTTCACTTCCGCTCAAGCGGCTCAAGTAGCTGAGAAATTTTCTGAGAGAAATAAACTCTCGATAATCGCATGCTTATTTGATGTTCTCGGTCTAGTCGTTCCCGTGATCTTATTACGCATTGGTGGCAGACTTTCAAAGTCACACCTTCCATTTGACGCTAAGCATCCTTTTTTGCTTCCCGAACATGATCCTGTTGTGGATTTGATAATCCGTCACTATCGTATCATGTGATGAACTGTCACACTGGACCTGGGTTACTTATATCTATTTTGCGACAGCGATTTTGGATATATGATATATAGGCCAGGACTGTCATTAGTTCCAAGTTGCGACAATGCAACACATGCTTCAGAGTAAATCCGACACTACTCCAATGATGGCAGACCTTCCTGAATACCGTGTATCGGAATTAAAGGCATTTGTCCATACTGGAGTGGATTATGCTGGTCCCATACGGATAACCCTCACTCGTCACAGAAGCCAGCATGCTCGGAAGGCTTACATCTGTTTGTTTGTGTGCTTGGTAACCAAGGCTGTTCATGTAGAGCATCTGTATCAGTATCTGAGGTTACTACCGACGCCTTTTTTGCCGCGTTTAAGCGCTTTATCTCGCGTCGAGGGCCAGTATCCTGCCACTAAAGTATGTCCTATTCCAATGCAATAAAAGTTAATTCTAATTATACTAGTAGTTTTTTGTAAGGTTTAGCAATTAGTTCTGTAAACTTGTATGTTTCTGTTTTCCGCATTTAGTCATAACGCTTGAATTTTTTCCGATCATGATCTGGGTTAGTAAATCTTTATAATTTTCGCCTTTTCCTTTGAAAGCATGCACTTGCGTCCTGCCAAGGGGGGGGATCAATTGCCTTTTTTAACCGACTTCGAAAGAGGAGGAGGTTCTAGGTTCGACTGTATGTATGTTTTTTTATGTTTGTCCACCGATTTCTCTGTCAGTTGTGGACCGATTTTGAAAATTCTTTTTTTATCCGAAAGAATATACTCCCGAGGTGGTCCCATATATGTTTTATCAAAATTGCTTCAGCGCTTTTTGAAAACCTGAACAAAAACGAAAAATATGTATACATAGACGACGTTTCGGTTTCTTCCAATTACGAGTATGTATTAATTCCACGTTCCATGTTATTGGGGTTTTTAGTTCTGGGTTATAACAACTAAAAAGTGAAAAATGAAAACCTTTTTTACAAAAAAAAAACAACCGACTTCTCTTCTCGGCCACCATTGTCATCATTGTGAATATTATAGTTATAGCTTAATTACTTATTAATACAAAAGGTCTTGTCATGACTGATGTTTCAACTCACAACCTAAACCGCTGGTCGCCCCTAATGGGGGTTCATTGGGGGCTTGAGGGTAACTTTGAGCACCTAATAAAATAAAACAACAAATAGGTATGTTTTTCAAATATATTAGGGAAAATAAAGAATACATAAATACCTATTTAAACAATAGTGTTCAAAAATATAATAAATATTGGACGATGACGTAATATTAAAAGTTGATAGATTTTATATTTGCAACATGCAGCTTAACAATCCAAATGTCTTTCGAAGTTAGCAGCAAGTCTGAAACTATTAGTAGGTACCGTTTTCTACACAAACTAGGGCTCATGCCAACGACGGAGTCTGTCTAATTTAGGACATAACTATGAACGTCATCACCGCGAAAGAATTCAAAATAAAGTCTAAAAAGAACAGTGTAAAATATTTAAAGGGATACACAGTGTTACAAATATATTTATGCGATTGTATGATATTGGAGAGCATTGTTGACAGTTGCAAGAATATCATCGGTTGATACTTTAAATAAGATGGCGGCATTAATTGCGATTTCGGCCTCGAGTCAAAAGATCCTTTCTCAACTATATTTCAGTTTCATTAGACACTTTTCACTTTATTTTTTTCTTCTTTTTTTCTTTTCTTTTTTCACTTTCTACGAATGTTCACCAAATCACCCTTTAAAAATTTTACTTCTTTTTTCTAGACCTTAAATAGACGAAGGTAACACATGGAAGGGCTAGTCATCGGATACAGAGTTTGGGTCTAATTACAGTAGACTGTTGCGGTCACAGTGCCTGTGAACTGAAGGTTTCCATTGCGATGGACCATCAGGTTACTTGAATCGGTGAACGACCCGTTGGGAGCCACATCTCCATCACACACAAATGCATGCACACCAGCGACACCATAGACGCATTCCGGTACGTACTGAAAACAAAAATTGTAAAAATAAAAAGAAAGTAATTTTTTTAATTAGGCTGAGAGCCAGCACTTTTTGAACGTCAAAGTTGCACATAAAGATAGTCCCCCAAAATCGCCCGGGCACCCGTCACCAATTCCTAGTGTTTTAGCTGGGAAGAAGAATTGGCGCAACAAACTCCCCAGCAATACATCTGTCTGTTAAATTTGAAGAACTTTGACTTTATTTAATAAGGTTGAATTTCACAGGTTTAATTGAATGCGACCAAAGAGCTATCAGTGTCAACAATTCACAGCAATTCACCTCTCTCGAGACCTATGTCACCTTAGACTATGAAAGGTTTATAATTTATGTCACTGTCGATGCTCATATGTTAAAATTATCCTAGAAGGATTGCTTAATTTAAAAAATCGGCCAAGTGCGTGTATGACTCGCACATTTAGGGTTCCGTACCAATGTCTTTTTGACTATTTGTATGGCTTTGGGTCAACAAGATGCTTAGGTATACTGTGAAATTTTGCAAACTGTAGCTCCAACCGTTTGGCTGTAAAACCTATGTGACAGACGACGGACAAACAGACAGACGCACACGTGAATGACAGCAATAGGGCTCCGTTTTGACCCTTAGGGTAGGGACCCCTAAAAATAGCCCTTTTTTATTTTACTAAAACAGTATATTTATTCCATAGTTATTATACGTTTATTATAAAAGCGCATGCGCTTTACGCATACTTACAGGGATGACTACGCGCCAATCGGCTACATAAGGTGTCAGGTTCACAGTTGGAAGCTTCACCGCATGAGCAGTTTGCAATCCTGGTGACAGAACAAAACATATATCAAACCTATATTTACACACGTTATAGAACACTTAAGCAAACAGAATAGTTCAGGGATATAGCACCCTACTTATGATGCCTCATTGCCGTAGTTTCCATATGACAGTCTTTGCCTCTAAATATCCAGCTACGCGAGACTTTAAGGCGCTATAAAAATAAAATAAAAATAAAATTCCTTTAATTCAGATAACAAGATCCATATAGTGCAATTAGACTCGGTATTAAAAAATTATAAATTAACACAAAACCAAATAAATTAATAAAGTAGCATCATCAATTAAAAATAACATTAAAATCAGGATTCCAAATAAGATAAAATTTAAAATTCATTAAAACATTCAAATTTAAAATAGGTTAAAAAATAAAAATTAAATCATTCACAATAAATAAAATAAAAATACATTCAAATTAAAATAAAATAGCACAAAAATAAAAACATTCAAATTACCCGCTTAATAAAAGACACCCATGTCGGAGAAGAGATCCTATCTGCTACAGTCTTCAGAATTCCGTTGCAGCTGCCACGCATTCTGCAGATCAGGGAAACAGTTTTCTTGCGAATGACGGCATGAAAGCCATCAGTTCGATACAGCGCGAACATCCCCGATGCACTACAGAAGCGAGGCAGCCCCAACATCATCCTGAAGATATTGTTATACTGGACGCGCAGGACATCCAGCGATCTTTTGGTGTGCTTGACCCACAGATTTCCCGTATAAAAGCTTTGACAATAGGCTTTAAACAACGTTATTTTTACTTGTTCAGAGCAGCGGGAAAATCTGTGGGCCAGCATGTTACCTCTGACCGCCAAAGCCCTGCGCTCCCTCTCAATGTCCAAATCATCATCAAGACCCTCGGTAATTATATGCCCCAGGTACTTAAATTTCGTGACACGGTTTATGCACAAGCCATTAAGGGTAACATTTTGTGAATACTCAGGGCAACCACCGGCGGCCCTAAAGATCATATATTCGGATTTTTGGACATTGTATATAAGACCATGTGCAGCAGCATAGGACTCACATACCCTTAACAGCTCTCCAAGACCTCTCGCCGTCGGGCTCAGCAGCACCATGTCGTCCGCGTAGCTAATGTTGTTGAGGCAGACGCCATCTATCGAACAACCGACACGCCTGCTACTGAGCTCGACGATGAGGTCATTTATGTATAGGTTGAAAAGCTTGGGTGACGTCAAACCTCCCTGTCTCACCCCGCTTTCCAACGTATATGCTTCAGAGAGTGTATTATTCCACCTCACAAAATTGGTTTGGTGGGAATACCAATACCTGAGCAAATTGAGCACCCCCACCGGTATACCCGCGTTCCCCAACCTTCTCCAGAGCACATCGTATGAGACAAGATCAAAAGCTTTGGAGAGGTCAAGGAAACACGCATACACCGGTGTCCTGCGATCCATATAGTATTGGACAGTATGCTTGAGACCTACGATGGCAGCCTCGGTGGATAGCCCGGGTCTAAACCCAAACTGCGCGTCGTGTAAGTTTATGTATTTATCTATGTAGGAATCAAGCACACCGTCCAGCACTTTAGCAATTATCGTTGCTAGAGATATGGGCCGATAGTTCCCCCTATCCGAGATATCCCCAGTCCCGCTCCTCACAATAGGCACTACGATGGTTTTCATTAAGTCATGCGGTAAGTATGAGTGACTCCAGCACATCGTGAAGAACACGGCCAGGACCCTCGGCAGGTGAACCCCAGCATGCCACAGATGCTCCACACTAAGCCCATCGTGACCAGGAGATTTACCGCCCGTCATTTTCTTTAAAACGTGTCTCACTTGACTAGCCGTAAAATGTACAGGCGACTCCTCCCCCCCACTTCCGGGCTCAGACCTAACAAATGACGCTGAAGGGCCCAGCGGGGAGCGCACCATAAAATGTTCTCTGAACATATTCGCAATATCGATTGCTTCGTTTTTTCCGTTCACGCTCACCGGGAGGCCAGGCCTAACGTCATGCTTTCCAGTGGATTTCCAGAACTTAGAAAAGTCCTTTGCCGATCTGTGTTTAGCCAGAATGTCCATCTTAAGCTGCTCTTGATTATTCTGGCACCACTTCAAACGACTTTTGAATATTTTTCGCGATTCGAGCATTTCCTCATAAATAATGCCTGAAGTGGGCCGGTTGCAAGCTATCCACGTTTCAAACTTAAGCCTGGCCACTCTATGAGCTTCACGGACATGCTTATTCCAGCCACACAAGTGCCTACTTTTATTTAATTGAGCGCCACGCTTCCCGCTAGACCCAACAGCGGCGTTACTCAGGGTTTCCACAATATTATTATATAACTTATCCAAAACAACTTTGTGGTCATCCAAGCTGCATGACCCACGACTGCAATCCGTGAATTGAGTGGGAAAATCAATGACTCTAAAAGCGTTGTTACATAGATCATGATAAGTTTTTATCTGTGCTTCATCTCTCCCCCCCCATACAACCGAGTCACGCCGCATGTCACTCGCCACCAACTTAGGCCTTACCACAGTTATGTCACAACTAACAAGTAAAGGTAAATGATCCGACAAGTAAACATCTTCTATGACACATACCCCAACCACAGTTCGCCAGGCCGACAATGATACGACACAGTGGTCCAGCCATCGCCTACAGCCATGAGCGTCGCTAACAAACGTGTAAGTATTATTCTGAGTGCCTAACCTTTCCAAGTCGGCACAGATCCAGGCCTGCTCCGCACAAAAGTTAATCATTTCATTACAAAACAACTCGTGAGGGTGAGCATTAAAATCACCCAAAATAAATAAGGTTTCAATGTTGCTATGTGCTATTAATTTGCTATTAACTGCCAATGACCTTAGTGGCTTAGTTGCTACAAGTAGCGGCACGTAAGTCTAGCGCTGAACGATAATTGCTGCGGGTGGCGCGCGGGGGCGCGCGGGGAACAGAATGCGACTGGAGAGCCAATCGGCGCTACGCACGCTCGCCCTTCATCCCGCTAGCCCCCTCAGGTACCTTAATTTTTACTTCTGCGCAATAACGGTCAGCGCTAAAGTTTCGTGCCGCTACTTGTAAGTGGGTTAGTTGCTAAGTGGCTTGCGTGTTCTGTGCTGAGCTCACGTAACGCGTCGTACGTCTACCCAGTAATAGAACTCGCCCATCAAGGAACGCTGTCCGAAATTAGACGCATTATTAATTTATTATACATAAAACAAAAGGTATTAAATTAAAACACTGAGACTAGATTTTAAATAATTAAATGATCTTTAAAATGGTGAAGGTTTCATAAAAATACGCGTTATAGTTTTTGCGTGATTCTCATTTTTAACCGACTTTCGAAAAAGGAGGAGGTTCTGTGTTCGACTGTATGTATGTTTTTTTTTATGTATGTCCGCCGGTTTCTCCGTCAGTTGTGGACCGATTTTCAAAATTCTTTTTTTATCCGAAAGATATATTCTTTTCTTCCGAGGTGGTCCCATATAAATTTTATCGAAATTGCTTCAGCGCTTTTTGGGAAACTGAACCAAAACGAAAAATACGTATACCTCGATGACGTTTTGGTGTTCTCCAAATGTTTAAATTCCTCGTTCCATGTTATTAGGGTTTTTAGTTCTGGGGTAAACAACTAAAATGTGAAAAAAAAATCTTTTTTACAAAAAAAAAAAACAACCGACTTCCAAAAAAAAATACACTAAAAATTAAAAAATAACTTTAATTTCGGAAGTCGGTGTCAAATAACGAAGAAGTAAAATAGAAGCACAGACATTTTATTTTTCAATTAATAGTGTATTTTTTTTTTTGGAAATCGGTTGTTTTTTTTTTTTTGTAAAAAAGGTTTTTATTTTATCTGCGTCAGACATAACTTTACAAATTAATTACACTATGTTATAAAACTATAATTTCAAATATTCTCAGATCAAATTACGACGAAAATTGTCTAGAGTAACATATTTTTTTTTCAAAGAAATAAGACTAGTCGTTTAGACGTGATGTTTAACTAAAAACCACTAAAAGTCTTAAAACTGCGCCTTAAGACACAATATCCCAGGACATTTTTTATTGCTAAAGCATCTGGTACGAGGTGGCCCAGTAAAAGATTTCTTGGAGGGATTTTGGGGAGCAGTAGGACTACTAGGCTAAACAAAAAAAGTACCCTCGTCCCATTACAATTACACAGTAGGTACTCTCTTGCTAATCCGCCACTCGGTAATCCGTCAAGTAATACCCAAGATAGTTGGGAAAAGTCTAGGATTGACTTTGCTAGTTTAGAAATTGTCTATACTAAGCTATATTCGTACTTAATTAACTAAAAATGTACCAGTTTCGTTATACGACGAAACTTAACAGATAAATCAAAATGGCCATGAAGTGACTATAGCAGCTTCCATCGGAAAAAAAGATACTGCGTGATTTTTCATCACTATTCGATTTTAACCAAAATTTAACACGTTTTTTGAAGTTAAATTTGAACAACTTCTCTGTCTGTTTCCGATCGAGCTGAAATTTTGCATACCTACATGTTTAGTTTGGATGACAATTTGCATAGTTAGCGATGTGACGTAATTTTAATTACAATATGGCGGCCTCCCAAAGACGGCGAACTAGTTATTTGTTATGCATGGTCATGATATGGGTCTCTAATGAAAGGGTTTTCTGTGAAGAATTGAATCGAAAAATAAAATGACGTCACTCTAACTTTAATATGAAAGCGTAATGGCAATTGATGAAACAATACAACTCTTAAAACAATACAACTCTTAAAACAATACAACTCTTAAAACAATACAACTCTTAAAACCGGCCGAGTGCGTGTCGGACTTCGCACATTTAGGGTTCCGTACCATTTTTTAATTTTTGTATGGCTTTGGGTCAACAAGATGCTTATACTGTGAACATTTGAAGACTGTAGCTCCGTTTGGCTGTAAAACCTGTGTGACAGACGACGAACAGACAGACGGATACGTGAGTGACAGCAATAGGGCTCCGTTTGGACCCTTCGGGTACGGAACCCTAAAAAGGAAAAAATAATCAGCAATTTTGTTCGCAAAATTCGACTATATTATTAAGTTGTATACCGCCTTGAAACTATTTTTTGTATGATTTTCGTTTCGGAAAACGGTTACTACTTCAATTATATTAAAAGAAAATAAAATTAAAACTCACCGATTTGCGCTGGACTACACTGAGCATTAGGAGGTAGCTGTGCATTGATAGTTATTGCACAGGCAAGGACCAAGAGACTTACTGCGGAGAACATGTTGATTGACCAGCTAAGTGTACCCAGATTTCGAAAAACCAACGCCTTTTATATGCCTCAAGTTTTCAAGAAACGCTAAATTTGTTTTCTTAATTGCGTCATAAATGTAATAATTAAATTATACGGGATGTAATTAGCTCACAAAACTAATTGTTTAGCAATGCAGCGCTAATTTGTAGCGTGACCTATTCATGTGGATAAGTTTTCAATTAGGTATTTATTTTTTTTTGTTTTATATAATGTTCCATAGTTTACCTACGTCTTCTTAGCCTACCTTGTCTAAGTTAGGCAAGCGTTAATAAATCTAGCTATTGATCTTAGGACTTCTTTTTTGACATCTTCGTAATTGAAATGAACAGCAGAGGTAAGTTTTATCAAAACATGTGAAGTCATCCATTGGTTTTCCCGAGGGGTCTTCATATTGACATTTTGAAATCAAAGGTTTACGACGTTTGCCCACCCTTCAATATAATCCATTTTTATAGGTATTTAACAAAAGGTAAACAAAAGTCTGTCACTGGCGTCAAAACTACAACTTTTGTGTCTCAGTTGTCTCCGTTTATAAGGTAAAGAAATTGTGTCCGAGCTGTTCATACGCAAAATTTCTGTTGGTGGCACTTAGTACAAATTTAGAGTTTCGTACCAAATGAAGGAATTTTTAAAGAAAAAAACTGATCTAGCATTATTATTTGACTGGCCTGTTGGTCTAGTGGTTAGTGACCCTGACTGCTATGCCGGAGGTCGTGGGTTCGATTCCCACCCAGGACAAATGTTTGTGTAATGAGCACGATCATTTGTTCTGTGTCTGAGTGTAATTTATCTATAATATGTATGTATTTAGAAATATATAAGTATGTTTATCAGTTGTCTGGTACCCATAACACAAGCTCTGCTTAGCTTGGGACTAGATGGCGTTGTGTGATATTTGTGGAATATTATTATTATTGGTATTTGTTAGTAAAATATACGTACTCGTAAGTACTATTATTTCGTTGCTTCATTTTTCAGATATGATTATAACAACGTAGTACTCTTACCTACTCGGTAACTTCGCACGTAGGTATTTGAAAGATTTTTAAATTTTAAAACGGTAGTGACGTACTGGCTGTATGTCTGCCTCGTGTTGACACTGACGTTTAGCTCATTCCTTTTTCGTGCGCGGTAGCTATCGCACGCGCCCTGCAGGCAACATGCTAAAAAGGTGCACACAATCACAAATTGAGCCCTATGTTCGAAAAATGCATCAATAAGTGACCTAAAAGTGAAAAGTGAAATATTAACAGTTTTTAAGTGACCTAAAAGCAGGGGACTTAAAAACACATTCATAAAGGTTACAGAATTATAAGTGTTACATATTGAATTGATAACAGAATCAAAAATGTATTTTTTAATGTGTCAACTCAAAACACTTACAAAAGTGTAACCGTAATATATCTGTAACAGATAATGAAAGTATTAACAGTGTTAATAAGTGTTGAAAGGTAATGGCGACGTTGCCAAATTTACTATTAGACAGATGCAATCCAGTCGCCGCGCGCCGTCTGTGATATCCGTGCAAAACACGTACCTACTTGAAGTATTTTAAAAAATATTAACGCGCTCATCAGTGATGAGCGCGTTAATATTTTTTAAAATACTAATAATGACCACAGGTGATAGTGGCAGTATCAGTGGACAAGAAGAGAATAACTCGGAAGGATGGATGTCACAAATTTTACTGGAAGAGGAAGGAGAAAACAAAAACAGGTCGGTAGACAAAATAATGGAACCAATCTGCAGTGAAGTCCAAATTATGGAAAAAGATAGGCTCAACTTCACAATAAGGGATCCCGAGTAGACTCTTCAATTTTTTGTTGTGCAAAGTACTTGTTATCTTGAGTAATTTCACGAAGTTTCAAGTTTAGGAAATAAATACTTTCGGAGATAAAAAATATCAAACTTTGATAAAATAACCTCAAATGTCGCACTATTTTATCACTTTTGACGTAACTTTGACAGGTAGGGTTGCTAATTTAGGGAGTTTTAATAATGCGTTTTGATTTTGCAAATTATAAGTTGACGCGTAGTTTGTTTTTTTTGTTTAAATTTGCTTTAGATTTAGTTATTTTATTTGAGT
This sequence comes from Polia nebulosa, assembly GCA_951329385.1. Lineage (NCBI taxonomy): Eukaryota > Metazoa > Arthropoda > Insecta > Lepidoptera > Noctuidae > Polia > Polia nebulosa. Next base: position 12,620,850 of record OX589615.1, read on the forward strand.
TTAATAATTTCTCAGTGATTTCTGTTTTTTTGGTGACCAACTACGAAAATTTTGATTTATTGACAATCTAAATTTATTATTTTTTATTCTGATGGTATCTGCTACAGGTGAAACGAAACGCAAAATTTATTTGGCGCCGTTATATGATTTGTTAGTGTCATGTTATTCAATGTCTGTACTCGCGTTTGAGAGCATTTGCCATCGCGCTTGAGAACTTAGGATGCAAGAGCGAGCGAAGCGAGCTCGGGACTTAGGGCACCCCGACTCGGACAGGTTAGGTTAGAAGGGGATGGCGGGGTCAAGAGAGCGAGCGAAGCGAGCGAACAGACCCCGCCATCCCCTTCGTGGTTATTTTTTTATAAACCACTCAGAAGTAGGAGCCCCGCGAAGCGGGGCTCCGGCGACACGTGGCTCTATCGACATGCAAACCTAAAACATTATAATAAAATAAAAAAATATGCCTTTGCCCTTCGACGAATGACCTTGACCTTCGGCTTTTCGGGTGTTAATCTTGACCTTGAAGATGCCATTGATCGTATTATTGCTTGGAAATAGTCTAGAAATAGTCCGCGATTGACGCTAAATGAAAGTTCTTCCCAAAAACATAACCTCAAAATTAGATTTTTAAAAATTCATAAAAAAAAAACTATGCATTTCCTAAACTTTTCCCCCATGGGGGAGGGGTCTACCCCCCTAACCCCCCCTCCCCCCCCTCCCAAATATATACATATATATATACCCTTATTCCGAAGTCCTTCCAAAAGATATACTAGTTAATTCAACAAAACGAGGAAAAGAGGAGGATGAAGAAGGAAGCTGGACAAAAGTTGAAAAAGACAGAGGAAAGAAACTGAAACAATTTAGAAAAGAAGTTTTTATATGGAGCCGAGAAAAGTTACCAAAACAATTTGCTTTAGCAAAATTATTTAACAGTATGGGTTTAACGGACATCGTCAAAATTAAGTATATTAACCTATATAAGTTAAAAATAGAGGTTTCGACTGAGGAATGTGTGGGCAAGTTGCTGGACTGTCAGGAGTTCCAAAACAAACAGTGGAAGGTTTATAGTGCAATGGACGTAAATATTTCTTACGGAATTATACGGGATGTGGACCTTGAGTTGTCTGACGAGGAGGCATTAAAAGTGATCAAGTGCCCCAACGAAATTGAAATAATATCCTTGAAAAGGTTACAGCGACGAGACGGAGGTGGTTGTGTACCTAGCGAGGTGGCCAAGGTAGGCTTTAGATATGGTAAAACTTGGCATACCTGCCAAGTTTTATATATATTGACTGTCTACGAGCCAAAGTAGAACCTTTTGTGTATCCAGTAACGCAGTGTTCAAACTGCTGGAAGTTTGGCCACGTCAAAATAAGATGTTCGTCCAAAAAAATTGTATGTCCTAAATGTACAGAAGAACACGATAACTGCGAAGTCACAACATTTAAATGCGTCAACTGTAGGGGTGACCACATGGCGTTGCACAGAAGTTGTCCTGTTTATGCTCGAGAGAAGCGTGTGAGGGAACTTATGGCAGAATATAACTGTACATATCACGTAGCCTGCAATATGTATGTTAGACCCAAGTTGCCAATTGGTTCTCAAACAGTCAGGAAAACCGAAAAGCAGAAGATGGACACCAACAACTTTAGTGGTTTAGTTTTTGAAGAATCAGGAAGCAGCAATAATTACACTCAGAATCCATTCCCACCCTTGTTTACACAGAATCGACCTAAATCACCGCAAGCAAATAATAAAAATAAGCAATCCCATTCGCATAACAAACTTAAAACGGATTGGTGGGGACATCGGGAGTCGTCGAACCGCATTTCTAAGCAGCCAGCTGCGCCGGCTACTGATAACGATGCAAGCGAAAACGTCAACAATACGCGAGAGGTACACCTCGACGATTTAATTTTACGGTTAAAAAATATTATTTATATGAAAAATCGGAGTATCCAAGAAAATTTTTATGATGTTATTAAGTGTTGTAGTAAATGGTTAGTACTAGTTGTGGTAGATCGTATGTCTGAGTGGCCTATTTTGAACAAGTGTTTAGAGTTATTTTTTAACCGACGAAAAAAAGGAGGAGGTTCTCAATTCGACCGTATATATATTTTTTTTTTTTTTTTTTTTTTTGTGTATGTTCAGCCCTCACTCCGTCATTTATGAACCGATTTTGATTATTCTTTTTTTATTAGATAGGGTATACCTCAAGGGTGGTCCCATGTCAAGGAAGTCAGGATCTGACAGTGGAAACCTGATAAAATTGAGAGAAAACCTTGAAAATTGTGGGCACGTTTAGCGTTTCTGTATGTATGTTCGGCCTTCACTCCGTTATTTATGAACCGATTTTGATTATTCTTTTTTTGTTAGATAGGGTGTACCTCAAGGATGGTTCCATAATAAGGAAGTCAGGATGTGACAATGGAATCCTGATAAAATTGAGAGAAAACCTCGAAAATTGTGGATACGTTTAGCGTTTCTGTATGTATGTTCGGCCCTCACTCCGTTATTTATGAACCGATTTTGATGATTGTTCTTTTATTGGATAGGGTATACATCAAGGGTGGTACCATGTCAAGGACATCAGGATCTGATCATGGGAACCTGAAAAAATTGAGAGAGAACCTCGAAAATTGGGCACGAATATTGTTTCTGTTTACTTTTCATAACTTAATCAGGTATTTGCATTTAGGAACCATCACATCATGAAACTGAGCTGATGATGGAAACCATAGCTTTCCTAAACAATAGAAGTTAGATATAAAAACTAGTTTTAGTGACAAATACCACTTAATATGGTTTGAAGAAAAGACGTCTTTACAGTATTGGAGGTAACCTCAACTGGTCAATATCCTGGGAACTTCATGGAAGGATGGTTATTTCATCAGCTCAGTGGCAAGAGGAATGATGAAGAATTAGAAATTAGCCTCAGAGTGTTACAAGATGATGCGAGCCACAAAAAATCATAAAATAAAAAACTTTTTAACAAAAAAATTAACCGACGAAAAAGAACTAAAAAGCAAAAAATAAATAAAACTTTTAAGTCTTGAGTAATGAGCATATTTACGTACATAAAATATCAAATTTTATATAAACTAATTTTGAGTCGGCGCCAATTAATGAAATGATTAATTACCTACTTACAGCCTTCTTCATTTGTAAGTACTTATAAAATTTAGATATTTAATAATCAGATTGTTGTTTGGCGCCGACTCAAAATTAGTTTATATAAAATTTGATATTTTATGTACGTAAATATGCTCATTACTCAAGACTTAAAAGTTTTATTTATTTTTTGCTTTTTAGTTCTTTTTCGTCGGTTAATTTTTTTGTTAAAAAGTTTTTTTTGGTCTTAATGAGTAATGGATCCTAAAAATAAAATTGTTCACTTAAAGTTATTGCAGTGGAACGCTCAAAGTTTAAGACCTAAAATTAAAGCTTTTGAGAATTTCTTAATAACAAGTAAAATCCATATATGCATTATATCCGAGATCTGGCTTGAACCAGACAGTCTTTTGAAAATAGGTAGTTACGTTATCTATAGACAAGACCGGAATGATTCATATGGCGGAGTTGCGATTGTAATACATAACTCCATTAAAGCACAGGTCACCAATTTTAGCTTACGTAATCGTAGCATTCAAGTACTCCACATTAAAATATTTAACTGTAGCTTTTTAGAAAATATTGTAGCTGTATATTGTCCATCTAATATTCGCACGTCAGATGAGGATTGGAAAATTTTATTTTCTAGTTGGCCAAATAAAACTTTTATTGGGGGTGATTTCAACGGGCATCATACAAACTGGTCATACAAAAGCGATCGCAGTGGTTTACAAATCCACGATGCAGCGGATGAGTGGCATTACGTTTCCCTCAATACAGGAGACCATAAAATAAAATAAAAATAAAACAAATAAATATAAAAATGAAAAAGAAAAAAAAAAAAAAAAAAAAATGGCTGTGCTTTAATGTATCTAAACATCTATTGTGTATTACCCATATTTGCAAAATAAATGTCTATTCTATTCAGACTTAAATTAGTATTAAATCAGTTACAAAAAAGCTCGCCTGACGTCACATTTGCGTCATCAGACATGTGGAGTGTTTTAAATGAAAATTTAGGTAGTGATCACTTAAGGGTACACTAGTCGGCCGCACGAACTATTTGGTGGGCGGGGTTAAAATGCATGCTATCTCATCCGACACCACGTGCGAAAGAGACAGACGCTGTGATGAGCAGTAAGAAGCTAGTGCGCGTACACATACACACTCCTAACGCTGACTGACGCATACATGCGCGATTTCATTGAAGAGTGGTAGCAGCGGCGTGTGGGTGCGGCGTCATTGCGTAGGTAGGTACGCAATAACGCCACATCGGTGGCGCGTCTGCGTTCAACATTCTTATTTGTTTGAATGACAACATAAACTCAAACAAATAAGTGTTAGAACTTAGGATTATCACTGTGTGAAACGTAATTATTATGCACCCAATTTAGTTGTTGTTATGAAAGGTCAAGCACCTAAATAATATCGACCCGCGACTTTGCTCACGTGATAGAGTTCTTTTGCGAAAATGTGAATGTATGTAGAATAACATTGCTAACAACAAATAATTTAATTGATTTGAGTTTTTACTTTTTTTTCTTTATACTTTTGTATTTTATTGTATGTTGTGCAGATATTACTATGTAGGTATGATACAGTTATTTATGATACTAGTCCGGTTACACAACGTTTTTCAACACATTTGCGAGAAAACAGTACTGCCAATAGTTTTATTCTTGTAAGGTGAAACGCCTTGGTAGAATTCTTAAATATTTTAGGAAATTAAAAAATACCGTAAAGGATACGCACAGCGCTAGGTATACAACGGAGCGTGCGGTCACTG